>OX336368.1:33395246-34005246 GCA_946902895.1 Fragum fragum | reverse complement strand
TGATTAAATAAACGTTTTTAAAGGAAGTTTGACTATTCGAAAGAGGACAAACAAACCAAAGCGATGAAGAAGAAGTTTAATGGATGACCGATTTCTGCTTTTCAATAATACAGTCCCGCGTTTATTCACGCTGACCGAATTTGACTGGAAAACATCGTGTTCAACCCTATATCGGATACAAATTTTACACATTTCCACCATTTTTGACCAGTCCAAATAGTCCGAATAATTTGTCGTTCAAGGAAGAGAAAAAAACATGTTTCGGATAGTTTATCTTAAAACAAATGTGATCTGTTATTTCCTCCAAATCTATAATGATCCTCGGTTGAACGTTTGATATATCAATGTCTCACATTCTTTCGGCTTACTTTTACAGTTGCTCACTAAAATTGCATTGCAATAGAAGAAGTCAACTTTGTTAATAACCCACCTGTATAAAAGGTCTACCTGCCTAAGGAGACGACTTAAAGACATAGAACTAACATCGAATCGTTTGCGATCTAAACGTCGAAACTACAGCTTGAATAGGCTGAAGTTATCACGTTTAAGACGTAAACAAACAAAAACGCTAAAGATATATGTTTGCTGACTAGTATGCTTCGTAGAAAAAAAGGGGGAAAACGTGTAAAAACTCTGCGACACATTAATTTGACTGAGGTATTGAAAGACATTTTTTTCGAAAGTATGTGGTCAAGGACATACTATAGAAAGCGAATCATTGGTTGGTTGACGCAAAACCAACATAATCATATTAAAAATTGTATACATTGAAGGTTCACATGATTGGTTAATGTCATTTGTTTGTGTGTGTGTGTGTTGTTGCTTTTGTTGTTGGTGTTTTTATTTAAAGCGGCGACGGATTTATAGCAACGCCCGCGGGAATGGCTAATCATTTTAAAACACCAGAACCTAGACGAAATTAGTTTTTACTTTTTAGTATATGGCCGGGGCAAGTGATCGAACAATTCACCAATCGCGGCAGTCAATTCAATAATCAATCGACCAAGCAAATCATTCATTAAGACCGGAAGTGAACTTTGAAAAACGACATTGGTCGTCATTTATGGAAAGCTTTTTTTTTATTTTGGTGTCTTACACTACAGCTTATAGTTACGACGTTTAGGTCGCCAACCAACAATTTTACTTTTTCGATACATGTTACAGGCCATAGAATTTGCAAAATAAGGCTATTTGATGTCCAATTTCGTAGAGGAAAAAGCGAAAAGAAAAAGGCATATCGTTAGTAGACAGTGTATTAGAATGCAGACGTCATATCTTCGAGTTGCTTGAATCAAGTTGGAAAAAGCTTCGTATAAAAATGGGATCTAGAAAAGGGCAACATATAATCCGATCACACCGATACCTTTTGGAAAAGAAACGCGCAATCAAGTTTGTCGAATCATAAGAAAAATATCTGCATTGATTTAACGTTTAAGAATATCATCTAATATGTCCAAAAATCAACCGTTCTCACTACATTCAAATCCATCATGCAACCCACTAAAAAAGGACCAGTTTAGAGAAAACTCGGTCATTCAATCGTTTTTCTCTTAAACCGAGTTTTATAATTTCGGAACTGCGATTTGAAACAAACGGTAGTTACGATATCTTCAAATCATTTAGACTCGAGGTTCTTCACGACTTAAAGGCTCTATAGCTCTCGTAGGGACAACATTTCTCCCCAAACGGAATCCTGAAATCTTTGTTAAATTTGTTTACGGACCCGTCTATACATAAATCCAGAATAGGTCACAAACCCGCTTTGAAAAGTGGTGCCGAGCATAGAACGAAAATAAATATCAAAATTTTTTTTTTTTGTAAGTATTGTCACAGGAGTCTGAAAACATTTTAATGCAGATTTCAGGAGTCCTTTTTCGGGAGACATTTCGTCCCTAGGAGAGCTATAGAGACTTTAAGTAGCAGAATTGACATTCTATTTGCCAAGAAGTGTTAAGCAAAGTTGTTGCGGAAGTCTAACTTTGATATGGGTGAATTTAATTATATTCTAGTTTATTTTCAGTTAACTAAACGATGATAATGACTGTAAAATATCAATAGATTTCGAATAACATTTTTTCTTCAATTGAATGTAAATAATAAATTAGTGGACCGGCATTTAAATTGTTGGTGGCTTTGAATAGAAGAAAGTCATAATAATCAGCAATATAATCGCTAATATATTAGATAAAGAGCTTTTTGTAAAGAAAGGGGTATGACCGAGAAATCATAAATGTTTGAAATTACTCCGACTTCTATCATAAACTTTGGGGGCGCAAGTACTGAAATGGCTATGTGTATCAGAAGTTATTCACACACCCCAGTTCTAACTTACCCGATAAAGAAAATATGGATAAGAAAACGAAAGCTTACGAATAGTTTACCCGAACATTTTTTGTTTATTTTTGATGTTGTTGTTCTTTCTTCATTAAGATATTGACGGTTCTCGATGGTCAATCAAAATTAAATAGGAAGTAAACTTTGAACTCAAACAAAGGTCGACATTTTGTTGGTTTGGCGACTAAAACGTCGTAACTACAGCTTATTCAGGCTATGGTCGCCAACCATCTAATCTAGATATTTCTTACATGTAACTAACCATTATTTTTTTTTACAAAATAAAGCAATTATTTTCCATGTCGAACTTCCTGTCGGAGCCCAGAGTGTGTGGTCAGCGATCCGCCAATAACTATCTTCGATTAGATTGACGACATTTGATGGGCAAATTTTGTATTCGCAGTCATAGTGGAGAGGATAAGTGAAAAAGATGCTCTCGTTTGGAAGCAAGCAACAAAATTTGCTTACACGTAGTCTGTGAGGTGAACAGTCGTTAAACATTAAGATCATGGCAATCCCACAAACTAAAAATAATTTTCATCATATTGAAATTTAGACTTTTTACTGTATTTGTCGGGGCCGAACAAGTTCACCATATGAACGTTCATTTGATGACGCCATAAGAAACGAAAAAAAAAAATGCGTGGAACTTTGTTGATGATTGATAGATATCGAAATTTTCAACCACAAAAATCTGGTAAGTCACAGGGCGTCTCATTTAAAAAAAAAAGGGGGGGGGGGTATTTTATAGTCTTTTTTCAAACCTAAGTTTGCTCAACGACTTTACTTAACACATAATCATGGTGCTCTAGGGCGGCATTGAAAAGATGGCCCGAGTACCAATTTATACACCCGGGCGGAGCAACGTGTGGTTATTATTTTTTTTATAAATCATTCATTTAGACCAAAAGTGAACTTTTAATAATCTAATTTTTAGTTTCGTCTATCAAAAACAGGCGTTCTGATTGGTCGAAAAAAATGTTTATACCTCAATGAACAAAATTTTGAGCACGCAGGCATTTTTATGCATCTTCACAAAATACTTCCATACAAACAGTATCAGAATTTGTAAAGTTTCGCCCTTTTTTGCTCGATGCTTTTAAATTATAAGAAACAAACTGAATGTTGTTTTTTGTTTTGTTTTTGTTTTGTTTTTTCCATGGAGGTATGAACCGAAATACCTTATCACACTAATGTATACTTCTGCTTTGCGTATCCATACAGTGTGATTAATTTTTTTTTTATTAATACTTCGATGAAAAAAAATATTCTCTTCATCTCTTAGAAGAATGAATGATATTTTAAGGCGTATACACGGCTGAGGTCATGCTCTAAAAACGAAAAAAGATTCTAGCTTAGGTAAAATTCAAACTGATAAAAATAAATTGGTTTATTCCGTTAAAGGTAGGTCCGTTAAAGGTAGGTACCGATGTTGTTGTTGTTTTTTTTTTTTTTTTTTTCACAGATTTTAATTATTTTCATTTCCTCTCATATACTATTTGAATACAATATGCCGCAATGTAGTTTTGCAAAAATCTGAGGTCGCTTATCAGAAAAAGTGGGGGATTTCCTTAATAGCCTACGTAGGCTGTTAATCTATTTTTACATGAATCCGAGAGAGTTGCGAAGATTAAAGATCATACACGTTGCGCGAATAACCGTTGGAATCTGGCATTTAGTTTAAATTACATCAAACCAACGTCATCGTTACGTCATCAGGAGTTACATTCGCTAGCCTGCCTGTAAAGATCAGTCCAAAACTGTCGTAAGCGCTATTACGAATTTAAACACTTACCTTAGTTCTGCGCTTAGCCTTTCATGTGACATGATTTAGGACGTTGGCTGTTTCTCTTTTTAATTTGTTACCTTCATTTGACTTTGGGTCATATGCAAATGAGGTCATTCGATGTCGACAGCCGAATTCCGTGATATTAGATTACCACCAAGACAATACCTGACCTAACCTAAAGTAAAAAAGGTTCGTTTGAGTCTATTTTTCGGCACTTGGTATTTTTTTCTTATCTAGGTTTCAAAAACATCGATACCTCCCTTTAATATCGTAACAAAGATAAAAGTGTTTGGATATGGTTTAATCATTGGATCAATGAAAAAATGAAATATGAATTCATTATTTTATAATTTAATTTTTAGTTTCGTCTAGCATAAAACGGGCGTTATGATTGGTCGAAAAAAATATTCATACCTCCATGAACAAGATTTTGAGCGAGCAGCCATATTGAATGATTTCGCACAAAATATTACCATACAAAAAAGTTTGCGGATATGGAACTGTCCAAGGCTTTTTTTGATGATGTAAGATCGTCCCGATTTTTATCAAACATTTAAGAGATGAAGAGAATATATATAGATATATTTGTTGTTGTTGTTGTTATTTTTGTTTTCATGGAGGTATGAAACGAAAAAATAAAATAATCACACAGTATGAATACGCGAAGCGTATTCATACATAAGTGTGATTAGTTTTTTCGTTTCGTACCTCCATAGAAATAAAAATGTTCTCTTCACTTCTTAAAATTCAATTTCATCAAGCGAAAAAATAAATATTTTACAATTTTGAAGCATTTTTATGGAACCACATGCTATTTGTACGCAAGCATAGAGAATAGCTGCGTGCTCAAATATTTGTTCATGGAGCTATGAATATTTTTTCGGCCAATCAGAACGCTCATATATTTGTTAAACGAGACAATATATCAAGATGCCATTGGAAGGCTTTTAGCTTGTCAGTCTGTGATCACTGTTGCCAGAGCTGATGAATTGCTAACGACATACAACAATGCGTTTAGAACTCTTGAACACCAAACCGGGTCAGTTGCTGACCGGCCAAGATCCGGAGCTGTAACATCGTGATGATCGTGAAATACGACTGCGACATCTCCGAAACAGATATATGTCAGCAACATCCACTAGTAAGAGATGTTTGGAGCCAGGGTTACAGCTCAAACCATTGGACTCCGTTTAAGAGGTGCTTGACTTCGAGCTCGAAGGCCGCATTGCTGATTGTAGGGTACGTGTGCACCACAGGCATGGAGAACGTCCTTCTCAAGCCAGTGTCAGACAAGTTGACAGATTTGGCGGTTGGGGTCTTATGGTAAGGGCATGTTTTATACTCAAAGAAGTTCTCCCTTTCTTATTCACGGTAATTTAGCCGCTTATCAATACAGGGATGTCGGTATTGAAGTCTTAAACCGACCTTCGTGCCGCCGTGACCTGAATACTATTAGGCATATCTAGAACGAGCTAGGCCGCCGTGTCCTTCATCAATTCAATCCACCTAAGACGTTGAACGTACCCTTAATGAACAATGGAGACGTCTTCCATAGGCATTGTTCACAAATGTTCAAATATCCAAAACATAGGTATTATCCTTTAATCATCATGTGAATCTCACTTTTAGGGTTCATTAACTTTTTCGGGCGTTTATCAATATCACATGCAACCACTAAGAAGTGCATGTACCAAGACCATTGACATTGTCAATTAAACAATCGATTGGCCTATCAAATCGTTCATTTAGACCGGAAGTGACACCTCAAAGTCCATCAATCTTATACTTTCCGAAAGGCAAGCATAAAGCGCCTCTTCGTCTTTCTGTCCGCCAATCCGTTCGTCCTTCCGTCCGCCAGTCCGGCTCGATATCTCCATAACCCTTGGGCTAAATTAGATAAAACTTCACATTTGAATTCCTTGTGATATTGCGTCGACGTTTTTTCCTGGTTTTTGGATTGCTCCAAGGTCAAGGTCACAGTTCAAGGCTAAACTCTACAATTGACATTGTCTACATCATTGAGTCATGAGTTGATGTGTTATTGGGAAAAAAATCTGATAGATCCAAGGTCAAGGTCAAAGTCCCACCTCAAAGTCAAGTATTACAATTAATCATGTCAGTTACCTTTGGATTTCAAAATAACGTTACACACTTTTTCTCTATCATGAGGGGATGTGCCATTTGAAAGCTCAATGTGGTATGTCTGGAATAGGGCGAGAACATAGTCGCATCTGCGTCTGTCGGTCCCTCCAAACCCTTTCCCCGTTTATTTTATAACTAATCCGTCTCTGACAGATATTGTTTTTAATTCTTTAGTTACAGTATTAAGGTCGTCAACAAAAGGATATTATTGGTCTTGTCTGTGAATTTTAAAAAGTTATCCTTACTACAGATTCAGAGACCAAGAATGCTCAGCGCTTTTGTTTGTTCATCCGTTCTTCATCCAGTTTTCTCATGTAAGAACATTTGTAGTGTTGTCCCTAGTTTAAACCAAATCGACAAATCGCAGATGTCAATCAAATACTCAGTCAGCCAATGAAATTACTTCTTTAGATCGGAAGTGAACTTCGAATACCGACATTGACCGCCATCTATGTGAAGCATTTTTGTTGGCTTGGCGACTTAGACGTCATTACTGCAGCTTATTCACGACGCTTTAGTTAAGACGTTTAGGTCGCCAACCAAGAATTCTACTTTTTGTTACATGTCACTGAGCATGATATTGCAAAATAACACCGTTCAAAGTCAAAGTGGAACTTCCTGTCGGGGTCAATGGCGGACCCAAGGGAGTAATTCGGCGGGGCCAGCGATTGGTAAAATTGCAAACTCCTCTGACTGTATGTATTACTTTGTTCTCGAGGACTGTACGATTCTGCCTGATTATATAGTTGTATATTGGAGTGTTACCTCGGGTTAACCCCTGTTAGATCTAATCTCATTTTGAAGTATTTTTGTACAGAGCACCAAGAAGGTCCCTCTTTGCCCGGCGGCTTACATTTTTATACAGGAACTAAGTTTAGGCTTGTACAATAAATTATAACTGTCGGAATTTTGAAAATCGTTATCTTTTGGGGTAGAAAACATGGTAGAAAAATTCAAGTACAGCCTATTTCTTAATTTGTACTATGTTTATCAAATGTACTTTCTTGGGGGTCTTTAAATGTTTGGGAATGGGTGAATAAGAAAAACTGCTTCAAGTGGCCTGTCTTTATTCGTAGGAATAAATTAGGCACTGAAATTAACCCCTGAATTGCTATTTTGAAACGCTCGTTTTTAACATGTACAAAGATAGACGATCTAGGTAATTGAAGTTCTCTAGAATTCCTACTAATTTTGTCATTCTTCTTGGCGGCTTTGACACAATATCAGACGACAAAATTTTAGGCTGACCTAAATCTAAAGATGTTTCTGAAGGCAATTTTAAATGAAGATTTTTTTTATTATTTATTCATTTATCTATTTTTTATGTACTTTAACTTTTTTGTCTTTTGAGGATAATGTTGACGTTGCTTGTAGCAAGCAACTTCTTCATTTTCCACAGTATTTCCAAAACATTTTTTTCTTGTGGGTGTGATAATGTTGGAATGGGTGAAGCAAAATTTTAGCTATGGAATTCATGGCATTACATTCAGGATAAATGCAAGGACCATGTCAATACAATCAGTCTATTCTCTTATTTGGAAACTTGCGATTATCTATTGTCTTTGATCTGGATTGGTATGAAAAAGACGTAACACTTTATATGAAAGAAAGAAATCATATGAAACTATACAACTAAGAATCAATTGTCCGAATATTTTCGCATCGCAGTCTGTTCAGAAGGCTTGCAACTTTGGATTCTCTGTAAAAAAGGAGATTAAAATTAAGCTAAAGTTATGACATTTTGGCCATCAAACGACGATATCGTTGCAGAACAAGCAGCCATGTATACCACACACACACACAAAAACACACATATACACGAGCCCGTACACGTGCAAACGAAAAACATGGTCGTAAAATACAAAAAGGGAATACGCGAAATATATCGACCTGGTCAGACTGCACTGATGGTGCAATATGACAAGAGTCAAAACTGTTCCTGGTTTGTAGATTTTGGAATGTTCACTCTGTTGTCTCGATTAAGCTCCAATTAGTCATTCATCGAAGCCTTACAAAGGGACCCCAGATATCTGTTGTAAAATTAAGAATTAAGAAGACGCAATATTAGATTCGCCCCTGTCGAAAAATGATAGACCAATGAGATCAGTAATTTTAACGGAAGAAAACATTGACCCTCGATATTCGTTTTAAACGAAATAAATAACATAAACAACCCAAATCTTTGAACCTATAAAGTAAGGGACTTACTACTGAGAACTGGATTTTATAACGTGTGGTTATTCCCTGGATCTGTCAGTCTAAAAGGTTTTTACCGATATTTCGTAGTAGATTAATAAATTTTATATCTGCGAATGGTTTTAATATTGGTCATCTTTATTGATTTTTAGAAACTTAAAGGATAATTTTGTTGTTCTGGGTATTACGATTAAATGAAAATAACAAGTTATAGAAACACAGTAGTCAAGTAACGTATATCAGCACACCTGCTTCTTACAGAAATAGGATGTCATAGAAATGTCGAAAGGAATGGAAGAATTTGTAGCTTGTTTAACCTTAATCAATTGGAATACGAATTTCATTTTCAGTTAGTTTATCCATTTTATATAGAATAAAGACAACTTAATCTTAAAAAATATTTCTATGTCAATATTCATTTTAAAATTAAATTTCTCAAACATCCCGAGCTTATAAGGCACAAGCAGGTGGTGTAGTAAAGATCAGACTGCACTTATGTGTAGGCTGATCTTTGTCTACAAATCCTGCAAAAATAGGGTTATTCTGGGTCCAGCATGACAAGGGTTGAACCAATGTACATTGACATAATACGTAACCATCTCTACCAAAATGTGAACAAAAAAATACGCTAAGTCTTCATTTCAAAAATCACAAGAATCGCAAAATGTAGAGGATTGTATAATTGTTGTAATGCTTAATTCATAGATGATAATTCAATGAAATTTACCCCACCAACTAAAGTTTATTTTGAATAAAGGGGTGTTTCACATGCATGAAAAAAAATTCACTTATGTTTTTTTTCATGCAATTTTCATTTACGATGCAGCTCGAATGATTGTTCTACACATCTCCAAAAAATTGATTCAAAAATCGAGACCAGATAAGTAATGTACGATATATAGAAACAAACTGTCCGCTTGTGAGTTTTGTTGAGTATAGATTTCTGGTCTATTCTAATATTCAATTCTGCACCCTTTAACCCATTCTCAAGCGACAAAATCTTAAGACTGGTCCAATTCGAGTATTCAATTCAATATTGCTGGCACAAGGAATAGCTTCAACACAATAGTCTACGATATTTTGATATCGTGATTATTATCATCATTCTTATTCTTATCATAGTATATAATCATTTGGTCAACTTACCAATTGGTGTAATTGAAGGTCGAACCACTGTGTATGAAAAGATAAAAAAGATACATGTATAAGATTTTGAAATGGTAAATGTGCTCATATTGAAATTCAGCGTACAATTTTGAATAAGTAAATTGTACACATTTTCGTCCAATTTAGTATTCATGATCTATAGCGATGAATTATTCTTCAATAAGCCGTAACTGGTTGATAGTTTCACAAAGCCAATAACATAATTCTGATTACCTACAAGGCAACAGGTGGATCGCAGCTGTGAAACAAAATACCGATTGACCAATTAAATTGATCTGAAAGTTTACCTCCAATGTTAACGCCATAGATTTATTTGTTAGTTTTTAACGATTTAAACGTCATTACTAAAATTTAATCAGACTGTAGCTACGATATTTAGGTCTCCAATCATCGATTTTTAACTCGATCAAACGTGACCTCAAAGTGATCAAAGAGAATACATCCGCGACATCAGTAATGAACAACAACAACAACAACAACAAAGATTTTAGTCAATTATCCAATCCATACTAAATCGTTATTCAATCTTTACTGTAAAACATTAATGTATCTTGATAAACAAATGATTTTTCTGAAAACTTGCTTTTTTCTGCTATTGTAGGACGCAAAGACAATGGCCAGCGGGCATAAACTATGAACTGTCACTCCCTAAAAATCCAACATAAGTTTGATTTCTTTTTAGTTCAACTTCCTTTTAAATTAGCCATAAAATTCTTTTTGAAACAAAATACATAAGAATTCAATTTGTATAAATTTCAACTTATAACATATAGATTGAAATATAACATTACCCACGACAGTCCTTTCTATAGTTCAAGATATAACTAGTTTATATTGTGGTAACTTTGAGGACAAAAAACTCGTGTGCTATTTTCTATCGTAGACTTTTAAGCTAATTTTGCTAAATTCTTAAGTGTGAGAATAAACTGTGCGTACAGTTGTAGGTCGCGTCTTGGTGGTACACGTGAAAGTACGAGCTCCTTCGTGGAGAGTTGTTGTCGTTGTTGCGTGCCTCGAAATCTCGAACCAGAGACTGTCGACTTGATGTCGAGCTAGGCGAACTGTCACAACTGCCACGTGAAGGGGTGTTGAAACGTGTGTTCTTCGGTTCGGCACTTTCTGTCGCATATCGGGACGAAGGAAGTCCTCTGTATAAATGAAAAATTTATTGAGTTAAACAATGTTCTAACGACAACCTCAAGACTACCAGTTTCAGAAGTCCTAAATTTCTTGAAAGAAACAATACCGAATAATAAAGAATTAGCTTGATGTATTGTTATCCTGACAACTTCTCTAGGTGGGACAAAAAAGCGAGAGTGTGTGGGAATGGGTTAAGATTTTTTCTTCTATCTCAGTGACGTTTACTCGTTTGGTTCCTTGGTCGATGAAACACGCTGAATATAATCAAAACATTGAAACCGTCAATTTCGATTGGATGACGCCCTTTCCTGTACAAACAAGGGGTTTTACGTCGCTGTAATTCTATACTTGTTATGGAAAACGTTATGGAAAAAATGAAATTGTTTGTACCAAACAATTTCCCCCACAGAGGATGGTTTCTTATCGAATTGCGTCGAATTTTCATTGTTGTCTCCAACCTTTTTCAATTTGTACCGGTCTATGATTAAAAAAAAGGAAATATTTAAGGGTGAGTTGACACGTGTATAAGAAAAGGAAATTCGTTGTGACTGTCCTTGAAAGGAAGCAATGGTATTTATTGAGATATTCTTTACGTATTTGTCCATAACTGTTTGGCGTTTGTTCTAATTTGGGTTCCGGCCGTTTTTGAACAATCTATTAATCATTTCAAGGCGAAGTTCATATGCAGCCTTAGGTTACCAGACTAGCTCTCTGAATATACGCACAATAGAAAGTAAATGAACAGTTTGAGTTATTAACATATCGAAAAGTAAAATATCGAAAAGGTGCATTTTTGTTTAAAGCAATCGACCAACGTGTAAAATACATTTTGAATTCATTGCGAGAATAATTTTGGTCAAGTGCCCGCACAAATTCTAGATTTTTTTTTCTCTTCGTTTCTGAATAGACTACTTCGTTACAAACTAAGTTGTTCTTGCCTGGAAAAGCGAAGACAGCAATAGACCAGATATAAGGAAACTTTCTGTTGAGTACACAACTGCTTATCATGTATACATTGTTATGTCTTATCCTTTGTCATGCTGGACCTGGAATTTTTCCCATTTTGAAAAGAGGTCTAATAGTGTTCAAGCTGCACATATGTGTAGTCTGATCTTTGTTTAGACCTCCTGATTGTCCCTTTAAAGCTAGCATTATTTATTAATTTTCTAAATAATTACTTAGCCAAAATTGAGTGTTTTATGTGCTTTAAGTCCTTTAATCTGGACATAAATTGTAGAGGATTTTATTCAGCTTGACAAGGGCTAAGATAAAAATGTCTTCTTTATAATTAGTGCAGAATAGCTCTCGAAATTAAATAGATATTTTGTATCTCTGTATAAGTTATGCCGAATAGAGACATATAGAAAATACCAAAAGACTTCGGCGACCTTAAATGTATATCGACATATCTACTTTCAATTTTTATTTGATACTTTACATCTGGTAAGAACTTTCGGTTTCAAATCAATCAGTGTTTATTAACGAGTTCTCTCTCTCTCTCTCTCTCTCTCTCTCTCTCTCTCTCTCTCTCTCTCTCTCTCTCTCTCTCTCTCTCTCTCTCTCTCTCTCATCTCTCTCTCTCTCTCTCTCTCTCTCTCTCTCTCTCTCTCTCTCTCTCTCTCTTCTGTTTCCAAATTAAGCACGTCATTCGAAATTTACTTCTCCAAGGATCACTGTATATCCGTCGCGTCCAACATAAGTCGGCGACGATTCTTTAAACGTTTTTTAAAACTTATGGTGAGGCTAACTTGAGCAATGCCCTTCAAGGGATCTAATTAGAAATCCCCTTTTAAAACTTGCATGTTAATTTTGAATTCAAAACATTGTAGTGATTTTTTATGCCTTTGTTAGAACTTTAGGTTTCTGAAAGAAATTCATATGCTTAACCGAATGGTCAATTAAAACATAATTTGACAGACACCCCACCCCCCCCTTTGATGACTCATCTTGAATTTCTATACCCTAAAAAGGGGTTTGCAAGGGCGGAATTTACATTTAATACAGACAGTCTTGCTTCAGCAACAATCTCAATTTACCCATCACGAGACTACACAATTTTAGACTTGTCCAGATTGATAAAGGTTCTACACAATACCAAAGTACTGAAGACCTAAAGAAAATACTAAATAACCTATTTCAAAATGAAAAATTGCTCGTGACCTGGTTTCCAAGATGCTTTTTTCCTTCATTGCTGTGATGGTTTAAGCGATCCTTTCCATACAGCGACTTGAATTAAATGTCTTTTTGATGGACGTCTACGTTTTGAAAATACAGTAGGGTATTACTAGGGTAAAATAGAAGTAGTGCCCAATTAGGTTTGATTTATCATTTTTTCAAAACCTGTCTCCTCGAAACAACTGTACATTTTAAAAATGACGCAATACCCGGATTCTATATTAGTCGTGGAAAGTGTAAAGAATCCTATGATCTTAGCATACCAGCTGTATACCGCGGGAGTCATAAGCTATACAGTTACGTATTTTCATAAGTTTATTGTTATTTTGAATAAGCCTTTTTTTGGACTAGTCCAAATTGACAGAAGCTACAGACGGCAATTCAAATCGTCTTAAAATCGAAAACTAATGCCTAAATAGGTAAGAAACATTGTGAAACGAGTATATGTAATTTCTCTTTTTCTCACAATACATTTCTTTGAAATAATTCTTCGGGGGCGTAAAAGGCGTAATTGTGTGAGAATATGTTAATCTACTACTGGGTCGCAGAAAGTTAAAAGATGCATGTATATAAAAGTTCTCGTTTGTTGTTTATAAGTAATAATTCTCAATGAATATTTTTTTTTTTCGTGCTCAGGACTCTACATTAGAAAATTAGAAAACATCCTGTATTATCTATAAAGCCATCCAGGCTAGGCAAGACGTTATGCTTAAATTGGATTATCTATATGAAAAATGTCATTTTCTCCACCAAAATGGGAACATCACTCTACCATGCCGACAGGGACGTCCCCCACTAGTCTTTTCAGTGATTTGAATGTTAAAGAGTACATGAATAAATTACATTTACAGTAAATACACAATATTTTATCTCCACTAGACATTATGTTTTGGGACTCATCTCAATCGCCTCGAAGTGACGATTCTAATGAGTTAACCTATTCCCACTCCGTGACTCTTTTGGATGCCCCACACACAAAAAAAAAAACAAAAAACAAATAGGAAAACGTTGAAAACAAATAGGAAAACGTTGTATAAAATGAAAAAATCACTTGTAATAAGCAATTTCTTCATCTTATACAATATTTACTATGGATAAAATGAAAAAAAAAATCTAAAATTTGATAAACTTCAATTTCTTTCAATCCGGACCAGTCTAAAGATTTGTCGTCTGGTAATAGGTTAAAACGATACAATATCGATAGAATTATTAACAATATCATTCGTGTGTATGAAATTCTTTCGATTTTAAAACCTGAGTGGGATAGCAGATGGGGGCTAGGAAAGGATGTCGCGGTAGTACTGGTATTAAAAATACCAGGAATCGACAGCCACTGCGATATGACTGAAAAACTGTTAAAAGAGCGTTAAACTCCATTCAATCAGTCAATCAATCAATCAATCAATTTCAATTGGATTTGCTGAAAAACTTGTTCCATACCTTTATGAAGTTTGTTGAGTCGGAAATTATTTGTATGCTTTTGCACAAAGCTGTTCTATATCAAACTGTCGGATTTTTTTTATTGTGATAACGGTATCAAATTTTGAGAAATGAGCATTTTTGTTTTGTTTTGTTTTGTTTACGCTGAGGTAGGAATCTAAATATCTATTTACACTTTTGTGAGAAAAAGCATCACGGCTTCGTATTCTCTTCATTTTATATAATTTAATAACATCGAAAAAGCAATTATTCTACAAATTTCGATACTTTTTGATATGACACCATTTGTGCGGAAGCATACAAAATAGCTGCGTGCTCATAATTGATACCAACTGAGGTATGAATAATTATTTCGGCCAACTGAAACACTCGTTTTTTGATAGAAGAAACTAAATGTTGAATTATTGAATGATGACATAAGCATTTTTATCACCAAAACTTTGGTTTGCAAAAAATTACCGGGAATAGTATCTTGTACCATTTTTATTATTTCATCGTGAAGCACAAAAGTACTAGATTATACTTCTCCGGAAAGTATCAATATTTCACCGAACTGTATTAGTAACACCAAATCCAATACCTTTCAATCGATTCCCTAGACTTAGGCGTAATGCTGTGCAAATTTCTTGCTGGTCGATTATTTTGATTGTTTCGGGATGTTTTAGGTTCGTTGTCATTTCTATTGAAAAAACGCCTCCTTAGGCCCAATACTCTCCAAAGTGCTGCTCCGGCTCCCAATGCAAGTCCGGCCACAGCGATACTCCCGGCCACAACCCCTGCTATTCCTGCAGCACTGTCAAGAATGCCGCCAGAGTTGGATTCATTATTATTTGATGGCTGAGATGATCCTAGAGCTGCTGAAGGTACTGCTGCCGTGATTGAAGATGTCATAGTTGCCGTAGAAGATGTAGTGGTCGTGGAAGTTATCGAGGTTGCTGGAGTTGTTGTGGTTGTTGTTGGAGTTGTTGTGGTTGTTGGAGTTGTTGTCGTGGTTGTAGAAGTTGTTGTAGTAGGCAATGTGTCTGTAACACTTAAAGTTAGTATTTCTGATGTTATTTGTCCGTTTTGGGCCTCGCATTCTACAGTTATGGAGTAGGAAGAACTGGGGTCTATTGACTCACTCTCCGAACTCTCTGGCTCACTATTGGTTATAGAGTTACTATCTGAAAATATGTTAACCTAAACTCAATACAATTGTTCTTGCTACCTTCATTCTTATTTAATTGAATATACAGTGTATTTATACAGCTTACAATATTTTTTTCATAACTTGCATATTCTGTTTTCTTTTTTACTTTTTGAAAAAAAGTATCGTTTGTTTGAAAAAAGCGCTGTGTCTGCCTTATGCTTACAAATAGATAAATGCCGAGAAAGAGGATTTTTATATTCACAAAGCAACACATTTTGGATTTTAATTCCGAGGTCAATGACCAGACTCATCCTTACCGTCTGTGAGGATGGGAGTCCCATTGTCGGTTCGCTGGTAAAGCCCACTGACCTC
Organism: Fragum fragum; assembly: GCA_946902895.1. NCBI lineage: Eukaryota > Metazoa > Mollusca > Bivalvia > Cardiida > Cardiidae > Fragum > Fragum fragum. Next base: position 33,989,362 of record OX336368.1, on the reverse strand, counting down.
GTACAGGAAGTTCTAGTAAGATATTTACGACGTCATTTTGAAAAATCTATTACTAGCAACATGTTACAAGAGCACCTCCCACGTTGCATGCAACTACCAGCTGCAGGTGCTGGATAATGCAAAATTTCTAAGTCGAAAAAAGGGCATAACTCTTACAAATCAAATCAAATATATTTTTTAACATATCCCTCTCAGAAATGCTCTTTCAAGATAGATGTGTCCGTTTGTCTTTAGCACATCAACACAATATTTAGTATTGATTTCATTGATTCGGACCGTGGCTTCTTTGTCTATTCCTATTCATAAAAGAAATATATGAGTTTCGGCAATAGACTGGAAACAAGGATTATGTACAAAATCGACGGAATAAATCTGAGAAAAATAAACAAACAATATGATATAGATTTGGTGACTAAGAAACAAAAATAAAATAATGATCAAATGTTGGTAATACCAATTACCAAGTTCAGAATTTCAGAAATTCGCACTGAGAGCTTTCTTTTAGGGCTATCTTAGCCGGGCCGAAACTCAAAAAATTACATTCAACGATATACAATTGAAAGCATGAGGGTTAGCAAAATACTTTCGACTTATCACTATAGAATAGGACTATTATATTCTATGTTCAGAAAGAACAAGTGTTGTGCAAACAAGGTCCTAAATTACAAACTGAAAGATCTCTAATTTTCTACGCTTATCAACTATAGAGAAAGAGACCTAGTGGATGAAGACTTTTGATTTTCCGTATACTTGAGACTCATTATCATTAGTCAGGACTCGTGTATAATATACATGTTTACCGGGTGTAAGTGTAAGTCCCAGGAACCGGGGGGTGCAAAAGCAAACGAGTTATTTAAGTTCCATCTTGTTTTTAACTTGCTCCTTTTTCATAGCACCATCACACAATAACTGGACAGTGTTACATCCGATTGACAACTAGTTAGCCTGAGATTGCGTAAGCAATCTGAGGCTAAAGTTACTATGCTAAGAATTCAAACCCATGCAGAGTTTAATGTGAAAACATAATGTAAAAGCATCTACCGCAATCAATGTGATCTTCTGTCGCATGAAAAGTAGATCGGATCTGACCATAAATTAATACGCCCGATTGAGGCGAGAAGGACGAAGGCGAGATATGACTCATTGAAAACTGTCGGCTTGATGTACAGTACTTTCGTGTGAGTGTTCTGAATTTGGCAAAATTATCAAAACTTGATGAGTGAATGGAAAGAAAGAAAGGAGATATATAATATATTGGAAATTATTAAACATATATAATCATATCATATTGTTAAGAAAAATAAGGTGTTTGTTTCATACCAAAATAATATTACTTGTTCTAGAGTAATAATGTTAAAACGGTCCGGTTAGACAAAGTTGCTGTATAAAGCTGATAAGCGAAGCTGTCGGCTTTACGCACGAATGGAATGTTTTGTTTAACAAATTCATTGGTCATTCATAGGATCATATTTGCACTGTCTGAAAACAGTTTGGTCGCGCTCGGACTTTGTGTCAATGTATTTTTACCTCCGAATTCTACCCAAAGGATTCAACGTCTACATACCGATTTTGAGAGGTGTACATAATCATGTTAACCTGGTAGACGACCGCCCGCCCCCTCTCTCTCTCTTTATCTGGAGATTATAAAGCGCATATTTACATAACGAAATTGGTCTGTGTGGTAGAATACTCACATCGCACACAAGAGCCTCCTAGTTCGAACCTGGCTAAACGCTCCATTCCCCCATCTCTCTCACTCTCTAGCTCTCTCTCTCGCTAGCTCCACTGGCTGAAAGCCAACGAGCTTTTGTCATGATGTGGTGTCCGTCGTCCGTCCGTCCGTCCGTCCGTCAACTTTTACTTTAAAAATCTTCTTCTCGGAAAGTACTGAACATAATTCAACCAAACTCAACAAAATTTCATAGGAAGTGGGTGGCCTTTATCACATTCCTTCAAAGCATTTTGATCGGATGAAAAATATGTAACGATATATACATGTAAATATATCGTTACAATACCTCAACGGGATGAAAATTATTGCGGGCAGGTTGTGTCCCCTAGCGCACAAATTGGTAGATCTGCGCATGATCGACAGTAGATTTGGGTAGAAAGTGGTACCTCCGATAATCCGACCATCAAACTTTTTCTGCCAATATTATATATCTCCTTTATACATATCTCAGGCTTTCAGCGCTTTTAGCGCTTTGATTTTATAATTAGATGTTAATCACATTTTTTTCTCGTAGAGTCAGTTCCACGGATAGAAAACAGATTTTTTTAAAACCATGGCATAATTTAGATTGTAAGATTTTTAATTACTTGAGGTTATTACTTTGCCCTCAGGCCATGTACTATATACGCCGAATGTTATCTTAAATAATTTAATCGTTAGTTTCGTCTATCAAAAACAAGCGCTCTGTTTGGTCGAAAAATTGAATTCATACCTCCATGAACAAAATTTTGAGCACGCAGTGATTTTGTATGCTTCCACACAAAATACTCCCATACAAAAAGGTATCAAAAGATGTAGGTTTTTTGCTTTTTTCGCTCGATACTATTAAATTATAAGAAATGAAGAGAATATTTTTTGTTTTCATGGAGGTATGAACCGAAAAACCTAATCACACAATGTATGAATCCGCTTCGTGTATTCATACAGTGTGATTAGTTTTTTTCAGTTCATACCTCCATGAAAACAAAAAATATTCTCTTCATCTCTTAAATGAACAAAGCAAAACTGGTTGATCAAAAAGCATGCATTGTATTAAATGATATTGGGGATTAGAGCACTAGGCAACAAGTTTTGTTGTCTTTCCTGTGCATCTGTCATTTGAAATTATTCGTTTATAGTTTGTTTAGAAAATATGCGTAATATATTATTGTAAGAATTGTACATTAGTTTGATGAGAAACTTGGGTCGCACTAAATCTTCTGGTAACACTGTTCAGAGAAATGATCCTAACCTTCAATCATGGGATGTCATGGATTCGATCCCCGGCGGCGGCATAGATTCTTTCCGTTATAAGTCTCTCATTAGTGGATAGATAATCGTAAGCCTAAGTGGGATAGCAGCTGGAGGCTAGGAAAGGATTTTATGGTAGTACTGGTGTGAGAAATACCAGGAATCCATTGTTAGATGCTCCAGCCGCGCGATATGACTGAAATACTGTTAAAAGCGGCGTTACAACCCATTCAATCAATCAGCCAGAGAAATGAGTCACTGATTAGGTAGGTACACATAAAACCATCGCGATATATCTCACATACTATTGAACAGATATCAAGAACGTCCGGCATCATCAGCTGCCTCTACTTTGGTTTAACTATATACCAACAAAATTTCCTTTGTGTATTTCACGCGGTCAAAATCGTGCAAGAAAGAAAAGTCCGTATCTGACAGTGCCTGATATGAGAATGTGTTATTCGTCACCATTCTCCTAGTTAAATGACGTCTCGCTGAGAACAAATGTGATTAGGATTAATGAAAAGTTGAATTAAGACGATTTCCATATGCTACCCTTTTTTATTTAAAAATAAAGTAGCGATAAAAAATCTGATAATCTTGCCGCGGAGGTGAATTGGCTTCAGTCTCGTGATAGCATGAAATATCAAAATTTTCCTACGCAGCTCAGATCCAATTCAATGTTATGGAACACGATAATTTATAGAGAAATATCTATTTACCTGATATTTGGAGAGCCAAATCATTCGGGTTAACTGAAAGACTGCACTTATTTTTGTACACATTATGGCATCCCAAGTCAATATCTAGCAGGTAGTTTATTGTCGGTGGCCAGCTATTGGAACTTAGCACGTATATCGTGTTTGGTAGGTTGTTCATTACCGGTGCCTGAAATAACCACATTCAACAGAATATGTAGATAAAGTAAAGGATTACAATCTATAATGTAGAAAAAATTTCCATCAAGGTAAGATTGCACAGAATTCGCAGGCAGACAAGTATAAAATGTTTTCGGGTTTGACGGATTTTTACTCGGTCAAGATTATGCCCCCAATCAATAACATTTCAATCCTGTTCAAGCGCGTCAAGATTCATTAGCTACTATAATCAAAATATCCTTACCAAAAGCAAAGGCTTGTGAGAAGTTGTATTTGCTAAAATCATCTCAATAAGGAGTTTCCACAGAGTTCAAGCAACATATCGTCGTCGTCGTTCTAAATGTCGTAACTACAGCTTTTTTCAAGCTGTAGTTACGTCGTTTTAGAACGACGACAACGATATGATTTTATAAATTCTGCAATGATTCAAGTATAAGCAAGCGAATCAATCCGTCATATGTGTCACATAAAAAGTGCATTAAGCAACCAATATCTTAAACGCCCGTCCCTTAACCCATTCCCACACAATGACGCTTTTTGACGCCCCCAAGAAAAAAAAATTTGGAAAACAATGTTGAAAATGAAGAAATTGCTTGTTACAAGCAATTTCTTCATCATCCACAATATTTTTTATCAAAAAAGGTGTTTTTTTTTTACACCAACTTGAAACTATAGCATGCAGATTCTTTCAATTTTGACCAGTCTAAAATTTTGTTGTGTGGGAATGGGTAAAGTGGTTCATCGTTATACGCGTAGGATTCACTGTATTCACTTTTGATTAACCTTGGTATGTAACCTATTTCTTCAAAAGCCCTGGGATGACGATATCAAACTTGGAAGAAGTCCCGTCTTCGTACAAACGACTTTTGTTTCAAGTAATAAGTTTTAACCCGTTATTAAACGGGAAAAACTGGTCGAAATTATGAAAATAGGCGTAGACGACAAAATTTTAAATCCATAGAATTTTGAATAGCTCTGTCTGTCTTGATACAATTATGAAATTGATTGTAACAAGCATTTCATTCATTTTCCACATTATTTTCCTGGACTACTTTGCAATCTCTTGCAATCAGATTTGTAATATGCACTCAAAAGTGAGATGACAACAGCATCCTATTACGACCTGAAAATGGGGACATATAACTTACAGATTCTATAATGTTTATCGTCAAATTTCCAGTGTCCGTTGAGCTGTCTGTGTGTGTTGCTAAGACGTTTAGGCTGTAGGAACCCGAAGAAAGGCATGTCTTTGTCAACAAATACTCTAAAATGATAATAGGTTACAAAATGATAACAAGATAATGACGGAAAATCTCTACTCTTGATTTTCTCGATTCCGCTTCAAAGTTATCCGGCGAGAGATCATTGACAGAACTTGTCATCGGTGCGCGTAGAAAATGTCGTAACTACTTATTTAACAAAGCTGTAGTTACGACATTTTTTTCGCGCACCGACCTTACGAAGAAGATATATTAAGGAGAAATATATTTGAACGAGCACAAAATCAAGTTGTATTAATTTCTAATGCAGAAGCATTTGGTGATCTAGCAGTCATGATTCGCGTTCATTTTTACAACCTTTTTACATAATTATCTATATCCCCCCCCCTCTCGCTTACATTACTGCAAAATCTAACAAAGGAAAGTTTTCCCTGATTCATCCTATAAAAAGCTGCAAATGGAATATTTTTGATGTAACTGCAGTTTAATCAATTACAAGACGGTAAAATCTAAGATTGGTCCAAATTGAAAGGAGTTGCAGACGACAATTTCAAGTTAATGAAATTTTAGATTTTTTCAACTTTCTGGGTAGAAAACATTGTGTAAAATGAGGAAATTGCTTGTGACAAGCAATTTCTTCATTTTCCACAATGTTTTCCAAAGCTCTTTTTCTTGGGTGCGTCTAAGAGCGTCACTGAGTGGGAATAGGTAAAACCATTTTCCCACAAATTAGGACATGTTTTGATTAACCCTTTCTTATTAACTTCCTGGTATTTACGTCCCTGTGTTTTTATATTCGAGAAAATATTGTGGAAAAAAGAAGAAAGTGCTCGTAACAAGCGAATTCTTCTATTTTCCACAATATTTTCTACCCTAAATTATATTTTTTTTTTCAATAATTTTGATTTTAAATTGTCGTGTGCAAAACATCTGAATTTGGACCAGTCTAACATTTCAAAAAACAGGAAAGGGTTAATTGACGGATTGCTGACCCCGTCTACCGACTCCGCAGGCCACGCCCACTTACTCAAATAGGAAGTTCCTTATCGATATTAAACGACGTTAATTTGAAGTATTCATGACCAGTTTCGTGTAACAAAAAAGTAAGATGCTATAGTTGGCGACCTAAACGTCGTTACAACAGCTTGAATAAGCTGTAGTTACTACGTTTATGTCGCCAACCCAACAAAAATGCCTCTCATGAATGTCAGTCAATGTTGGAGTTTAAAGTTCCGGTGAAAATGGTGACTGATTTATTGATTGATAATCGGTCAGTTTAATTTAATTTCTTTTTCAAACATCTAATCACTATTTTAGTTCACAAAAAGTTTCACAAAAGCAAATGCTAAAAATGTACCTATGGAAGGCGTTTTTCTGATTTTTTCATGTATTGTTGTTGTTGCTTTTAATCAAAATGTAGCACTTTTGCTCCATTCTGGGCAATTCTACATGTACTTATGTAGTTTCGAAATGTAATTAGTTTATAAAACAGCAAGCAATTGTAACACGAAAATATACAAAAGTACAGTTTTCTTTTATGGTGGTGTTGGTGGTGGTTGTAGAAGTGATGGGTTTTTGTTGCTATTGTTTGTTTGTTTTTTTATAAAGAGATTGAGACGATTTGAAATTCAATAATCGGTTAATCTTTTTTTTTTTGGGGGGGGGGGGGATTGATGGTCAACCACTCGATCGACGACGATCAAATGACCTTAAATGCTAAAAGCGTCCGTGCATGAGATTCTTTTACTGGCTGTAACAATTTTAAACTAAAGACTGGTCTTTGTGAACGATTGCAAGCCTAACAGATAAGTTTCTCTGTAGTACTCGTTGTTATTAAAATAGACGTGAAAGAATGTCATTCAAAGTGTTTTTAATCCTAGTTAAACATGTGAAATTCGTAATTTGGTTAACCTCTACATGCGTAAATCAGGTTAGACTTACCGCTCAAATCTAAACAGCGAGTTATACATGTTATCGAAAATGCCTAAATGCCTAAACTGATGGAAACATTGAAACAACGTAGATGTTTAGAAGATTAAGTAAGCATTAAACAGTTTTTCTATGGTGTGTGCTATTTGTGCGATAGCGTACAGAAAAGGTCTGCAACAGAGTTATTCAAATCTGATACTGTTGATTAATACCACAATCTTGTCAACCCACGACTAGACCTACTCCATTTTATGTTCGATATCAGTAAATACCTTCAAATGATTTTAAACAAAACCTTGCTTGTACAGAAATACTTCTTTTCCCTTTCCAAGTAACCGGTAACTGATTTAAGGTTAATTGTTGTCGTACATGTACTTAAATTTTGGTCCACTGCGCTACTCAAAGACGGTATCTTTAAGTTAAGTTAAGTTTTGTGTTGACATTTCTCATACCTTCAGAGATATGCTTTTGCAAAAAAAGGCCAAGGGAACCAACAAAATTTAGGAAGTACGAACACAGCACTTTGATCATTCCTGATTGGCGGCTCGATGGCCTAGACCTCTAACATAGCAGTTCTATCAAATTGAAAAACGATGTGATTGTGTAGAATATGTCGTCAGGGACATCAAAAAAAAAGGCAAACGGTTAATAAGCGACCTTAGCATCGTAGATTTATACACTGAAATGAGCTTTATTTACGAATTTTACGTCGCCAAACCGAAAAAAAACCCTTAATTTCGGTGATCAAATTTATGTTCCGGTCAAAATGATTGAATTGATTGATCAGTCTTTTTTTTGCGACGATCAGTTTATTTTAATTCATTCGTATAGTTATAAGTGTAGCCATCGTATTTTGACCCATTCCCAAACAATCCCGCTTTTCTGCGCCCCTCATGACTACATTGTTGAAAATGAAGAAAGTGCTTGTTAAAAGTAACTTCTTTATTATCGACAAGGATTTCAAACCAAGACAACAAGAATTATAAAATTCTAACGCCTTGAAGTTGTCGTCTGTGAAATCTTTGAATTTGGACCAGTCTATAGTTTTGCCGTATTGGAATGGATTAAGAGAGAAGACGAGGGCAAGAATGAGGGATGGTAAGACCGACGAAGACTGACTTTTACTATAAACCATTCGAAGGATTAATACATGTACTTACTGTCATTAGTAGGGTCGATTTCAAAGTACGGTGATAATGACGTAATAGAAACGGTGGTTTGGGGATCATCTGACGTCACAAACGTGTATATATGCCGACCGGCAATAAGCTGGTCACTTATACTGTGTGTCGCATCAAGGTTGGTAAAGGTCACGGCCGACACTGAAATAAATATTCTTTACATTCACAAGAATTAATCTTTACGATAATTTAAAATAGTTTATCTCTCCGTTGATTAGATCTAAAAGAAATTAACCCTTATCATGCTGAATTAAAATCCTAGGCTCATATAGAAGACTGACAGCACTGGTCTTAATAAGGGGGTGTGTGTTTAATATTTCTTTTGAAAATTGATTATTCAAACAGCTCTGGCTTAAATAGGACAAACAGGAAGTGTAGACCAAGATCAGACTGCACATATGTGCAGGCTGATCTTTGTCTATACCTCTTGCTAAAACAGGAATGTTCCGGGTTCAGTATGACAAGGATTAATATATGCGCTGGATGAAAGAGTGCCTTGTAGTCGCTCCTAGCAAAATTGTCTTACAATTATGCATCTTGAAACAATAACATGTTAAGAAAATTTTCTGTGGCTTCAAATTATATATTATCATATGTTTCCTTAGAAATAAGGTGCTTTCCTTTATGTAGAGTGAATCATGACAAGATGTTTCACCCATTACTAGAAGATAAAATTTTAGACAGTTCAAAATTGAAAAAAAATGTAGACAACATTTCAAAGTAGCCTACAATTACATTGAAATTAAGTGTCATATAAGGTACAAAACATTGCAAGAAAATTAGATTTTTTCTCAAATACAAATCTTATTGGGCAAGGAGTTGGGATTGTGTGAAAATGGGTTAAAAAGTTTATACTCATGCACGAATTTCTATCATTTTAGGGGTAGAAATGTTAATTCAATAATTCGATATGAGTTCACCACGACCCAAATTAAATATTCTGTTACAATAAGGTAATAGACGGATCGCTGGCCCCTCCCACTGACCCTGCTGGCCCCGCCCACGGACCCTGCTGGCCCAGCCCACTGACCCTGCTGGCCCCTCCAACTGACCCTGCTGGTCCCTCCCACTGACCCTGCCGGTCCCGCCCACTGACCCTGCTGGTCCCGCCCACTGACCCTGCTAGCCCCTCCCACTGACCCTGCTGGCCCCTCGCACTGACCCCACTGGTCCCGCCCACTGACCCTGCTGGTCCCGCCCACTGAACCTGCTGGTCCCTCCCACTGACCCTGCTGGTCCCTCCCACTGACCCTGCTGGCCCCTCCAACTGACCCTGATGGTCCCTCCCACTGACCCTGCTGGCCCCTCCCACTGACCCAGCTGGCCCCTCCCACTGACCCTGCTGGCCCCTCCCACTGACCCTGCTGGCCCCTACCACTGACCCTGCCTGTCCCGCCCACTGACACTGCTTGCCCTCCCACTGACCCTGCTGGTCCGGCCTACTGGGCTCCAACAGGTACCTCCACTTCCATATTCAACGACGATGGCCAGTAACATGTAACAAAAACATGTGAACTGTTTGTTGGCGACCTAATATGTCGTGACTACAACTTGAATAAGCTGTACTTACGACGAAATCGCCAAACCAGAAATATTGTTTCTCAAAAATGTTGGCCAATGCCGACCCGGGTTCTAAGTTCACTTTCAGTCTAATTGACTCATTTGATTGGTTGATTTATTCGTTGATTGATGGCCACGATTTTTCAATTGCGCATTTTTTAAAACTATCTTAGACCAAGGCAGTACTATAACAAACTAGGAGAAAACAGTCATTTTAATAACGTCTTTAACAAATAGTTTTGTTGGAAGAGGCCAGCATGAACAGTCTGATTCGACATCCGGTTGATGGATTCTTTGGATCACTATAGTGAAAGAATCATATGGAGGGGTTAGAGCAAAACATAGTATGGGTCTATACATGCCTTGAGGTTAAATACGTTGAATCCTCTAAACACGATATTCATGGGTCGTTAAAATAAAACTCCTTTTGTTTCAATTTTGCTTCACCAGGACACACTCTTTTACATAAGAAACAAACGGAAATTATGCTTAAATCTTTCTGTCTACACTATTAGGGGTTTCGGGGATTTTGTTGGTAGTGAGGAATTAGTTGTTGTTCTAGTCTAAAATAATCTATGTGAAAAGACACGACTTGTTCCATCGGACATAACATCCTACATACTCTTTCAATTACAAGTGAGAAATAAATAGAGAGCATTCTAATACTCGGAGAGGGTCTTATGAGACTCAAAAATAGAATGTAAAATGTAAACGAACATTGCATTAGGAATCTTTACCGTGTTTACCTATAGACTTTAAAAAATCTGTGTTTTAAAATATGAAAGTGGTATCTAGGTATATCCTGTTCAGCCCGAACAATTCGAGCTGGTCGGCTGTAATCTAAAATCTTCACAGTTTTCAGCTAATTTCTATTTGTGTCTTGATTAAGACTTACCTTGGTTCAGTGTAATATTTATACACAACAAGGCTCCAACAAACAGATATCCAACCATGGTTGTATAACAACACGATGGAATATTTCTGCACTATTCAGTCCTTCCTTACGTTTACAATTGTTTCTCGATGAAATAGCAAAAATCTTCGCTTCTACGAAGGAATTTGAAAAAGAAAGAGAGTGGGAGTTGGGTTAAATGTATACCGCTTTCTTATATTGTTTTAATGAGGTCGCACCAATGTCTTAATATGTTCTCTACTCATCTAGTTTTCCATTATTTTTCAAAATTTAATTTAATTCTTTCTTCTTATCTTTATTAATTGGATAACGTACTTGGGCGTGTAAAATGTCGTAACAACAGCTTGTAAAAAGCTGTGGTTACAACATTTTGCACGCCAAATGACGATATATCAATGAAAATATTATAGTTAAAACATTCGCGAATACACATTCAAACGTTTACAAATGAAATAAACTTGTTTTCTAACTAAATCGTATTTGCTATTCTATAGATATTTAGAAATATATCATTTGAATAAATCGAATAGGGATTCCGATTGGCTGCGGAAAAGTGACAATAGGTCAATGAATAAAGGGGTGGGCAGTATAAGACTATATAATAGTGTATGTGTCAATTCACATTTGACTACGTCTGATACAGTCTGGCTTACAGTCTGTCGCTCCGTAATCGAGCTATACTGTATTTGATCAATCGCTGGCCTCGCCCCCTTACTTCGTTGTCCACGCCCACCGACTCCGACAGCAAGTCCCGTTTCGATTTCAAACGGCATTATTTTTCAAGATTTATGGTCAGTATCATGAACAAAAAAGTAGAATAGTTGGTTGCCGGTTTAAACGTCAAAACTAAGGCTTCAATAAGTTTAAGTCCCCAACATACAGGTTAACAAAAATGGCGGCCAATGTTTGATTTCAAAACTAATTTTTCGTCTGAATGATTTATTTTCATTGGTCGACTGGTAATTTGATTGGACGGCTGCGATTGATCACACTGTCTTCTGATAGGAAGTTCGACTTAGATATTCTAAACACCATTTACAGACGACAAAATTATAGACTAATCGAAATCGAACGAAACAGCAGACGACATTTTCAATTCTTCACCTTTTTGGATAGAAAATATTGTAGATGTTGAAGAAATTGCTTGATACACGCATTTTTTTTTCATTTTTCACAATGTTTTCTAAAGTAATTTTTCTAGATGGGCGTAAAAAGAGGGATTGTGTTGGAATAGGTAAAGGCCGCGGCCATAGCACTGTTGGTAGCACACCAGACTCCTGATCATGGGGTCGCAGGTTCGATCTGCTGTCATACCAAATATCCTTATCCGACATATGTCTCCCACCAATTGGTAGATATTCGTAAACCTAAGTTGGATGAGCAGCTAGATGCTCGGAAAGGATTAGTAGTAGTATTGGTGCTTGAAATACAAAAATGCATAGTCTGATGCTCCAGCCGCCGCGATATGAGTGTCAAAAAGCGGGATGGTGTGAGAATGGATTAATAGGGTATTTTTTGTTATCGTTATTATCATTTCGAGGGTTTAGAGCAAGAACATAGTATGGCTCTATACAATGTATAGAGCCATACTATGTTTTTACTCTAAGCCATCGATTTGTATTTTTTCTCTAATTTCGGGTCTGAATGCAGGCATGGAAATATATGAATTTATCAATCAGATTAATTTTCGCGATCCTCTTCATCAAAAATAAATTGATTGTCACGATTGAACTTGAATTTCAATTGGCATATCGCACGTGTCAGTCAAATAATAAGACGACCAATGAAATCATTTTTGACACTTCACTTTTTAATTGTATTTGCCGAGTCCCAGCCAATGAGCACATACTATTCTAACAAAATGAAGTCGTGCTATGAGAGAAAGTGACTTCGTGTCCTGTATTTTACTATTCGTGTACTTTAGACTCTGAAATGAACATTAGTAGTTTTCTCCATGATCATTATGATGCTACTTTTGGAATGTAACGACAAGAAATAAATTACATAGATCCAAGCTGAATATCATGATAAAAGCCCTTTATCTCACTTTTTCTTAATTTTGCTAAAATTTTGTATAGGGTACCGGGTATGACTCTTAAATTGTAACCATAAGGTAATTCTAGATATGCCAAAAATACAACAAGTCTACAAATAGGCTGTGATGAAAAAGGTGGCTACTTCTATGGTTATTTAATTACTCGGCTTCAAATGCTTATCGCCAAAGGAAATTGGCGAGGTCATGGTTGCAAGTTTAAGAGAACATGTCCTGTGTTATTGATTTTTGGAGAAATTTGCCAATCGCGGCTGTCAATCAAGGAATCAACCGACCAATCAAATCATTTATTCAGCCCGGAATTGAGCTTTCAACTCAGTCACTGGCCGCCATTTTGATAACCTTTTTGTTGCTGTGGTGACTTAAACGTCGTAACTACAGCTTATTCAGGCTGTAGTTACGACGTTTAGGCCGCCATCTAACGATTCTACTTTTTTGTTACATGATACTGAACACAGATTTTGCAAAATAACGCAGTAAAAATCGATAAGAATTAGCCAGATTGTCGAATTACGCAGTGATATATTGCTACACAGAACGTTATCGCTAAGGAACGTGTCGATGCAATTATCAAAAATGGTTTGCAAATAACACAAGTCTCTATCAGGTGTGTCCCAAAGCTCCTATGTGTTGACAAGAAACGAGGTCGGTGCAACATTTTCAGGAAAAACCTTGACGGGTGTCACTAGGATCTGGAGAAATTTTTCAAGCGATCTGTAACTGTTAATGAAACATGTTTACAACTTCTACCCAGGAAACAAAACAACATTCAAAACACTACAAACACCCGGGATAACCGCCGCCGAAAAAGGACAAGTCAAAAACAACCGCTGGGAAGGTGAAAGCCAAAGCTTTCTCTGTCGTTAGATTGTCCTGTTTTTGGATTATATTTCAAAAGGTCACACTTAAACTGGGTGGTATTATGCTGACCTCTTGAGACAGCTTCGTGGAAAAATCAAGGAGAAAAGGCGTTGAAAACTGTAATTCGTTGTTCTCTTTCGCTTGGACATGATCTACTGTTGCCATGGCTGCTATTCTTGAATATTGTTTCAAAATGGTTTGGCACCTGATCTAACATGCTCTGACTATTACCTATTCCCCAATAACTGAACGGACGCTACTTTCGCACTAATGATGACGTCAAGAAAAGTGCTTACGCATTTTTTTGCGGCACAAGATGATTGAATGAGGTTTACCGCCACTTTTAACAGTATTTCAGTTCTTTCGCGGCGGCTGGAGCACCTAACAATGGATTCCTAGTATTTTTCACATCAGTACCACAACAACGTCCTTTCCTAGTCTCTAGCTGCTCACCCAACTTGGGTTTGCCGCGGCCACGGGTATCTTAAGAGAATGGTCGCTTGGTACACATTTTTGCCAATTATATAAATCGACTGCATACATAAATTATTTTAAAAAAAAGTTTACTTTTTTGGTTTTTAGGACTCATTATAATCGTCTCATTCAGCCGATTATAATGATTTCCAACAATATAGAACTTAGATATGATTTTACGTTTAACCCATTCCAACACAACAAAATTTTAGACTGGTCCAAATTGATAGAAGCTGCAGACGACAATTTCAAGTTGATGGAATTTTAAATTTTTTGGTCTTTTTGCATAGAAAGCATTGTGGAAAATGAAGAAATTGCTTGTGACAAGCAATTTCTTCATTTTCCGCAATGTTTTCTAAAGCCGTTTTCTTGAGGGGCCAAAAAAGGAGGGATTGTGTGGGAATGGGTTAAGCAAAATGCCTTAACTTATAAAGAGCTTTTCTTTTAAAAAGAGATTTTGATAATGGTCGCTTAATGGACGTTGCTTTTGTTTGAATGGGGTTTAACGCCGCTTTTAACAATTTTAATGGACGTTGTCGTTTGATAGAAGTGGTGGCTGAAGCACGATCGACTGTTTTATCATTTATATTCAATTGGTGGTCGGGGCAAGCTCGGTCAATTGGCGGTTCACAGTCTGAGTCCACTTCAAACGACATTCTGATAAGGCAGTTTTTTCTCAGATACTAGACGATATTGGTTTGTTGGCCAGTAAGGAAAAACTACAGGCAAGCTGGGTATAGAAAGCACAGAAGAATGGCTTCATAGATTAAACATTTTTTATTTACGCGATAAATTCGGATACTCTAAATCACCCACATAAGGTTTATAAGGGTCATAAGAACGATTCCCTTCGAAATTGGAAAGGATCTTTCAGTAAACACGCGAAAATTGATCTTAATTTATTTCCGGGTACAATCTCACAAATATTATCAAATTGAAGCCTCCACATTATTATAGTAGAGGTATATAGAACGTTCAGATAGTCCGTCAGAAAACAAAGGTGAAGAGCCTTTTGGATATTCACTCATAACGTAATTGTCCACAAAATTATGATTTCATAAGATGCTTTTCTTTTTTAAGTAAAATTATCTTGAAATCGAAGCGACGTAGAACGAGAGGCTGTATGGCATATTTTTAAAATGTTTTCATTTTGTAGATATTTTATTTTTTTCTTCATCTTCTTCTTTGGATTCCGATGAAGTTGTTCATATATTTTTAGAACTTGTCTAATTTTGAGATTTTAGCTAAATATCATTTCATAGTTTTGAAGTAATTTCTTTGAAAATACAAAGACGTTGTCTATTGAGAATTACGAGAACTATATAGTCTTTAGAGCGTCTCGCGCCCTCGTTTCCCTTTGATTTATTAACAGGGGCGATTCATCAATCGAATTTCGCAGTCTCTGTTGGTGCCACAGCGTAAAACTCGAAACTTGCTAATGATAAATGAATAGAAAATTACTGTACTTTATTTCACACCTCATCAAAAATATGAAGGACTTTTTTGAGTTAACACGCACAGTGAACTGAGGATTTTTGAAAAAAATATCTATTCGACGTTTTTTCTCTTATATATGCATTTGCTTAAACCACAAGAGACGAAAAAATATCTATAGTTTTCTTTGAGGTGTGAAAATTTTAGTCTTGTCCAATATTAAAGAAAGTAAATGTCATTTGAAAAGCAATTGGGTAGAAAAAATTGTGGGAAAAGAAAAGAATGCTTGTAACAAGTGGTTTCTTCTTTTTCCCACAATATTTCTCAAGTATAAAAGAGTAAGGACCTAAAAACAAGAGATTGTGCAGTAAAGGGTTAACATGATGTAACTTTGTGCGGAAACAGTCCACGGGGCTGATTTTTAACTTTTCGTTTTTACACTGTCTAATGATTTCAATTAATGTGATGGCTTGTGCACCTCACCCTTACTTCCTCTCAATACTCCTACCAATTGCTAATTCCGCTAACGCGCACTACTTATCATTCGCATATTGGTGAGCGATAAATGACGCATGTAGCTATAAATCTGTAATATGTCGAAAAGACCGTAGGCCAAGCTAGATTTCTTACGACAGGTTGGTCACATCTAAAGTAAATGATGAGGTCTAACTCAAGATAAAAGCCTTATCCTTTCCTGTTTAATCCCTGTTTTTTTACGGCACAGTGTTATTGTACTTGAGAAAACATTGAGGAAAAAGAAGAAATTGCTTGTAACGAGCAATTTCTTCTTTTTCTACAATATTTTCTATCCTATTAAATGATTGTTTTTTCAAATTAAACCAACTTTGAATTATCGTCTGTAATAATTAATCCAGAACTATAAATTTTCACTAAACAGCAAAGAGTTTACTCCTGGTGTCACCTAGCCCGATTTTTTAAATAATCGGGCTACTTCGGGAGAGCGCATCCCCCCCCTATTCAACCCATTTACTACGAAATCGAGACTTCTTATCTCCGTACGTCGTGTAAACGCAAAAAGAACCTATTTCTAAATGTTCTCTATTGGCTATTCTGAATTACCTGTAAAGTTAGTCGGGTTAAGCTTGAAAAACGTTATCTATATGAAAAATGCCCTTTCAACACAAAAATTGCATATCACTCTACTATGCCAACATGGACGTCCATCATTAGTACTTTCAGTGCTTTGATTCTTAACTACAATCGACTGTGATGTACAAAGACGGTAAAAAGTCTACAATTTCATAATCAAATAAAGTTATCATCCAGATTATTGTTATTTAGAATGATTTGCTGAGCAGGGTCACTATCAATATGCGCAGGCTCGGATTGGTTGTCTGAGTTTGATAGGTGAATAGATTTTGGCGTAGGAGCATAGTTTCTTCTATTGAACCCCTTTAGTGCCATTTCGAAAAGTGTCCTGTAAAAAGTTGATGTATAGAAAAATAGTATGCAAAGTTGATTCACCTCACACTAAATATGCTGCAGTGTGATTAAGATTTTAGGTCCATACCTAATGAAAAAGAAAATAATTTTCTTCATTCATTATAATTAAGTGCCTTCAAGCAAAACAAAACAATAATCTTACTAGTTATGCGTAAATAGAAAATAGGTGCGTGCTCAAAATTTGGTCGTGGTAGTATGAAAAGAAAGTCTCAGCCTATCCAAACCCTGGGACTTTGTAGACGAAATAAGATTTAAATCGTTTACAAATAAACCTCTCGATTTTGGCTTCTTGAACACAAATCTTCTCCAAAAGAGTGTTGAATGGTCTAGCAGTCTGGTATTTCACTAATTAAACGACGAGTTGTTCATACTTGAATTCTTTCTTGCGGACAACGATGTTAATTTTTTCTAAAATTGTTTCGTAGTCACTTTTTGCTTGGTCCGTTCGGGCTTGGTATCCATCGTTGTAATCAAAAGTTTCGTGCATTCTTTTGCCAATTGACGAATCGCTGGTCCCGTCCACTTCCATCGTTGGCCACGACCACCAAATCAAACAGAAAGTCCCGCTTCGATTTTTAACGACCTTATTTTCAAAATTGATGGCAAGTAACATGTAACAAAAAAGTAAAATGGTTGGTTGGTGACCTAAACGTCATAACTATGAATAAGCTGTAGTTATGACGCTTAAGTCGCTAAACCAACAATAAAGGTAAACAAAAATGACGGCTAATGTTGGAGTTGAAAAGGTCAGGTCCGTCCTGAATAGATTATATGATTGGTCGGTTTATTCCGTGATTGACCCACGCGATTGGTCAATTAGCGTATGATGGGTTGGGTTCACCGGCTCAATATCTTTCATCCAATGCGGTTGGATTTCAGTAGATGTTACTTCGTTACTACACCAGTTTTGTTGAACAAATTTTCGCTTTTTGGTGAATGCGTTTTCTGTTTTTGTTCGTTAGATTGTTGGTTTGCTTGTTTGTGTGTTTGTTTGTTTTTAATTTGTTTTTAGTTTATGCTAGACATAACCTTCAGTATTTCATAATGGTTTATGATAGTTGAGGGTTTTCATTTTTTGGGGGAACTTTTGTAAACCCTTAGATATACATTTAGCCACTTTGTTTAATTAACCCTTTAAAATATAAAAAAAAATAAGACTGGCCCAAATTTAAAGGAGTTACAGACAACAACGTCTGCTTGATGAAATTTGAGACTTATTTGTCCTTTTATGAAGAAAACATTGTGGATAGTGAAGAAATTGCTTGTAACAATTGTAACGATGTTTTCAAAGCTTTTATCATGAGGTGTGTAATCAAAGCGCTGAAAGCGCTGAAAGCGCTGAAAGCCTGAGATATGTATACAGGAGATATATAATCTGGGCAGAAAAAGTTTGATGGTCGGATTATCGAAGGTGCCACTTTCTACCCAAATCTATTATGCGAAGATGTGCCAATTTGTGCGCTAGGGGACACAACCTGCCCGCAATAATTTTCATCCCTTTGAGGTATTATAACGATATATTTACATGTATATTTCGTTACATATTTTTCACCCGATCAAAATGCTGTAAATGAATCTGATAAAGGCCACCCAAGGATCCTTCCTATGAATTTGGTTGGGTTGGGTTGAATTTTGTTCAGTACTTTCTGAAAAGAAGATTTTTAAAGTAAAAGTTGACGGACGAACGACGGACACCACATCATGACAAAAGCTCGTTGGCTTTCAGCCAGTGGAGCTAGCGAGAGAGAGCTAGAGAGTGAGAAGATGGGGGAATTGAGCGTGTAGCAAGGTTCGACCTAGGAGGCTCTTGCGTGCGATGTGAGTATTCTACTACACAGACCAATTTGGTTATGTAAATATGCTCTTTATAATCTCCAGATAAAGAGAGCGAGAGAGGGCGGGCAGTCGTTTACCAGGTTAACATGATTATGTACACCTCTCAAAAGCGGTATGTAGACGTTGCATCCTTTTGGTAGAATTCGGAGGTAAAAATATATAGACACAAAGTCCGAGCACGACCAAATTGTTTTCAGACAGTGCGAATATGATCCTATTAATGACCGATTAATTTGTTAAACAAAACATTCCAATCGTGTGTAAAACCGACAGCTTCGCTTATCAGCTTTATACAGCAACTTCGTCTAACCGGACCGTTTTAACATTGTTACTCAAGAATAAGTAATATTAATTTGGTATGAAACAAACACCTTATTTTTTCTTAACAATATGATATGATTATATATGTTTAATAATTTCCAATATATTATATGTCTCCTTTCTTTCCTTTCACTCGTATAGCCGCCGTCATAGCGCAGTCGGTAGCGCGCCGGACTCCTAATCTTCAATCATAGGTGTCATGGGTTCGATCCCCGGCGGTGGCAAATATTCTTTCCGACAATTGTCTCCCACCAATGGGTTGATAATCGTAAACCTAAGTGGGATAGCAGCTGGAGGCTCGGAAAGGATATAGTGGTAGTACTGGTGTGAGAAATACCAGGAATCCATTGTTAGGTGCTCCAGCCGCCGCGATATGACTGAAATACTGTTAAAAGCGGCGTTAAACCCGATTCAATCAATCCTTTCACTCGTCAAGTTTTAATAAATTTGCCAAATTCAGAACACTCACACGAAAGTACTGTACATCACGCCGACAGCTTTCAAGGAGTCATATCTCGCCTTCATCCTTCTCGCCTCAATCGGGCGTATTGATTTATGGTCAGATCATATCTACTTATCATGCGACAGAAGATAACGTTGATTGCGGTAGATGTTTTACATTATTTTTTCTCATTAAACTCTGCATGGGTTTGAATTTTAGCATTGTAATTTTAGCCTCCGATTGCTTACGCAATCTCAGGCTAAATCAAAGCGCTGTTAGCGCTGAAAGCCTGAGATATGTATACAGGAGATACATAATCTGGGCAGAAAAAGTTTGATGGTCGGTTTATCGGAGGTGCCTATTTTTAACAAAATCTACTGTCGATTATGCGAAGATGTGCCAATTTGTGTGCTAGGGGACACAACCTGCCCTCAATAATTTTCATCCCGTTGAGGTATTGTAACGATGTATTTACATGTATATATCGTAACATATTTTTCACATTTTCAAAATGCTTTGAAGGGATCTGATGAAGGCCACCCAAGGATCCTTCCTGTGAATTTTGGTTGAGTTTGGTTGAATTATGTTCAGTACTTTCTGAAAAGAAGATTTTTAAAGTAAAAGTTGACGGACGAACGACGGACACCACATCATGACAAAAGCTCGTTGGCTTTCAGCCAGTGGAGCTAGCGAGAGAGAGCTAGAGAGTGAGAAGATAGGGGAATTGAGCGTGTAGCAAGGTTCGACCTAGGAGGCTCTTGCGTGCGATGTGAGTATTCTACCACACACACCAATTTGGTTATGTAAATATGCTCTTTATAATCTCCAGATAAAGAGAGCGAGAGAGGGCGGGCAGTCGTTTACCAGGTTAACATGATTATGTACACCTCTCAAAAGCGGTATGTAGACGTTGCATCCTTTTGGTAGAATTCGGAGGTAAAAATATATAGACACAAAGTCCGAGCACGACCAAATTGTTTTCAGACAGTGCGAATATGATCCTATTAATGACCAATTAATTTGTTAAACAAAACATTCCAATCGTGTGTAAAACCGACAGCTTCGCTTATCAGCTTTATACAGCAACTTCGTCTAACCGGACCGTTTTAACATTGTTACTCAAGAATATGTAATATTAATTTGGTATGAAACAAACACCTTATTTTCTCTTAACAATATGATATGATTATATATGTTTAATAATTTCCAATATATTATATGTCTCCTTTCTTTCCTTTCACTCGTCAAGTTTTAATAAATTTGCCAAATTCAGAACACTCACACGAAAGTACTGTACATCACGCCGACAGCTTTCAAGGAGTCATATTTCGCCTTCATCCTTCTCGCCTCAATCGGGCGTATTAATTTATGGTCAGATCATATCTACTTATCATGCGACAGAAGATAACGTTGATTGCGGTAGATGTTTTACATTATTTTTTCTCATTAAACTCTGCATGGGTTTGAATTTTAGCATTGTAACTTTAGCCTCCGATTGCTTACGCAATCTCAGGCTAAATCAAAGCGCTGGTAGCGCTGAAGGCCTGAGATATGTATACAGGAGATATATAATCTGGGCAGAAAAAGTTTGATGGTCGGTTTATCGGAGGTGCCTATTTTTAACAAAATCTACTGTCGATTATGCGAAGATGTGCCAATTTGTGTGCTAGGGGACACAACCTGCCCTCAATAATTTACATCCCGTTTAGGTATTGTAACGATGTATTTACATGTATATATCGTTACATATTTTTCACACGACCGAAATGCTTTGAAGGGATCTGATGAAGGCCACCCAAGGATCCTTCCTGTGAATTTTGGTTGAGTTTGGTTGAATTATGTTCAGTACTTTCTGAAAAGAAGATTTTTAAAGTAAAAGTTGACGGACGAACGACGGACACCACATCAAGACAAAAGCTCGTTGGCTTTCAGCCAGTGGAGCTAGCGAGAGAGAGCTAGAGAGTGAGAAGATGGGGGAATTGAGCGTGTAGCAAGGTTCGACCTAGGAGGCTCTTGCGTGCGATGTGAGTATTCTACCACACACACCAATTTGGTTATGTAAATATGCTCTTTATAATCTCCAGATAAAGAGAGCGAGAGAGGGCGGGCAGTCGTTTACCAGGTTAACATGATTATGTACACCTCTCAAAAGCGGTATGTAGACGTTGCATCCTTTTGGTAGAATTCGGAGGTAAAAATATATAGACACAAAGTCCGAGCACGACCAAATTGTTTTCAGACAGTGCGAATATGATCCTATTAATGACCGATTAATTTGTTAAACAAAACATTCCAATCGTGTGTAAAACCGACAGCTTCGCTTATCAGCTTTATACAGCAACTTCGTCTAACCGGACCGTTTTAACATTGTTACTCAAGAATATGTAATATTAATTTGGTATGAAACAAACACCTTATTTTCTCTTAACAATATGATATGATTATATATGTTTAATAATTTCCAATATATTATATGTCTCCTTTCTTTCCTTTCACTCGTCAAGTTTTAATAAATTTGCCTAATTCAGAACACTCACACGAAAGTACTGTACATCACGCCGACAGCTTTCAAGGAGTCATATTTCGCCTTCATCCTTCTCGCCTCAATCGGGCGTATTAATTTATGGTCAGATCATATCTACTTATCATGCGACAGAAGATAACGTTGATTGCGGTAGATGTTTTTACATTATTTTTTCTCATTAAACTCTGCATGGGTTTGAATTTTAGCATTGTAACTTTAGCCTCCGATTGCTTACGCAATCTCAGGCTAAATCAAAGCGCTGGTAGCGCTGAAGGCCTGAGATATGTATACAGGAGATATATAATCTGGGCAGAAAAAGTTTGATGGTCGGTTTATCGGAGGTGCCTATTTTTAACAAAATCTACTGTCGATTATGCGAAGATGTGCCAATTTGTGTGCTAGGGGACACAACCTGCCCTCAATAATTTACATCCCGTTTAGGTATTGTAACGATGTATTTACATGTATATATCGTTACATATTTTTCACACGACCGAAATGCTTTGAAGGGATCTGATGAAGGCCACCCAAGGATCCTTCCTGTGAATTTTGGTTGAGTTTGGTTGAATTATGTTCAGTACTTTCTGAAAAGAAGATTTTTAAAGTAAAAGTTGACGGACGAACGACGGACACCACATCAAGACAAAAGCTCGTTGGCTTTCAGCCAGTGGAGCTAGCGAGAGAGAGCTAGAGAGTGAGAAGATGGGGGAATTGAGCGTGTAGCAAGGTTCGACCTAGGAGGCTCTTGCGTGCGATGTGAGTATTCTACCACACACACCAATTTGGTTATGTAAATATGCTCTTTATAATCTCCAGATAAAGAGAGCGAGAGAGGGCGGGCAGTCGTTTACCAGGTTAACATGATTATGTACACCTCTCAAAAGCGGTATGTAGACGTTGCATCCTTTTGGTAGAATTCGGAGGTAAAAATATATAGACACAAAGTCCGAGCACGACCAAATTGTTTTCAGACAGTGCGAATATGATCCTATTAATGACCGATTAATTTGTTAAACAAAACATTCCAATCGTGTGTAAAACCGACAGCTTCGCTTATCAGCTTTATACAGCAACTTCGTCTAACCGGACCGTTTTAACATTGTTACTCAAGAATATGTAATATTAATTTGGTATGAAACAAACACCTTATTTTCTCTTAACAATATGATATGATTATATATGTTTAATAATTTCCAATATATTATATGTCTCCTTTCTTTCCTTTCACTCGTCAAGTTTTATTAAATTTGCCAAATTCAGAACACTCACACGAAAGTACTGTACATCACGCCGACAGCTTTCAAGGAGTCATATCTCGCCTTCATCCTTCTCGCCTCAATCGGGCGTATTAATTTATGGTCAGATCATATCTACTTATCATGCGACAGAAGATAACGTTGATTGCGGTAGATGTTTTTACATTATTTTTTCTCATTAAACTCTGCATGGGTTTGAATTTTAGCATTGTAACTTTAGCCTCCGATTGCTTACGCAATCTCAGGCTAAATCAAAGCGCTGGTAGCGCTGAAGGCCTGAGATATGTATACAGGAGATATATAATCTGGGCAGAAAAAGTTTGATGGTCGGTTTATCGGAGGTGCCTATTTTTAACAAAATCTACTGTCGATTATGCGAAGATGTGCCAATTTGTGTGCTAGGGGACACAACCTGCCCTCAATAATTTACATCCCGTTTAGGTATTGTAACGATGTATTTACATGTATATATCGTTACATATTTTTCACACGACCGAAATGCTTTGAAGGGATCTGATGAAGGCCACCCAAGGATCCTTCCTGTGAATTTTGGTTGAGTTTGGTTGAATTATGTTCAGTACTTTCTGAGAAGATTTTTAAAGTAAAAGTTGACGGACGGACGACGGCACCACATCAAGACAGTGGAGCTAGCGAGAGAGAGATAGAGAGTGAGAGAGATGGGGGAATTGAGCGTGTAGCAAGGTTCGACCTAGGAGGCTCTTGCGTGCGATGTGAGTATTCTACCACACAGACCAATTTGGTTATGTAAATATGCTCTTTATAATCTCCAGATAAAGAGAGCGAGAGAGGGCGGGTGGTCGTTTACCAGGTTAACATGATTATGTACACCTCTCAAAAGCGGTATGTAGACGTTGCATCCTTTGGGTAGAATTCGGAGGTAAAAATATATAGACACAAAGTCCGAGCACGACCAAACTGTTTTCAGACAGTGCGAATATGATCCTGTGAATTACCAATTAATTTGATAAACAAAACATTCCAATCATGCGTAAAACCGACAGCTTCGCTTATCAGCTTTATACAGCAACTTCGTCTAACCGGACCGTTTTAACATTGCTACTCTAGAATAAGTAATATTAATTTGGTATGAAACAAACACCTTATTTTTTCTTAATAATATGTTATGATTATACATGTTTAATAATTTCCAATATATTACATGGCTCCTTTCTTTCTTTCCATTCACTCGTCAAGTTTTAATACTTTTGCCAAATTCAGAACACTCACACGAAAGTACTTTACATCAAGCCGACAGCTTTCAATGAGTCATATCTCGCCTTCGTCCTTCTCGCCTCAATCGGGCGTATTAATTTATGGTCAGATCCGATCTACTTTTCATGCGACAGAAGATAACGTTGATTGCGGTAGATGTTTTTACATTATTTTTTCACATTAAACTCTGCATGGGTTTGAATTTTTAGCATTGTAACTTTAGCCTCAGATTGCTTACGCAATCTCAGGCAAAAACTGAATTGTGTGAGAAAGAGTTTATCTATTCTTAGACATTTGCTTTTTATGCTCCTCAAGAACATGCTTGTTAAATCAGTGTGAAAAAAAGAAATTGCTTGCATTCTAGGAGATTGCTGTAGCAATGTTTACATCCGGAAAATCAAAGACTATTAGAAATCCTCAAGTTGAAATTAACGTCAGTTTTAGTTATTTCGTTATCACATGTATAGATTATAAGAATGTATCTAATCACATTTGAATAGAATTTAGCGTTAACAAATAGGCCCATTGTAGAGTGTTGTAGAATCATACTACGACGACGACATATAAGATTAATGTGTGTTTTCTTGGGACAACATTACGCTATGAGGTTTTTCTGTCTTCTGCTAGAAGTAAATATGACATTTAAAGATTTATTTTTGGTCTTCGGTATATGTTCCCGCGTATGAGCAAACGGGCATGTACACGCGATAACCGAATACCGATTATGAAAGGGGGTTACCGATAAAAGATGGTCAATCGTGTATGTCAAAATAAGGTCCCCGTGCTTTTCGTTATTTGTCACTTTTTTTCCAAAGTAATTATTTTCTGCAAAGGTATAGCTATCTTCACGTGTGATTTGAAAAGTATTGATGAGCCAGACAATACATCTAATCCGATCGAAATTCTTATTTCTTCACGTTGTTTAGTTTCACATTAATTGTTCGTTCATTCGTTACTATCTATACAATCTTTAAAACGATGCCAGTTAAGTTTCATTCAATTTTGACTTGTCGAATGACCAAAACATCGTGATTACAACTTGTATTCTACAAATCATTTTACTAGATCGAATCGTCTCTACTCGATCACAGTTGATTCTCTCATTTGTCAGTTCTAATTTTTATTACTTTAAATGAATGGCTGACTTGGCCCAACAAATTCTTACACTATTGCAAAATTTGAGTATAGCTAAAATTCTAAGCACTCGGAGACATGAAAAATGAAAATGGCATAAATCTTTAAACAATAAGAAAGCTGAAACAATTCTGGTCATTTGAAGTTTGTCATATCTAGGATCAATATTCATCAGTAAGTCTATTTCAAGAAAAGTTTTTAACCCTTGCCTTGCTGAACCCGGAATATTCCTGGCACATATGTGCAGTCTGATCTTATTCTACTTCTCCTGCTTGTCCGTTTTAAACCAGAGTAATTCATGAAAGAAAAGAGCATCAAGTACTATCAGCACCTTGATTTTAATGCAGTTCTGCTTCGGAAACTATTCAGCATGACAAGTAGATGAGCCATAAAATACGGCCAATCAGAGACCTCACTAAAAATAATTAACAATGAAAATTACATTGCGTTGAATAAAACTGGTTGTTAAATACAAACCCTGATTTCCTCATGCTATTATTCCCTTGACCACGAAAAGCTAAAATTTAAATAGTAAAGGGTATGCATTGTCTTTCGACGCCATACGTTTGGACACCATGGTAGGTGTGATATAATCATACAAACCAGTATAAAAACTACGCGTGAGCTTAAATTCAACCACAGAAAAAAGGATCTGAGCTTATGACGAGACCATAGAAATGGACAGATTTTCTATTGCTATTGTTGAGGAAGATTGCTTGCAGGACGACCTGTTTTGTCAGATAAATCTATGGATATGGCGTATCGTTCCAAGAGTTCTGATTGGTCTTGGGACCTTTGGCAATGTCACGAATGTCGTTGTGATTTGTAGGCAAGCAATGCGAACGAAACCAATGATCGTTCTTGCTCTACTTGCCGTTTTTGATTTGATGTGTCTCTGGTTGAATGGAACTACCTCGTACAAATGGAACCTGTTTGAACAGGGCACAACGGAAGCAGTACTTTTCAACCGGGTCATGTACTACTTGCTGATTGTTGGCTACTTCTCCTCCAACTGGACGATTGCCGTCTTCACAATTCAACGCATAGCATGCGTTTTCTTTCCGATCACAGGAAAGCTCTTTTGCACGACAAGAAGAACCGTTCTGGTCGTTGTAGGGCTGGTAATAGTCTATTACATCCACACAGGAATAGTTGTGTTTGGCTACAAATACCTTGCACCGTCTGAGAAAGTAGCCCAGATTGACAACGAAACAGATGCAGCTTGTCAGTTTGTATCCGAAGACTTTGCAGGGTCCTGTAGTATGCTTAGAACGATCTCAGTCATTGCAAGCTCTGTTCTGCCGCAAGTGATAGCTATCGCTGGAAACGCTGTGTTGATGAGCAAGTTTCTCTGCTGCAAATCTACAATACTGCTCAACTCAAGGCCAGACACCCAAACGAAAATGCTATTTGCAATAACCGGTCTGCTGCTCGTGACCATGATTGCCACCACCGTCGGTGTATACTTCAGGTTCAAATTCGAGAGCGAGCAGGATGTCAGTCAAGCATTGAGGCTGCTAACAATCATGCTGCACATAATACACCTGAGTAACTACAGTTTCAACTTTTTCGTATATCTGTGGGCGGGAAGACTTTTTAGAGCAGAGTTTAGGCTGATGTGTAAGGGGATCAAGAACGGGCTATTCAGAAGAAACCAGTCATTCGATTAGTTGAGGCGTACGTTTTATCGAACATTTATGTACAAAAGCTAAAATATTGGATAAAAATGTAAACTGTTTTATCAAAGATTGATTCAAGATGTTTATCTGTGTAATTGTGGTTTGCTTTGAATGGACCGAGTTTGAGCTAAACATAACTATGAACATTAATTATTGAAGATTGGACAAAAACGAGTTCATTCAATCAACGAGATAAACCATATATGATATCACGGAAAAATTATGGACATTGAATGAACAGTTTCCGGGAGATAAGAATAAAATAACAACAAATCCTAACAACATCGTTGCCGACCCCCTTTAAACATTGTCCTGCTGAATGGAAATACCACCGGGAATCAAATTGCACTGACATGTACTCTTACATTTGTTTATTTTATATCGAATTCGAATAATAGAATATGTGATGATATAGCTGTATGGCCTGTGATTTGTCGTTTTTGGTTGACGTCTAAACCCATTCCCACAAAATCCCACATTTTTACGCCTTACAAAAAAATAACATTTGAAAACATTGTAAGGAAAGGAGAAATTGCTTGTCACAAGCAATTTCTTCCCTTCTAACAGTGTTTTCTTCACTATCTGTTATTTATTTTTAAATGTACACAAGCTTTTAAATTGTCGTCAGCAGCCTGTTTCAATATGGACCGGTGTAAAACTTTGTCGTTTGGTAATTGGTTAAAAGTCATCAATACAAGTTCTCACAACAAAACGCTCTAATAAAAATGAAAACACTTAAATTCAAGAGACGAATAAAAGGCGAAACCTTCGGCCATTTAATTAATTGTGTACTTTCCTCTGGATGATGATCGAGCCTCTGTTCTCAAGCCTTTGGTACTATGGGCGTTTGAATGCAGCTGAATTGACTTTCGAAATTATCTTCATTTTCCAAAGAATCATCGATTGAAAAAAAGCAACATTTTAGATAGCAAAACATCAGCTTTGATAGCTTGGGTTAACAGACAAACTTTTGACTTTAGGTCTTCTCAGAGTTCAACGAGTAATTGCCAATAAACTGCGGCTTAACCACTAAATTCGTTGAATATCTACGGCATAAAAGTTAGTTCTTCAGGAATGTTGCAGGAATGCTGCAGGAATATTGCAGGAATATTGTAAACTCTGCCTGCAAGTTCATCTCCGAGGTATTTTTAGCTCATTTGAGAACATCGTGTTCAAAATGAGACTAGTCAGAGTCTTCTCCATGCTTTGCATGGCCACATGAATTAACTTTATTCAAATTGTAGAGAACTCCTCTAGAAATTTAACTGATCCCTAGCCAATCCCACATTCAACGCATCTCAAGATAAGGGGCTTTGGAAAACATTGGGGACATTGAAAAAAATGCTTGTAACAAGTAATTTCTTCAATCCCCCCCAATGTTTTCTACCCTTCAAGGTAAATATTGTCTAAAGACCACCAAAGTGAAATTGTCGTCTTTTACTTGTTTCAGTTTTAACCAGTCTTATATTTTGTCATGTTATAATAGGTAAACTCCTGGATTATTTCCACCTCGTTTATTTTTCTTGATAAACTTTGACAAAGAAGTTTACTTAACAAAATCATGCTTTGCTAGCTTACAGTACCCTCAGTACTTTGATTATATCATTTTTTTCGATCACTTTTTTTTCAGCAAAGAATAATATCAGATAGTTATAATGATAATGTGTTTTGGTACTAATGGTACTAACAATGTATGAATTCTTTTTTTTTTTTTTTTTTTTCAATATGGGCATGTTAGTCTGTGAGAGACATTTTTAAAATTTTACATGTTTGCAAATAAAAGACTCAGTCAGCCAAGCACTGCAAACCATTTATATGTGTGGTGGTGTGTAGTTTGGTGGGTGGTGTGTGGTCGGTGGGTGTGGGTTGTGGGTTGTGGGTGTGAACTTGAAAACACTATTATATGTTGTAAATGTCGTTAGTAACCATCCGAAACTTCACCAAATTAATTGAAAAAGTCATTTTTCATTTAAACAGACGATATTGGGAAAGAGAATGTTAAAGCAACGTAGAACAAAAAATGTGCCTAGCCCTATGTGCTGAGGCGATAACTTGCTGTGCACTCAATGATGGGGTCGTGAGTTTGAACCCCGGCCTCGGCAAAAATATTCTTTCCAGAAGTTAGACAACTGTCTTTTACCAATGGGCCAATGGGGTAAATGATAAGCAGTTCATTATGGCTCTCCGTTACCTTCTATTGCGACGGTAATTTGTCACAATGTAACTATTGAAAAGAAATGAATTTATATCCTATCAAAACCGCCGTTCACGAATCTTTTAATGTCCACGTGAAGCATATGAAAATCCCTCATCCCAATTTTTCATCGTTAGACATGATTGGTGAGTTAAACAACTTTATAAGGTGTTTGGTAAAATGCTTTAGATTTTAAATAAATATGCCCTGTAAATAAAAACGGTATGCAATTTATCGACAATGCATATACACTTAATGTCTTAACCCTTTCCTGTACAATCACTTGTTATTACGTCCCGGTGATTTTATTCTTTCAAAGATATTGTTGGAAAAGAAGAAATTGCTTGTAACAAGCACTTTCTTCTTTTAACACAATATTTTCTAACCTTTAGGTTGGTTACTTTTTAAATTGCAACCATTTTTAATTGTTGTCTGCAACTTCTTTCAAATTGGAACAGTCTAAAATTTTGAAAAACAGGAAAGGGTTAATGCACGTAGCCATCACGTTTTATAAAAGTTTTTACAAAGTATCTAGAACTTTCAAAATTCCAATACTTGTGATGAATAAACATTTTTTCTTATACGTGACGGTTTGCCAATACTCTTTCTAACGCTAGTTTAAATAATTTTCTCTAATATTGGCTAGTGACTCTTCAGCATCACAATGAGAATTAATCATTTGATGAATACCCATCACAGTGAATGGTAACGGCTAGCCATCGGATACTAGACTGATAAGTAGAACGCCGATGTCGGATGAGTGGCGTGTTGCTGAGATCGAATATTGTGGTTGAACTGGTATGAAAAATGTAAGGAAGCCACTGTTAGGTGCACCAGCCGTCGTGGTATAACTGAAATACTAATGAAAATAGATTCACGCCCTTTACAATTCATTAATCAATCTAATTAGAATAAGCCGCAGAGTCATTTTTTTCTTATAACAATTGGCGAATATTTTAATTACACTGAATATGTCCTAACGTCCAAGGTTGATGTTTTTTTTCTTTCAGTCCACTCGTAAATAGAAAGGAGCAGTCTTTCTTGCGTATCATGTCAAAATATATCACGTTGTATATTTATAAAAGGAGAGAAAATGACCTGTTTAGTTGTTTGTTGATGTTTGTATTTAATTTATGTTTTTGTTGTGTTATTAAAATACCATTTGTTCATTTGTTGTGATTTTTGAGGGGGTTGTTCTTGTTGATGTTTGTTGAATATGATTGCAATATCATAGATTTAACATGCACCTTTTATCTTAAAACGTAGATTTACAAACATAAGTTAGTGTTAACCGTGAGTATGAACTAGGGGCCACCCGGCCAGTTTGAAAAAAAGGTAGTTCCTGATTTTCGGATTGAAAATTGATATCTTTCTAGTGATGATATCAAAATTCATTCCATCGGAGAATCATAAGATGTCACAGCTAGGAATATAATTAAACACGTAACGACACCTCGATTGGCAAATCAGATCAATTACTTTGAACGGAGGTGAACTTCGAGCTCCGGCATTTTGTTAAGCATAACCATAATCATTTATGTTTGGCGACTTAAACGTCGAAATTACACCTTATTCCTCTGTCGGTTTGTTTGTTGCCATGTTCGTCCGTGTGTACTTCAGGTCAACTGTTAATTTTTGAGGTCAAATTTATAAAAAAAAAACTTTTCCGAGACAGAAGTCCTGCATATTCTTATTCCATACTGCAAGTGACAAGACATCGCTAATTGTATTTAGTTCAAGGCCATTTCTTTAGGTCATATGTCAAAGTCATTTTTACTGTAAAATGCAGTTGCAAGGACATTCGCGTTCTCTCAGATTATTTTGTTACCTTCGAGCAGGACTGGATATTAACATACCGAATAATTGTTCTATACGTAAATCCTGTTATAATTTGATCTTAAACACTGTATGGTTCTGATCATTTCGAAAACATTTCTGCGCTTCCATTATACTACTTTTAAAAAAAGTCTGGTAAATCAGATATACAGAAATACATGGCCGAAGGTGTAGAAATTGTTCGCGAGCAGCAGTTCTTTCTATTTCCAAATAATTTTTTAAACCACAAGGTACGTTGGATTCCGTATAAAAAATAATTATTTATTAGAATTTATATATTTCTGATTAAGAGCATGCAGTTTTTGTATTCGTCACAACTCGGCCGATTCTGTAACTACATCTATCATTGATTGAAGAGTTTGGAGATGGTGTGAGTTTTGTCGAATGAAAGTTTTCAGTTACGACGTCCTTCCATTTCCTAACAAATAACAAGGCGACACATTTTACTATTGTCCAATTTACTGACGAAATTTCAAAGAGACATGATTTAATTGTTAGTTTAGTCTATCAAAAACGAGCTTTCTGATCGGTCGAAAAAATTAAATCATACCTCCATGAACAAAATTTTGAACACGCAGCCATTTTGTAAGCTTCCGCACAAAATAGTTCCATACAAAAAAGTATCAAAATTTGTAAATATTTGCTTTTTTTCGCTCGATGCTAATAAATTATAAGAAATGAAGGGAATATTTTTTTGTTTTTCATGGAGGTATGAACCGAAAAACCTAATCAAACTTATGTATGAGTCCACTTCGCGTATTCATACAGTGTGATTAGTTTTTACGGTTCATACCTCCATGAAAGCAAAAGATATTCTCTTCATCTCTTAATCAAATAGGATGTTACAAGTAATGAAATTGTTTGCAATAAACGGTTCCTCTCCGAAGTCGACAGTATTCTCATGACAAAGTCGTTGCAATATGCGCCATTTGCTTCAAGCTGTAGTTACGAGGTTTTGGAATGACAACGACGACATGGTAGTCTCAATTGAACATTGTCTGAAGCAATGTGAGGCATCCAGGATTATTTGCGCCTGCCGCTATGATATAAACTACTTTTTTTAAGATTGTGTTAAACCCCATACAACTAATCACACCTTCTGGTGTCTTTGCCTGTTTTTGTTCAAATATTGTCCTTTGTGATAAAAAGTTAATTAGACTAATTAAATTTGTGTTATGAGGGATGGGGAATAAGATTGATTTTCACAGTGTATTAAGTTCTTTTCATTTTGAACTCCATCATATAACAAAAACATGTCTAAATTGGATTTCAATTTACAAGTTTTAGGGAAACCAACAGTTGCTTCAACGGCTTTGTGATTGATATATTACGAAACCCACTTGCGTAGGCAATCAAAGGCCAAAGTTAACTCGGTAACCCCAGACCAACGCAGAGTTTATTGTGAAAACATACAACGCAATTAATATAATAAGGTAGATCGGATTTGGGTATTTATTAATAGCCCCGATTTAAAGGCGGTACATGACGCTGGCTTTCAGTATGAATTCTAATGGGAAGAGGCATCCGTCACCCTGCCCTGTACAAACCCGTCATTTGTGTCGCTGTAATTTTGTATATAAGAAAGATTGTGCTAAAAGAAGAAATTGCTTGTGGCAAGCAAGTTCTCCTTTTTCAACAATATATTCTACCCTATTGCATGGTTTCATTTCAAATCGATTCCAATTTTCATTGTTATCTGCAACCTCTTTCAATTTTGACCAGTCTAAATTTTCAAAAATTGGGAAACGATAAACGACTTTTTAAAATGCTGCATCTAAAAAAATAGACAGTACTATGCTACTGTATGGTAAAATATACCCATGTTTTAAAAGTGTCTTGATGTGTGTATAAAAAAGTGACCATAGAAATCCCTATAGAGAAGTGTAAATTACTACATAAATCCGACAAATTACCACTCGCTCTGTCTCTCTATCTCTGTCAGTCTCTCTCTTCCTTTCTTTCTTTCTCTCTACCTGGCGACTATAATCTTCATTACTAGCTCAAGTTTTTGAAAGCTTACGTCATAACTTCAAATTGAATAGGCTGTAGTGGCGACATTAATTGATTGGTCAATCGACATTTTGATTGTTAGATGTTATCAATCTTTTTTTTTTCAAACGTTCTTTCATGATTGTTGTTGTAATTTCAAACAAGTTCTGCATGCTCCGCATTGTTTTCTGCCTAGAGAGATAAATATTTTAGAGTTTTCAATAATTTGAAATTTTTACAGGTAACTTCTTTCGAGGCTCTGATTAGAGTCATTTTAAAAACGCCGTGCTCAATTGACTTTAAAGTACGTAGAAGATGAAATTGTAGACAGAGTTTACAATATTTCTGAAATACACAAGAACTACTTTTTATGGCGTAGGAATATAGTTGAAAAGCCCCCAGTTGCAGTTTACACTCGTTGAACTCTGAGAAGACCTCAAAATTGTGTCTGTTAGCTTAAAGATATCAAAAGCAGACACTGTGCTAGCTAAAAATCACTCAACAAGGACTGAAAGAAGATGTAGCAAATTTTCGATTAAGACTCAAATGAAATGTTGTCTATACCACAAGACAAAGATTTTTAAAATTCCATCAAGAAATCGTCGCCTGCAACTTCTTTGAATTTTGACCATTCTGAATCTTTTAGTCTGGGAAAGGTTTGATATTCGTATTTCAACATTAAACGTAGCAACGCCACCTAATATAAAAAGTTCTTTCTGTCTTAGTCAGTGGGATGATTTTCCATTTTAAATAAAACGTGATGGTTGATTGTCCTGCTTTACTTCGAACTGAACGACAAAATAAAAGGTTCCAAATAAGTCATTCTTAATACTGAACCCGGAATATTCCTGTTTTGGCAGGAGGTGTAGACAAAGATCAGCCTGCACATAAATGCAGTCTGGTCTTAGTCTACACCTCCTGTATGTCCATTTCAAACAAGAATGGTTAATGGTATTAATCTTCAAAAGAAGTATTGATGATCGAACAACATGTACTATCAGTGCTTTCAGTCCTTTGGTTTTTATGTAATTCTGAAAAAATATACTCAGCATGACAAGTGTTTAAAGTCTCTACTCGACCACTCATTCCGTAAATTTTCTAAGTTACCATTTTATACCATCAACATGAAACTTGGCGTGGAGTTTCAAATAGGGGTCCTACATGACGCTTACTGCATTTAGATACGCAAATGATTTATTTTCTGTTATACGCTTGTTTTCTTTTCTTTTTTTCCTGACATTTCCTTCTGTATAGATGTTTTTTTTTTTTTTTGTTTGTTTGTTTGTTTGTTTTTCTTCGAAGCTATTCATATCATAGACTTTATACTTGGCAAAGGGGTTTGGCTATGTGTCTCATACGGCGCTCACCCTGTCTGATTATCTAATTCCTATTTTTACGACTCACATATGTCTTGATACAATTACTTATTTTCTTTCTAATCTGGCGGGTTTAGTCAACAGTTTGTATAATCTTATATGTAAAATTGGAGATTTGTTTTATATTTAAATATATAAAAGTATTGTTTTAAAAAGGGTTATACCTTTATACGTTTACACTTAAACACCCCGAGATTCCATTACAAGCTTACTTCATTTGTTTGATTTTTACCTTTGAACATACCAGACGACAAACTTCAAAACCGGTCAATACAAATTATATCTTAATGGAAAAAGTAATAACATTTAAGGGAGGAAATGATGGGACGAGGATAAACTAACTGTAACAAATGCTTTTCTTTTTCTCAAAATGTTCTCTGCACCTTTTTCGGTTGGGTTATACTATCATTCTTTATTGAATTTATAATCTTAACCATGACCAATTCAGAGTTGTTTTTCAATGCGTGAGTGGTCAAGAGATACAAATGTGCTATTCGCCTTCTTTCTGAACTCTAACATTTGACAAACAACACCATTTCTATATTCGGTAACTCCAACAGTTTTTTCAGTCAAAATGCGTGGGATATTCAGAAATTATGTACATAGTTTTTCACATAGACGCACTCTTACGAAACTTGCATATAATATATATTTCTTCTTATTATTATTATTTTATTATCTGGTTGGCTTAAACGCTCATTTGTGACATCTGATCAAGACTTATGTCTTGGTGAATTGAAATAGAGGAAGCAAAGAGACTGCTTGGTTTCAGGGAGATGTGAAACAAAAAGATAATCATGTATCCGTGCGAGGATCACACCTAGCCATAAAATTTTGAGTTTTTATACCCAAATGGAAAGACATTTTCTCTTTATATCTTACGTGATTTACGATACCTTGAAAAGATGCTTGTGAAAATGATGAAAGTCATTATAAATTCAATTACCTTGCGTATTTACCATTAATTTCAAATTCTCACAAGGTTTTCACAGTGTTTAAGTACCAAAGAAGAAATTAAATAATTTTCTTATTTATTCAATTGTTTTATAGATTAAACCAATGCCAGGAAAGAACTTGAAAGACTGATCTAGATTAACCCTTACCAAACAATACCCGGAATATTCCTGATTTAGCAGGAGGAAAAGACAAAGATCAGCTTGCACATACGTGCAGTCTGATCTTAGTCTACACCAGCTGTTTGTCCTTTTTAAGCTATAACAGTTTTTTTATGAAATTAATGATCAAATGAAAGATTTATCCGCTAGAACTTCCGAATTTCAACAAAATCAGGATTCTTCTTGTTTAATATCTGGTACTGTGCAACCAAAACGTTTTTCTTGTATAAGGTAATGAGACATAATTTGGACGAAAGATTTATTGTATCTAAGGCCAACAACCTTTTTGTCGATCTAAGGATACCGGGATAGTTCTTATACCAATTTAACTTTTAACCAATTACTAATCAGCAAAGTTTTAGATAGATTTAAATCGAAAGGAGTTGCAGATAGCAATTGAAAGCTTGTGAAATTATACATATTTAACTTTCTAAGCAAAAGACATAACGTAAAATGAAGAAATTGCTTGAGGGGCGTCAGAAACGGAAAAAAAACTCAGGGACACAATGCGGAAAATTGCAAGCAATTTCTACACTTTTCTACCAAGAAAGATAGATATATTTGAAATAATATCAACTTGAAATTATCGTCTGTAACCTCTTTGATTTCGGACACGTCTAGTAATAGATTAAAGAACACACTCCAATCGTCCAGTTTGCTGCCCGGGCTGCAACTCTATCGTCAGCCGCCTAACGAATTCTTTGATTTTATTCGATTGTGAACCGGGCCCGACTTACAACCGAGCAGTCCTAGAGATATATATTTCTGTCTTGATTTACTGTTTTTGAGTTTGTTTGTCGCTCTTAGAATGTTAGGCCGCCGTGTATTTTCTTGCAATCCCAAGGTCACTGTAGATTGGCTAGTAAATCTTTGTCTTGAGTTTAAAAAAAACTCAATCCAGTTGTTTATTTTCTTTTTTAAAGATTAAGTTAAGATATTCTTTGGATAAAGTTAACAAACCTATCCAGGAATATTAACTAGGAGCTAGTTTGTTAGGATGACTGTTCTTGATTTGCGGAGAGAAAGGTATTATATCCAATGCTACACTTAGAAAATCCTAGGTTTCTCTGTAAGGAATATAAACAACAATCGTCCGTTACATGTAACTTGAGCAGTCATGTTACATATGTGTTAACCAATTTCGAGACGACAACATTTTAGACTGCTCTAAATTTAAAGAAGTTGCAGACAAAAATATTTATTAAAGGGAATTTTGAAAATCTTTGTGTTTTAGGGTAAAAAACAATGTGGATAACGAAGAATTTGCTTGTTACAAGCAATTTCTTCATTTCCACAATATTTTTCAAAGCTTATTCTTTGATGGGCGTCCAAAAGCGTCATTGAGTGTGAATGAGTCAACCAATTACCAGACGACAAACTCCGCAGGCTGATCGACGGATTGACGGATCGCTAGATACTTCCACTGAGCTCCGACGGAAGTTCCACTTCGATATTAAACGCCATATTTTGAAATATAACGCCACTGTAACTTTAAGCAGGTCCCAATGTTCATGTGTTAACCTATATATATAAATTTTATCTCGCACCATTACGACTCTTTAACTCTCGAACCCATGACACCCAATGATTGAAGATTGGGAGTCTGCTACGCGACCTACTGCGCTCTAACGTATATGTGTTTACTAAGTATCATTATGTCCTGTATCAATCG
This sequence comes from Fragum fragum, assembly GCA_946902895.1. Lineage (NCBI taxonomy): Eukaryota > Metazoa > Mollusca > Bivalvia > Cardiida > Cardiidae > Fragum > Fragum fragum. The sequence continues at coordinate 33,951,826 of OX336368.1, read as the reverse complement.
GTATTTACTAAAGCCACCCGCTATATTTTCATGGTACATGTCGCTCCACGATTTTCTCTCTTTCGTTGTTGATTTAAAAAAAGATAAATGCTATATCAAAATTAAGATTTTAAAGGTTAAAACATAAACTTTTTTTAAAAAACAAATAGCCGAAGGCTGAGAATACACCTACAACATTATCACGGATTCCATAAAATAGTTTTGTTTTAAACACCAAACAGAAACAAAAATGAAGTTGAGCTCGGCGTGGAACAAATCTCAATAATTTATGTCACGAAAGAGTTAAGATATACGAAAAGGCAACGAATCTTTAAATGCCACTCTTCCAAGGCAAATTAGCTTTTATGCCATTGTTGACTGTAAATTGGTACCCCGCTTTCTTAACAACACCCATGTGTTTTTTCTAAATTAAAAGTGGTAACCATAGATACACAGCAGTTATTTGGAATATGTTGAGATTGTCCGGTAATATGATTATTGCTTTTGTTTTGTCCTTTTTGATTATAAAATAGTGTACTGATAAGAATGATTTGTTCAGAGTTATGTCTATTCGTATTTGGAACGTATACGTACAGAAATCTTACAACTCATTTTTTTCTCTCTCCCCCCCCCCTCTCTCTCCCTCCCTCTCTCTTCCCCATCTCTCCCTATCTATTTCTATCTATCTCTCTCTATCTGTATCTCTTTTTCAGTCACCGACTATCTCCGAATTTCTAAGGATCTCGATACCGCTCTATATCAAAATCCTTAAATTCGTTCTAACTTGTGTCTCTTTAACCCTTTACCAGATTGCAACATTTTTAGACTGGCCTAAATTGAAAGATGTTGCAGACGACAATTTAAAATTTATGAAATTTTGGATTGTTTCATTTTTTTTTTTTTTTTTTTTTTTTTGCTAGATAACATTTTGGAAATGAAGAAATTGCTTGTCACAAGCAATTTCTTCATTTTCCAAAATTTTTTCTAAAGCTCTTTTTCCGCGGGGGCGTTTAAAAGCGTCACTGAGTGGGAATGGTTTAAAGAACTCAAGTTGGCATGGTAGCCAAAGTAAGTAGGAACCTTAATATTATTCTTTTCTCGAACCAATGGTTTAATCCTCTTTCAGAGAAAAAAAACTTTGGATAAGGGGTAACCAATCAACAGATGGCAACTGTAAATCAAAGAATCAATCGATTAATCAAATTCTTCATTTAGACCGGAAGTGAACTTTGAACTCAGACATTTGTCTACATTTATGCAAAGCATTTTTGTTGGTTTGGAGACTTTACGTCGTAACTACAGCTTATAAAAATAGCACCGCTTCAAATCAATGGGGAACTTTCTGTTACAGCTCAGTGGGCGGGGCAAGCGATCCGTCAATAATATTGAAATAGTTCTACCCTTGGAAAAAACGGCTATGGAGTTTGCAGTTGTTGTTGTTGTTGTTGTTGTTGTTTTTGTTGGAGTAAGGTCACCCAGCAAAGTACTTCCGGGTGGTTGTACCCTAAAGTAGTCCATTAAGAAAAATTATTAAGTCCTTTTCAAGAAGGCAGGGTGCATTAAATATGTATTTTTGTCTTGTTATCGTCACCAGATCTTTTGAAATACATTGTCTTGCAACAAATGAGCTATAAAATGCTCTCTTTTCCAGGACTATTTCTTGTGTATGGATGCTGATGACTCCCAAGTTGATGTCATTGTGTCGACTGCTTTTGGTTGGAATTTAACACGGTACGTGTGTTTGACATGATTTTGTGAAAAATCCAATCGGTCATGGTAGGGTCAAACACAGATATTTCAAGATACCATTGTGTTATAGATACACTTTGACTGCAGTTACATCTCAACGAATATTTTGGAACCTGTGACAGTTCGGCAAAAATGTGGAATTTACATGTATTTATATAGGAGGAAATTTTAGTGAGATGCCACCTAAATGCGATTCGTAGTGATTTTTTTGAAATTCAATATCTCAGTGAATTATCAAGGTATCTGCTTCAAATTTGGAATACAATTTAGTCACATCATGGAAAACTCAATGGAACTTTGATTTTATTGCTGGTGAGTCAAATTTTCAAAATTTAATTAAATTTTAATTTAACAATTTTAAAATCAGTAAAACTGTCAATAACTGACAAGTACCAGCCTTTCTACTGCATTTAGACTGTCCCAATATGCAGAAATTGCCCCCTTCTAGAATTTTATGTTCATTTTAGTCATTCTCTGACTTAAAACTGAATCCAAACCAATTTTAAAAGTTTAAATTTTGTTTTTAAATTGTTTGAAAAAGATTAAAACTGGCCAAATATGGCAAATTTTAGCATGGGTGTTCATTAAAGTCAAAATAGGCTGTCAGTTTTGTTAAAATGAAATTGCAAATGCCTCATTTGGATAGAAAGTATTAAAAATGAGAAATATTTGATTTTGTCTAGGATTGTTCTGAAATCTCCTGTCAAGCTGCGGTTACGCTGAAAATGGAGTTTTGAATTGCACTGCCAGCCGACTGGTCTGAGAAACCGCAGCACTTTTTGCGAAATAATTGTTGATGGGCAAGCAACCGCCATGTCAAAAGCTTCATCCATTGGGGACGTCAGCTGCCATTCTTTGCATCCATTTGATATGACCTCATTCCAAGAGCAATCTTCCTAATAAATGGATCATTTATGTATATTTTCAGACTTGAAACTCAATACCTTCATGGTTGAAAGATGGTTTGAATTCAACCACCAATACCTCCAAGATACATCAAAAAAGACTCCCTGACTCTCCTGGACATACACAGCAAGTCCCAGAGTGGCATAAAGTGGTTGCTTTCCTATGAAAAGGTAAATCAAGGAGTGTCCAATCCCCCCCCCCCCAACCCCTACTTTTCTTATTTTTTTCCTAAACAACAACAACAACAACAACAACATTAGATGGCTTACATAGGATAATAACTTGAACAGGCCTGTGTGTTTCAAATTAGGTCTGAGTTTAATTGTTTGGATGCACATGAATTGAGTTCAAGATCTTTGTCTATACAATTCAACTGAGATGTATTTTAATAACACAACCCCTTGTTCAAATCATTATCTCAATCCTTACATTGATTTGATGTATATCACAATATTGATAGAAGGTCAGTAATTTCTATCTTGAGAACAAAAATCACATGAAAAGCTTCAGTTCAACAATCAACTTGTTTAACAAAACCATGGTATATATGAATGTGATAAAACATATTGTCACATGGAAAATGACGCGAGTTAGTTTCTTCGCTCTTGTGAGTCGCGCCATTTTCACTGTTCGAAGTATGAATTTTTCTAAGAATAGCTGCTATACCCATGCAAAGGACAAAAAAACTTCCATTAACACTAAGAATGTATGAAACTTCGTGGAATTTCAAAATAATTGTGAAAAAATGCACTTGTAACAGCTTTTCGACAAATGCTGAAATCCTGGCTCAGACGCAAGCCAAGCCGCAAAACATGTCTTTGTTTGGGGATAGCTTATTTGATCCTAACCACTATACCTGTGGCTAGAGTTGTATTTTGTTGATGCACTAGAGCCAAGAATTTAGAAAAAAGGCTTTATTTGAATCTTGTAAAAAAATTGGGTTTCATTTAGGAGTAAGGTCACCCAGCAAAGTACTTCCGGGTGGTTGTACCCTAAAGTAGTCCATTAAGAAAAATTATTAAGTCCTTTTCAAGAAGGCAGGGTGCATTAAATATGTATTTTTGTCTTGTTATCGTCACCAGATCTTTTGAAATACATTGTCTTGCAACAAATGAGCTATAAAATGCTCTCTTTTCCAGGACTATTTCTTGTGTATGGATGCTGATGACTCCCAAGTTGATGTCATTGTGTCGACTGCTTTTGGTTGGAATTTAACACGGTACGTGTGTTTGACATGATTTTGTGAAAAATCCAATCGGTCATGGTAGGGTCAAACACAGATATTTCAAGATACCATTGTGTTATAGATACACTTTGACTGCAGTTACATCTCAACGAATATTTTGGAACCTGTGACAGTTCGGCAAAAATGTGGAATTTACATGTATTTATATAGGAGGAAATTTTAGTGAGATGCCACCTGTTGTTGCTTTTTGGGGGGTTATCTTTTGTTGTTGTTGTTGTTGTTTGATGTGTTGTTGTTGTTGTCGTCGTTGTCGGTTTTTTTTTTTTAAATATTATCTACAACCTGCCAGAGAAGAACGTTCTTTTTGTGACGGTCTACGAAATGTATTCCTATACTTGATTTAGCATCCATTACAATTAAAAAGTCGGTTGGCCTTTAAAACAAGTGTAGCTATAACTCAAGCTGTAAGTTAAAAAGGAAATCGAGTATATAATTTCAATGTACATGTATTCATAAATATTTTTCAAATTTGACCGATTTCAATTAATAAGCGTGTTAAGGAATTTATGTGATAAATGGCAAACGAAATGTTACATGCGACGATACCTGTAGCGTGTAAAAGTCTGTGAAAGGTTAAAATCAAAGTACTGAGAGTAGTGTAAGCTAGCAAAGTATGTTTTTTGTTTAGTTATCTTTTTAGTAATCTGTCAAAGGTAATCACGATAAATCACGAGATTAAAGTAACCCCGGTGGTAACCCATTACAACATGACAAATTCTTAGACTGGTTCAAATTGAAAAAAGATGCAGAGGACCTTTTTGTTTGAGGAATTTAGAAATGTTTTCCCTTGTAGGATAGAAAACGCTGTGGACACTGAAGAAATTGCTTTCTTCTTTGTCCACAATGTTTTCCAAAGCTTTTTTCCTGTGATACTTAAAAGGCGGGATCGAGTAGGAATGGGTTAAATAACATGCTTTTGAAAGAGTTTGAATAGAATTGCAATAGTCCTGTAATACATAATTACTACTTTTTATGACGTATGCTTTCAATGGATTAAGTGGTTAAATCTCCATTGGCGATTTGCACTAATTGAACTCAAAATTTTGTATATTAACTTAAGCTATCAAGGCAGACGCTTTGCTAGCTAAAATTGAAGTTGCAGATGACAATCACAAAAGAAAGAAGGATAAGGATGGGAGTATGCACGGATGAATGTTTGTTATATGTTTTTTCTTTCCGCTTAACCCATTCCAACTCAATCCCTCCTTTTTACGCCCCTGGAGAAAAAAGTTTGGAAAACATTGTGGAAAATGAAGAAATTGCTTGTATCAAGCAATTTCTTCATTATCCACAATGTTTTCTATCCAAAAAGACGAAAAAATTCAATCAACTTGAAATTGTCGTCTGCAGCTTCTTTCAATTTGGACCAGTCTAAAATTTTGCTGTGTTGGAATTGGTTAAAACATTTCAACTATGACGGCTTGAGGAGTTGGCGTATCGCTGACCCCGCCCATTTATTCCGGTAGCCACGCCCTCTGAGCTCCGATAGGAAGTTCCACTACGATCTTAAACTGCGTTATCCTAAAAATTTATGGCCAGTAATATGTAATAAAAAAGTAGAATGTTTGATTGGCGACTTAAGCGTCGTAACTACAGCTTGGATAATATTTTTGATGTTTGTTCTGCATTTAACATTATACTGTGGGTTTAAAAAAGTAAAACTAGACCCAAGTCAAAGAAATAAACTATTGAATTGAGTCTGTTTTGCATCCACACAATGTTAAAACGAAATATCCAATTAAACACAATGAAAGAAATATATCGTTCGAGACTATTCACTTTTTATCTCTGGCTTTGTTTTCTGTTCAGAAGGCTTGTAACCTTGGATTCTCTGTAAAGATAGACAAACAGAAAAATGGTAAAAAATATCCTAAACATCTTATCATTATTATGATTATAATTATTATATCTGTTGCAGTATGTGACGTTACGTGACAAAATGGTGACGTAATGACGGAGTTTTTACTGAGCCCATTGAACAATTGCTGATGTCAATCAAACAATAAATTGATTAATCAATTCGTTCATTTACCCCGAAGGTAAACTTTGAACTCTGACATCGGACGGTACTTATGCTGACATTTTTGTTGATGTGGTGGCTTAAACGTCGTAACTACAGATTGAATAAGCTGTAGTAAAGATTTTAAGGTGACCAACCAACCATTTTACCTCTTTGTTACATTTCACTCGCGATAAATTTAGCAAATAACGCCGTTTAATAACGCAGCGGAACTTCTTGTAGGAGTCAATGGTTGGGGTCGAGATCACCGTCAATTATAGAGGTGTTTTGGGAATCAGTTGAGTGGGCTACCAAATATCGTTAATTTGCGTAATGTGTGACCAGGAACGTACAATAAATAGTTGACTGGTGGCTTAAACGTCTTAGCTCATTCCCGCACGACAAACTTTCAGATTAAATATTGAAAGAATTTCCAGACGACATTTCAAAGTTTGTGAAACTTTGAATTTTACAACCTTCTGAGTAGAAAACATTTTGTAAAATAAAGAAATTGATGGTTGCAAGCAATTTCTTCATTTTACAAAGTATTTTCCCATTTGTTTTCCTTTGGGGTGTCAAAAAGCGTCATTATGTGGGAATGAGTTAATATGACTGTAACAAACTGTAGTTACGATTTTTCAGTCGCAAAACTAAAAAAAAATGATTGGCATAAAAGTCTGAAGTATACATTCACTTCCGGTCCAAATGAATGATTTGATTGGTCAATTGCTATGTTGTTGACAGCGGTGTTCCGTCAATTTCCAGAGAGGCAAGTTTCATGATGTTGAGTTTACTCGTTTTAGTCGTGAATGAAAGATTTATCGATCATACACGAAAAATAAATGAACTTAATTTGAGAAGACAACATCTGGCTATCTCTAAAAGCACGCCATTTTGCGTGTCTATTATATGGCAACCAAATGACGTCGTCGGCGTCTTTTGTCCCGCCCAGTTCACAATCAGTAGTGCCTAATGAACGACAGTAGGACGATAGCTACCAAAGCGGAGAGTTAATCTCACTAATATATAATAATTTCACTGTTTTCCAGTGAAATTATCAAGTGATAATTCGCCGGGATAATCTGATAAAGAAACTATTTCGACTCTACCAATTACAAACTCACGGAATTAACTAGGGGTGATAGCATTAACCCAATCTTTACCAGACCGTTTTACCATTTTGGACTAGTCTAAATTCAAAGAATTTGCAGACAACGATTTCAAGCTCATACATGTAGAATTTGGAATTGGAAGAAAACAATGTGGAAAATGATACATTTGATAGTAACAAGCAATATCTTCGGTTTTATTTTGTTTTCCTAAAAGCTTTTCCTTGGAAACATAAAAGTCTGGATTGTGGAGGAGTGGATCAACCAATTTCAAATAAGTATCAGTTTGTGTTTTTATCTTATTCCACCTACTTTTTCCCAAACACGTATGTTTCAATGTTTATTCAATCCACGTAATTTTTTGAACGTCAAAATGTAAAGTTTCAAACTCTGCTGTTGCTATTATTAAAAACTCTTTATTACCATTTTCGTCATGATTTCAAAAGATGAAGAGAATATTTTTTATCATTGATACTATTATCATGGTTATTATTATTATAACTTATACTACTTCTACTAGCCGCCGTCATAGCGCTTGTTGGTAGCGCGTCGGACTATCAATCTAGAGGTTCCGGGTTCGATCCCCGACGGCGGCACTCACCCTTTCCGACTATTTGTCTCTCAACAATAGGTCGATAATCGTAGACCTATGTGGAATAGCAGCTGGAGGCTAGGAAAGGATGTAATGGTAGTACTAGTGTGAGAAATCCAAGGAATCCATTGTTAGGCGCTCCAGCCGCGCGACATGACTGAAAGATTGTTGAAAACGGCGTAAAACCCCCATTCAAACAAAAAAAAACAAAAACACAACTTCTACTACTACCATTACGATATTATCATTATCATAATGATTATCGTTATCATTATAATAATATTTATCTATAGAGTGGAGGAACACCTTTTCTTCAACAAATGTATTTTTATCAAGGAAAAATGAATCTACTCACCGATTGGTGTAATCGAAGGGCGAACCACTGGACGTGAAAAAAAGATGACAAATTAGTCTTGGCATATTATGTATAACAACTGGCGCACGCGGGCTCCGCCTACTGAGATTCAACATTGCATATAAAACGACATCATTTCTTAAGATATGTGGTCCGGAGCATAAACTTAAAGTCAAATGACCAATTGCTGGCCCCGCCCACTTACTCCGTTGGTCCCGCCCATCGACTACATCAGGAAGCAAAATTTATATTGAGTAGCGTTTAGGCCGCCAAACCAACTAATAGGGTAAACAAAAATGGCGACCAATGTTGGAGTTCAAAACTGATTCCTGATCTAAATGAATGAATTAGAGGAATTATTCCATTGGTCTACTGGTTACTTGATTGATAGCCGCGATTGGTGAATTCGTTAATTGTCGAACTAAACGTCGTAACTAGGACCTGAATGAGCCGTAGTTGCGACGTCGATGTCGAAAACCAACAAAAATGCTTAACTTTAATATCGAAATTTCATTTCCGGTCTAAGTAGATGACTTGATTGGTTTACAAATTCTTTGCAAGACTTTCGCGATCCGTCGATTCGGGGAAGATAGAAGTTAAACGTTTTTCAACCCAGAATAGTTTCGGCTTACATTGTTCCTCTTTAATGGATTAATTTGATTCTTAAAGACCCAACATAATGTTGTTGCCGTGGGTTTCATGCGATCCATCGATTTATAGAGTCAGACTTTGTCCGAGAGAAGTCTCCCTGCATTTCAAATTAGGTTGTAAAGATTTGATCTCGTGATGCGATTTAAACTATCAACACATGCTGCCTGATCCTATTTGTCGATTCATGTATTTATTCGTTACTGTTGTTTGGCTGCTTGTTTGAGTTGGTTCGGTTTGGTTTTTATTAGGACAAGTGTTAAGGGGTGTCGAAGTATTTCCGTGAATTTCTCTTCTTTTCTGCTTTGTATGAGGGTCAATTAAAAAATGCGTCGCCTGTGAAATTCTAAAACTTCGTATCTACAGCTTTAATAAAACTATAGTTACGAAGTTTTAGAATTACACCAACGATATCGTGAAACTATGTATAAGAGTAAAACAACTGGATTAAACACGAGTATGAAAATTAATAAGCTTTGAAAACGCCATAGTTAAGTGCCCAACCTCTTTACCCTTTCCTGTGAAATATTTTCATTTTAAAATACAAAGATTTTATGTTTTGGAAAATAGATGTGATGGTTACACTCTGCTCTATAGTTCATTTTTCATTTACACTAACTCTTCGAGTTTTGACTAATCTAAAAATTTCTCGTTAAGTAAATTATTAAGGTTAGCTGTACATACCGTTGTAGGTCGCATCCTGGTGGTACACGTGATAGTACGAGCTCCTGGGTGGCGAGTTGTTGCGAGCCTCGAAATCCCGAACCAGAGACTGTCGACTTGATGTCGAGCTCGGTGAACTGTCACAACTACCACGTGACGGGGTGCTGAAGCGTGTGTTCCCCGGTTCGTCGGTTTCCGTGACATAGCGGGAAGAAGACGCTCCTCTATAATTAAAATTTTGCATTTGGTTTACAAGCCTTTTAATAGAACCTTTAACTTATATCCAAAAGAAGTTTTCTTATGTGCAAAGAAAAAACATCTCACACACATGTCGTCAAAATAAAACACCTTGTGTTTTCTTAACAGTTAAGTTTTAACAATTCTTTCCTTAAGAATGATTTTACCACTTTTAAAACTTCTCTGGTAAATCCTTGACATTTTTAAGATTTAATGCTTAAAGAATTATCATTACTTCAGGGAACAGCGAAAAACAACAAGAACTAAACTCGAATACCTTGTAACTTGGTCCCTCGGCTTAGGCGTAAAATTACGCAAATTTCTTGCTGGTCGATTATTATGATTGTTTCTGGACGTTTGTCCTTCGTTGTCATTTCCGCCAAACAATCTCCTTCTTAGGCCCAATGCCCTCCATAGTACAGCCCCAGCTCCGGCAGCAAGTCCTACACCAACAATACTTCCACCCGCCACCCCTGCTATTCCTGCAGTACTGTCAAGAACACCGCTTGAGCTTGGTTCGTCCTTATTTGATAACTGAGATGACCTTTGAACTGCTGCTAGCGGTGCTGTAGTCGTAGATGCCTGTGTTGTTGGAAATGTTGAATGGCCTGTAAGAGTAGTTGTTATGGTTGTTGGAGTAGTTGTCGTGGTTGTTGGAGTAGTTGTCGTGGTTGATGGAGTAGTTGTCGTGATTGTTGGAGTTGATGTTGTTGTTGGGGTAATTGTAGTGGTTGTTGGAGAAGTTGTCGTGGTTGTTGGAGTAGTTGTCGTGGTTGTTGGAGTAGTTGTCGTGGTTGTTGGGGTAGTTGTCGTGGTTGTTGGGGTTGTTGTCGTGGTTGTTGGGGTAGTTGTCGTGGTTGTTGGAGTAGTTGTCGTGGTTGTTGGAGTAGTTGTCGTGGTTGTTGGGGTAGTTGTCGTGGTTGTTGGAGTAGTTGTCGTGGTTATTGGAGTAGTTGTCGTGGTTGTTGGAGTTGTTGTGGTTGTTGAAGTTGTTGTCGTGGTTGTTGGAGTAGTTGTGGTTGTTGTGGTTGTTGTCGTGGTTGTTGGAGTAGTTGTCTTGGTTGTTGAAGTTGTTGTTGTAGGGGTTGTGTCGACAACACTTAAAGTTAATGTTTCTGACACGCTCTGTCCATTTTGGGCCTCGCATTGCGCAGTTATGACGTAGGAAGGACTAGGATCTATTGATTCACTCTCAGATTGACCATTGATTATCGAATTATCGCCTGAAAAGTGTGTAATTGTTAAGCTTGTCATAGTAATACAAAGCAAATTGTCGCTATTTGACTTTTAACTTACCTTAGAGGGAGGTATCGATGTTTCTCAAACGTTGATTAGAAAAGTTTGTCAAGTGTCTTAAAATTCGCTCAAACGGACGCTAAACACTTATATTTGAGTAAAATATTGTCTACGCGGAAATTTGATAGGCTTAAAGTGGCTTTATATATTTACACACACACACACACACACACACACATATATATATATATATATATATATATAATTGACAAGCAAAACAACCAACGTCCTAAATCATGGCACACCAAATGGTTAGCGCAAAACCACGGTAGGCCTACGTGTTTATATTCGTTTTGACGCTTATGGCAGTTTTGGACTGATCTTTACAGATTTGAAGAATGACTAGCGAACATAACTCCTGATGACGTAACGATGACGTTGGTTTAAGCAAATTCAAACGGTACGCGGAATTTCAACGGTTATACGCACCGCGTGAATAACCCAATATTCTTTACAACTGTCTCGGCTAATAGATTAACAGCCTACGTAGGCTATTGGGGGGAAATACCCTGGTTTATTCTGATAAACGTCTTCTGAATTTCTCAAAACTACTTTTTAGAATATTGTATTGAAATAGTATATTAGGGAATAAGAATAATCAATATCTGTGACATAAAAAAACAACATCGATACCTACCTTTAACACGACTTCTGCGGAAAAGAAATGGACATCCATCGTTAGTTTATACGTGATGCCATAATGCCATCATTTGATTGTTGTGCTCTAGGCAGCGTTCCGTCCTCTATGCTAAGGCAGAAAGGCATGACTAATCCTATAACTACAGAACCGGCGACCGATCGGCTTCTTCGAATATTGAAACTTGTCGAATTTGGTTCTGAGCATGATATTAGCTTGTAGTTAAACCCAATCCCACAAAGAGACGCTTTTTTGAAACAATAATTGGATAAAATTGTGTAAAAGGAAGAAAATGCTTGTAACAAGCAATTTCTTCTTTCTCCACAATGTTGTCTACTCAGAAAGGTAGAAAAATGTAAATTTCATAAACTTTAAGTTGTCGTCTGCAATTTCTTTCAAATTTGACCCGTTTAGATTTTTATCGTCTGGTATGGGTTAAATGAAAAGTCAGTTTAGGTCTTCCTGACTCGAGCAGCTGTCAAAAACTCTTGAAGAAATCGGAAAGAGGTCAACCCAAGAAACATTACTGTCGAAAATTATTCATATCAAAAGTATATTTTTCAGAGAATATTTTTTCTGTTTAACTCGATGGTGCTGAAAGGTATGGCCGAACATACCCGTGGTTTTCTCACATCAAAATGTACTTAATAGATAAGAGACGTTCAGCTATGGAAGGTTCCTGACTAAAAAATCATACCCATTGAGGAGTTTGAGAGTAGAAAGTCTTTTCTTTCATGTGTTTCACAAAAAAATAGTGCTGATAATAAATAATCACAGCTCCCGTGTTATTCAACAAACGAAAATTCATCGAATGAATCTGATAGAGGTCAACCAAAACAGTATTCCTGCAAAACTATTCATGTTCGATGAGTAGTTTAAGAATAGTTTTTTATTTGGTTTTTTTTTCATGATATACTATGTTTTATTTTTTGTTGATAGGCCTCGCCCACAATACCCGTGTTTGTTCGATCTAAATTCTTTGAATGGATCTGAGAATGGTCCAGCAAAGCCAAAAAAGCATTCGTGTCAAATAAGAGGTTCAAAGAGGCCACTTAAACGTCGTAGATACGGCTTTTTTAAGCTGTTGTTACGACCTTTAGGTCGCCAACCAACTATACTACTTATTTGTTACACGCTACTGGCCATTTTGTTTTCTAAAATAACGCCGTTGTAATCGAAGCGGAACTTCCTGTCGTAGTAAATGGGTGGGGTTAACGAAGTAAGTGGGCGGGACAAGCGATTGGTCAATTATCAGACATACCTATTTCTGAGGTCGACAATCGGAGTACAATTCGAACTCGTGCTGGCCTGAAATTGGTAGTGCTGATAAAAAAGGATCAAATCTGGAAGACGTGTTAAGCCACCTCTGCCTTTTTACCTTTAAGCTGGAGATACATTTCTGACAAATTAATGATCAGACTATTTCAGTTCTAAATTGTTTTTTGTGGGGTTTTTAGGGGGGGTTCTTTCATATTACTGTTCCATTAGTGGTTTTTTTTTTTGTTTTGTTTTGTTTTGTTTTTTTTTGGGTTTTTTTTGTTGTTGTTGTTGTTTTTTGGGGGGGTTGTAATCTTTATTTCAGAATGAAAATTCAGTTGAAATACTTTGAATTAGAAATAGGTTTTTACAAATAGAAAACATTTCGTGAAGAAAAAGAAATTGTTTTTAAATTCTTGTATTAGAGAGAATGTAATATCACGCGCTAAAACAAAACCCCTCGTTATACCATAAGGTGCGTTATCACGTCAACACGGTCATTTGGGGTTTTTGTTTGAACAAGGCGGAAAGCGGTGTTAAACAACCTTGGGGTAGCATTCTTCAAATAGTATATCATTAATACGCAACAATATATGACCACAATTTAAAACGAATAACCATGCCAATGTAAATTGTTTGAAAAGGCCTCTGAATACTTTTTTTTTGGGGGGGGGGGCGAAGTGTATATAATTAGATATTAATTTATGATATACTGTTTCGAGAATATTTCATGGGTTGGTTTCCAAAATATCGTAAAACAACTTGAATTGAGATGTTTTTGTGAAATTTTGGTGACCTTATTCAAAAAGCAAGTGACGGGACTTGAGTCGTTAAATATATATATCCGTTATGGTAGCCGTAGAAATCTTCGTTAATTTTCATATATTGACCAACTCCACTGATCGGAAGCCAATAAAACTATTGTAATGGCATTGCATCTGTTTTAACGTCAGTTCGTTTGTCCTCATTTTAAGATTTAATCAGAATTTAAAGTGCAAGTTTCTTTCGAATATCACAGGAACGTTTTTTGGCGACCCTCTAACAGATGACAATCCGTTGAAAAATATTGGATTTTGAGAGCGGGGATATTACCTATAAATGGTATATAGTAAACACATTGAACATATTTCATTATTAAACTATCTAGTCATTAAAAAAAAGGGATTGTAGGTTTGGTAAACTTTTATCAGATTCCTTTAAAAATGTCGACCTTCAAAATTGTGAGATACAATAAACATTTGCAATTTATTTTTAAGTTGCCTGTCTGCAATACTGTCAGTTAGTCTGGTTCTGAAAGTGACTAAGGTACATCAATCATGCTTTTCATTTCATTTCCCGAAATTACACCCATTAGATATCACAAACCGACAGCAAAACTGAGAAATAACAGTTACAGAATAGAGATTTTTCAACTAGAATTGTACATACCGGTATAACAATGTGACTGGAAGCCAGTCTATTCATTAAGATATTTTGAACCTTTTATTGACATTGCGTAGCTGTAAGTTATTCAAAAATACGCTTTCTCTGTATAAGCATATCTATAAAGAGATGCGGACGCCCTGGTTAGAGCGACTCTTGTTATATTTCATTTAAAACTTTACCTGATATTATGAGAGCCAAATCGTTCGGGTTAACTGATAGACTGCACTTATTTCTGTACCTGGTCACACAACCCAAGTCAATGTCCAATGGATAGTTTATTGTTGGTGGCCAATTACTTGAAGTTAACACGTATATGGTATACGGTAGGTTGTTCATGATGGGTGCCTGAAATAATACATACAGGAAGTAACGCGCAGAGCTGGATAGTACTTGTCCCCGAGATGGGATAACTTCTCTTGTGGATTATCGCATTTTAAGGATCCCGTTGATCATGAGCTGTAGAGTAAATGTAATCTAACCATTCTAAAAGTGACAAGAACAAGAATTGGGCATATTCTCGTTATCATCACTCATGGAATGGCTCGTTAGGTAAAAAATTGTTTTATAAAACTACAACAGCACGTATACAATTTATATTTGATGCAGTGTCGACATTACGCCGTGCACCTTTTTAAAAAAAAACATAGTGAGACATAATTCGTTAGGTGGAATTGATAATCAAACATTACTCATGTAATATCATAAGATATTGAATTTGAGATTTCCATTGTATTATCGAATTAGTCGTTTAGACTTCTATGGAGTACCGTCAGGGCCCTATAATTTCATATTCTTAAAGGACGAATCAAACGGTGTTAAGTGACAAACAGCTTTATTGTAATAGACGAATTGGGTATATCAATCAAAATTCAATCGACTAATCAAATTTGAGACCGAAGGTGCACGTTGAACCCTAGTTGAACCCTAACAACGGCCGACATTTTGTTGGTTTTGCATCGTAAACGTCGTAACTACATCTAAATCAAGTTAAAGTTACGAAGTTTGGGTCGTCAACGAACCATTATACTTTTTGTTACGTGTTACTTACGACAGACTTTGAAAATAACTCTGTTTAATATCTAAATGGAACTTCCTGTTGGAGGTCAGTGGGCGGGGCAAGCGACCCGCCGATTAGCTATTCTACAATTGCTTATTATTTGATTGTCCTTTGGTTAAGGCTGATGTTATTTAAAAATCTGATTACCATCCTTAAGGGCCTCAAAATTCTTACACGGTCGGGAGATATTTTGTTTGCCATTTGGAATAAAAACAGCAACATATACTCAAAATGATGAAATGTTGACTTACAGTTTCAATAACGTTTACGGTCAGATAACCGGTGTCCGTAGAGCTGTCCGTGTGTGTTGCCCAGAAGGTAAGGTCGTATGAGCCCGAAGATAGGCATGATTTTGTTAGCAAGTGTTCTAAAAAAAAGTAGGTTAATTGAATAAATTATGTGGTAAAAGAATGGTGCAGGCAACATATAAGAACGTTTGATGTCAAAATTTAATAATTCTGTTGAAGCCGAGAGATAATAAAAATGACAAACTACTTCCAGAAAAAAGACTTTTCGCTCCATGGACAGACTACAGTTGGCCAATTGCAGCTGTCATTCAAAGAATCAATTGAGCCATCAAATTATTCATTTAGACCAGAGATGAACTTTGAACTCCGCCATTGGCCACCATTTTCATAGAGCATTAGTTGGTTTGGCGACTTAAACGCCGTAACTACAGCTTGAATAAGTTCGTCCACCAACCATTTTACTTTTTCGTTACATGTCATGCAATAGCCATTTATGTGGCAAAATAACGCCGTTTAATATGACAGTGGTACTTCCTGTTGGAGCTCAGTGGGTGTTAATTATCTCCTTCGCTCTTGCAAAATAACGCCGTGTAATAACGATGTGGATATTCCTGTCGGTGCCACTTCGACATTAAACGATGTTGTTTTTCAAAATACATCCCTGGCCAGTAGCATGTAACATAAAATAAAATGGTTGGTTGGCAACCTAAACGTCATAACTACATAGTTACGACGTTTAAGTCGCCAAACCAGTAAAAGGGCTTCACATAAATTTTGGCCAATGTCCAAATTAAATTTCACTTCCGGTCTAAACGAATGATTCGATTGGTCGATTGACAGACCCGATCCGTCAATCAATGATGGACAATGACTTTTATCATAAAAATCTCCTTTGTCGAAACAGGGGGCGGGGTGGGGACGATGAAAATGTGTACTTACTGTCATTGGTTGAATCGAGTTCAAAGTACGATGAATATAGCGACATAGTGACACTGGTATGTGGGTCATCTGACGTCACAATCGTATAGATATGCCGACCAGCAACAAGTTGGTCGCTGATACTGTGTGAGGTGCCCAGATTAGAAAATGTCACGGCCGAAACTGAAATTAATGTCATTATTATTTACGTCATATAGTTAACATCATACGCATAGTGTTATCTCTTGGTGTCAATAGTATAATCGGCCAAGTAAAAGATGTATTGTCGTGAATCGGCCTTTCACGAACACTGTCTCTTAATTGACCCAGGTCGGGAAAATCAACTAGGTTCCACTCGACTTTATACCAGTGTATATAAAAACCAAACAACCACAGACATTTTTTCAACTTCAAATTAGACATGCACATCACTTTTTGAACTTTAAATATACTAATTTCGAAATAGAATCAAAGCGCTGAAAGCGCTGAAAGCCTGAGATATGTATACAGGATATACATGTATATAATCTGGGCAGAAAAGGTTTGATGGTCGAATTATCGGAGGTGCCACTTTTTACCCAAATCTACTGTCGATTATGCGCTGATCTGCCAATTTATGCGCTAGGGGACACAACCTGCCCGCAATAATTTTCATCCCGTTGAGGTATTGTAATGATATATTTACATGTATATATCGTTACATATTTTTCATCCGATCAAAATGCTTTGAAGGGATCTGATAAAGGCCACCCAAGTATCCTTCCTGTGAATTTTGGTTGAGTTTGGTTAAATTATGTTCAGTACTTTCTGAGAAGGTTTTTTAAAGTAAAAATTGACGGACGGACGGACGGACGACGGAAACCACATCATGACAAAAGCTCGTTGGCTTTCAGCCAGTGGAGCTAGCGAGATAGAGCTAGAGAGTGAGAGAGATGGGGGAAATGGAGCGTGTAGCCATGTTCGAACTAGGAGGCTCTTGCGTGCGATGTGAGTATTCTATTACACATACCTATTTCGTTATGTAAATATGCGCTTTATAATCTCCAGGTAATGAGAGCGAGAGAGGGCGGGCGGTCGTTTACCAGGTTATAATAATAATAATAATAATAATATCTTTATTTGATGAAGGTAAAACAATAAGACAATCATTTCAAATAAAACAATTTGAAAATAAATCTTTTTTACAATGTTGCCTTCACTGAATGAAAAATAAGTGAAGGTGATGATTTAATAAAAAATGATACCACGCCATAATCATGCTGAAAGAACAATGACGTAAAAATGATGACATATTATGAAATTACGATAGATGGGTTTGATGGGAACAAATGAAAAGAATAGATGCATTATTAAATTCTTGGACAGTCACACCCTGTACACAAATGATTTAGATAATTTCTTCTTGGTCGATTGATTTGTTTAATAGCAGATGCTGTTTGAATTTGTTTTTGAAGCTAGATAACGAAGTTGAACTTCTAATTGAAATAGGGATTTCATTCCACACACTCATGCTACAGTATGAGAAAGATAGTTTCTTGTACAAAGTCTTATATTTCAAGTGTGTGATGTCACTATGTGCAGCTGATCTTAAGCTATAGTTAGTGTTGTTACAAAATGAAATGACCTCATTCATATATTCTGGTGACAGGTTGTTATAACACTTAAAAATTAAAACACCAGTGTGATAATTGCATCGTTTTTCAAAAGTCAACCAATTTAGTTTAGTAAAAAGTTCAATAGATGGTGTTCTAGGCGCAGAGCCCAAAATAACGCGAGCTGTTCTTTTTTGGAGTACAGATAATTTAGAGGTCCTATATTTAGCACTTTTCCACCAGACTGTACAGCAATAGTCAAAGATAGGAAGTATATACAAATTGTAAAATAGTTACTTCATTTCAAGAGTGAGATAGTTCGAAATTCGTTTGAGCAAACTAATTTTACTGTTAATTTTAGAGGTAGTTTTGTCAATATGGGTATTCCAGGATAGATGTTTGTCAACATGTACACCCAAGATCTTATGAGACTCAACGACTTCAACGCATTATTCAACGTCATTTATTTTCAAACCTAACTTAATATTCTTTAATCTATATTTTGGTCCGACAAGCATACACTTGGTTTTAATTGGATTGACAAGCATGTTATTCTTTGAACACCATGACAGTATAGATTGCAAACTATTTTGTAGGCTGGTTTGTATTTCATTAATGTTTACTCCAGACTTATAGAGTGTCGAATCATCTGCATATAGGTCTAAGCTTGAGTCATTAATATGTAAACCAATATCATTTATGTAAATTAAAAACAGGAGCGGCCCTAATATAGAACCTTGTGGGACACCGCAAGATATAGTACGTGAAGAGGAGAAGTTGTTATTATTCTTAACATACTGTTTTCTGCCAGATAAGTAAGATTCAAATATTGCTAAGGAATTCATCGAGAAGTTGTGTAACCTTAACTTGTATAATAGAATTTTATGATCTACAAGATTAAATGCCTTCTTTAGGTCAATGAAAACCGAACCAATGATTTTTCCTGTATCAATTTCTTTTGATCATTCATCAATCAGTCGGATAAGTGCAGTTTGACAAGAATGTTTTTCTCTAAAACCTGACTGGTGCTTAGCTAGTATATTATTTTTATTCAGGAATGATAATAACTGTTTCGATAAATGGCGTTCAAAGATTTTAGAAATAGTCGGCAATATAGATATTGGCCTGTAATTATTTGGATCTTTCTTATCGGAGCCCTTATGCACTGGAAGAACATACGCTTCCTTTAAAACATTTGGGAAAATGCCCTTTGCAATACTGTTATTGATAATAGAAGTTAATGGTAAAATTATATGATCGCCACAAGTTAAGAAAAGTTTGAAACCTGCTTTTAATAAATGAATGCTGGTGTTTATTAAAAAAAAGAATAATTATCTCTGGTTTCTAATGTGCGATGGTTGTTCGGAAATTTTGAGAAACCTCAATATTTTTGGACTGAACGACGTGGCCATCTGAAAATTTCCCATGAATATAAACAAATTTGTATTTTCTTCAAAAACTCACTTAAGAAACGAGGAGAATATTTTTGTTTTCGAGGAGGAATGAACATAAATTGATCATACTGTATGAATACGCGGCTACATACATTAGTGTGATTAAATTTTTGGTTCATACCTCAATGAAAACAGAAAATATTCTTTTCAATTATTATGATTTAATGCCGCCAAGCAAGACAAAGTAAATTTTACTAGTTTTGAGAAAAAGTGTATGGATCTACTTTGTGTGTAAGTATACAAAATAGTTGAGTGCTCAAAATTGTGTTCATTGAAGTATGGAAAACATTTTAGCCAATCAAAACACTTCATCTTGATAGACGAAACAGATATCAAACTATATCAATTCCGAAATATGACGCTAAAATAACAGTTGCTAGGGCTACTAAGGCACACGATATATGAACCCCATAAAGAATAAAAAAAAAAGTGAAAATTTTCCTTAACGGTCTAAAACGTTATGATTACCAGTCTAGTAACTAATAGCTGACTACCACCTCCTATTGTGACGGTTTTAATGAAAAGCACTCTCCATCTGAATGAAAAAAATGTCTAAGACAAAATATAATATTTTCATTACAGACAATGTTGTTATCAAAGAACCCGCTTCCTCTTTATCTGAAGCATTTGAATTACGCAAAAGTTATTTGGGTGATTCTGAGTAAATCCATATAGTGAATCCATCTATAGATATAAATTCGATTATAATGTAATTTATAATTGCATTTCGATATTATTTATGACAATTAGAGAATTTCTTTTGGGTATTTTCGGTATCTTTTAAATCTATCAATACCGACAGTCTGACACAGTACGGACTATTGTCCGTATAGTAAGTTCCGTACTGTGTCGGCTAATCAGAAATCTTAAGTTTGCCCGCGTGTGCTCAAAAAACTGTCTACAGAGGTGAGTACCGACAACATAGTGTCCCGTTAATTCGCTTGACCAACTACTTGGAGTTTTGATTAACTTTGTATAAGTAGAAAATATAAAACTTTCCTTGTAAAATGAATATTTTGGGCCGTCATTAAATAGGAACTTTTTTGAAGGAATACGAATATCCATTATTTCAAGATAATTTCTAGACAACCTAAAGAAAAAATCTGAATTTTAGTATCTGGATCTATCCTGGTCAGTAACCGCGTGTCGAGTAGTCTTGGTAAAATAGAACATTCAGGCTATCTCTTTATACGTTAAAGGTCTTACTTAATTCATAACCAAACCACAACATTATAGACCTGCCCAAATTCAAAGAAATTGTAGAGGATATATTTGTTGATGTACTTTTTTTAAAAAAAATGTTTTTGGGGTAGGAAGCATTGTTTGCTATTGTAATAAGCAATTTCTTCATTTCCACAATGCTTCCCCAAAGATTTTTCTTGTGAAACGGGATTGTGTGGGAATGGCTTCAGTCTTACCGTGGTCTAGTCCAATACTGGAACACAGCAAAAATTCCACAAACAAACATACAAACATGGTTGAAAATCAAAACTGATGAAATGTATCTGCAGTCTTCAGTCTCTCGTCAAGATAGTACACTGTATTTTCTCGCTGAAAACAAATATCATGTGTTGCTGATGCCAATTTAAGATAGTTGTTATGAAAGACAAAAAGTTACATTTCAATAAATAAATCAAGAGTTCGATTAAATGTTTTAGAATAAATTTCAAACTCTTTCTTTTAATGAATAATATTTTACTGAAACACTTTTTTTGATTTTTCCGTCGCTTTGATAATATATATATCTGATTTATTCATCTTTATTTCAATTTATGTATTTCAACTAAACTATTAATTAATATGCCATTAGTGTAATTAAACGCGATATGAATTTAAAACTTAAATTTTAAATAAATCCTTGGGACTTTTATCAAACAGATATTCTTTCGTCAGAAGCATACTATTAAGGTATGAATAGTTTTTTCCATCGAAATAAGGTTTCGGTTAGCTGCGTGAAAAACGTTATAGGTCAATTGATAAAGAAGAGGGCGGTACAAGGGTCTGATAATGTAACTGTCGAATCGGTTATTCGAGGATCTTCTTCAATGACTCTAGCTATGGCCGGTCATGCTTGTTATCACGCAAAATAGTGTAGAGTAAAGTAGAATAACTATTAGGTATTTAAAAAAGCGCATTTCGTAATGTCCCACCATGGTTGAATATTGATGGATCGATGCTGCCAGTCAAAAACATCGATTGATCGAACAAATCATACATTTGGACCGGAAGTACATGTTGGCCATCTACTTTCATGTTAAGCATTTCTGTTGGGTATGTCACTTAAGAGCAATTACTACAGCATATTCAAGTTATGGTCGGTAACAAACGGTTTGCATTTCGTTTTAAGTTCTTGCAAACTAACGTCGAGCGATAGTGGGTGAAGCCAGCGATCAGCCGATTTTCTGAGAGGCTTCCATTTTTTGTGACGGCATTTACGCTTATTACTGAAGTAGTACGATTATTTAACCCATTACCAGATGGCAAAATTGTAGACTGGTCCAAATTGAAAGGAGTTGCAGACGACTATTTAAAGTTTATGGAATTCTTAATTTTTCAACTTTCTGGGTAGAAAACATTGTGTAAAATGAAGAAATTGCTTGTCACAAGCAATTTCTTCATTTTACACAATGTTTTCTTAATTTGGTCTTCTTGAGGGGCGTCCAAAAGCGTCTCTGTGTGGGAATGGGTTAACAGATAAAAAGAGGGCTGCTTGTTTGCATGTTTATTTTGCGTTTTGTTTTCACTGAGGCATGTAAAACAACTCCTTATATTAGTTGTGTTTGGGGGTTTTAATTTGTTTACGAGTTATCAAATACCTTTTTAATCTACCACGTCAGTCATAAATGCGAACTTTTTTTAACCGAGTTTACAATATTTCAATGTAATGATCTATCATTTCGAGCAAACACACTTAGAAGACTGCGAAATGTCAATAAATTTAAATTGACATCTTTTATGCAATTGTACAAAGTAAATTAATGGGTCGGCAGAATTTAATTATTAGCTCTAAGCACGATTAACACTGATTTGATAAATAATTTGTACCTGAAGAAACCTTTGTATGAACTAGGATTTGGCAAGGTAATTTAAAATATTTGCTCTCGATCATGTAGTACTTCATTTTTGATTCGCGTCAAAATTATTTCAACCAAAGATTTTCGCGGTTAATGTTGCGGTTTTATTATCCGACCAAAACACGAAAAATTTATAACACTTTCGGATGACAGCGTTTACATAACCCATTTCCACGCAATGACCGTTTTTGACGCCACACAAGAAAAATATTCGGAAACTATTGTGTAAAATGAAGAAGCTTCTTGCAACAAGCAATTTCTTCATTTTTTACAATGTTTTCTGTGCAGAAAATTGGAAAAAAAACCTACAATTTCATAAACTTTAAATTGCGGTCTGTAACTTCTTTCAAATTGGACCAGTCTAAAATTTTGTTGGCTTGAACTGGGTTAAATTATATAAAAAGAAGCTACCCGCGGCTCCTAATTCGCTTTCCTTGAGAATCGAATCCTAAAGCTACTGTCATATCAAAGCTACGATTCAATTGATCAATATCGTCTGTAAATGAAAGAAAATAACGGCCAATCAAATCATTCCTTTTGATCGGAAGTCAGATTTGAACTTCAAAATTGTCCGACATTTTGTGATGCATTTTTGTTGGTTTGGCGACTTAAACGCCGTAGCTGCAGCTTATCCATGGATGTTTCTTGGCACAAATTAAGCAAAATAACGCCCTTAAACAGCGGGACTTCCTGTTGGAGTCAATGGGAATAGCCAGCGGTGTCATTCGGCGGGGCCAGTGATTGGTCAATTTCAAAAGTCTCAAAATATATAAATGAAAAGCTTGTGATTTTTCTAGTATTCATTTTCCTGAAACAATGCTGTCTACCAATGTTTGTTAGTTTACTTATTTAACCCTTTCCTGTTTTTAGAAATTTAAGACTGGTCTACTATAAAGTAGGTTTCACACAATAATGAAAATAGGATGCAATTTGAAATGAAACCATCCTATCAGGTAGAAAATATTGTGGAAAAAGAAGAAATTGCTTGTTACAAGCAATTTCTTCTTTTTCCACAATGTTTTCTGAAGTATAAAAACACAGTGTCGTAAAATCCCGGGTTTGTACAGGAAAGGGTCAAACACTATTTTTCCATAGGCAAGGCAAAAAAACCCTCTTATTTCAAATGAGACTGCCTAGTGAGGTCATTGTGCACTTGAAAATGAAAGCAATTTTGTTAATATTTCGGCTACTTTGCAGACAAATCTGCTTTTCGACAATGTCATGTTTTAATACATATTTGTACCGTTAATTAACAAAAATCTGCCCTTTTGAATGAGTTGTAAAATCTACATAATCAGGCATAAGAATTGATGTCTGAGGCTGCTACATAGATTTTTCCCTCCCCATTATTTCATATTACGATATATAAATATTATGTGTCCTAAATAGGTTATAGGATATCGCTATTATAAAAGTTCACGAGGTAATTGACCAATCGCTGCCGTCAATCAAATAATCGTTCCACCAATGAAATCGGTCATTTAGAATAGAAGTTCAGTTTGAACTCCAACACTGGCCGCCATTTTGGTGAATCTTTTTTGTTGGTTTTGCGACTTAAACGTCGTAACTACAGCTTATTCAAGCTGTAGTTACGACGTTTAGATCGCCTACCAACTATTCTACTTTTATATAACGTGCTACTGGCCATTAATTTTGCAAAATAACGCCGTCAAAAATCGAAGCGGAATTTCCGGTCAGAGTCAATGGGCGGGACCAAATGAGTCAGTGGGCGAGCCAGCGATTGGTCAATTGTGAACAATAATTGCTAAAATTATGCATATTCTTTATGTTGTTATAGATCCATCCTCCAAGACTTATTTTTTAACAAGATGTGATATCCTTTTTTTCTTTCTTTAAAGATTGGCTGATTGACTGAATGGGTTTAACGCCGCTTTTAACACTATTTCAGTCATATCGCGGCGGCTAGAGAACCTAACAAATGATTCCTGGTATTTCTCACACATGGTACTACCACTACATCCTTTCCTAGCCTCCAGCTGAGAGACAAATGTCGGCAAGAATATGAGCATCCGCCAGGGCTTTCTCTATAGAGTTTACATAGAGATTACAAACTGACAGGCGGGAATTATCTGTGTTACAAGTAGTATGCGGTCTCACTGAAACCATTACCAGACGACAAAAATTGGGACTGGTCCAAACTTAAATAAGTTACAGATAACAATTTCAGGTTGTGGAATTTTAAAATCCTTTCTCCTCTTGGAGACATGGTGGGTAATGAAGAAATTGCTTGTAACAAACAATTTCTTCGTTGTCCACAATGTTTTCTAAAGCTTGGGGGAGCCAAAAGGCATCATTGTTTAGGAATTGGTTAATCGACTAAGAAAAGGTATTTAAGAAAACATTGTCGAAAATGAAGAAATTATTATTATAGGCAATTTCTCCATTATCCAAAATATTTTCTCACTCAAAAGACCAACATTTTGTACAAATTCACAGACTTCAAAATGTCTACTTTAATAAATATATCCAGATATTAACAAAAACACTTTGCAGTATTTCAACAGACTTATTCTTTTTGTATGACGCCGTCAACACTTCATGTCACGAGGGACCGTAACCATAGAGCTTGGCTCTGAAACTGAAAATGACAGTAAATAAGATCTTACCGTGGTTTTTGATAAAGTATTACCTTTATTTCTTAAATTTGTTATAAAACTTAGGGAAACAAAGCCTATTACTTAGACTACTACCAACATCCCTACTTCCTAACAATTCAATAATATTTGCTTCAAACTAACGGATCGTCAAATTATGTGACCAACAAAATTCTTATCCTTACTTTACCCACTTTTTGAGCGTTTAAGCGCTTTAAGCGCATTAGTTTGGTGCTGCTGTTGTTGTTGTTGCTATTGTGACTACTGCTGTTGAGTTTAATCTCAGATAACGTATTTGTTACAGGCGTCGTTGTACGTTTTGCGGAAAGTAAAACATTCATAAAATTCTTTTTTTTTTTTTTATTTATATATATATCAATCGAGACAGGTCATAATATAAATAGAATTTCTAGCTCGTTTTCCTAAACTACTGAAATTATCAAACGCGTCATCTAAAACAGATAGAAACTCTTCAAAGCCTCGTTTTTATCTGTTTGTAGTTGACTCATTGAATAAATTCGGTGTTTCACGTACTGTCCTTTAAGTAAAAAATAACCAATCTATTGATACTCAAAACCAATCGTCTAGAAGCAATAGTATTTACTCAATGGGCTTACGTGTATTTATTTCCTATTAATATAATGATAAACTAAATAAAGTATAAGGTCTGTATTCAAATTTAAATTTCCTTTTCCGTTCCTTTTTTCGATAACGAGCGACTTTTTTGAATTAAAACTATTTTCTTGTTGGCCCAAGAATATTCCTTATTCTGATCTTGTCTTAGCAGGCGGCGGGGAAGAAGACCAGTTAGCACGCAACGGTATTATCTTTGTCCCCACTACCTCTTTTACTATTTACTGTTTTAGTATCCGCAATGTTGCCATTAAGAATGTTCATTTCTATACGTAAAATATTCGATATACCGACAATATTGAATCTTTTTGATTCTGGCCTATTATATGCCACCATTCTATCACATGTAGAATTTTCTTTCTATATTTTTCTTATCGTCTTTCAAATCGAACTACAAAATAAATTTTCATAAAAGTTGCAGAAAATTTAATCCTTTCTGTGATTTTATACTTGAGAAAATATTGTAGAAAAAAATTCATCTTTTACTACAATACTTTCTACCCTGAAGGTTGGTTTCTTTTCAAATTGCACTCACTTTAAGTTGTCGTCTGCAACTTCTTTCAAATTGGACAAGTCTAAAATTTTGAAAATCAGGAAAGGGTTAAATATAAATGCCAATTTGGGTAGAAAACAATGTGGAGAATTATGACATTGCTTGTTTCAAGCAATTCCTTCAGTGTTTTCCAAAGCTTTTTAATGAAGGCATCCAAAAGCGAAGTTAACCCATTCTTATGTATATCGTTGTATATTGTACATGTATATTGTGTTTTTATCTATTTAACTATTTAGGCCAATTATCGGTTCGTTTCTGTTCCTGTCAAAATGCTGATTTGTGATCCTTCGTGTGAAAAGTGGCATTCCGAATGATAAAACTTCATATAAATGTCGGTGAATGTTGGAGTTCTCAGATTACTCCCGGACTAAATGAATTACTTGATTGGTCGATTGCCCCTTTGATTGACAAAAGCGATCCGCCAATATTGCTTTGATTCTTGCAATAAAAAATGGCAAATAAAAAGACTGTACTTGTATAAATCTGCCAATTGCAAGAGAGAATCGACTTGGTCGGACTGTGCATCTGGTGTAGATTAAACAGGGTCAATAATTTTCGAAATTCCGAGATGGTCCTTTTTTCACGAGACGGGTCAAATTCTTTCAAGCCATTACCAGACGACAGAATTATAGACTGGTCCAAATTGAAAGGAGTTGCAGACGAAAATTATAAAGCTTACGGAATTTCTTCATTTTATACAATGGTTCCAAATTAGTTTTCTTTAAGTGCGTCAGAATGCGTTATTTTGTGGAAATGGGTTGAAACTTGTCGTTTTAAATTGTATTCATGGGGGACAAGAAGCAACGTTCAATGGCCTATTATAGAGTGGGGTGAATTTGAAAGAAATTAAATGGAAAATTTGTATTGCCCTTTCGCATACTATTTTGACATATTTCGGTGAAATTGACTAAAATGAAATGAACAAAATGTATAGTTTCATTTCTGCATCTATTTTCGTAGGCGTAAAACATATTCTTATAAGCGTTTCATTCCTTGTGTTCCTAGAATGGTATCTAATATGCCTATATTTGTTAAAAAAACACAAATTCAGGACTTAGGTTTTGATCAGTTTAGTGTTCAAGTTACAGCAGGTGTAAATTGACGGATGATGGCAACGCCCATTCGGCTCCAACAAGAAGTTAGATTTTACATATATTTGACAATATTTTACAAAGAGGTTAAATGGTTGGTCGGCGACCAACACGTTGTAACTTCCGTTTGAATAAGCTGTAGTCACGATGTTTAGTGCCAAAATCAACAAAAAATGCTTCACGAAATGTTGAATTTCAGAGGTCACTTTTGGTCTAAATGGGAGTATTGAATTATCGATCGTTTGTTGAATAACACTTATTTGCAAGGAAACTAATTATTGTTAAAAGGTGTTAAACTAAGTCAATTTCATTGCCTCCTTTGGAAATTTATTTTACTGATTGAGCATTAAATTCTCTAACTGATTGTCTCACGCGGTTGAACAAGGAAAGTGGTCGCAACAGTACACAAAAAGAGAGTTTTTTCACTGTGCAAATTATTTGGTTTACAGGGGTCGACACTTACTTTGGTTCAATTGGATCCAACAGGAATCGCTAATTATTACTTCAGGGTTTCCTCCAGATAATCAGGGATCCCTCCTTGATATACATTATCCCATTCATACACAATCCTGTCCTTCTAAGCCCAACTTGAAAAAAAGCTTCTGAAAACATTGTGGGAAATGAAGAAACTGCTTGTTGCAAGCAATTTCTTCTTTATCCACAATGTTTTCTACAAAAACAAGCAAACAAAAAATCAGAAGCATTAGTTGATACATTAAGATCTATTGTACTGGAGGAAAAAATGAAGAATCCTGACGGAATACCTACCCTCAGATTTCCGGGGTCCCTTCCAATTTTCATGGATCCTCGGGATCCCCATCCTCACGAGTGAAGGGATATCTCTCTTTTTCTCTAAACGATAAATAGAACGTTCGTCGCCCTTGGTACGACTAGATGCGGGATCCCGGGACACTGTTAGTGTCGACCCCTGGTTTACCCAGATGATACAAAATATAAATAACCACAATGAAATACTAGCTACAATTAAAAAAACAATTGCGGACAATATAGCTCGCCCTAGTGGGTGCTTGTCACAATAAATATAGCTATGTTTATGTTATTCGGAAAATAATGAATAGTGTAGGTCGGGGTTAATGTCACAGAACTACTAGAAATTTTAGAATGTTTGTCAATGGATAAAAACTGTCGTTCTTGGGGAAAAAATTATCTCATAAATATAGAACTTATGGTCGAGATAAAGGTTTAGTCTGGCACTGTGATCTTCAATCTTTGACCTACTTGATATACTGTTTGGTTTGGTATATCTGGTACTTCGGCTTTTCTCTGTGGCCTGTCGTAGGAGGTGACTAAAATTAGAGACTAACTACTCCTTTCCTCGTAACTCCTGGATTGCAGCATGTTAGTGGTTTTTATTGAAAATCTTATACTTTTTTATTGTTTGTTTGTAAGGGTATTAACGCCACTTGTAACAGTATTTCGTTCTTAATGCGGAGGTTGGAGCACCTAACCATGGATTCCTGTTATTTCTAACACCAGTATTACCACTACATCCTTTCCGAGCATCTAACTGCTCATCCCACTTAGGTTTTCGATTATCCATCCATGGGTGGTAGGCAAATGTCGGTAACAGAATATTGACCTCGACCGGGGATCGAATCAAGGACCCAATGATTAGGAGTCCAATGCGCTACAAACTGCGCTATGGCCGCGCACTTACACTTGTTATCTCAATGTAAATAAGCTTTGGAATGAAAAGCACTAGTCTGTGTGTGAGACTTCGTGTAGTTAGACGAAGTATAAGAATAAACCATTGCAGGCCTTTCCTTATCATATCTAACATTTCATCTGGCGGAACAAACGTGACAAATGGTACGTCGTAAGAGGCATCTAAAGGGTCCTCATTTATCATTTTTGTTTCATTTTTCATCTATCATTTTATGCCTTGTGATTGTCTTTGTATTGTTCTGTTTGATTCAGTATGTTATTCTATCCTTAATTTTTTTGTGCGCTAAATGACCACAGTTTTAAATCATCAATCAATCAATCTATGTATAGTCAATAGAAAACGTTCACCTAAATCTGTGGCATTGTCCTTCACCTTAAAGGTATTTGAAATATATAATGACTCAGCGTCACAGATGGAGAACCGAGGCGGAACACCGTGGCGGATCGCTGGCCACGTGCTCTGAGCTTAGACTGACGGCGTTAGCCTTTCTTGCGAAATTTATGACGCGGAAAGGTTGACTACCTTGAAATTTTCAAATAAGACAAATTCTTTATTCTATTTCAATTCATTTATTTCTTTAGCTCTATTTAATTATTTCATTCATATCACACACACACACACACACACTCACAATTAGTTTAATTTGTTGGCCTTGGCTTTTATATTTCTATTGGACGTATTGAATTACGGACGTTTCGTACCATAACCATTTGGTACTAGTCATTTCGTACCATGGTATTGGTTGTTTCGTACCATGGCATTGGTTGTTTCGAACCATGCTGTGATCATTTCATACCATATTGTATGCTATGATCATTTCCTACCACTGATACGTCGAATATATCGTACCTTGTTAAAAGAAATCTTACATTATTTGAATGGTAAAATACCGCAAAGGTGAAAGGTGTTAAAAGTGGGATTGTGTGGGAAATGGTGAGTATAAGTGACTAATTGGTGAATGAATCTTGCTATTCATGTATTAACCCATTCCCACACAGTGACGCTTTTGGACGCCCCTCAAGAAAAATAATTGGGAAAATATTGTGTAAAAGGTAGAAATTGATTGTAACAAGCAATTTCTTCATTTAACACAATGTTTTCTATCTAAAGAGTTGAAAAAATCTAAAATTTCATGAACTTTTAATTGTCGTCTGCAAGTCCTTTCAATTTGGACCAGTCTAAAATTTTGTAGTGTGGTAATGGGTTAAAGGCCTTCGCAACAAAAATGAGGGCGAATTAAGGGTCTACTAACATCATATTGTCTTTGTCCTTTATTGTTATGTATATTGGTTAATAAATCATGGGATCACATAGGGAGTTACCATGGTGATTATATATAGTGCAACAATTTTAAATTACAGAAGACTGTCTAATTAAACAGATACTAGTATAAATAGTGTTAACCCAATAAAATTATCAATTACATTTTATACCAAATAATATTAAACACATAGGGATTCCGCATGTATCCAAACTCAAAGAAACATAATGGTCTTAATCAATAACCAAACTATAAAATTTTATGTGAAGAAGTTGAAGACAACAAGTAATTAAAGAATAAAGATCAAATGAAAAAGGGTTTGTGATTTTTCGATATCTGACAGAAATGATTGTGAGAGAAGGAGGAATTACTTGCAACATGTAATTTCTCCTTTTTCGTCAGTATGTTTTTCCAAAATATGATTCCTTGATTGGAAAAAAGTTGGAATTATGAGGTATTAGTTTAACCAGTTCTCACACAATCCCTCCTTTTTATGTCTCTTAAGAAAATAGATCAGAAAAAAGAGTAAGGAAAACGAAGAAATTGTATGTTACAAGTAATTTTTTGCATTTTACACATTGTTTTCTACCAAGAAATATTTATCTATCAAAACAAATCTTTGAAATCATTGTGATAACAGGGAACAACACTTACTAGAGCTTAAAATACTAACTGAATGGTATTTCACACCAAATTTGGATTGTCATTTTGAAACTGTGGTAACTTGTAAAGATTTGGAACAGTCCTGCTCCACAATGGCAAGTCAGAGAAATTTCAAATTGCTTTTCTCCATTCAGTACATTCTTCTATGGA
The DNA here is from genome assembly GCA_946902895.1 of Fragum fragum. Classification (NCBI taxonomy): domain Eukaryota; kingdom Metazoa; phylum Mollusca; class Bivalvia; order Cardiida; family Cardiidae; genus Fragum; species Fragum fragum. Next base: position 33,920,732 of record OX336368.1, on the reverse strand, counting down.
CATTGAGGACATATTTCTTGGGTAAAGTTTTGGTTTGTAAATAAAGTCAGCTATTCTCACATAAATTTAGCCAGGAAAATTCACATAGCTTGAAAAAAAACCAATTCTTTACAGGTTGTAAAATAAAAAAATGAAACATTTGGGGGTAATAATTTTACTGCTTATTACAAGTTTTTCTCCCTTTTACCACATTATTTTCAAGAATTTCATTAAATGGTATTGTAAAAGGGAAACTTTTGCGTTTTTCTTAACCTATTACCAGACGATAATTTTTTTTAGACTGGTCCAAAATGAAAAAAAGTTGCTGATAACAACTTCAAGTGGATAGGATTTCAAATATATCTGTTTTTCTGGGTAGAAACAATGTGAAAAACTTGCTTGATTGTGGGATTGTAAGACAATGGATTAACTTAAACATTTTACTGCCCTGCTGATCAAGCTGTAAAGGTACTTGGTTTCCAATACAACATTATTATATTTGGAGAATATTTTTTCCTGTTAACAATTTACTATGGATGAAAACTTTATAAGTTGATTGGTTCTCCATTGCCAAACTGAAGATAAACTAGAAGTCATTTAGATTTCAACTTGATGTAAGCAGGACTTTTATGTGGAAGGGTTGGCTAGGTACTGGAGTTGTTAATGAATATTCCCGAAACCAGATAAAGATAACCAGACAAAAAGGTCTTTTGCAAAATCTTCATTTTTTTTTTTATTAAAGCATTTGCTAATGAAAAATGCAATTCTCGGCATCATTTTCTCCATTCTGCCATGCATTTATTTCAAACACCTCACATTGGCCAAGAACGAGGCTAGCTCTAGACAAAATAGCACAAATAACTTGAAACATCTTTTTAAAAATCATAAACCGTCATTTTTACTGACAATTCTAGTGTCAGACCGGGTCGGCAAAATAGATCATCCCGGTTAAATGGACGATGTCTAACTAACGTAATGTTTGAAATCTTGTAGTACAAGTCATCATGTAACTAAAATTAATCAATCTGACAAAAGTCAACGAATTCTTTTGCAGTAAATATCGCTCATTTCTCTCAATTTTCGGGCTAGTTTTCGGAACGAGATGCCGGAAGTAAACAACTGTCTGGTTCCTAAAACCGGAAAAAGAACTAGCAACCAACTGACCCCAGAGATCGTTGACTGGGTTACTGCCCCTAGATCTATCGATACTAGAGACAGGTACGGTATAAATTTCTTGTTTAAAATTGGCGGAAGTGACGTCACTTGATCATACTTGGACGATTGACTGGGTTACTGCCCCTAGATCTATCGTCTCTCACAGACAGCGGGCTACCAGTTTACATAGACTGGTGAACCAGTCCCATCTGCGCTGCTCTGGTTACACTCCTGTCCGTTTTTGCCTCATTAAATAAAGAGCAAATAGGGCCCACTTTCACAATCTGTAGCTCCTCCCAAAAGTTTCGTTGGGCCTTAAATCTTAGTCCGTCTTAAGGAGCAGTCTTTGATCTTGAATTACAGGCCAGGAAAATGGTATCATTAGGGATAAAGTTTTTCGCAAATCTTCATTCTGCACATCAACCCATGAAATTGTTTAGGCTCGGAAGTGAAAGTCTTGTAGGGTACCACCTTCAAATGTCAGTTTCTATAAGGAAATAGTTCCCTGATTAAAGCTTTGAATCACATGCATGACATGCAGCAGTGATCTCTCACTCTGCAGAACCTAGCATCAAGCAACTTGCTGTTGATTAAAAGTTGAAACAGCATGACAAAAGGAGGAGATCAAATTTTCTTAATGGACTACTTTAGGGTACAACCACCCGGAAGTAATTCCGGAAAGGAGTTGACCGTATATAAGACATTTTTTTCTTTTGATTTTGACAAAACTGCAATTAGTCTATGCATATGCTAATTGCAACAATCCCTATTTCTATTTTTTTTAAAATATATGGCTTAGGAGTGAAATGACAGAAGAATTAGTACAAGGTCCCTTTTGCTAAAATTATCCCAAAAAAGGGACAGCTTTGGTCTTCTTCTTATGGTCAACAGAAATGGTCATAACTTTTGTAATAACGGATGAATTTTCATGAAATAAAAAGTGACCCATAGAAAAATGACACTCTCTTCAAATCTAACCCTTTACAAGATGACTTTGTCAAAAATTGCTTTTGAAATGTACAAAATTGACCCAAAAAATGCAATTTAAATTTTAATCCAAGTTAAATCATCTTTAAAAAAATTATCAAAAATACACACAAAATCTTTTAAATTGGTGTTTGTAACAAATTTGATATGTTTACAATAAGTCTAAGTAAAAAAACACACAGAAAAAGGTAAATAGGCTTAACAGGACAGTGTTCAAAAAGGGTACCCCATACACTAAAATACCAGAAATGGCCTTGGCACCTTCAAATTAATATAGCTGCAGTGTATTTTTGTTAACCCATTACCAGATGGCAAAATCTCAAACTGGTCCAAATTGAAAGGACTTTCAGACCACAATTTAAAGCGTATGAATTTTTTTAAAAAAAAGTAAGTCTCTGGGTAGAAAACATTGTGGAAAGTGAAGAAATTCAACAATGTTTTTAAATTCAAAAATCTAAAGCTCATGAAATATTATATTTTTTCAACCTTCTAGGTCAAGAAAACATTGTGGAAAATAAAGAAATTGCTTGTTACAAGCAGTTTCTTCATTTTCAACTACATGTATGTTTTCCTAATTGTTTTCCTTCGGGGCATCCGAAAGCGTCATTGTGCAGGAATGGGTTAAAGACATTAGATTTTCTGAAATGTTCACTCTTTTGCTTGTTGTTGTTGTTGTGATGATTTAAGTTAAGAAGTTGCTGAATCCAACACTGGAAGATTGATGATGAAACAATGAAAAGGGGCTCTTTACAGGGTATACCCAAATAGGGTTAGGGTTTAGAAGCTTATCAACAAAATTTCAAGAGTGTCATAGGCTGGCAGCCAATCCAATCAATGCCTTTCTGATCATGTGACTTAGAGGGTGACATTGGCAGGGTAGGTATAAAAGAGGATGAAAATGCCTCTCTTGACCAAAATTAGTTACTCATTCATTATCTGCACATTACAAGAAAATATTGAATTCACCCTGGTCAAACGGGAAAGACTTAGAAGAGTTTCAGCAAACTGCTTTTACAAAAAAGGGAATACATTTCAGCTACTGAAAAGAAGGAAGCACCCAGGACATTCACAAGAAACGGATGAAAGGGCCAATATCATTTTTGCTGCAGACCACAATGTTTCGAAAGAAAATAGCTATAACCTATGACCACACGTATGGCCACACAAAGTCGCAGCTTGGAATGCGGGACTTTTACAACTCCCTCTCAAAGAATGGAACGTGACAAGACACGCCGACCCAAACCATTTATCCGTTTGCCAAGAACGAAAAGTATGTAACGTTCACTTCAGTGAAAGAATGTTTCCATTCAATACAAAGCATTAGACGGACTGCACATGGGAAGATGTGATATGATACAAGAATGCAATGTAACACTGTCATTGCAGAAATGGCAAGAAGAGGGCAGGGTGACATATCCAAAACGTTGAAGGACTTGCGCTTAATAAGAGCCTAAACCGTGGAATCTTACGCTGTAAATTGTAGTAACTGTGCCACTAATTCTCTTCTATGTGATTGGAGTTTCTGCTTTGATGCCTATTCAAAATTGCTCAGCCCTGCCAACATAACATATCTCTGAATGACTGAGAATGATATAGGCATTGTTAGAGGTGATCTTGCAGATGAGACTCAGTGAAAGTGCAATTTACAGTGTGAGTTCCAGGGCATCCACACAAAAGTGTGAAGCATTTAACAGCGCAGCACCAGCTACTCTAAGCAAAAGAGTAAGCTTCAGCCGGACCTTCACAAGAAGGCTTTCGGCCCAAAATTTGCATTCAAATGATGCTTTCGACAAAGCGGTCAAAAAGAAAATATGGAAAATAACAGGAACAGGGCTTGGAGTTTGGGTAAAAACCATCTTAAACAGATTTCAGTACGCCAAATGAAGACCAAGAAATACAGAAAAACTGACTGGTACAGAAAGAAGCGTCTTAGAAGAAGAGCTGTCATGGAATTTCAATACCACGAGGCTTGGAAAAACAGAAATGAAACAGGGTATATGGGCAATGATGACATACATAATTATGCACAGATTGTGAACTAGAGGCGAAAGGACAACAGATAGAGATTTAGTAAACAGAAAACAAGATGGGATGAGAGATGACAGCAATTTCTGTCTGGTGGAAAGCAACACCACTGATGAGGCTTGATGCTAGCTGAAACAGAGTAAGTTCTGATGAAGCGCAATGTTAGCCCAAGGCTGGCCGTCTAGTGGTGAATTGTTGTCATTTGGAGTACTATCCAGGGGTAACAAGAGGTGCAGACGAGCTTTAATGACAACATTGGCTAAAATTGATGCATTCTGGGGGATCAGAGTATTGCAAATAGGGTGAAAACTGAAATTTAAATGTTTTTTCAAAAATTTAAATTAAAATTTCACTTACCATAAAAGAATTTTATTAAAATCCAATTCTACACTATCTATTCTATTCATGTTCAAAATTTGAAAAGAAAATTCACAAAAATACGGCCAATATCACCGTTTTTGTATAACCCCACCTGCTTCATATAGGTTACACTCCTGTCCGTTTTTGCCTCATTAAATAAAGAGCAAAAAGGGCCCACTTTCACAATCTGTAGCTCCTCCCAAAAGTTTCGTTGGGCCTTAAATCTTAGTCCGTCTTAAAGAGCAGTCTTTGATCTTGAATTACAGGCCAGGAAAATGGTATCATTAGGGATAAAGTTTTTCGCAAATCTTCATTCTGCACATCAACCCATGAAATTGTTTAGGCTCGGAAGTGAAAGTCTTGTAGGGTACCACCTTCAAATGTCAGTTTCTACAAGGAAATAGTTCCCTGATTAAAGCTTTGAATCACATGCATGACATGCAGCAGTGATCTCTCACTCTGCAGAACCTAGCATCAAGCAACTTGCTGTTGATTAAAAGTTGAAACAGCATGACAAAAGGAGGAGATCAAATTTTCTTAATGGACTACTTTAGGGTACAACCACCCGGAAGTAATTCCGGAGTGGAGTTGACCCTATATAAGACATTTTTTTCTTTTGATTTTGACAAAACTGCAATTAGTCTATGCATATGCTAATTGCAACAATCCCTATTTCTATTTTTTTCAAATATATGGCTTAGGAGTGAAATGACAGAAGAATTAGTACAAGGTCCCTTTTGCTAAAATTATCCCAAAAAAGGGACAGCTTTGGTCTTCTTCTTATGGTCAACAGAAATGGTCATAACTTTTGTAATAACGGATGAATTTTCATGAAATAAAAAGTGACCCATAGAAAAATGACACTCTCTTCAAATCTAACCCTTTACAAGATGACTTTGTCAAAAATTGCTTTTGAAATGTACAAAATTGACCCAAAAAATGCAATTTAAATTTTAATCCAAGTTAAATCATCTTTAAAAAAATTATCAAAAATACACACAAAATCTTTTAAATTGGTGTTTGTAACAAATTTGGTATGTTTACAATAAGTCTAAGTAAAAAAACACACAGAAAAAGGTAAATAGGCTTAACAGGACAGTGTTCAAAAAGGGTACCCCATACACTGAAATATCAGAAATGGCCTTGGCACCTTCAAATTAATATAGCTGCAGTGTATTTTTGTTAACCCATTACCAGATGGCAAAATCTTAAACTGGTCCAAATTGAAAGGACTTTCAGACGACAATTTAAAGCGTGTGAATTTTTTTTAAAAAAGTAAGTCTCTGGGTAGAAAACATTGTGGAAAGTGAAGAAATTGCTTGTAACAAGCAATTTCTTCATTTTCAACAATGTTTTTAAATTCAAAAATCTAAAGCTCATGAAATATTATATTTTTTCAACCTTCTAGGTCAAGAAAACATTGTGGAAAATAAAGAAATTGCTTGTTACAAGCAGTTTCTTCATTTTCAACTACATGTATGTTTTCCTAATTGTTTTCCTTCGGGGCATCCGAAAGCGTCATTGTGCAGGAATGGGTTAAAGACATTAGATTTTCTGAAATGTTCACTCTTTTGCTTGTTGTTGTTGTTGTGATGATTTAAGTTAAGAAGTTGCTGAATCCAACACTGGAAGATTGATGATGAAACAATGAAAAGGGGCTCTTTACAGGGTATACCCAAATAGGGTTAGGGTTTAGAAGCTTATCAACAAAATTTCAAGAGTGTCATAGGCTGGCAGCCAATCCAATCAATGCCTTTCTGATCATGTGACTTAGAGGGTGACATTGGCAGGGTAGGTATAAAAGAGGATGAAAATGCCTCTCTTGACCAAAATTAGTTACTCATTCATTATCTGCACATTACAAGAAAATATTGAATTCACCCTGGTCAAACGGGAAAGACTTAGAAGAGTTTCAGCAAACTGCTTTTACAAAAAAGGGAATACATTTCAGCTACTGAAAAGAAGGAAGCACCCAGGACATTCACAAGAAACGGATGAAAGGGCCAATATCATTTTTGCTGCAGACCACAATGTTTCGAAAGAAAATAGCTATAACCTATGACCACACGTATGGCCACACAAAGTCGCAGCTTGGAATGCGGGACTTTTACAACTCCCTCTCAAAGAATGGAACGTGACAAGACACGCCGACCCAAACCATTTATCCGTTTGCCAAGAACGAAAAGTATGTAACGTTCACTTCAGTGAAAGAATGTTTCCATTCAATACAAAGCATTAGACGGACTGCACATGGGAAGATGTGATATGATACAAGAATGCAATGTAACACTGTCATTGCAGAAATGGCAAGAAGGGGGCAGGGTGACATATCCAAAACGTTGAAGGACTTGCGCTTAATAAGAGCCTAAACCGTGGAATCTTACGCTGTAAATTGTAGTAACTGTGCCACTAATTCTCTTCTATGTGATTGGAGTTTCTGCTTTGATGCCTATTCAAAATTGCTCAGCCCTGCCAACATAACATATCTCTGAATGACTGAGAATGATATAGGCATTGTTAGAGGTGATCTTGCAGATGAGACTCAGTGAAAGTGCAATTTACAGTGTGAGTTCCAGGGCATCCACACAAAAGTGTGAAGCATTTAACAGCGCAGCACCAGCTACTCTAAGCAAAAGAGTAAGCTTCAGCCGGACCTTCACAAGAAGGCTTTCGGCCCAAAATTTGCATTCAAATGATGCTTTCGACAAAGCGGTCAAAAAGAAAATATGGAAAATAACAGGAACAGGGCTTGGAGTTTGGGTAAAAACCATCTTAAACAGATTTCAGTACGCCAAATGAAGACCAAGAAATACAGAAAAACTGACTGGTACAGAAAGAAGCGTCTTAGAAGAAGAGCTGTCATGGAATTTCAATACCACGAGGCTTGGAAAAACAGAAATGAAACAGGGTATATGGGCAATGATGACATACATAATTATGCACAGATTGTGAACTAGAGGCGAAAGGACAACAGATAGAGATTTAGTAAACAGAAAACAAGATGGGATGAGAGATGACAGCAATTTCTGTCTGGTGGAAAGCAACACCACTGATGAGGCTTGATGCTAGCTGAACAGAGTAAGTTCTGATGAAGCGCAATGTTAGCCCAAGGCTGGCCGTCTAGTGGTGAATTGTTGTCATTTGGAGTACTATCCAGGGGTAACAAGAGGTGCAGACGAGCTTTAATGACAACATTGGCTAAAATTGATGCATTCTGGGGGATCAGAGTATTGCAAATAGGGTGAAAACTGAAATTTAAATGTTTTTTCAAAAATTTAAATTAAAATTTCACTTACCATAAAAGAATTTTATTAAAATCCAATTCTACACTATCTATTCTATTCATGTTCAAAATTTGAAAAGAAAATTCACAAAAATACGGCCAATATCACCGTTTTTGTATAACCCCACCTGCTTCATATAGGTTACACTCCTGTCCGTTTTTGCCTCATTAAATAAAGAGCAAAAAGGGCCCACTTTCACAATCTGTAGCTCCTGTAGTTTCGTTGGGCCTTAAATCTTAGTCCGTCTTAAAGAGCAGTCTTTGATCTTGAATTACAGGCCAGGAAAATGGTATCATTAGGGATAAAGTTTTTCGCAAATCTTCATTCTGCACATCAACCCATGAAATTGTTTAGGCTCGGAAGTGAAAGTCTTGTAGGGTACCACCTTCAAATGTCAGTTTCTACAAGGAAATAGTTCCCTGATTAAAGCTTTGAATCACATGCATGACATGCAGCAGTGATCTCTCACTCTGCAGAACTTAGCATCAAGCAACTTGCTGTTGATTAAAAGTTGAAACAGCATGACAAAAGGAGGAGATCAAATTTTCTTAATGGACTACTTTAGGGTACAACCACCCGGAAGTAATTCCGGAGTGGAGTTGACCCTATATAAGACATTTTTTTCTTTTGATTTTGACAAAACTGCAATTAGTCTATGCATATGCTAATTGCAACAATCCCTATTTCTATTTTTTTCAAATATATGGCTTAGGAGTGAAATGACAGAAGAATTAGTACAAGGTCCCTTTTGCTAAAATTATCCAAAAAAAAGGGACAGCTTTGGTCTTCTTCTTATGGTCAACAGAAATGGTCATAACTTTTGTAATAACGGATGAATTTTCATGAAATAAAAAGTGACCCATAGAAAAATGACACTCTCTTCAAATCTAACCCTTTACAAGATGACTTTGTCAAAAATTGCTTTTGAAATGTACAAAATTGACCCAAAAAATGCAATTTAAATTTTAATCCAAGTTAAATCATCTTTAAAAAAATTATCAAAAATACACACAAAATCTTTTAAATTGGTGTTTGTAACAAATTTGGTATGTTTACAATAAGTCTAAGTAAAAAAACACACAGAAAAAGGTAAATAGGCTTAACAGGACAGTGTTCAAAAAGGGTACCCCATACACTGAAATATCAGAAATGGCCTTGGCACCTTCAAATTAATATAGCTGCAGTGTATTTTTGTTAACCCATTACCAGATGGCAAAATCTTAAACTGGTCCAAATTGAAAGGACTTTCAGACGACAATTTAAAGCGTGTGAATTTTTTTTAAAAAAGTAAGTCTCTGGGTAGAAAACATTGTGGAAAGTGAAGAAATTGCTTGTAACAAGCAATTTCTTCATTTTCAACAATGTTTTTAAATTCAAAAATCTAAAGCTCATGAAATATTATATTTTTCAACCTTCTAGGTCAAGAAAACATTGTGGAAAATAAAGAAATTGCTTGTTACAAGCAGTTTCTTCATTTTCAACTACATGTATGTTTTCCAAATTGTTTTCCTTCGGGGCATCCGAAAGCGTCATTGTGCAGGAATGGGTTAAAGACATTAGATTTTCTGAAATGTTCACTCTTTTGCTTGTTGTTGTTGTTGTGATGATTTAAGTTAAGAAGTTGCTGAATCCAACACTGGACCATTGATGATGAAACAATGAAAAGGGGCTCTTTACAGGGTATACCCAAATAGGGTTAGGGTTTAGAAGCTTATCAACAAAATTTCAAGAGTGTCATAGGCTGGCAGCCAATCCAATCAATGCCTTTCTGATCATGTGACTGAGAGGGTGACATTGGCAGGGTAGGTATAAAAGAGGATGAAAATGCCTCTCTTGACCAAAATTAGTTACTCATTCATTATCTGCACATTACAAGAAAATATTGAATTCACCCTGGTCAAACGGGAAAGACTTAGAAGAGTTTCAGCAAACTGCTTTTACAAAAAAGGGAATACATTTCAGCTACTGAAAAGAAGGAAGCACCCAGGACATTCACAAGAAACGGATGAAAGGGCCAATATCATTTTTGCTGCAGACCACAATGTTTCGAAAGAAAATAGCTATAACCTATGACCACACGTATGGCCACACAAAGTCGCAGCTTGGAATGCGGGACTTTTACAACTCCCTCTCAAAGAATGGAACGTGACAAGACACGCCGACCCAAACCATTTATCCGTTTGCCAAGAACGAAAAGTATGTAACGTTCACTTCAGTGAAAGAATGTTTCCATTCAATACAAAGCATTAGACGGACTGCACATGGGAAGATGTGATATGATACAAGAATGCAATGTAACACTGTCATTGCAGAAATGGCAAGAAGGGGGCAGGGTGACATATCCAAAACGTTGAAGGACTTGCGCTTAATAAGAGCCTAAACCGTGGAATCTTACGCTGTAAATTGTAGTAACTGTGCCACTAATTCTCTTCTATGTGATTGGAGTTTCTGCTTTGATGCCTATTCAAAATTGCTCAGCCCTACCAACATAACATATCTCTGAATGACTGAGAATGATATAGGCATTGTTAGAGGTGATCTTGCAGATGAGACTCAGTGAAAGTGCAATTTACAGTGTGAGTTCCAGGGCATCCACACAAAAGTGTGAAGCATTTAACAGCGCAGCACCAGCTACTCTAAGCAAAAGAGTAAGCTTCAGCCGGACCTTCACAAGAAGGCTTTCGGCCCAAAATTTGCATTCAAATGATGCTTTCGACAAAGCGGTCAAAAAGAAAATATGGAAAATAACAGGAACAGGGCTTGGAGTTTGGGTAAAAACCATCTTAAACAGATTTCAGTACGCCAAATGAAGACCAAGAAATACAGAAAAACTGACTGGTACAGAAAGAAGCGTCTTAGAAGAAGAGCTGTCATGGAATTTCAATACCACGAGGCTAGGAAAAACAGAAATGAAACAGGGTATATGGGCAATGATGACATACATAATTATGCACAGATTGTGAACTAGAGGCGAAAGGACAACAGATAGAGATTTAGTAAACAGAAAACAAGATGGGATGAGAGATGACAGCAATTTCTGTCTGGTGGAAAGCAACACCACTGATGAGGCTTGATGCTAGCTGAAACAGAGTAAGTTCTGATGAAGCGCAATGTTAGCCCAAGGCTGGCCGTCTAGTGGTGAATTGTTGTCATTTGAAGTACTATCCAGGGGTAACAAGAGGTGCAGACGAGCTTTAATGACAACATTGGCTAAAATTGATGCATTCTGGGGGATCAGAGTATTGCAAATAGGGTGAAAACTGAAATTTAAATGTTTTTTCAAAAATTTAAATTAAAATTTCACTTACCATAAAAGAATTTTATTAAAATCCAATTCTACACTATCTATTCTATTCATGTTCAAAATTTGAAAAGAAAATTCACAAAAATACGGCCAATATCACCGTTTTTGTATAACCCCACCTGCTTCATATAGGTTACACTCCTGTCCGTTTTTGCCTCATTAAATAAAGAGCAAAAAGGGCCCACTTTCACAATCTGTAGCTCCTGTAGTTTCGTTGGGCCTTAAATCTTAGTCCGTCTTAAAGAGCAGTCTTTGGTCTTGAATTACAGGCCAGGAAAATGGTATCATTAGGGATAAAGTTTTTCGCAAATCTTCATTCTGCACATCAACCCATGAAATTGTTTAGGCTCGGAAGTGAAAGTCTTGTAGGGTACCACCTTCAAATGTCAGTTTCTACAAGGAAATAGTTCCCTGATTAAAGCTTTGAATCACATGCATGACATGCAGCAGTGATCTCTCACTCTGCAGAACCTAGCATCAAGCAACTTGCTGTTGATTAAAAGTTGAAACAGCATGACAAAAGGAGGAGATCAAATTTTCTTAATGGACTACTTTAGGGTACAACTACCCGGAAGTAATTCCGGAGTGGAGTTGACCCCTCTCCGATATTAGGACAGGCTCGCAAGTCAACCAGTTTACAGAGATCGATTCTCGTGATCTCGATTTTCGCGAGAATTCAGGATGTCAAATAGATCAATAAAATAAGAAAATATATTTTTTATGTATTTGCTTTATCTAATTTAACGATGATTAGACAATTGAAAATTAATAAAGACAGTCAATTCAAGCAAAAGGATAGTTGATGATACTGTATCAGCACATTGCTTTTTTCTAATAGGGGATAGTGTTCATTATGAGAAAATTAGTAGATAATCAGAAACGTATTTCTGTCAAATTTGTATCATGATTTACCGAATAATGTGACAAAGTAACCATGCATGAACCCATTGCAACTCAAAAAAAATTCAAGACTGTTCCAAATTTAAAGAAATGTGCATGCCACAATTTCATGAGGACGGATTTTTTATAGTATTTGTCTTTTGGAGAAGAAAGCATTGTGATAATGAAGAAATTGCTGTCACCAGCAATGTTTTCCAAAGTATTTTTCTTCATGGGTCGTAAAAAAGTCGGACTGTCAAATGGAATCCTAACGCAAATCTAACCATAATCAAACAATCAACACTCGTCCATCCTTCCACAATTAGCTGATCTTAACTGACCTTACCTGTCCAAAACAATGACAAACGATCTCATTATCAAATTCTATGAACTTGATTGAGTCGTTTATTTGTAGTACGAAATGGTACAAAATGACAAATTCGTTAGTACGACCAACGCATGGTACGAAATTACCATTAAATATGGTATGAATTAACCATAGAAATAGTGGTACGAAGTGGTTATGGTACGAAATTACTGTATACCGAAGTATTAAACCTGGAATTATTTACAACGAAAAAAAAAAAGATTTATTTGTGAATCACGATGCCCCCGATGAGGAGATGCGTATTATGGAGATGTATCATCATGCCAAATATGAGCATTGTATCTTGAATAGGCTGTAATTTTAGTAATTAGCAATCTTAGGCTTTTGGTTAAATTTTACAGACCGACCGACAGACGGAGAGACTGAATGACGGACAGATAGACGGACAACGGTAAAACAATATGCCACCGATTCTTCGATGCGGGGCGGGGGGCCATTGACTGGGTTACTGCCCCTAGATCTATCGATACTATATCATAGGGTACCGGATTACGGATACCGATATTTAGATTTTCTGGTACCGATAGAAACTGGGAAGCAGCCGTATCCGGAAGTAGTGTTCACCTTCGCCGAGAAAATCCAAAACCGCAAATAATTATGTCAAACCCGATTAATTTAGCTTCGGTCGCGATCAGCAGTTGTGCGACTGTCATATTCCATCCAACCGGTTATGCGAAAGTACTGATTCAGGTAAACGTTACCGACGTTCGTCTGAAATGGCTTAAAACAGAAATGCTTGGCAGCAAGACATTAGCAATTTCTCTGTTTGGGTTCTTTTTTTCATCTATTGTTACAATTACTTATTTTACTAAGATCTTTCTGAAACAGCTCTGAGAAGATTTGCCATTGAATGTCACCTAAAGCTCTTTACAAATACAATGCTGTTTTAATCTTTCAAATTTAGCTTTACAGTAGTGTATTGTCAAAACTCAATTATCATGCATACCTATGTTATCGTGCATGGCCCCTAAGGAGCCCCAGTGAACTTTGATGACCTTATTTTTTCACAGGCTGTTTAGTTTTGGGGGCCCGTAACTGTTGCTGTGAGAAACACCCATACCATACAGCACACTTTACTTAAACACAAGGAGATGCAAAATTGACCCCCAAATAATACATTTCACAAAATAGGGGACAGGGGATAAATTTAACATGAGTTTTCATAACTCTAAACTAAAATTAACATCAAATAAATCTTATAGATTAATTGTTTAAAAGAAAAGATGGATGACAAAAATTGAAACAATAAATTTGCTTCTTTTTGGTTGTCGTAGACACTCTCTTTTGTAAGATGCATGATAACTGCAGTAGCAATCCAAAATTTCTAAAGGGTCAACAAGGCAACTTTCAACATAAATTTCACGTAGAAGTTTAGAATAGAACTGGACAAAACTTCACTAAAAGATCAATTAAATGTATGTAAGATATATAAAAACAATGTTCATCAGATGAAAAACATTTTTTGATTGGTACTGAACCCCAGGTTCCTTACATGCACGATAATTGAGGTGAAGAGTATACAAAATTTGTGTTCACATATTCTGTACACTTGAGTTTCCTGTATTCGAGTAGTCTCCCATATTCGGCCGTTTTTTATTCCTGCACATGTGCAGTTAACTCATATTATACCAATAATGTGCAAATTGTGAAAATTCAATGTAAAGTAATGGCAGTGTATAAAATATGCAAAAGAAATATAATATATGACTTGTTCTCATAGAGTTGTGCTTCTCACTAGTCGTGCTTCTTTAAATTCACACAATTTTCTATTTAGTTGAGGCTTTATTGTGATTTTGTTCAATTGGAAAAAGTTCTGAAAGCTTTCACAGCAATTTGACTCAAATTGGTAAGAACTTAGCCTGCAGGTAATTTTTTATTGTTGAATAGTGCAGATAGTAGAATTTTATTAAACAGAAAAAATACTTGCTGTTTCAAAAGTTATCTGATTAGAAACTGAGGCAATTTAAACATTTCCATCATTGTATCAGTCTCAAAATGGCTGCAAGCTCATGCTCAGATATATCTTTGGTCACGTGGCAAACATGTGATTTATGGATTGTAGTAATTTGGGAAACTCCAAGAGATTAATATAGTAGGCTATTAGAGGGCACGACCATAGGAGAACACATCATATTTCAAGATGGCCAACAGGTGACCAAGAAAAGGTGTGTTTAAAATTAGAAATTTAATTATATGCAGCTTAGTTCAAATGCCAATTGCAAGATTACATATTATTGTAATCTTTCATGAAAAATATTAAGATGTTGAAGTATTGCAAAATGAAATTTTAGCTACTATGTCTTAGGGGCACAACTTATTGGGAACAAGGCATAACTCTTAAAAATCATGCATAACCCACTTTATACTGTTTTTTCTATTCCATAATATAAATATTATAGGTATCTACTATTATGTTTTGGTTCTTATCAACTATGTTTTTATCATGACGCTTTTTGAAAATTTTGGAAGATCAGAGAATAAGACTAACAGGGGCCCAGTCGTCCATGTCCCCTAACTTTTTGATAAAATGCCCATACCCCTAACGCTAAATATGGAATATTTGGCAGCTGGGCACCTAAATTTAAATTATAAGTCTTTTTTCCCCAGAATATACATGGGAAATAACTCAATGTACATTTTCCAGTCTGTTTCAACTGGGCCGCAAGTGTGAACTTGATCCTTGGACATATATTGCTAAGGTGCTGAATCATGGCAGTCTGAATTTGGATCTCTATGACCAATGTATGTATACAAAAGCAGTGTATATTTCATTACACAATTTGATTCCGATATTCATTCATACTGTAATATTCTAATTTTAAATCCTGATAGTGTAGTCTGAGAGATAGATAGGAAAGGAAACTTTCAAAGGGAGGGGTAAAAGAAATTATACAAAAATGTAAAAGACTCTTGTTGGGATCAGAATAATGAGTTGTGACACAAATGAATGTAAAAATGGACAACAAAATATAACTATGGCTTCAAGAATATTTTTAGTTGTAAGTTAGCATGTAAAATTTTTCTAAGAATGGAGCATTGTTTTAATTTTTTTTCGAAAATGAAAAAAAAATGTAGTATTTGGCTCTTATAGTTTATTGGGAATTTGGTGAAGCTTAGCATAACTTATTAGCTTATGGTCAAAACTGTAGAGGTTCAGATAAGCCTGCACAGTACAATAATGTGATTTTGTATCAGACTTAAATTTAATTATATGTCTATAAAGATGCAAGATACAGTCCCATGGATAAATTTTAGATTTTGTTATCCCTGAAAAACAGATTTTAAATTACCGCTAGAAAAGAAAAAGATAAACTTTAACCTTTTCTTCCTAAAGTCAAATTGCTCTACCTTAGGCAAAGATGAACAGAAGAGAAAGTTATGCATGAAAATATTTCTGCAGAAACAAAGTTCTTGCCTTCAATTATTTTCATTGATCATAAAAATAGGTTTACTCTTTAGTGCATTTCAAATGAGCAATCTATTTTACATGTGACTGAATCCACACAGAATGTAATTTGAATTTTATCGTTTTCAATCTGATATGATTTTATCATAAAAAAAACCCCATAAAGTTAGCTTTTAATTTCTTCATTTTCTGCAATGTTTTCAAAAACTCTTTGCTTAAGATATGTAAAAGGGAGGAATTATGTGAAAATGGGTTCCCCCCTCCACCAGCCCCTAGTATCCAAATGAACTTGGCTGCACATAAGTGAATAGATAAATTTTGAGAAAATATTGTTGGTAATGAAGAAAATACTAAACCAAGCATTTTCTTCATTAACAACATTTTCTACCCTTCATTATAAACATTAGGACAATAAATCTTTGAAATCTGTTTTGTACCATTCCAAGAATTGCCCTAGTAATAACTTGTCCTCGGACAAGTGATCTTGAATAATATACTTGTCAGCAAGTAGAAAAGCCCATGTATGACAAGTCAGGCATAAGAATTCCTCACCCTTTCCTCTTCCAGTATCTTAAAGTAAATAAAGGTCTATCTCTAATGTCAAATCATATCTTTTGACACTCACTTTTTTAAATAAAGATTGCTGATAATTGACTTTGAAATTATGCATAGACATCCATTCTCTAAATTATTAAGACATGAAAATTAAAGTTATTTGAGTCAATTTTTGGAATCCATAATTGCTTCTTTTAGATACCCAATCACTTACTTTTGTATTTCGGCAAAATGTTGAGACATTTTTCAGCTGGAAATGTTGTAGAAAAACTGTGTTATTGATTGTTGAACCACCATGAGCTGTGTGTCCTTAGAATCAAACGCAATCAACAAAAAAGAATGAATTTGCCTGAAAAATTTAAGCATTTATCTGATCAATATTTGTGTTGGTTGACCAATCTACATAAGATAAGTCTTTGAGTAACTAAGACTGGTACAATTTTTATCCCTTTCCTGTTTTACCAAATTTTAGACTGCGCCAAATTTCAGAGAGGTTGCAGACGAAAATGAAAATTGGAAGCAATATGAAATGAAACAATCCTGTGTGGTAGAAAATATTGTGAGAAAAGGAGAAATTGCTTGTTACAATCTTGTTACAAGAATTCCTTTTTATACGCCCGTCGAAGACGGGACGTATTATGGGATCACCCGTGGTGTCCGGGCGTCCGGGCGTCCGGGCGTCCGGGCGTCCGGTCGTCCGGTTGTCCGGGCGTCCGGGCGTCCGGCGGTGTCCACTTCTTTGTCCGGAGCATAACTCTGTCACCGTTAGTCCGATTGACTTTAAACTTGGCAGTTATATTCTTCTCATCAATACGGAGTGCAGTGCACAAGAACCATAACTCTACCTGGCCTATTTTTTGAGTTATTGCCCTTTGTTGTTTTTCATACTTGAATCTTGTCCGGAGTATATCTCTAAAAGTATTATAGCTAGGATCATGAAACTTTATGGGTGTATAGATCTCACCAAGGGGGAGTGCAGTGCACAAGAACCATAACTCTACCTGGCCTATTTTTTGAGTTATTGCCCTTTGTTGTTTTTCATACTGGAATCTTGTCCGGAGTATATCTCTAAAAGTATTATAGCTAGGATCATGAAACTTCATGGGTGTTTAGATCTCACCAAGGGGGAGTGCAGTGCCAAAGAGCCATAACTCTACCTGGCCTATTTTTTGAGTTATTGCCCTTTGTTTTTTTTCATACTGGAATCTTGTCCGAAGTATATCTCTTAAAGTATAATAGCTAGAATCATGAAATTTTATGGATGGATAGAGCTCATAAGGTAGGAGTGCAGTGTACAAGAACCATAACTCTACCTGGCCTATTTTTTGAGTTATTGCCCTTTGTTGTATTTCATACTTGAATCTTGTCCCGAGTATATCTCTAAAAGTATGATAGCTAGGATTATGAAACTTCATGGGTGTATAGATCTCACCAAGGGAGAGTGCAGTGTACAAGAACAATAACTCTACCTGGCCTATTTTTTGAGTTATTGCCCTTTGTTTTTTTTCATACTTGAATCTTGTCCGGAGTATATCTCTAAAAGTATGATAGCTAGGATTATGAAACTTCATGGGTGTATAGATCTCACCAAGAGAGAGTGCAGTGTACAAGAACAATAACTCTACCTGGCCTATTTTTTGAGTTATTGCCCTTTGTTGTTTTTCATACTTGAATCTTGTATGGAGTATATCTCTAAAAGTATAATAGCTAGAATCATGAAATTTATTGGATGGATAGATCTCACCAAGGGGGAGTGCAGTGTACAAGAACCATAACTCTACCTGGCCTATTTTTTGAGTTATTGCCCTTTGTTGTTTATCATACTTGAATCTTGTATGGAGTCTGTCTCTAAAAGTATAATAGCTAGGAACATGAAATTTCATGGATGGATAGAGCTCACCAAGTGGGAGTGCAGTGTACAAGAACCATTACTTTACCTAGCCTATTTTTTGAGTTATTGCCCTTTGTTGTTTTTCATTCTTGAATCTTGTCCGGAGTATATCTCTAAAAGTATTATAGCTAGGATCATGAAACTTTATGGGTGTATAGATCTCACCAAGGGAGAGTGCAGTGCACAAGAACCATAACTCTACCTGGCCTATTTTTTGAGTTATTGCCCTTTGTTGTTTATCATACTTGAATCTTGTATGGAGTCTGTCTCTTAAATTAAGTATAATAGCTAGAATCATGAAATTTCATGGATGGATAGAGCTCACAAAGTGGGAGTGCAGTGTACAAGAACCATAACTCTACCTAGGGTATATTTTGAGTTATTGCCCTTTGTTTTTTTTCATACTTGAATCTTGTCCGGAGTATATCTCTAAAAGTATAATAGCTAGAATCATGAAACTTCATGGATGGATAGAGCTCACCAAGTGGGAGTGCTGTGTACAAGAACCATAACTTTACCTAGTGTATATTTTGAGTTATTGCCCTTTGTTGTTTTTCATACTTCGATTGACAAAAAATATTCATTTAAAATAACATCAGTTCTATTCAAACCCCCAGTTAATATTAAGCAGTGTGACGGGCGTATCTTGTGACAATTTGGCACCTTGTTTTCCCACCATGTTTTCTCATGTATGAAATATCAGTGATGTAAAATCATTGGTTTGTACTGGAAAGGGTTAAACATGAAATTGTAGTTATAAAATATAATGTATAATGCTACAAAGTTTTATTTTCATGAGCTATATTGTTCCATAGAAAACATAATTTTCAGAAAGACTATAAAATAAAAATGTAGACTTGAAACCTTGAGAGTGTGGGTTTGAGCCCCTCGCTGATGCAACTAAAAAACATAGTTTTCTTTTTGACAAGATGATAAATCTAGGCCATTATGCCTTACATTTAGTGTGTGAAATGACAAAGTGAAGCTCCCATCAGTTTTGCATCGGGGCTTGCGCTGATAATTGAAATTGAGGATTCATTGACACCTTAACCATGAAATTCTAGTGGTCAAAACTGAATTCGCAGGAAACAAGACAAGTAATAGAGCGAGTCATAAGAATAAACTTGAATGTTTAGACTCAACTGAACTTTTTTTAAAGAATTGGAGTGAGCTATTGACTTATACAATTTTCAATAGTACATGTATACCAGATACATCACTGAAATGTTGATGGATAAAACCCTGTTTTTACTATTACAAATTTCTTTCATGGGGGCCAAATTGATCCCCTTGGGAGAAATTTATAAGGGTCCGAATTGGATTTATCCAGATTTTAAGGGTCAAACCCTGGTTGCGAGTCAAACATGAGCCCAGGTCATTGCCCTAGCACTATGCTAAATCTGTTTTCTTGTGGTTTCGCAAATGCAGGCTACCAATAGCAATAAAAAACTAACAGACATTCCTATTGACTCATAAAATAAATGTCTTTACAATACATCATGGGTTTTCTTAACCCAGTGCTTAACCCATTCTCACACAGTGACCCTTTTTGACTACCCTCACAAATTAGGTAAATATTGTGTAAAATGAAGAAATTGCTTGTTTGCAATGTTTTCTATCCAGAAAGTTTAAAAAATCTAAAATTTCGCAAATTTAAATTGTCATCTGCAACTTCTTTCAATTTTGGACCAGTCTGATATTTTGCTGTCTGGGAATGGGTTAACTCATTGAAAATTACAAATAACAAAACTGGACGGGCCTCACAAAATCACAAAAAAAGTCATTGTTGGTAAAATTATTTCCAAGAAATATTGACCCATTAGACTGGAAATGAATTTTGAACTCCAACATTGGGCAACATTTAAAATAGGTATTTTTGTTGGTATGGCGACAAACACTTATTCAACCTGGAGTTACAACGTTGGCACCAACCAACCATTTTATTAGCTTGGCTGTTTTCAGAGAAAACCCAAGGTATTGCTATAGCCTTGATGTCGTCGTCGTGTGAAAATTTTGATAATTTTGAATGTCTGGTTCTACTAAAGGCATTCACTTGAAACTTGGCACACTTGTTCATTATCAAAAGAGCAACCTATTCTATTAAGGGGGATATCTCTAAATGCATTTTGTCCAATATCCAGCACCCAACAGCCGAGCATAGGCATCTGTAGGCGGTGCTCTTGTTTTAATTACATGTTACTGGCCATAAATTTTGTGATGTTACGCCGTTTGATATCTAACGGGTGAGAGTGGCCAGAGATCTATCAATTAACCTATTCCCTCACAGTGACACTTTTTAACGTTCTTAACAGAAAATTCAAAAAGCCTAAAATTTCATCAATTTTGAATTATTGTCTGCAACTCCTTTCAATGTAGACAAGTCTAAATTATTGCCATCTGGTAATGGGTTAGCAAGGCATTATTTGAATCAAGATATTACATGGTGTAAATCTTGCACAAGTTATATGAAGGTCAATGAGTAAGAACTTTAAATGTTAATTGCCACAAAGGTTTCATGTAGGTGTCATAGGTTTAATTATCAATTCAGATGGAAATTGTAGGGTGCTTTTCAGTCTTTGATTAAATTTCTACCTCCTCTGTGACCTGCAGTACAGGAGGGAATGGAACCTCTTGCCATTGATACCTCCTGCAGTCAGAGTAACATTTTAGATTTGTTATTTTCACTTAAGGCCTATGTTATGTTTACTCATTTGAATTGTCTTGACAAGACAAATGATTTCCCTCGGTGCATTGTTTGTGTTACTAGTGTTTGATGGCTTAGTGATGCTTTTTGATGCTCCTCGAAAAAAACAGTTGTAAATAATATGTGTAAAATGAAGAAATTGCTTAAAACAAGCAATTTCTTCATTCTCCACAGTGTTTTCTACCCAGATTTATAAACGTTTAATTGTTGCCTTGAACTCCTTCCAATTTGAACCAGTCTAAAATTTTGCCAGCTGATAATGGGTTGTTATGATATTCTAAGTTTCAATACAATGTGTAGACACTTAGAACAATCTGGCAATTAACCCTTGAATTATGTTATGGTTATCATTTGAATCTTTTGTCGAAACAATTCAAATGAGAACCCTCTACATAGGGACTGTGTGGATATTGGTAAGTAATTGAATCTAGAATTGTAAGTACTCCCCCAAGATTGTGTAGATGTTGTTAAGTAATTGAATCTAAAATCGTAAATACACCCGCAATCTGTATCTCTCCACTCTAGTGTTATTAGAACAACTAGTGATTGCTTGTAACAAGCAATTTCTCTCTTTCTCACAATAGTTTCTACCCTATTTTGCGCAATTAGATATATTGTCTGAAACTTCTTCCAATTTGAACCAGACTAGAATTTGTCATCTAGTAATGGACTAAGCAGAAACTGGGCAGTTCCATTTGTGAAGTTCTGTTGTAGTCCTTAGCCCATTCACACAAGGGGAAATTTTGGACTGGTCCAATTTCAAGTTGATGGAATTTTAAATTTCTTCGTCTTTTTGGATAGAAAACATTGTGGATAATGAAGAAATTGCTTGTTTACAATGTTTTCCAAAGCTTTTAAAATCGTCATTGTGTGGGAATGGGTTAAAAGAATTGGTTTTGTCAAAAACTCGGGATGCCATTGCTGCCATAACAACAGAAAGGGGAAAATATAATAAAAAGTATATAGATTTGATATTTTGCCTGTGCATACCCTACTTTACATACATATAAAGATAGAAATCTTTGGGGAAAAAATATTCTGACAAAACAATGAAGAAATAGAATTTTGATATTTTGCATGTAGCATTCCATAAATTTTGCAAAGTAATACCTTTTATCATCTTTATTCAAAATTCCTGTTAGTTGCTTGAATGGATTGATTGATTGATTAAATTGGGTTTCATGCCAGTTTTAACAGTATTTCAATCATATCGTGAAGGCTGGACCATCTAACAATGAATTCCTAGTATTTCTTACACCTGTTCTACCACAACATCCTTTCCTAGCCTCAAGCTGCTGTCTCTCTTAAGTTTAAGATTATCCACCCATTGGTGAGAGACAAATGTCAGAAAGGATATGTGCTGGCGCTCAGGATCAAACCCATGCCATTGCTTGAATGGCACTCCAATGTGTGATACCACACAATATAAATTGGTTGATCTTTGAGAACAACAAAAAAAGTGTAAAATTAACCCTGTCCTGTATTTCAAAATTTTAGACCTATCTAAATTCAAAGGTTTTTGTAGACGAAAATTTAAAGTTGGTTTTAATTGGAAAATAACCATTCGGTAGGGTAGAAAAGATTGTTAAAAAAAGAAGAAATTGCTTGTCCTTCTGAAAATAAAGGTGAAGGGCATTCATATTTGGTATGTAGCATGACTAAATAATTTTGTACTATGTTACAGGAAAATATGCTCTTAGGATAGAAAACATCTTTTCTCCTGGGGTTGAAAATTGCGTAAATTGCATTGAAAGAATTATTCTTCTTAAATAGAAATGGAGAAATTGCTTGTCACTCCCTTTCTCACAATGTTGTTTTAAACCTTTTCTCTCTGAGGGTGAGAAATTCTGGGATAGTTTGGTAATGGATTAAACTTTAAAGCCAAAGGCATTCATTTTTATTGTAAAGCATAACTGGATTGTTTTGTACAAAGCCCAAAATCTTATATTTGTTTTTATTTATTTTGCTCAAGTTGTGTCTTTTTTAAACAAAAAAGTACTGTAATTTGCGGATGCCTCAGGTGAGCGATTTAGGACCATCATGGTCCTCTTGTTTTTATTTAGGGGTGTCATTGTATGGGAATTGGTTAAGCTTTTTTTTATGCTCGACTATTTGAAGAATAAGGCAGGCTATTCCAGTCACCCAGACGTCGGCTTAATGGTTTGGTTAAACCTTACATGCAAGTGTCATATCTCAGTTTCTACTAATTGCTCTGAAACTTTGCACATGTTTTTGTGACAATGATAGCAGCCTCTAGACACAAATTTATTACTCTGACATTCATTTTATCGGAATTTCAACCCTTTTTGGACTTAAAAATTCTTGGTTGAATATACCTTACACGCAACTGTCTTGTATCTTTAATCACTCTCTTTCTACTTATGCTATTCCTTTGAAAATTTGCACATGTTTTTGTGACAATGATAGCAGCCCCTAGACTGAATTCATTGCTATGACCTTCATTTGAGTGGAAATTCAACCCTTATTTGAAAGATTTTTATCTCTATTACTTCTTAGGTATTATGCCTTATGTTGACATTAAATTGCTGTTACTATCCAGCACTCAGATTAGTCGAGTGTTGCTGTCCTCTGACAGCTCTTGATTGATTTTTTGAGAAATTTAAACTCTAACTGAACCATTATTTATTTCTTACCCAACAGCTTGGCCATGAGCCTTTACAACCTGTGCAGTGTCGTACATTTTTTGGCTTTGGAAAAGATGGACTCTGTTACCCAAATGTTTTAACCTACAGTGAGTATATTATATCTTTTTTGCAGGTTACATTTGGTGCCCACTGTGAATTACCCACATTTGATGGTGGTTATGTGATAATTTTGTATATGGAAGTTTCGTGGAAGAATCTTGATTGTTGTGGGGTGTATGTATTGGGGTAGTGTATAAGAGGTGCTTATACTTCCCTGCCGTACAAGCTAGCTTTTAGAGCGACCTAGTTGAGTGCTTGCTTCAGGATTAAGAGGTCCCTGGTTTGAATCCCAACGGAGTCAAATATTTATTTGCAGGTTGACAAATGCATAGATATCAGAGCAATATCCATGACAGAAAAAAACAGCAAACTCTTATCCTGTGTCTTGAAATGGGCCAACCAATTCCCGCTTTTTGATGCTCCTCAAGAAATAGGCTTAGGAGAACATTAGCAAAAATGAAGAAATTGCTTGAAACAATCAATTTCTTCTATATCCAGAATGTTTTTTTCCTAAAATGACCAAACAATATGGAAAATTGGTTATATTTTAAATTGTATTGAATTTACATTGTTGTCTACAACCCATTTCAATTTGGACCAGTCTAAAATTTCAAAATATGGGGAGGGTTAAGTAAGCTGTTTTTGAAAATAAAGTATCATTACCTCATCTTCGTAGATGATGGTATTGTTTTTAAGACAAACTTTATCCTTGGTCATATCTCATTTATTTTCAAAATTATTCAATGGAAACTTGGCATATTTATGTGATTTCTAAAGAATAACTCATACTATCGAGGAACATGACTGTAAATGTATCTTTGTCAGAATTTTGCTCCTTTTTACTCAAAAAGGATCTGCAGTCAAGTGGTGTACACTTGTTTCTTTTTTTGTAGCAAATTATATCTGGAAGACAGATGGCTTCTTTGGTATGTACAGAGGACTGTTGCCTAGACATGTAGGGGGACAGATCGGTAGCTTTGTAGAGAATAAAGTTTTAACGGTAAGTAACACCAATAATCAGTTTTCAAATTGTCAACCTGCTATCACGCAATCCCTCATTAAACCCCAATTCACCATGGCGCCAAAATTTTAGACCAATCCAAACTGAAAGGAATTGCAGACGTAAATCTTAAGTTTATGAAATTTTAGAATTTTTCAACTTTTTTGGTAGAAAACAATGTGTATAATGAAGAAATTGCTTGTAACAAGCAATTATTTCATTTTACATACTGTTTTCCATTCATTTTTGTTGAGGGGCTTAAAAAAGGATCACTATGTGAGAATGGGTTAAGTGGATAGGGGTTTACTAGAATTGCCATGGCTGTCCATTTGTCTTTAGATACATATTCTTGCAGCTTTTCTCCTTTATTATACCACCCTTAACTTTGTTAGGGGGGTAAATAGGAGTCAGCTTGACGGTCTGTTGGTCCATCCGTCTGTAGCTTTTTCCAGCCCCCTCAATTTCTGGGCAACCATTGGACAGATTTGATTCAAACTTCACTGATATAATCAGTATTTTGGTTATGGTCCATTGATTTTTGATGGAGTTATGGCCCTTTGGTGAAAAATCGTGTATGCTCAATTTCTCAGCAACCATTGGATGGATTTAATTGAAATGTTACAGAAAGACTCGGTATAAGTCAGACATGTGCATATCCTATTTTGGTTATCGTCCATTGATTTTTTTGACGGAGTTATGGCCCTTTTATTAAAAAAGTCCATTTTTTGTTATGGTCCTTTTGCAAATAGCACTTGTATATGGACAAGCGCTCTTGGGGGTAGTCCGCTTTGCGACAATGTCTAGTTTATGCAGATACTTCTTGAAAGAATTTACTCATAATGTCAATACAGTCCAACCTGTCTTAAGCAAGTGGTCAAGGGATTTACCAAAATTGCTTGCTTAAAACAGGTGCTTTCTTAATAGATGTCTGACTGTCAAGGTGATAGCCAGATTTTGTATAAAAAGGGAGTTTGAATCTCAAATGTATGTAGTAAAATTAGTAAATTAAAGTAGTGCTTTTGACAAAGCCAAGCATTCTGATCAAAACCTAGTAATCTACAAAATGCCTTTTAATTGACGGCACTTGTAAATGTTTAGCTAATTTTGACACTTGAATAGATAATCTGAAAACAATGCTATGCCATGATAATTACTTATCTCAGAAAACTGCCCCGGGCCTGTAAATTGCCGGCAAACCTGGGTTATTTCAAATAATGGGACACAATATTGACAGTGGTTGACCACGTATAAGAGGTGCTTGTTGAATACAGGTAAAATTAGGTGTAATAAAGATAGGGGAGACATTGAACTTGCTGTTTAAGACAGGTACATGCTGAATGGAGTTGACAAGATGACCAGGTATGACTGTATGTGTATATGTAATTGAGCATGTTCAATCATTTTATTGTTGAGCCCGCTTGCAGTGAGTGAGACATAGTTGTCACTATGATAAGTCAGTTTATGTGCCTTAGTGCATTAGTCTGTTAGACTGTCCGTCCAAATTTGTCCAGACAATTACTCCTACATTTATGGATGGATTTCAAAATAACTTGGCATAATTATTCTCCATCATGAGTAGATGTACCATTTGAAAGAATTTTTGGGGTAGTTCTAATGTCAAGGTCACCGCTCAAGGTTAAACACTAAAATTGTGTTTGTCTGGACAATTACTCCTACATTTATGGATGGATTTCAAAATAACTTGTCACAATTATTCTCCACCATGAGTAAATTTGCCATTTGAAAGAATTTTTGGGTTAGTTATTTTCTAATGTCAAGGTCACAGCTCAAGGTCAAACACTAAAATTGTGTTTGTGTAGATAATTACTCCTACATTTATGGATGGATTTCAAAAAAAATTGGCATAATTTAAAGATCAAAGCTCAAGGTCAAACACTAAAATTGATAGCAAAGGTCAAGTTGATGGTCAAAACTTTATGGGCTCGACAGCAGTTGTCCTGGGACAACCATCTAGTCATTGGTTGTCAAATAATCTCACCTTGAACTTCATACTCAGTTATTGTTAATTGGAGTAATTCTCTTATAGCATTTCTTGCTCTTAACTGAATTTTGCACACAAATATGCTCCTGCTGTTGCATAAGCGCAGTTGGTAGCACATTGGACTCCTTATTATGGGGTCTGGGTTCAATCCCTGGTCTTGGCAAATATCCTTTTCAACATTTGTCTCCCACCAATCAGTTGATAATTGTAAACCTAAGTTGGATGAGCAGCTGGAGGTTCGGAATGGATTAAGTGGTAGTACTTGTATGAAAAATACTAGAAATCCATGATTATGTGCTCCAGCTGCTGTGATACGACTGAAATACTGTTAAAAGTGACGTTAAACCCCATTCAAACAAAAAAACTTTAAATATGAAGTTGTATATGAGCAGTTTTTATTACTACTGGGATCGTTGTTGTCTGTATCATTACTGCTATACTTTTACTTTCCCTGAACTCAAAATCAAACATAACACTCCTGTAAAGCTATGAATCACTACTATCAGGGTTAAATGAGAGTATTTCCATTGTAGTATTCCTATGATAGATCTTTTCTCATGTTAACCCTTTTCCACATTATCCCACTTTTGGACTCCCCTAGAGAAAAGTGAGTCTGGAAAACATAGTGGAAAATAAAGAAATCACTAGTAACAAGCAATTCCTTCATTTCCTTAGGGATCATTTTTTGGGAGAGATATTGAGAGATACTCTAATTTTCTGCCAGAAATAACATTAAAACATTGAAATCTTGACTGCTCATTTTCTCTTCAACTACTAAATGGATTAAATCCAAATTTCTCATAACTATTCTTGCCTACCAAGTTTCTTTTTAACTACATTTTTGTATTGATTCAAATTTTACGCAAGCAGTCCATATGTAGGAAAAGTGTG
Source organism: Fragum fragum (assembly GCA_946902895.1). Lineage (NCBI taxonomy): Eukaryota > Metazoa > Mollusca > Bivalvia > Cardiida > Cardiidae > Fragum > Fragum fragum. The sequence goes on along the minus strand of OX336368.1, from coordinate 33,893,217 downwards.
AACATGTTGTTTTGGTTATGTTAAATTAATTTTTAAACAGAGGCTCTTTGTCTGCTCATATTCTCTTCAACCACTAATGGACTAGATTGAAATTTCACTTGTGAACTCAATGTTAACCGAAGTTGTGCAAACTTTGGTATGGTAATGATCCATTGACTTTTCTTTGTTGGTAAAATATTGTAAGCGTGTATCCTTTAACCCATTCCAACACAGTGGAATTTTAGAATGGTCCAAATTGAAAGAAGCTGCAGACGACAATTTCAAGTTGATGGAATTTTGAATTTTTTCATCTTTTTGGATATAAAACATAGTGGATAATGAAGAAATTGCTTGATACAAGCAATTTCTTCATTTTCCACAATGTTTTCCAAAGTTTTTTTCTTGAGGGGCGTAAAAAGGAGGGATGAGTTGGAATGGGTTAAAGGCATATCTTTCCTACAAGGAAGGAAAAACATTTTAAACAGTCCATCATTTATTTGGCTACTTAGTCAAAAAAGAGCCTTCTTAATAGCAATATGCAAAATGAGGATATGATTGCTGTTCTCTGGAACGAGTATTTTGTGTTTTATCTTATTAATTTCAACTCCTGTTTACATTTTAAGATCCTGATAACTGCACCCGATTATTCACCAGAAATTCCAATCGTCATAATTATTGATGCTCTTGATCCTCGATAATGGTTGTCTTACTATTTTTGTTGAAAGTTTTGGGGGAAGATATGGCTTTATATGATTTGTTTATTTCAGAAATTACGAGAAGGTGAGGCAGAGGAGGTCAGGGAGCAATCAGAAGAAGACTTGACAGAATGGACCAAAAGATTTTGTAAACAGGTATAACTTAACCTATCTACAGACAAGCAAATATTGACCCTTGTCATGCCAAACAAGTCATCTAGAATATACCTGTTATGGCAGGAAGTATAGACAAAGATCAGCCTGCACATATGTGTAGTCTCATCTTATTCTGCACAACCTGTACGTGCTTTTAAAACCATGGTTGTTTATGAAATCCATTTTCAAAAGAAATATAGACTCACAATTAGTGCTTTCAGCTTTTGATTTCCATGAAATTTCAATGAGTTTTATTTAGCATGACAAGGGTTAATACACATCCAAATTGATGGATCACCTCTGTCAATCAAAATAATTGATTGACATATCTAATCATTCAACTGGCATTTATGTTATTTAACCGAGCATTTTGTTGGTTTGCTATCTTACTTTGTTTGATAATTAAATTAAACTGACTGTTGAAGGTCAATGGCCTTGGCCAGTCTTTCTATTGAATACAGTTGCTGAGGTCATAGGACATGTTACATGTGACTGACCATAAATTTTGCAAAATAATGCTGTTAAACCCATTCCCACACAACAAAATTTTAGACTGGTCAAAATTGAAAGAAGCTGTAGACACCAATTTAAAGTTGAAGGAATTTAATTTTTTTTTATCATGTTGAATATTTATTATGAAGAAATTGCTTGGTCCAAGCAATTTCTACATTTTCCTCAATTTTTTTTAAGCTATTTTCTTGAGGGGCGTAAAAAGGAGGGATTGTGTGGGAATGGGTTAATAACTAAGTCTAAAGTATTTAAAAAGAATCAAAACAAAGTACAAGTTTTCATCCTGGTGGTATTTCCACTATTGTCCATATATCTGTTATTGCTAAAGATATTCATTTGATAATTGGCATATGTTTGTTCGCTGTGAAAAGAGAAATCCATGCTATTAAGGGAAATAACTTTTAATGCATTTTTGTAAAATGATGCTCCAATTTTATTTGTAGATTTTTTCACCCTCCAACATCCACAACTGAGATACACATACAATTTTTTTTTTCTCTTGTTCAAGATTTATTATGTTTTGGATCAGACAAAGCACATCTCATTTATCTCATTTCCCTTCTAAACATTTCCATTCCAAATGGATTGTTTTAAAAAAAATCTTTCTCTTTGTCTATTTCATTGTTTTCTTAGCTATATCTAATCGAAGCTCTAAGGCTAGCAAAAATAAGTCAATACTTAAACTTGTAATTTTTGATTTGAGAATAGAAAGAAGTGAGGAACTGTTTTAGCAGAACAATGACTAAGAATTACTTTATTTCTTTTAACAGAATATGCAAGAAACCATAGCAAGATGCCTTGGTATCATGGCAAGTCATCCTTTTCATGGTAAGTTTTTATCTCAGCTGTTTTTGGAGAAAACCCAAGATATTTCCATAGCCCTGATGTCTTCTTCGTTTTAAAACTTTACATTTGTAATACCTCTGGTTATACTCAACAAATTCACTTGAAACAGAATATATGTTCACTAACAAGAGGGCATAAGGTGCTCTTGTTGATATTTACCCTTAAACTATAGAGCCTTGATATTTGCATGAAACATCAGTTATTGACCTCTTTCAAAATTGCTAAACTCATTACCCTTGGGTACCCAGGGGGTGGGGTTTATAAAGAAATAAAGAATAATTTTTAACCTACATCTCCCCAAAACCATCTGGTCAATTTGATGAAAGGGTAAAGCCTTGATACTTTGCATGAAACATCAGTATATTGACCTCTTTCAAAATTGCTTAAAATACATGTATTACTATTGGGTCCCAAGGGGCAGAGCTCCAGGGGGTTGGGGTTTATATAGAAACAAAAAATTATTTTTAATTGACATTTCTTACCAAACTATTCGCCTAATTTGAACTAAATTTGCTGTGGCTACAGGGCAGTGGTAGTGGATAGGACTCCTAGTCCTAGTTGGGTCATGGGTTCAATCCCCGGCCTTGGCATATATCCTTTTTGACATGTGTTTCCCACCCATCTAAGTGGAATGAGCAGGTGGAGGCTCTGTAAGGATGTAGTGGTAGTGAGAAATACCTGGTTAGGTGCTCCAGCCATGGCAATATGACTGAAATACTGTTAAAAGTGGTGTTTAACCCCATTCAATGAATCAATTCAACCAGATTTTGCAGAAATGTTCCTCAGAGTGCCCTGTTTTAAAATAGCTAAAAAATTTAAATCCGTTTAAAACTTTGTATTTGGCATGAAACATCAGTATATTGATCTCTTTCAAAATTGCTAAAATGAGACCCTTTGGTCCTCAGGGGCGGAGCTCCAGGGGTCGGGGGCCTATATTGAAATGAATAGTTATTATTGAATGACATCTTCCCCCAAACTAATAGACCAACTTAAATTGGGAGAAAGTTACTTGGGTGGTCCACTTTCACAATAGCTTTAATAATAGAAATCTAGTTCTCTGGTTCCTATGGCAATGAAAGTTGACTCTTTAAAAATCTTGTCCAGCCCTGACCCTGTTGGCCATCAGCCTCTATATTTAGCATAAAGCATCAGCTCATTGACTTCTTTCATATTTCTAAAATATTTTTCCCATGGATCCAGAGAGAGGAAAAGTGTTCTCCTTTGGGCTGGATTTTAGACTAGTCCAAATTTAAAGGAGTTGCAGACGACAATTCAAAGTTTATGAAAATTTAGAATTTTTCAACTTTCTGGTTAGAAAACATGGTGCAAAATGAAGAAATTCTAATTAATTTCTTCATTTTGCATAATGTTTTGGGAATTGTTTTTCTTGAGCATCACTGTGTAGGAATGGATTAAATTAGAACACACCATTACTCTTCCCTCTCTTTAGTTTTTGCCAAGGGATCTTCAGCATCAAGTGTTTCTCTCACTACAACATTTTGCGTTTCTGCGTATGCACAATCACTTAAATTGTATATAGTGGGATATCAGTACATTGTTTAAACTGTTGAAGACATTAACCCCAAACAATTATGAAATAGATATGTTTATTCGTTATAGAACTTTAATTGGCATTTCATTTATTTTTTAAATAGGGGCATCAAAGCTTGACAGTGAAGATTTATTTTTGTGTTTGGATAGAATGCCAAAATAATCCATCAATAAGACAAAATTAGCCAAATGCGGACTTGCTTCAGTGCATTATTCAAATAACACTGAATTATTGTGTGATATGAGGTAATCATTTATTGCCACAAATTTCTTGTTTATCCAAATAGGTCTTCTTAACCCATTTCCCACACAGTGACTCTTTTTGATGCCCCTTCAGATAAACGATTTGGAAAACATTGTGTAAAATGAAGACATTAATTGAAACAAGCAATTTCTACATTTCACACAATGTTTTCTACCCAGAAAGGTGAACAAATCAAAAATCTTGTAAACTTTGAATTGTTGTCTGACACTCCTGTCCTGTCCTGTCCAATCTAAAAATTTGCCTTTTGGTAATGGGTTAAAATGATATATCAGACTAAAAAGGCCATGATTTTAGATTAGAACAACAGATATTTTCTTGGTTGTCTATTTCAGTTATTATGATCAGAAGGATGGCTCAATTTGTTGGTGGAGAGACAGATTATGAGTAAGATTGTATTTTAACCAATTCCTGATGCTAGGAAACAAAATTTTGGACTGTTCCAAAAGTGGTTGCAGGCGGCAATTCAAGCAATTTCCCCCAAGGCCAATTTCAAACTCATTTTATTTGTTAGTGTATCAAGTCTTATTTTGTTGGATATCAAATTTCCACTTAGCAGCAGTCCTTAAAAGATTTTCTTTTTAAGTATAATGTATAGATGATAAATAGATTTGGTTCTCTCAAACTTCATATAGAGTCTGCCAAATATCGATTATGAAAAATAAGTGACTACTTTTTGTTAAATTTTAGATTTTTGAGTGCATGATTCAAATTTTATAGATGCAGTAAAAGAAAGAAAATTAACCCATTACCAGACGGCAAAAATTTAGACTGGTCAAAATTCAAAGAAGTTGTCTACAACATTTTAAGTTGATGTAATCTTAGAAATCTTTATCTTTTGGGGTAGTAAACATTGTGGATAATGAAGAAATTGCTTGTAACAAGCAATTTCTTCATTTTCCACAATGTTTTCTTAAGCTATTTTTCTTAGGGGCGTCTAAAAGCGTCACTGGGTGGGAATAGGTTAATTAATTTTTTCAAAGTGATGACACTTTTTTCATTTAGATGCATCTCAAACATATTGATAAGTGATAGCTAACTTATAATTTCATATGGTAAGTTAATGTTTTTAAGCTGTTCATGTTTTGTTGTATTAACCCATTCCAACACAGCAAAATTTTAGACTGGTCCAATTTGAAAGAAGCTGCAGATGACAATTTCAAGTAAATGGAATTTTGAATTTTTTCGTCTTTTTGGATAGAAAACATTGTGGATAATGAAGAAATTGCTTGATACAAGCAATTTCTTCATTTTCAACAATGTTTTCCAAAGCTTTTTTCTCGAGGGGCGTAAAAAGGAGGGATTGAGTTGGAATGGATTAAATATATTGATCTCTTGCAGTGGTGTAGTTGCTCCATTTACAGAAATATATGGTAAAGATGGAATTTTAGGCTTTTTTGCGTAAGTTCTGAACCTTTGTTATAACATCTGTCTGTAAGAGAAACAATACGGTGATAATTTTTATGCCTTTAATTTCTATTGGCATGTAGAATTACCTCTGTTCATTTGAGTGTGTGTGGGTGTCCGTTGTTTAGTACTAGTGTCATGCCTCAAGATCTGTTGGATACTAACAAGTTCAAGGTCACAACTGAAGGTCATATGACAAGCACTTAAGGGGGGGGGCTATCCATGTCTGTGACACTTTTCTAGGCTTTACTTTCTTAACTGAAATGTTATCAATGACCAGAAGAGTTTCAACCCTGATCAGACTGTGCAGAATACACAGGCTGATCATGTGTTCATAGTGAGTTTTTGTGATACTTGAATGTCCGCCGACAACAATTTCTTTGTTTATACTTTAGGGGCTACTGTTTACACTTTAGGGGCTGCTGTTGACACTTAAGGGACTACTGCTTACACTTTAGGGGCTACAGTTTTGTCTCAGTGTTGAAGAAACTTGGCCAGAATAATTGTTAGGTCTTAAGGATGAACCCTATTGAAATTGGAATAGTTATAATAAATAACTCAGGAAAAGGGGCCTTAATGATAATTTCTGTGTTTACATCTTATGGGTGTCAATTATGGCCTAATATTGATGAGAACATAATTAAAGGAGCCTTGATGGAGACACTTTCTATGTTTACACTCTGTGGGCGTCAATTTGGGCATAATCCTGATGAAACTTAGGCTTTGTGATTGATAAGTCATAATGATGAATCCTAGTGAAAATTTGAAACATGGCATAAGGGTCTTAATAGTAATTTGATCAATATAATCAATTTTTATAACCCTTATGTACTGCTTTTCTCTTCGCAAATAAGACCTGTTTGATTTCTCAGTTTCATGTTTCTTCTTTTAAGTAAAGAATTCAGGTGAGCAATCTAGGACCATCTGGACTCCTTGTTTTATTATTGTCAAGTAAGATTGAACAATTCAAAATTACTTGACATTCTTATTCTGATATTTCAAAACACCAATTCTGCTTAACCTGTAATGATTTCTTCTCTTTTTATTATACCCAAAGGGTTGTATTAGGATATGGCCTCCAGTCCTTCATCTGTCTATCTGTGTGTCTATTAGCAAAATTTTAAATGAACTGAATGAGTTTTTGTACATAGCCTTGTACTCTGAGCTTAGCACCAGATGGGTTAGAAGTGTTATTGGAAATTTCTTTTAGTCTAGAACTAGTTTTAAACAATTATCAGACAAAGTTTTTTGACTGGTCTAAAATCATTGATGTTTCAGAAGACGCGTTTTACTTAAAGCCATATTATCCCTCGGAGGAAGGAAGTTTCAACAATCTATTGTGTAATTGGTCACTTAGGCAAACATATAATATACATAAGATGGGTATGAGTAAATGTCTCTGGAAAGAGTATTTTGAGTTTTTCTGGTTGAATTCAACTTGTGTTTGTTTACATTCGAAGTTGAATGCACCTGATTTTCCACCAAAAACACTTGCATATCTTTGACATTAACAGTTATATGCACATGTGTTAATAACTTAACTTTGCAGACGATTTCGTTTATCTCCATGACCGAGCCAATTGTTTGAATGGCTAGTGAAAGTTAAAACATCGTCTCTGACGTCATAATTTTATGTAAACAAACCATAAATTGTTGAAACTTGTCTCATAAATCGTAGGCTTACTGAGTAGAATTCTTTAGATCTTAGAATTTCAATCGTCATATTTTATGCTCTTGGGCCTTGAGTAAGTTTTTCTTATTTATTTTGTTGTGTATTTTAGGGGAAGATATGGCTTTAATGAAATTCTAATTATTGTCTCTTTTCTCATTTTCCAAATTTTTTTTTCAAAGCTTTCCTCTTTGGAGCATCAAAAAGCATTATTGTGTGGGAATGAGTAAAACTGTAACATTGCTTTATTGAAGTATATATTATTGACAGAAGTAACACCTAACTTTTAATTTCAGGGGCTTAACTCCAAGATTGATAGGTGAAGTAATAATGATATGGCTGAGTAACTTTGCAGCTCATTTTGTGAATAAATTTGTTGTAGAAAGTAAGGTATGTGCCATCTAAATTTTTGTATAATTTTAGTAATACGGCGGAACAGAAATCTTGATACATATGTATGTATACTGAAGTTAGTTAGATTATTAAGTGTGATAACTGTCACGAAAATTGGACCATATGTCAATAGGTCAGCACGAAACAGTTGTAACTGCCTATAAAGATATTCTCAGTTACAACTGTTACATGCTGACTCATCAATATGTAGTCCATCAAACTAAACAATTAATCCATTCCAACACAATTACGCTTTTTCATGCCCCTGAAGAAAAAAAGCAATGGAAAACATTATGGAAAATAGAGAAAATGCTTGTAACATTTAATTTCTTCATTGTCCACAATATTTTATACCCCAAAAGACAAAAAAGATGAAATCCATCACCTAAAAATTGTTGTCTGTGACTTCTTTCAATTTATAATTTTCTAAAATTTTGTTGTCTGGTAAATGTTTTAGAGAAGAAAACTGATCCAGCACAAGTCAATCACTGTTAGTATTTCATAAAAAGTGGAATAAGTTTTTCCTGAAAGATCATTTTTGAAGGTAAAAGCAGAGTCTCATATGCCTAATTCTGGAGTTGAATATCTGCCCCATTTACAATAGCTAAAAATATCTTATTTCCCTAGTTTGTTGCAAAAAATTCCAAATTGTAGGCTACAATGCCCAAAAAGTTCAAAGTTTTCATTTGATTGGTAAAGGCATGGAGTCAAATGGAAAGTTTTATGATTTATTATGTCCCCACTTCAAAGAAGAGAGAAATATAATGGTTTCACATTTTCTACCGTTCTCTTATCTATAACCAATATTTTCATCTTACTCAAATTTAGCAAATATTCATAGTATCGACTTGAAATTTGGTGTGGAGGCTCTAGTTATCCTTCATGGCGCTCACCAAATTTAGATCCTCAAGTTAACTACTTCCTGTTTTACAGCTGTATATATTTGGACATTGATGGTATAGTAGTATATTTTCATTGCACTTTTCTCAGCAACTATTCATAGTACCTACTTGGTGTGAAGGTTCATCTAGGGGTCCTATATGGTGCTTACTGAATATTGGTTTGCAAGTTAATTACTTCCTATTTCACATCTTTGTGTATATTCAGACATTGTTGGTATAGTGATATATAATTAAGTTACACTTTTCTTGGCAACTACTCATTGAATCAACATGAACCTTGGTTTGGAGGTCTATCGAGGGGTCCTTTCATGGGGCTTAACTAATTTGAGTCTACATATCTACTCACTATTTTACCACATTGTTGATATTCAAATATTGATGGTATAGTGATATATTTTTGAAGCATTTTATTCTCAGTAACTATTCTTTGCATTGAATTGAATCTTGGTGATGAGGTTCATCAAGTATTTCTACATTGCGCTTACTGAATTTAGGTTGGCAAGTTAAATATTTCCTGTTTTATGAATTTGTTTATATTAGGACATTGTAGTATATTTTCATTGCTCTTTACTCAGCAACTATTCATCGCATTGACATGAAACTTGTCGTGGATGTTTATCTAGGGGTCCTACATGGTGCTTACTGAATTTAGGTCAACAAATAAACTACTTCCTGTTTATTGACTTGATTGATATTCAGAAATTGATGGTATACTGGTATATTTTCGTCACACTTTTCTCAGCAACTATTCAAAGCATTGATTTGAAACTAAGTGTGGATGTTCATCAAGGGGTCCTACGTTGCGCTAACCAAATTTAGATTGGCAAGTTAACTATCTCCTATTTTATGATTTAGTTTATTCTTGGACATTGCCTGGTATAGTTGTATATTTTTGCTGCATTTTCCTCAGCAACCATTCATAGCATTGACTTGAAACTTGATGCGGAGGTTTACCTAGGGGCCCTCCATTGTGCTGCATGTTATCTACTTCCTGTTTTCTAACTTACTGAATATGTACCATTGAGGGAGAATTTCATATTTGTCAAGCCCGCTTGCTATGAGCGAGACATAGTTGTCACTATGACAAAAAGGTGTATGTGCGTTAGTACCTTAGTCTGTCTGTCAGTCCGTCCGTCCGTCCTAATTTGTCCAGACAATTACTCCTACATCAATGGATGGATTTCAAAATAACTTGGCACAATCATTTTCTATCATGAGTAGATATGCCATTTGAAAGACTTTTTGGGATAGTTCTATTGTCAAGGTCACAGCTCAAGGTCAAACACTAAAATTTTGCTTGTCTGGAGCATTTCTCCTACAATTGTGGATGTATTTCAAATTGAATTTGCACAATTATTCTCCATCATGAGAAGATGTGCCATTTGAAAGAATTTTTTGGATAGCTTGGAGTTCAAGGTCGTAGCTCAAAGTCAAACACTAAAATTTTGCTTGTCCGGAGCATTTCTCCTACAATTATGAATGGATTTCAAAATAAATTGGCACGATTATTCTCCATCATGATTTGATGTGTCATTTGAAAGAATTTTTTGGGATAGCTTCAAGTTCATGGTCAAAGCTCTTAACACTAAAATTGTGCTAAACACTAAAATTGTGCTTGTCTGGAGCATGATACCTACAAAACTTTCCAGGCTTAACAGCAGTTGTCCTGAGACAACCATCTTGTCACTGTAGTATGCAGTAGTGCATGCAGGGATATACTTAGTGGGTTTTTACTCACATACTTCTTTTTGATTTAAAGTAATAAAATACTTGTTTCAAATCTCCTTGATTTTCCCAAAGTTAGAATAATTCTGTGAACTTCCCCAATTCTCCTGGAAAGCAAGATACCTGAGAGGAAGGAACTACAGACTTTTGTGCCAAGAAACAACTAACTTTTTTATTTGTTTTATTTTTTAAAAATATACAACCCTTTAATTATTATTTTAATTCTATCTTTAAATAATTATATGGACAGTTGTGAATCAATATCACGCAAGTTTGGTGGTGCTTTTGAAATTGATACAGACTGTTTAAACCATTACCAGGCTTTATGGCAATTTAACTCACTGAGGAAAAGTAACTTTAAAAATCACCACACAATATATATAAATTGCATAACTCTTACAAAAAACAACAATAATAAAATCATCTTTCAATTTTGTCTGCTTCTTCTTTGAACTTGGAACAGTGTGAAATGTTGTCATCACATAATGCTGTAATCAAACTTCCTGTTGGAGTTTCGACTATTTTCTCTTTACAGGAAGCTCAGTCATATACAGCAGCAGTTGTTGGGGTAAGTAATGTCTGTTGATTTTTGTGTTTTTTTGTTTGTTTCTTTCTTATTTTTGCCAAAACAGAGTGGGTTGTTCAAAAATACAGTTGATCTGGCTTGAGCAGCCACTCTGATTAACTAATCCCACATAGAAAAATATCATTGAATAAAGATATATTGCTCGTAATAAGCAATTTCTTCTTCTCAAACAATGTGTTCTACCCTATGTGATTTTTGGGGGAGTTTTGTGGGATTTTGAAGTCTAGTAAAAATCGTCTTTAGGCAATTATAATTTTGAAAAAGCAATTTCTCCTTTTCCCACAATGTTTCTCAAAAAAATATGATTCTTCATGGAATGTTTGATAACAGGTTAACTTCAATGAATTAAGAGAGATTATCTAATGTCTTCAGTATTTTCTATACAAACATATTTAAGTTTTGATACACTTATTGGTGTCGCCTGCAACTTCTTGAATTTGGACCAGTCAAAAACTTCGTTTTCTGGTAAAGAGTTAATTCAAGCTTAACATTTTTAGAAAGAGCCTCCTTATTTAATGATTTGTATTATTTTGAGATGCTGTTGCCAAAGGAATTTTTCAAAGAGGTTTAGAAATTACATTTAAAAAATGACTAGGAGTTTGGAAAGTATTGATAAATGACTGGTTTGCTTTAATTCACTACCCAATGATTTCAAGAACATTATTTTCAAAATTGTACTTTGTTTTCTTGAAGCAGAAATGTACTATTTAGATCTACAAGAGCATTCCTACCTCCTAATATTAAAATGTTGATGTTTGGAGACGAAAGACTTGATGTTAATGACAACTGTCTTTTATTTGAAACAATTCATGTATTCAATAAACAGTCAAAGAGGTTTCAGTAACCCAAAAGTAATAATAACTATGAATCACAATTGGTACAGTCTCATAATCTCTAATTTATCTATCCACCTTTTACTTTCTCTCTTTTCTGATTATTGTCCTTTTTCTTATATCATTTAAATCTTAATTTTTCTTCCCGATAACCTTCTTAATTTGAACTTGGCTCTATTCCTATTAACAACTATTATATGCATCTATATTCTGTATAGTTTCCCTTGTGAATGTTCTTTGTATTGTAGGGGAAGGACAACACTAAGTTGTTAGAACTTGTGGTCTGACACCATTTCATGTTTTGTGAAATAAGATATGTTTAAACGAATTACGTACGTTTCGTACCATAACCATTTCGTACCAGTCATTTCGTACCATAGTATTGGTCATTTCGTACCATGGTATTGGTTGTTTCGTGATTTGTCTTTTGGAGAAGAAAACATTGTGATAATGAAGAATTTGCTTGTGACCAGCAATGTTTTCCCAAGCAATTTTCTTGATGGGGTGTATAAAAGTTCGACAGTCAAATGAAAGGCAAGCGCCAATCTAATCATAATTGAGCAATTAACAGTCATTCACCCTTCCACAATTAGATCTTAACTGATGGTACGAGATGGTACGAAATGACTTATTTTTTGGTACGAAATGACCAACCCATGGTACGAAATTACCATTGTATGGTACGAAATAACCATAGAAATTATGGTACATAATGGTTATGGTACGAAATGACTGTATACCGTTTAAACTAATTTCAAGAAAACATGGCAAGGGACATGGTATTGAAAGAAGAATTTACTTGTAACAATCAGTTTTCCAGAGTTTTTCTACCCTTTTGTAAATTAATCTTTCAAATTACTCTAACTTTCGTAGTTGTTCTTATAAGCACCAAGTGCTCAAGTGTGATTGTTGTACTAAACATCCATCTCGTCTTCTTCTGTCATTTAACACGCAACCAATTCTCCCAAACTCCATTGAATGCTTATGCATTTCAAATTTTTCATATGATTGAAATTAATGAAGAACTATGGTTGCCATGTCAAGATAATAAAACAAAGTACCATTATTATCCTCTTGTCACCAAGTTTATATAATTCATTTACTACGATGTTTATGTCTATTTCAGCTAATTATTTCCCAGTTTACATATCCATTTACACTTGTTAGTAATGTGATGGCGGTAGCTGGAGCAGAGTAAGTCATTTATAGTTTCAGTTCAACTTTAAGCCATTACTAAATTGGCTCGAGCCCCTACTGCTGCAAATATTCTTTCAGACATTTTTCTCCCACCAATCAGTGGATACAATGTAATTGTGGACCTAAGTAGGATGACCAGCTGTTGGCTCAGAAAGGATGTTGTGGTAGTACTGGTGTTAAAAATGTAAGGAGTCTATGGTTAGTTGCTGTGGCAGCAATGCTATGACTGAAATAATGTTAACCCCATTCAAACAATCTAATTCAAATAGATTTTTAAATAACCATTTTTGAATGGCAGATTTTTTATAATTGTCTGAGTAGGGTGAAGTGTGTAAAAGGGTTAAAAGTTTATAGTTAGTTCTGAAACTTCATGTTTTTTATGAATATATGCATGGATCAATTAATTTCTAAAGAATACTGTTGTAACTCAGATTACACCATCTAGTTATTTGAGGTAAACTGGAATTGCATATTTTATGTCTTTGTACACTTGGAAAAAGTATTCCTCTTTGCAGTTCTAAAAATAGATCAAGGAGATGCAAGGATTTTAGTAAGTGGTAGAAAGTGGTAGAATGTATGGTTTTGACTTATTGGTTACTGTTCTTGGATATTGTTATTATCAAGGGGAAATGTGGATTATATATCTTAACCTATTACCAGACGACACAAATTAGACTGGTTCAAATTGAAAGCAGTTACAGGTAACAATCTAAATATTGTGGAATTTAGATAATCTTTGTCTTTTAGGATAAAAAAAACATTGTGGACAATGAAGAAATTACTTGTAACAAGTTAAAATTGACCCTTTAACCTATTGCAACTCGACAAAATTTTAGACTGGTTCAAATTGAAAGAATATGCAGATGACAATTTTAAGTTAATGGAATTTAGAAAACATTTGCCTTGAAGGGTAGGAAAAATAATGGACATTGAAGAAATTGCTTGTTCCAAGCAATTTCTTCATTGTCCACAATGTTTTCAGAAGATTTTATCTTGAGATGCTTAAAAGTGGGATTGAGTAGGAATGGGTTAAATGAAAAAGCAGATGCATGTACTTAATTTGACATGCTTGCTTTCAAGTTCCTTAACCTGTCAATAAAACCTGACATTGTACCGAATGTGACTTTTAAGCTTAGCCCATTCCCACACATTGACACAATATGGGCCACAAATGTTGAAAATGAAGCAATTTCTTCTTTTTTTACAATGTTTTTACCAAGAAAGTTGAAATTGTAATCTGCAACTCCTTTTTATTTGGACCAGTCTAACATATGCCGTCTGGTAATAATTAAAAATGGAAGTTTAAACTCATAAATCAAAGATGGTAACTCTAAATTCATTTTCATTCATTGGAATTTGTGACTTTTTATGCCCCCGCATCGAAAGATCGAAAGCATATTATTTTACCGTTGTCCGTCTATCTGTTCGTCATTCAGTCTTTCTGTCTGTTGATCTGTCTGACTGTCTGCAAAACTCAACCCAAAAACTTAACATTGCCCATCACTACCAGCCTATTCAAGATACAATGCTCATATCTGGCATGATGATACATCTTCATAATACGCATCTCCTCATGTAAAGGTCATGTGATAAGGTCACATACCAAGGTCAAACAAAGTTGTGTTGCGGGGATATTGTGTTTCAAAAACACATCTTGTTCATCTGAGGTCTGCATACAAAACTCATGCTGCAAAATAAGCTATTAGAAAACCTTCAGATAGTTATTTCTATAGTACTCTTATATTTAAATTTCAAACAACTGAAATGACTCAAAACTTAACATATTCCCATAAAATTCCACTTTTTTACGCCTTGAATAAAAATACTTGAGGAAAACATTGTGAGAAAATAAGTCTTGACTTCTTTCAATTTGGACCAGTCTTCAAATGTTCTTTTTTTATTGGTTTTAAGATAGATGTTATCCAGGTCTGAGATTTACAAGTATAATGGGGTCTAAACATTTAAGACGTGCTGATGTTCAGGACCTTCAGTCCTTTGATTAAGATATTTTCAGTACAAATTGTCCATTTGACCATTTGAACATTTTGTTATCTGGTAATAGGTTAAGCCATGTTACTTATGCTGGTTAAGAGACTTGTCCCTTGGGTTGACTTTAAGATCCCATCCTAAAACTTGTTAATGCCTCATAGATGGGCCATTGTAACCTCTATTATGGCTTTGATTAGAATTATCTGTATTTACAATATTTTGATACCTCATTGCCAATTTTGATACCAAATTGCCACAGCACAGACAGTTAAATGAATTTTCTGTTGACATAACTAAAAGTTCTTGCAACTCTGAAGAAAGAAGAAGTGGAAAAACAAGATATTGCTTGTAATAAGCAAATTCTTGATTTCCCACATGTTCAACAATGGTTAAAAAATTTCAGGAACTAAGAACTGTCTTTTGAAACATTTTTTTAATTTGTCCTAGTCTTCAATTTTGTTGTATTTGTTTCAATTTACAGATTAGTAGCCTCAACCCCACCTAG
The DNA here is from genome assembly GCA_946902895.1 of Fragum fragum. NCBI lineage: Eukaryota > Metazoa > Mollusca > Bivalvia > Cardiida > Cardiidae > Fragum > Fragum fragum. The sequence continues at coordinate 33,878,012 of OX336368.1, read as the reverse complement.
AATGCCCCCTTATAAAAACTGGCTAGACTGTAGAAAGGAACTTATTAGAATGGTAAGTCTTTCAAAAATACTTTTGTTGAATGTAATAAAAACATTGTTAGCTGTTTTAGCTCTATTGACTTGAGTAATAGTGATATGTATCTGTCTTGCAATTTTTTGTAAAAACAACTTCTTTAAAGAAATGGCAGGGTGGATATGTAATAAAATTCATAGAAATGTTCCTAATTTCTTCCACAATTTATAATCTGATGAAAAATATGCCATGTGTGAACAGGCAGAATTTTAACCCTTGATAATGAAACATATGATATTTAGCTCCACTGGCTGTAAGCCAGTAGGCTATTGTCATGGCTTTGTGTCTGTCATGTGTCCGTCTGTTCGTAAACTTTTACTTCAAGAATCTTCTCTTCAGAAAGTACTGAACAGAATTCGAGCAAATTTCACAGAAATGATCCTTGGGTGACCCTTTATCAGATTCCTTCAAAGAATTTTGATCAGATGAAAATCATGGCTTTAATGGGTGGTGTCAATTTACTTATTTGGTAAATTCTTCAAAAATCTTCTCAGAAACCAATGCATGGATTTCAACCAAAATTTACAGGAAAGATCCTTGGGTGACCCTTTATTAGATTCCTTCAAAGAATTTTGATCGGATGAAAAGCATGGCTATAATGGGTGGGGCTAATTTCCATATATGGTGAAACCTTCAAAAATCTTCTTCTCAGAAACCAATGCATGGACTTCACCCAAATTTTACCGGAATGATCATTTGATGATCCTTTATAAGATTCCTCCAAAGAATTTTGATGGGAAGAAAAAGATGGCTCTAATGGGGGGGGGCTAATTTCCATATATGGTGAAACCTTTAAAAATCTTCTTCTCAGAAACCAATTGATGGATTTCAATCAAATTTTACAGAAATGAATTTTTTGGGTGACCTTTTATCAGATTCCTTCAAAGAATTTTGATCAGAAGAAAAACATGGCTTCAATGGGCAGGGCTTTTTCCATATAAGATGAAATCTTTAAAATTCTTCCACTAAGAAACCAATTTATGAATTACAACCAAATTTTACAGGAATGCTCATCGGGTAACTCTTTATCAGATTCCTTAAAAGAATTAATCTCGGATGAAAAACATGGCTTAAATGGGTGGGGCTTATTTCCATATAAGGTGAAATCTTTAAAGATCTTCTTCTAAGAAACTAATTATGGATTTCAACCAAATTTCACCTGTAACAATATACATTGTTACTCATTTTTATGATGGCGTGACTAAATAGAAATATATATGGTGGGTTGCGATTCGGTGGTCCATGTTTACATGACTTGACTGAAGGCCCTTCTTGTAGGTAGTCAGTATATATGTAAGTATTGTATGCATTGTCAAATCCGCTAGGGCCTCAGAGTTGTTTACTAGTAGCAAGTCACGTCTAGTAATCCATCAAAGGTCACTTGTCAAATTTATTATATAGCAAAAGAAGCGATAACATCGATTTAACGATCGCCAGTTTTTACAACTCCATACTAAAACGTCAATCAAGCTAGCAGAGGTTTGGTATATATACCAGGCCGTTTTCTAAACCAAAACAGTGTTGATCCGAGTCTGTAACTGGTAACATTTCCTGTGGCTCTATTTTGGCTCCTGCACTCCAGACTGTGTGTCCATCTGTCTGTCTGTCTAAATTATTGACTTAAATTCGTTTAATGCTATTCTTGGCCATGTCTCTGTTATATTAAAAGACTTGTGTTAGTGAACCTGGGTAGTTGTTAGATTATTCTTATACGGCCGTGTTACACACTGGATTGATCCTTGGATGACTCTTTATCAGATTTTTCAAAGATTTTTGCCTTAAATAGGCAGGGCTAATTCCATATATAGTGAAAGCTTTGAAAATCTTCTTCTCAGAAACCATTGGATGAATTTCAACCAAATTTTGCTAGAATGATCCTTGTCTCAGTATATGGTATATAGTGAAATTTTGAAAATCTTACTCTTGCAAACTGCAGGATGGTTTCAACCAAACCACTCGGGTATGATAAATAAATTCAGGCCGATGGAGCAAATCAGGCGCTCAAGCGCCTCTAGTTTCCTGTGGGTGTACTGAAAGGAGTTCAGTTACTAGGTTTATATTTAGTTCAGGTGAGCACAAAGAACTCGTGTGACCTATGGTGATCACATATCGTCCGGCCAACATTTGTCGTCTGTCGTCCGTCAACAATTTCTTTAAACAACATCTCCTCCCAAACCACTGTGCCAATCTCAACCAAACTTGGCAGAAATATTCCTTAGCTGGTCCCCTTAAAAATTGCTGAGATAATTGAAATCCATTGAAAACTCTGGTTGTCATGGCAACAAGTGAAATTTAAAAGATAAAAACTTTATAAATCTTCTCCTCCTGACCCAGAAGGCCTAGAGCCTTGATATTTTGTATGAAACATCAGTTTAATGGCATCTTTCAAATAGCCAAAATCATTGCCCTCCTGTCCCCAAGGGCAGAGCTGTAGTCAACCAAGGATTTGCCTTTAGTTTAATGTCTGTGACCACATAATAATGTTTTTCCATTACCTCAGTCAAACTGACTTTCAGAGGTCAGTGGGCATAGCCAGGGATCCGTTGATTTTTTCCATGATGAGATATGTTGTCTGAAATTTGTTAAGGTAGAGTAATAGTCTCGTGTGAGGTTAAATTTTTTAAAAAATTTAAAAGCTCAATACAAGTTGTCCATAGACAACCATTCTAGTTTTGAATGTAACTAGTACACTAGTCAGTGTGCAGGGATCCACATGCTCTTTTCTCACACTATTTTCAACCACATAGGATGGATTCACTTCAAATTTGCACCCACTTTTCATCGTATTCTGCAACATCTTTCAAATTTGACCTATCTTAAATTTCAAAAAATGGGAAAGGGTTAAATTCCAATTTTTAAACAGTCATGTGCCCATACCATTACAAACATCCATTTATATGCTTTATTTTTCATTACAGCACCAGATCAAGAGAGGCTCAGGAATGTTCTTCCGATGGTATAGAGGACCTGTATCCATGACAAGTAGTGGTAAACTGATACCCTCAGGGATATATTAAAACATATGCAAGCAGTTGTGATAATACAGTCCTCCAGCCACTCATTGAAAGTGAAATGAACAATTTATCAATTCCATAAACAAATTAAAATCAGTTGGGTGTTCTGTTAACCAATACTAGACAACAAAATTTTACGCTGGTCCAAATTCAAAGAAGTTACAGATGACATTTCAAAGTGGCTTAGAATTGAAAATTAGTATCATATAGGATAGAAAAAATTCGGGTGAAAGGTGAAATTTGCTTGAAACAGCTGATTTCTACCTTTTTGACAATGCCAATTTCTCGGGCAGAGAAGTCAGGACAGTGTTGTGACCAATTAACACATTCTTTTGATAAAAGATTGGATCTGGCAGTGATCAATCAAGCAATAGACCAATAGTGAGGTAGATTTACCACTGTAAAGATATATGAAAAGTCTCCACCTTGGTGCAGTCGACAAATTTCAGCTATCAATCAAATAGTCAATTGACCAATCAAATTACTCATTTAGACCAGGAGTGAACTTTGAACTTGATGTTTATGTGAAGCATTTGTATTGGTTGAGCAACATAAATGTCATAACTACAGCTTATTCAAGCTATAGTTACAACATTAAGTAACAAACCAATCATTTCACTTTTTTGTTACTGGCCTTCAATTTTGCAAAATAATACAGTTAACCCTTTCCTGGATAAAACCGGGATTTTACGTCACTGTGATTTTATACTTGAGAAACATTGTGGAAAAAGGAGAAATTGCTTATAATAAGCAATTTCTCCTTTTCCCACAACGTTTTCTACCACATCAAATGGTTTTATTTTGAATTGCATCCAATATTCATTGTCGTCTGCATCCTCTTTCAATTTGGACCAGTCTAAAATTTCAAAAACCAGGAAAGGGTTAAACAAGAAGAACTTACTGTCAGAGCTCAGTGAACTTGGCAATCAATCTGTCAATTTGCACAGTCTGACTAGGGTCAATAATTTCCATATTTTAAATACAGAAATTATAACCAGCAGAGTCAACTAGTGCTAGTATTTCATAAATAAATATATTGTAATGAGAATGACATTTCAATATTACTAGGCGATAAAATTTCAACTGGTCCAAATTGAAAGATGTTGCAATTGCCAATTTCAATTATATGAAATTTGAAAAGCTTTTGTCTTCCTGGGTACTGAGCTTTGTGGAAAACGAAGAAACTTCCTTTCCAAAGCTTTTGGACTTTTTGCAGTAACATTTAAGACTGGTGTAATGAGTTACAATATTCCAAAACAACAAAATTTTAGACAAGTCAATATTGGAAGAGCTTGTCCACAACAAAACAACAATGGTAATATTAGGGCCAAATGGGGTAGAAAACATTATGACAAAAGAAGAAATTTGCTTGTTACAAGTAATTTCTTCTTTTCTCACAATGTTTTTTCATACCTATATTTCTTTGGCATGTAAACATAAGAGATAGTGTGGTAATGGGTTGGATCTTTCCTCACTTTCAAACTTTTCCCTATTTGTGTTATGGGTCTCAAATTGAAGCTTGGATAAAGCAATGCCATTTGGCTATTTTAACCATGTCATGCTAAATATATCATTAATCTGAATTTCAAGAAAACGGATAAGAATGAGCAAGATTGTTTTTGTTTTATCATTTAAAAAAAGAATTTTATTAAGAAATGTTTGCCTTGCCCATAGTTCTGATAACATGTGTCATCTTTTAAAAACTTATGATGTTTTGTTATTGTTGTTAACCAACAAATAATGTTTCAGATGAGATGAAATGTAATAAAACAAATGTATAGGTCATTTCAAGTTATTTGTCCTAGTTTCTTGGTTTCCACCCCCATAGTAGGCATGTTCACTCATTTACAGATGACAAAAATTTCAGACATGTCCACATTGAAAGGGGTTGCTGACAACAATTTAACTTTATGAAACTTTACATTTTTTTTCATCTGTTGTAGTTGAAAACATTGTGTGAATAAAGAAAGTGCTTTGTTGCAAGCAATTTCTTCATTTTACACATGTTTTTCCTATTTCTTGTCTTTAAGGGTGTCAAAAAATGGGCTAACATTATTCTCTTTCGTCAATTTATGGATCAGCTTCGATTTTCAATTGTAAGTAAAAGAGCCTTCATATTTCACATGTCTGTTGGTACAAACTTCAAGGTTATCAATTAAGGTCAAGATCATTTTAGGTACAAAATTTGGTTCCTAACCAATTATTAGCAGTTATTTTTCCTTAGCGAAATATACTAGACTATATACAACTAGACAATTTTTTTTTTTTCGTCATTCATGCATAGAGTCGCCCGCCATCCGTCAAATCTTCCAATTATAACCAAGTAGGTCTAGAGCCTTGATATTTTGCATGACATATCAGACACTGGCTTCTTTAAAAATTGCTAAAATCATTACACATCTAATCATCTACTTTTTGGTCACCAGAGTCATATCGAAATAAAGAAGGAGTTTTATTACTCTTTTCCCAAACGACGAGGGAATTGTGTACCAAATTTTACAGATATGTTTCTTAGGTCACCCTCTTTTAAAGGCTAAAAGCATCGACGTTTAATAGTTTTGTTTCCACTGCAACAAATTAAAATGGAATAATTGAAGGGTTCTCCTGTTCCAGAAGGCATAGAGCCTTGATTTTTGTCATCAAGAATCCGTCCATGGATCTCGAGAGCGGCAGAGCCACAATTGGGACCTATGTATGAATAGGCCGTTTGGTTGTTTCGTTTTACTTTTCAGAGTTTTTTCTTTTGATTATATGTTCTGTTTCCAAAATAATTTCAAAAATAGTTTGATATATTCCATTTTTCTTTCGACCTAATGTCATGAACCCGTTTTAGTCGATAGAAGCAATCCCTTCTTTGAACGCCTCTCAAGAAAAAAGCTTTGAAAAACTTTGTGGAAAATGAAGAAATTGCTTGTATAAAGCAATTTCTTCATTATCCACAATGCTTTCTACCCCAAAAGACTACAAAATTTAAAATTCCTTCAACTTGAAATTGTCGTCTGCAACATGGGATGTCATGGGTTCGATCCCCGGCGGCGGCAAATATCCTTTCCGACATTTGTCTTTCACCATTTGGTGGATAATCGTAACCCTAAGTGGGAAAGCAGCTGGAGGCTAGGAAAGGATGTAATGGCAGTACTGGTGTGAGAAATACCAGGAATCCATTGTTAGGTGCTCTGCGTGGCTAGTTGGAAAGGACGACAGATATTAACCAGAGAAGTCGATCGTTCCGGTTTCGAATTCCGGCCGCGCCTCTGGTCACGCGGATAAGTCATTGGTCAAGACATTGCAGAGCCCCAGCCTTTTACATCCAAAGACATGAATAAATGAACTTCGCCCTGATAGACTGTTCAAGCGACGTTAAACCAATATCAACAAACATAATTTAAAGACATACTTGTTGCAAAAAAAGTCAAAAAGATAGTTTGATATACAAATGTGTTGAAAAAGCCCTTCGGCGTTTCATAAATAAGACAGCGTATCATTTTGATCTATGCTGTTTTGGAATACAAAGTAAAGAAATTGTCATCGCATTGACATCATTTGACTTTGTGACGTAGGCGTTTAGCTAATAAACTTTTAACATTGATTATATCTCACTTGTGCTTAAATCTCCGCATGGTTATTCACTATCAAAAGTGCAATCGATACTATCGTGAAAGACAAATGTATGTTTAAAAGAAAGGAGACTCGGTCGTCGGAGTATTGCTGTGGTTAAAGTGCCACGTGCAATTGTCATATCTCTGTTCCTACTACTCTGAAACTATGCGCGTGTCCTTTTAGCTAACCTGAGCACAAAGTGCTCAAGGTGAGCTTTTGTGATCAACCTTTGTGTGCCGTGCGTCGGTCGTCGGAGTATTGCTGTGGTTAAAGTGCCACGTGCAATTGTCATATCTCTGTTCCTACTACTCTGAAACTATGCGCGTGTCCTTTTAGCTAACCTGAGCACAAAGTGCTCAAAGTGAGCTTTTGTGATCAACCTTTGTGTGCCGTACGTCGGTCGTCGGAGTATTGCTGTGGTTAAAGTGCCACGTGCAATTGTCATATCTCTGTTCCTACTACTCTGAAACTATGCGCGTGTCCTTTTGTGATCAACCTTTGTGTGCCGTGCGTCGGAAGTCAACAATTCTTTACAAATCTTCTCCTCTGTAACCACTGGGTCAATTTCAACAAAACTTTGGTCGACCGTTTTTAAAACTTGTTCGTGAAATTTTGATTTGCCAAAGATGGAAGCGTGACAGGGCGGGGCTTAACAGACCTATCGAAATCATGAAATAATTCTTTAAAAATCTTCACCTCCTAAAACACTGGGCTAAATTAAATGAAAGGTTGGTAAGAAATCTTCTTTAGTTGACCCTTTTCAAAACCTATTCGTGGATATTTGATTTCGTGAAGAAAAGAGGCGTTGCAGGGTGGGCTTAGCAGCCTAGAGAGAAATAATCAAATAATTCTTTAACAATCTTCTCCTCCAAACCACATGGCCAATTTGGACCAAACTTGGCAGGAAAGTTTCTTGAGTGATCCTTTCCGAAATTCTAATAGCCGACGACATTAAAAAGGAAGCGCAGCTTAAAAAAGTAGCCATCCTATGTAAAAGAAAATAATGTGAAAAAAAATTAATCAGGAATTTTACGGGAAAAGGTTAAATCTGTATATGCAGAGTGTGAAGCGATACAGACATTGAAACACTCTTATCCTAGAGATCAGGATTATTGGAGGTTTTTCTACTTTACAAACGTACTACTAGAATATATTTTTAACATTTTATTCTATTTTAAAGCACTTATTTGTAATATATACAATGAACTATCCTATAACCGTATTTGGTCGTTGACAAATCTTGAAATAGTGTTGCTTTGCTATTTTAACTACAGACTCTTGAATTTCCGTAAGTGTTCGGCTAAATTCAATATCGTGCTCCATGTTTCTAGAAATAGAATTTTAGCCCTGTTCAAATATGCACGAGTTTCAGTCAATTAAAGGAAAGTAAAACACTGCTTAAAATTAATGGACGCGTGGTGATCACTTTTAATTACAAATCGCTTGTCAAAGGCTCAATTTCCGCTGGTTTATCATAAATTTTACTCGCAAACATCACTTAAGAAGCAAAGTGATATGACTTACATAGAACCTGCACTTGTTTTGTCCGACCATGGAGGCATCTTTGGGAATTGATGTCTAATTTCTCGTTTCAATATTTCATTTCTCGTTTCATTTCAATATATTTTACCAGACTTTAAATGAAAGTGTTCTAAGATTTGAAATCGAGAACAAAATAATACCAAAATGCATTTCAGTAATTTATACTAAATGATGTTGATCAGAGTTAAGGGAAATACAATCAAGAACCTTTAAACATTTTCAGCAGTTTTTAATCATCCGAATATTTTTGACATTGTTTCATAATTTAATTTCAGATTCATCTATCAAGATTCAAGCATTTTGATTGGCTGAATTGCATTTCATACTTGCATGCTTGCGCACAAAGTAGGTCAATAAACTTCCACTCAAAACTAGGAAAATACTTTCTTTGTTTTGTTTTTAGTGTATTATAAGAAATGAGATTTCTTTTTGTTTTCATTGAGGTATGAACCGAAGAACTTAATCACATTAATGTATGAATGAACTTTACGTAATCATACAGTGTAATTAAGTCTCTAGGTTCATACACCATTGATGAACACAAAATGATGGAGACAGAGGTTTTAATTCATTAATAGACGGCGAAATTTTAGACTGCATCAAGTAGAAGAAGTTGCAGACGACAAAATGTTTTTGATAAAATTTGAGCTATAAAACATAATAGGTAATGAAGAAATTGATTTCAGCAAGCATATTTTTCTATTTTCACATTTTTTTCAAAAGCCTATTTCCTTTGGGGCTAAGAAACGCGGTGTTGTGTCGGAATGAGATAACTGATCTGTCCTTGTAATTACTCTTCAACATATTACCACAGAATCTCGAATTTGTACGCCCTCAAGGATTTGTATTTATTAAAACATCGTGAAAAGGGTGAAATTGCTTGTTTAAAGCAATTTTCCCTTTCTAAATATTCTTTATGCGCTATAAGACGCGTATTTCAAATCTAATCAAATTTGAAGTATCATCTACAACTTCTTCGAATTTGGCTCAGTCTAAATCTTTTGTTCCCTGGTAATTGGTTAACCCATTTCCAGACAGTGACGCCTTTTGATGTCTCTCAGGAAAAAATAATTAGGAAAGCATTGTGTTAAAATGAAGAAATTGCTTCTCACAAGCGATTTCCTCATTTAACACAATGTTTTCTATCCAGAAAAATTGATAAAAAAATACAATTTCACGAACTTTAAATTGTCATCTGCGTCTCCAACCAATCAAGGGCTTCAATTGAAAGTCAGCTTAGTGAAGATTTGAACTCAATAAGTGAGTGGCTATTAGACAACAAACTATCACTTCATCTTGGAAAAACAGAAACTATTCTTTTCGGTTCAAAACATAAATTGAAATCAAATTCATCTTTAAATGTTTCTTGTAATGGTGTTGAAATACAATCTTCAACCTCAGTTAAATACTTAGGGGTTACAATTGATCAGTCCTTGTCTGGTGACGATATTGCTAGTTCCGTATTGAAGAAAGCTAACGCACGTTTAAAGTTTTTGTACAGAAAACGTAACTTCCTAACTGAACAGACTAAAAAACTTATTGCTGCATCTCTTATCCAATGTCAATATGACTATGCGTGTTCATTTTGGTATAATGGTCTCGGCAAATCTTTGAAAACTAAACTCCAAACTACTCAAAACAAATTAATCCGTTTTGTTTTAAACTTAGAGCAATGCACATATTTGTATTGTACATTTTAAAATGTTGAATTGGCTTCCTGTAGAAAAAAGAGTTGAACAGATTATTTTATGCAATGTTTTCAAAACAAAGAATGGCTTAAGTCCTGAATACATGAGTGATAATTTTGTCTCTTTTAATGCAGTTCACTCTTACAATACACGCTCTCATTCCTCGGGCAATTTCATTTTACCCAAGGTTGGCTCTAATGGTAAGAAAACTTTCGCTTTCAGTGGGTCTAAATTATGGAATTCTTTACCAAGTTCTCTTAAGCATGTTTCTAATCTTAACTCTTTTAAGTCTAAAGTAAAACTTTTCCTAATGAAATGAAATGAAATTTACGTTATATTGTTTGTCGTCACATTGTGTGTCTTGTCTAGTCATATATTTATTTTCCTTCAGTCCTTCATTTCCTATATAATTACTTTGTGATTACTATGTAAGATGATGCCTTTCTATGCTTATACTCCCATTGAAGGACCACAATGGAAATAAGATTTCGCATGTTTTTTGTGTCATCCTTATAATGGATGTATAAACATAGTTTTAATGTAAAAAATCTTATTAGATTATTATTATTATACATTTTTAACGGATCTAGAAATTTTAAAATTTATCTACTAGTTCAGATATTTAGACACATAACTTTTTATTGTGAAATGTATTCGAACTATGTTGTTACTTTTATTATGAATAAACTATATATATCCAACCAATTTGGACCAGTCAAAAATTTTGTCGTCTAGCAATTGGTTAAGAGTACTCGGTAAGATAACCCATTACCACATTTTCCCTAGTTTTGTCGACCCGGACTAATAATAATAAGGGCATATATCGTGGTAAAGAGAAAAAAATATTTGGTACAAGCAATGTTATCCTGCTTTTCTCACAATGTTCATTATCTAATATCGTGAAACTAACATTAATCAATTCAAACAAATCATTCGCGATGTATTTCAAATTTGCAACAGACTAAAATATTGACGTCTTGTAAAGGGTTAGCGAATTTTACAAGCAACAGTGAAGAAACTGAAAGCTGTACAAAGAACTTGGTATCCTGTTAGTTGGATGTAGTTTGTTTCTTCAGGATTTTACTGAAATAATATAACATGTATTTGTTGGTTAACTTATTACCAAACAACACAATTTTAGACTGGTCCAAATTGAATGAGGTTGTAGACGATAACATAAAGTTGGTGTAAATATAAAAATGTGGGTCATATGGGATAGAAAACGTTGTGATAAAAGAGGAAATTGCTTGTTAAAAGCAATTTCTTCTTTTCTCACAACTTTATCCATACCTATATTTATTTGGTTCGTAAGCATACGGGATTGTGTGCTAATTGGTAAATGCATCAAACTTACTCAATCATATGAAAATAGACCCTCTGTTGGATACAAAAGCATCGACACTTGTCGGACCACAGTCTCAACAGTTTTACCAGGCTTCTGGTTGTAGAAAATAAGTAACTATCGCCAGTGTCAAAAAAAAAAAAAACACAACAAAACGATTGACAAACTCAAGCATTTATCAATTGCCAAGACTTGATTATTGACTTCCGATATGACAAACATTTCTGCGGGTTTGGCAACTTAAACGTCGTAGCTACTGCTTACAATTTGGTCGTCAACCAACTATTATCAGTTTGGGTTATGTTCCCGGCCTTGAATAATGCAAACTAATGGTATTTGATAGTTCAACCAAACTACCTTGTTGGTTGTTAGTGGACGTGGTCAGTGATTCGTTAATTCTACCATGCTTTACATTCATTTTCATTTCAAGAAGGGTCTTGATCTCCCGAAACGCAGTCAATCCAATATCTAACTTCGACTGTTTATTTTCGTTTTCAGTGAAACCTTGGGTAACGTATATAGTTTTTGCCTCGGTGCTGTCATCATCTATTTAGTTAACATCCTCGAACAAAGTTTAAAGACAAAGTAAGCCTTTACACGATGTTTTCGATAATTTCTTATGTTCGCTAAGTAAAGACTCGGATCAGCCTGTACATCTACACAGTCTGATCAAAGTCTTTACTATGCCCTCTGTGAAAGCTACTGACTCACCGTTTCTTTAGACCATCGGCATGTATTCTAAATGTGTCCAGACTAATAGAGTGGGAAATATCAGCCCTACTTCTAGGTCTACACATACCCATGTCAATTGGAGCTCTGGCTGCATTATAACCCATAAGTCTACACGTTCCTATATTTTTAACCATGCAAGTTAGAGCCGTTAATATACCTTTGTCTGAAATACCTATATTTTTAAACATGCAAATAAGAGTCCTGACTGCATAACTACACATACCTGTACATTATAACCATATGTTTTATACAATTTATAACTGGCTTTGTTGTTAAATCCATACATACCCGTATTTTTAACCATTTAACCGAGAGCCCTGGCAGCGTAATTACCCCTTATTTTTTTTCTAACTATGATCGGCCCTGACTGAATTATTACCCCTAGGTCTAACAAACCTGTATTTTCTAACCATCTAAGTTAGAACCCTTGCTGGGTTGTTATCCTACCTGTATTTTTCATTCCCTTAACCGAGAGCCATGGCAGCGCCATTACCAATAAGTCTACAATAACTTGTATTTTTATCCATCTGGGTGAGCTGTTACCGTTATGTCTACACATACCTGTATTTTTTAACCATATAACTCAGAGCCCTTGCTGCGTTATTACCCCTAGTCAGTGGCACGTAGGAGGTCATTATATTCATGTTTACTCTCTGCACCTCGTTATCATTGAGCAATGCACGGGCAGTGGACTGTGTCGATGTATAAATCTGTAAGTATAAATACGAACTGGGTTGTGTGTCAGTTGTTGAACCCCTGGCATCTATATTTTAATCTTACTTTAATCTTTCACAATTCTTACATTCTGATTGGCTGTAAAAATCGTTTTATACCTCCACGGAAAAAGTTCATAAAGCACTATTTTGTATGCTTGCGTACAGAGAGTGTTCTTGAAACTGTCTCAAACTTGAAAATCATTTGCTTATTTGTTATCAAAAAGAGATAAAGAGGGGTATTTTTCATTTTTTTGAAACTTTAAACTTAATTAGACTGTATTTAGCTGCGAATTTTCATTGGGGTATAAAACTAAAAACATAATAACCACACTTCATATGAAGCAACAGTGTGATTATGTTTGTCGTTGTTTTGCCTGCAAACTGTCGTAACTACAGCTTTATTCAAACATCATTCTCTGTATCTCTTCAGAAGAAAAAATCAAATGACCACCAATTAGATCAAAGTGCAGAAACTGCGACTACTTGCTTTTTTTTCAAGGGAATGAAATAATCAGATAAAAAACAACTATAATGCCTTACCACATTATCTGCCTTTGAGTACAGCAATATGACCATCTCTTTACAGTTGGAAGAGTGCTTGCCCCAGAAGTACTTTGATCCAAGGTAGTAGGCAAAACTTCTCGCCTCCAAGTAACGTATTCTGAAGTTGTCCGGGGATCTAAAGAAATGACAAAAATATTTAGAAATTTCTTAACCCTTTCCTGTTTAATCCCTGGTTTTTACATCCCTATAATTTTTATAATTGAGAAAACATTGTAGAAAAAGAAGAAATTACTTTAACAAGTAATTTCTTAATTTTCTACAATATTTTGTACCCTGCTGAATGGTTATTTTTCAAATTAAATCGACTTTAAATTTTCATCTGAAAAACTTTTGAATTTGGAAAGGTCGTAAGTTTTTCAAAAAAGGAAAGGGTAAAGGAACCACAAAATGGCAATAAGGAACCACAATTGAAATGAGTTTATCTCTTGTATGTGTTATCCGTGGAGCTGGTGACCGTTTCATGGTTTAAGTGTTCATGTATGTTTTCAGGTTCGTGTATTTCACCTCGTTTTTGTACATTGTTTTACAAAATAAACTAGTACATATGTACTACTAACAGGTAAAGGCATTTTTCTTAAAAAATACTCGATTGGCGCAATAATGAAACCCTTTCTCTTTCAGATGAGTTACAAGGGAATATAGTTTCGCGCTAGACAACTTTGAGCTTCCAACCCACAAATTTACGCAGTGGTTACAATTAGCTGTAGTAAATGTATGGAAAAGGGAAAATTGCGCGAATCAAACAATTTTACCTTTTATCACAATGTTCTTTTACCCCGATTAAGACTTATTTTTCAGATTAACCCATCACATGACAATCAAATTTTAGGCTTGTCCATATTGAAAGAAATTGGAGAGAACATTTTTGAGTTGATGGAATTTTTTAAAAAGTTTGTCTTTTAGGTTAGAAACCATTGAGGATAATGAAGAAATTGATTGTAACAAGCAATTTCTTCATTTTCCACACCGTTTTCCAAAGCTTTTTTTTTTCTTGGGGACATCAAAAAGCATCATTGTGTGGGAATGGGTGTAACCCGCTTTTAATTATCGTGTACATCTTCTTCGAATTTGGACCAGTCTAAAACTATGTTTTCTTGTAAATGGTTGAATTGTTAACCACATACCCAGCAGTAAAATATTTCTTCATTTTTGGTACTACGACCAACATCACAATATATCCCTTTCTCTTTGTTGCTTTAGGCCCGACTGAGTAACATGGCACGGTAGTTTGGTTGTAGATTTCTTTTAGCATATCGTCTATACCATTGGCTGTAGAAAGAAATATAGAACAGTTTTTAAAAAATCAGTCTAATCCGGTATAAAAAATGTCATAATCAGCATTTTTCATTAAAGGAAAATGGGCATTGAGTCATGCTAAACTTCTTTGTTCTAAAGAACTTTTTATTTGGATAATCTGTGTTTTTAAATGGGATATTATCAGGCGTTTTAGTAGCATTAAAAGTAGCGAGAAAAAGTATGATATGTTATGACATGTTATGAATAGGCGTTGCTGAACTCAAGTCTTAAAATGGGTCAATATTAGCTCAGCAATCATAAACAGAGTCATATGCACAGTTCACAAATTTTAATTTCACTTGTTTCTAAGCACTCTGATCACCTGCCACGCAATAAGCACTATATTACGACAACTGCAGTTCGATCCCCGACGGCGGCACTCATCCTTTCCGACTATTTGTCTCCCACCAATGGGTCGATAACCGTAGACCTATGTGGGATAGCAGCTGGAGGCTAGGAAAGGATGTGATGGCGGTACTGGTGTGAGAAATACCAGGAATCCATTGTTAGGTGCTCCAGCCGCCGCGATATAACTGAAAGATTGTTGAAAGCGGCGTAAAACCCCATTCAAACAAACAAACAAACGACAACTGCAATGTTACAACGATAATACACGGTATTTTTTACAACAATAAAGTCCAACTGCTAGAGGATATTTGAATGTAAACCCTACAAGGAAGCAATAATTGTATCATTTAGATACACCTCTCAATAAAATCGATGTATCGACAAAAGATGCACTTGTTTCGTCAGTCACATGATATTTGATTACAATGTAAAAACTATCTAACCTATATAAGACATATATACCCACTGATATTGTATATTGTACTGTATTCCAAAATTACATTTATTTGCAGCTTCAGACATCGATTGAATTTCATGCAAATATGTATTTATCAGCTCCATGAACATTGCAGATAGTTTTAATCAAAGGACTGAAAGTACTGAGAAGTTGGAATGCACTGAAAGGGTCATAACTGGAATTCGGTTCAAATTCATTTATTACTTTCCGAGTAAGCCTCCCTCCTTTAAACTTTAACCAGCATTCCCATTCGTGTAAGTATGTGCGTGAATAACGCACAAAAACATAAATTCATATACAGAAATAAAAAAAACTAGCATTGTCTTAACCCATTCCCAGAAAGTGACGCTTTTAAATGACCCTCATTATAAAAGCTTTAGAAAACATTGTGGAAAATGAAGCAATTCCTTCATTATCCACAATGTTTTCTGTCCAAAAATCTCAGGATTTTAAAGATTTCATTTACTTACAATTGTCGTCTGCTACTTCTTTGAATTTGGACTGGTCTAAAATTTTATCGTGTTGGAATGGGTTATAAGCTCGTGTCACGCACAGCAAAATTAGAATTTTCAAGCATAACATTCTCCCTTTGATCAACTGTAATACGTGAACTCCTTTTAGAATCTTGAAAACAGAGAATAACAGCTTCTACAGTAAGAAATCAATGACCTTGATGATTACTTGACCCTCGACTCGGCCAATTCTGTAACGATCATACTAAGCTCACGTAGATTTTCACTTCAAGTTTATGAGTATTCGTGGAAATTTGCGGAAATGCGCGGAAACTTGTTTCAGGGTGATCGATTTGAAATACCGATTTAGACTTGGGAAAAAAGGATATTTAAAGCAATTCCAATGATATGATA
Organism: Fragum fragum; assembly: GCA_946902895.1. Taxonomy (NCBI): domain Eukaryota; kingdom Metazoa; phylum Mollusca; class Bivalvia; order Cardiida; family Cardiidae; genus Fragum; species Fragum fragum. The sequence goes on along the minus strand of OX336368.1, from coordinate 33,861,774 downwards.
AAGATAGTATCTAATTATCTTCGGCACCCTGTAGTCGCGCGATTTCCTTATTCGTTATTCGGCTTTAGAACCGTAAAAATCTTAAGTAAAAAAGACCATGCTGAAAGCTAGATGACACTTGTTAAAGGTTTGATTTGTCATTATTGATTTAAACTTATAAATAACGACATGATAAAGCGTAATTATTTAGTAAATAATTAGAAACCGGAAATTGATATGTTTACATTCTACTTTCGTTTGGCATCTATTTGATTTTTATTGAGTAAAAGCTGTAAATCCCAGCGTTTGCTGGATGCCTACGATCCCCCCTTAATCGCTCTAGAATGTTTTAAAGCACTGGGCGGCGTGATTATTTTAAAAATGCATTTGCGACCTGAGCCATATTTGTAAACATTGCCTATCTATGGTCACATGACTACCACATGTCACTTGAGATCACGTGATTACCAAACACTAACGGCGATCATAAAAACCAAATTACTGCGCTGATTATTACCTTAGTTATCAATAATTTAAAGCAAACTAAAGCATGTTTAGAAGTCTTTAAACGAATTTTTATATCATCCTTTACATGTGCCATATTATTGTATTCGGCTACAACGGATTGTCCGTCGCAAGTTGAGATGAGAAGTAACCCGAGGTGTATTCATATCCAAGAGATCACGTGATATGTGTTATCAAAAACCCGAAATGAAATTGTCTTGTGTTCATTTGCGTTTTTGTTAAAACTAAGTTGGAATTGCTCCGCATTCCAACTTAAAAATGAATATTGACGCGGTTAAATTTTGTTAGATGAAGGGAGTCTGCAACGTAGTTAGCAACAGACAATGCCATCAATGTTTATTCTGAGGTAGATCTAAATATACGCTGTTCTATTTAAAATGTGGGCTGTTAGCAAAAATTTTGGGGTTATCACCTCAAACCCATTACCACAAATCTCGCATCTTTACGGGTCGAAGAAATATAGCCCAGGAAAACATTGTCAGAAAAGAAAAAAAATGCTTGTATCAAGCAGTTTCATCTTTTCTTACAATGTTTCCTACCACATTTGGCAGTACCTTTAAATTGAAACCAACTTTTTTGTAGTCTATAACCTATATCAGTTTGGACCAGTCTTAAATTTTGTCGTTCGGGAATGGTTCTATAAGATAAGGCAATTAAGCATTGTTCGATATCAATATTTCAGAATAAAACGCAAAATATAATACTTCAAGCTCCTGATTGATATGTACAAATAATGTGACTTCGTTTTTAAAGGGTCTTGAAACACAAAACTGATTTGACCTAACCATTGTGATGCTGCCATTAGTGTTTTGATGGTCAAAATCAAACCAAAATCTCTTCAAGATACGTATGTCATGCATAAATAATGTAAGTTTTCCAACTTCATATTATTATAATAAACCACGCATCATTGTCTGAAAGAATATATGAAATAAAGGAGCACAAGGCTTTGAATTTACCCTAACTGTAATTTTCTTATAAAGCTGAATCAAGACACTAACGTAATCAAAACATCGTGACCCCCCCCCCACACACACACACACACACAACCACACACACACACACACACTCCCGCGTCTTTGGGAAAAAAGAACATTATAATTTTTCATTTCTATTCTTCGAAGACGTTTAAGCTAATTTATAGAATGTCTTATAATATATTACGTCCAGGAAAAAATTAGTTCAAATATAACATAAAGATGAACTCTTCACTAATCTTTATATTTAAAGTTTCATACTTTTGAGTGCTTATAATGCTCTGAACTTAATTTGAATCACTTAACATATTCCCACACAATGACGCTTTAGGACGTCCCCCAAGAAAGCTATTGGGAAAACATTGTGTGAACTGAAAGAATTGCTTGAAACGGCAACTCCTTTCAATTTGAACCAGAATAAAATTTTGTCGTCTGGTAATGAGTTAGATTAAAAACACATCGAATTACTATTATAACATACTGTATTTGTCTGGTAAGATATTCTCTGGATCACAAATGTGAGAGGCGGAGTATCTTCCACAGGCTGTCGGATTTGTCAGTGGATCCGGCACTCTGTTAACCATCATCTCCTTGACCTTGGGCTGCTTTTGACCTTGGCATAACGTTGTCAGGGTAACAAGAAAGGTGAAAAGGTAGACAAACATGTTATCCATCTGCAATATAAAAAATATGACTAATTGTGTGGTGTTGATTTTCATTAAAGTTCTTGTTTTATTCAACTTTTTCAACATAAAACAAAGGCAGATTCGATCACCTCCTAACCCTTTCCTGTTTTTCAAAATTTTAGTCTTGTCCAATTTGAAAGAAGTTGTAGACGGCAATTAAAAGTGTGTGCAATTTAAAAACAAGAGGACCATGATGGTCCTAAATCGCTCACCTGAGGCATCTCCAAATTACAGTACTTTTTAGTATAAAAAAGACACAACTTGAGCAAAATAAATAAAAGATATATAAGATTTTGTGCTTTGTACAAAACAATCCAGTAATGCTTTACAATAATAATGAATGCCTTTGGCTTTATAGTTTAATCCATTACCAAACTATCCCAGAATTTGTCACCCTCAGGGAAAACAGGTTTGAAAAATACATAGTGAGAAAGGGAGTGACAAGCAATTTATCCATTTCTAACAGTGTTTTCTACTTGAAATTCTTTGTATTTTGATTTCAATCAAACTCTAATTACTGTCTTCAACTTCAATGGGTGTAATTTTAGCAACCTTGGTAGAGAACAATCTGGATGTACTATAAATCAAAATATGAATGCATTACAACTTATACATGAGGAGTGGAAAATATTTGAACATGCTCTTATTGAGCGTTTTTCATATTCTTGGATGCCTTGGGAAGGGCCATGTTTGTCAAAAGGATATTAACATGGTAGATAACAATAATGTTATCCTTTGTTTTTAATGTAAATGCTCTGGAACCTATTTTTAAGAAGAAGAATTCTTTCAATGCAATTTACGCAATTTTCAACCCAAGGAACAGAGACATTTTTTATCCTAAGAGCATATTTTCCTGTTACGTAGTACAAAATTATTTAGTCATGCTACATACCAAATATGTATGCCCTTCACCTTATTTTTTAGAAGGAGAAGACTTTTGATGTTGCTCTAATTGGGCGTTTTCAAAAAATTTTGACCTCTGGGGCAGTACCATGTTTGATCCCAGTGCTAAAATTTTAGCTAACATGGTAGGGAACCATCTGGATATGCTATATACAAAATATGAATGCCTTAGACTTTTTAGATTGGGAGGAAAAGACTATTGACCATGGTCTAATTGAGCATTTTTACTAACTTTGGACACCCAGGGAAGGGGTGTTTATTAACCTACAAGCATAATTTGATCAAAACAGATAGATAACAGCCAGGCTATGCTACACTCAAAATATAAATGCCCTCCTCCTTAAAATGAAGAATTTTTTTTTAACATATTCAAATTTTGCGTTTTTCCAAATTTTGGACCCCTAGTGCAGAGCTTTTTTTGACCTGAAGAAGACAACTTTTAGTGATATGGTACAAAACCATCTAGTTATGCCCCGTACCAAATATGAATATCCTAGACCTTATAGTTAAAGAGGAGAAGTCTTTTGAAATTGCTCTAATTAAGCATTTTTCCAAACTTCATACCTCAGGGGCGGGGCAATTTTTGACCTCAGAGATTAAATATTTAAAAACTTGGTTGAGAACAATATGATTAAGCTCTATATAAAATATAAATGCCTTTGGCCTTGTAGTCTGTTAAAAAAAAAGACAACAAAGATTTTCTAAAATTTCCCATTTTCATATGCCACAGTTACAAGAGTTCACGGAATTAAATTCTTTTAACAACTTTTGAAGAGCTTCACCTAAAAAACATCCCTGCAAAGTTTCAGCTTGATTCGCCTACTGGTTTAGGGGGAGAAAATTTTTAAAGATTTTTACAGATTTACTAAAGATTCCCATTTTACATGCCGTGGCAACCAGACTTTTTGACGGAATTAAATTCTTTTAACAACTTTTGTAGAACTTCACCCAAGGAACATCCCTGCTAAGTTTCAGCTTGATTGGCCTACTGGTTTAGGAGGAGAAAATTTTTAAAGATTTTTACAGATTTACTAAAGATTCCAATTTTCACATGCCGCGGCAACCAGAGTTTTTGACGGAATTAAATTCTTTTAACAACTTTTGAAGAGCTTCACCCAAGGAACATCCCTGCAAAGTTTCAGCTTGATTCGCCTTCTGGTTTAGGGGGAGAAAATTTTTAAAGATTTTTACAGATTCACTAAAGATTCCCATTTTACATGCCGTGGCAACCAGAGTTTTTGACGGAATTAAATTCTTTTAACAACTTTTGTAGAACTTCACCCAAGGAACATCCCTGCTAAGTCTCAGCTTGATTGGCCTACTGGTTTAGGAGGAGAAAATTTTTAAAGATTTTTACAGATTTACTAAAGATTCCAATTTTCACATGCCGCGGCAACCAGAGTTTTTGACGGAATTAAATTCTTTTAACAACTTTTGTAGAATTTCACCCAAGGAACATCCCTGCAAAGTTTCAGCTTGATTGGCCTACTGGTTTAGGAGGAGAAAATTTTTAAAGATTTTTACAGATTTATTTAAGATTCCCATTTTCACATGCCGCGGCAACTAAAGTTTTTGACGGAATTAAATTCTTTTAACAACTTTTGTAGAACTTCACCCAAAGAACATCTCTGCAAAGTTTCAGCTTGATTGGCCCACTGGTTTAGGAGGAGAAGAGTTTTAAAGATTTTTACAGATTTACTAAAGATTCACATTTTCACATGCCGCGGCAACCAGAGTTTTTGACGGAATTAAATTCTTTTAACAACTTTTGTAGAACTTCACCCAAGGAACATCCCTGCAAAGTTTCAGCTTGATTGGCCTACTAGTTTAGGAGGAGAAGATTTTTAAAGAAATTGTAGACGAACGGACAGACGGACAGACGGACAGACGGTCGGACGGACGATGGACAACGACCGATCACAATAGCTCACCTCGCACTTTGTGCTCAGGTGAGCTAAAAAAACAATCTTAATGGCAGAAAATATTGTTGGAAAAAAAGAAATTGCAATTTACTAGTAATTTCTTCTTTTCCCACAATGTTTTCTAAAGAATAAAATTGCGGATTGTAAAAAAAGAATTGTACAGGAAAGAGTTAAGATAATTCTAAGAAAATTTTTGGGCATATGAAATGAATGATAAAAATCGATGTATCAGAAAATAATATGTACAAATCGACAACCCCTTGTATTAAATAATTTCTTGATAATGTGTTCTATGATCTATGGTAAATGGTAATTATTTTTCCTGTCAACAAATTAAAGTACTGAAAAGTACTGTAAGCTAGCAAAGTAGTGTTTTGTTCAGTAATCTTTTTTGTCAAACGTTATCATGATAGAGAAACAAGGTTAGAGTAACCAAGGAGCTAACCCATTCCAACACAATCCCTCCTTTTTACGCTACTCAAGAGAATAGTTGTTGAAAACAATGTGGAAAATGAAGAAATTGCTTGTTACAAGCAATTTCTTCATTTTCCACATTGTTTTCTACCTAAAGAGATAAATATTTTAGAATTTTCAACAACTCTGAAGACTGATCAGAGTCATTTTGAACACGATGTGCTCAAGTGAGCTATAAATACCCAGTAGATTAACTTCGATGCTGAGTTTGCAATATATTTAAAAACAAACACAAGAACTACTTTTTACGTCGTAGGCATATAACGGATTTAGTGGTCAAGCCTCCAGTGGCAGTTTGCACTCGTTGAACTTTGGGACGACCTAAAAACTTTGTCTGTTAACTTAAGCTATCAAAACGATCTAAATGTTGTCGACTGGTAATAGGTTCAAACAAATTACTGCAAATCTAATTTTAACCACTGACGCAACGTCAGGTTAAGTGTCAAAGCATAACACTTTGTTTATGAAAGACGATTCATATAAAAGAGTAAGGGAACAAGGGCACTGTATCGCTCTATCGGCCTCAGTTCACCGATTACCCCCACACACACACACCTTTCTGTTCTATATTTAATCTAACAGAATCAAGACCTTCCATTTAAGATTTTTTCATGTCTTTTGGTTATTAGCTTATAAAATAAACCAGAAACATGATAAATATACTAAATACAGGATAACTCATTTACCCATTCACACACAATGATGCTTTTGGACGCTCGTCAAGAATAACAATGGGGAAAACATTGTGCAGCTTGTAAAAAGCATATTTCAATTTCCAAAATGTTGTCAACACAGAAAGGTGAAAAATATAAATTTCATAAACTTTAAATTGTCGTCTGCAACTCCTTTTAAATTGGAACAGTCTTAAATTTTCTTATGAACCTCTACCCACCCCAGGCCTGTAGCCTAAATGATTCATTTTCGTGAGGAACTCCAACAAAAGTTTAGAAATAGGAAAAATAACCCTCTCTGTTAGGTTTGAACCTCGTTTGTAGAAATCCTTGATCCGCGCAGAACCAAAATACTAAACAGATGATTGTGGTTTAATAATATGCTTTATTATGATTTTTCCGCGATCACGTGATGTAGGTAGAGTTTACGTGGGTTAGATGGCTCTGCAAAAAAATCGAATTTTTACTACAAACAAGCATTTTCCTTATCAACTTTTGGTGTCTATTGGTGAGAATACATCTAAGGTAAATGACGAAGAAGAAAAATAGGGGAAAAACAACCGAAAATGATGGTAAATCAGATGGAAAACGAACTGCCACATCACCATTAGATAACGTAAGCGGACATTCTTCACATTTAACTGGTCAAACAGGTTCGGAATCAGTGACTAAAAATAGTTTGTCAACAAACGTTGTAAATACCGACAACTCTGCTCAAAACAAACGATTTAAACCAAGTGCTTGCTTAGCTTCCACAGACGATCCGGCTCATTTATTCAATCGCACCAAATCTCGAATTATCCGTATACAACGACGGCTTCAAACATGACTTATCCTCAGCCAAGTTATCCTGGACCGTATATGCAAGCTTTACAATCACCACCCCACCCCCCTTCAGTAATGTACCGCCACAGTGGGCACTAGAACTTATCGAGGATATTAGAGCCATCAAAGTGTCGGTATCCAAGATTGATAAAATCGAAAAAACGGTAGAAAGTATACATTTGAAAGTTGAAAAACTAGAGAAACAAGTAAATGATTTAGAAAGCCGGGTTGCTGAAGTTGAAGATGGTCAGAAGCTAATTATTAAAGAATTTGAAGATTCTAAAATGCTAACAAAAACAAATAAATCCGAGTTAGAAACTCTTACAGATAAAGTCTCCAAATTTGATGATGTTTTAAATACAATTGAAACAAAAACTGAAACATTGATGGAAAAAACAGATGAGATTGAATTCAGGAGTATGAGGGAGAACCTATTATTTCACGGCTTACCTGAAAAAGAAGGTGAAAATTGTGAAAATATAGTGATCACTTTCATTAAAAGAAAAATTAAATATCCATGAGGAAATCACACTTGATAGGGTACACAGAATAGGAAAACCGAAACTTTCAAAACCAAGGCCTGTAGTTGCGAAGTTTCACTATCATAAAGAGAGGGAAATCGTCAGACAAAGAGCTTTAGAACTTGGTGGAGAGCTGAAGTCCTTAAACCAAAGAGTTGGTATATAACAAACAAAATCCGTCCTTCAAAAAAGGAGTGAAATGTATAGCGTAATGGACAGGGAAAAAGCAGCAGGTAAAAATGTTAGATGGTCTGGTTCAAGGCTCATGGTTCAACACCATCCAGGCGGTCGATTTGAAGAGGTAACCAAATAGGGAAGTGATGTGAAACTGCACATAATATCGTGGAATGTTAATGGTCTTTGTAGAAAACTTTCAGATCCAGATTTTATACAACAAATACAGAGTTACGATTTAATACTTTTGACTGAAACTTGGATAGGTAAACAAAAAACAAATTTAGAAATAAACAATTACAGTAGTTATCACCTTCCTGGGAACAAGAAACATGGTTCTAAAAAAGGCCGATACAGTGGAGGTCTATCAGTTTACTATAGATCAAATTTGAAAAATAAGATAAACATTGTGGAAAAATATAATCAAGGTATTCTATGGTTAAAAATCAATTCTAGTGTGTTTAAATTTTCTGAAGACGTGTTCATTTGTCTTTGCTATATACCACCAATTAGTTCATCTTTACATTCAAGGTCTGATTTTGATTATTTTGATGAAATTGAAACTGGAATATCGAAATATAGCAGTAGAGGTAAAACACTAATCACAGGTGATTTCAATGCCAGAACTTCTAATCTGTCTGACTATATTACCGATTATAATATTTTTGATCGGGAAACATCTTCCGATGCCAATGTTACAAATATTCAACCAAGGATTAATTCTGATAGCACAATTGATAGTAACGGGCGTCGTCTGCTGACATTATGTAAAGCGACCAATCACATTATTGCAAATGGTAGATACCATGATGACGTAGGTGGTAGATATACATACTGTTGTGACCGTGGCATGAGTGTAGTTGATTATCTTTTACTTGATTTAGAAGACGTTCAATATCTAGATAGCTTCAGTATTTTAGAATGGAGTGAATTCTCAGATCATCGAGGTTTATACTTTGCCTTAACAAAAAATACAAGTAAAGACAAGAAATCAAGAAAACCAACAAGATTTATCAATAAAATTGTTTTCGATGAAAATAAAGTACAAACTTTTCAAAATCGCATCCAAAACAATGTTGAACAACTTATACATAGTATATCAGATTCTGATGATATTCATAGTCGAATAACAATTCTCACAGAATTCTTGCTAAATAACGCAAGATCAATTTTCAATAAAAAGGTACCAATAAATAGTAATACACAGCATTTATATCGACGCCTAAAATGGTTCAATGACGCATGTAAAGTAGAGAATGAAAAATTGAAAATTGCTAAAATTGAACTAAAAAATCACAATAATGAAAATAATGGAAAAGCGTATGTGAAAACAAAAAACAGATTGAATAACGTGAAAAAGCGCGAGAAAAGAAAATATTATAAAAAAGAAGCAATAAATCTAGAACAAATGGCAAGAACTGAACCTCGTCACTTTTGGAAGAACGTAAAAAATGTCCAAAAGCACCCTTCACAAACCACCACAGATGATATCAATATTGAAATATTCTATGAACACTTCAAAAATCTATTAGAACAGAGCACTGAGAGCTCAGATGGAGATTATACAACTAATTCTCCCTTTATTCTTGATACATTTTTAGATAGACCTTTTACACAAGATGAGATATATTCAGCTATCTTCAGTCAAAATAACGGAAAAGCATGTGGCCCAGACAACATATCTGCAGAAATAATCAAAGCATCATATAACAGTCTTAAATCTATTTTTTAGATATCTTTAATTCACCATATGAAAACTCAAAATATCCCGAGAGTTGGGCCTTAGGTTATATTAAACCAATTTTCAAGGGAGGTAACTCATCTGATCCAAAAAACTACCGAGGAATCACATTGAACAGCATTCTTTCAAAAGTGTATTCGCATTTACTATACAGTCGATTGATCAAATGGAGTGAAACAAACAACATTATATCAAATAATCAATTCGGGTATCAAAAGAACAAAAATACAGTTGATTGTATCTTCATATTGCATTCAATAATAGCAAAAGTCTTGAGTTCTGGTAAAAAACTGTACACAGTGTTTATTGACTACGAAAAGTGTTTCGATAAAATAAATCGCTCCTTATTGTGGCAAAAGTTGCTAAAACTAGGTATAAGCTCAAAGTTTGTGAATGCTCTCAAAGCCATGTACTCCGAAGTAAAATCTTGCGTCAAATTTAAAGATCAAATATCACCTATACTAGACTCATTCCGTGGTGTAAAACAGGGAGACTCGAATTCCAGTTTACTTTTCATCATGTTTGTAAATGACGTCATACAAAACGTAAACGTCGATAGTAGTATAGACGGTATTTTTACAATTGGTCAATTTTCTTTGAAAAGAGCAGAAACCATACTTCTTACGACTTTTACCTGAACAACAAAAAACTCGAGATCGTACAATGTTTCAAATATCTAGGGGTTTATTTATACATAAACACTAATTGGTTAAGGTCGCAGAAACGGTTAGCGGAAAATGCCACTAAATCCTTATATGGTCTATTGTCTATATTTAATTCATTTGACTTTAGTATTGGAAAAAAATGCTTTTGATTTGATTCTTTGGTTCTTCCGGTAATGCATTATGCTTCAGAAATATGGTCTTATAGTGCAGGCCTAGACATAGAGCAAATACATTCAAAATTCATTCGTAAAATTTTAATGGTCAGAAAATCTACAAATTTGTCCAGTATCTATGGCGAAGTAGGAAGAGTTCCCTTAAATGTTATTCGCAAATGTAATATGATTCGCTACTGGATTAAAATCCTACATCTACCAGATAAGAGTGTTGTTAAACAAGTTTTTAATATGCAAAAAGATGACGCAAATAAAAATCACACCTATAATAATCTAGATTGGGCGTTTCATCTCAAAAAGCTCCTGGAATCACTAGATTTTCACGATATGTGGATCAATCAAAGACAAGAAACAATAAATTTCAGTCTCATTAAACAGCGAATATTTGACCAATATTATCAATCATGGTACTCTGACATTAACAACTCATCTCGTCTAAAATATTACAGTATGTTCAAGCACTCATTCGTACAAGAATCCTATTTAAGCTTCATATCTGATAAAAAATTAAAAACTGCCCTTTCTCGTTTTAGAATAGCATCCCACGATTTAGAAATTGAAAAAGGAAGATATCAAAATGTACCTTATAAAGATAGAATCTGTAAATTATGTAATCAAAATTCTGTTGAAAGTGAATTTCACTTTTTACTAGTTTGTCCTTTTTACCACAACATCCGAAATCAGTATATAAAACCTTATTTTTGTAGATTGCCTAATCTCAATAAGTTTGCAAACCTTATGTCTTCTAAAAACAAGAAAATCATTTTTAACTTGGCAAAATTTATATTTGAGGCTAATAATTTAAGACAAATAGAAATTATAACAAGTAATAGGTAATATAGTTTCTTCACTCACTTTTCTCCTACATCATGTTGACGTTCGTATTGTTTGTAACTTGTATATTGCTATGTGTGCAAATAGCACATTTAATTGCAATTAAAATGTTTGTATTGTATTGTATTGTATATTCAACTTTGAAGTTCTTTACTTTCAATAAATTCCTCTATGAATTTAACAATATACATTCTATTTTCCAAAGGTGGTGGGAAAGTCTGAAATTAACCAATCTATCACGACAATTCATTTTCTAATTCTTCTCCAAGAACTTTACTTATTACATCGGGGTCTTTATGTATAAACAGAGTAGAACTATCATCTACATATAGAATGCGCGTATATCTTTTGCTAATACTGATGCCAATTTCATTCATGCAACACCAAAAACAGAGGCCCTAAGATACTACCCTGAGTCACGCAACATGTAAAATTGATGGGTACGGACATAGTATTGTTGAAATAAACAATTTGAATACGATCAGATGAAAAAATGTGGAAACACCCAATCAAATCAACCCATTACCACACCACACACAATTTCAGACAGGTCGAAACTGATAGAAGCTACAGACGACAATTTCGAGTAGATGGATTTTTTGGAAACATTGTGGATAATGAAGAAATTTTACACAATGTTTTTCTAAAGCATTTTTTGAAGGGCGTAAAAACGAGGGGTTGTATGATAATCAGGGGTTAAGTTAACGACATGGAATATCATTGTCCAAGGTATCAAATGTATTCTGTAAATCTAGCATAATCATTCCAGTCTAAATGAGCATTTTTATTCTTTATATGAGTCTTTAAGGTGAATAAGATAAGAGTCGGTAGAGAACCACTTTGAAATTCATATAAAAGTCTCGGTTTAATAAAACAATTTTCTAACTGAATATATACAGCTCTTTCCAAATATTTAGACACAAAAGAAAATTATAATCAGGTCTATAATTAGACAATTCTAATCATTTATTCTTTTTTAAGAGTGGTTCGACCTTAGAACATTTGAGATCACTTGGAACTTTGAATTGGGTTTTACGCTGCTTTCAACAATCTTTCAGTTATATCGCGGCGGCTTGAGCACCTAACAATGGAATCCTGGTATTTCTCACACTAGTACTACCATTAAATCCTTTCATAGCCTCCAGCTGCTATCCCACAAAGGTCTACGATTATCGACCCATTGGTGAGAGACAAATAGTCGGAAAGGATGAGTGCCGCCGTCGGGGATCGAACCCCGCTAATTACTAAAAAAGTATTATGATTTTTCAAAAAAGGAGCACAATCATTCAACAATCTTGCAGGAATATCGTCTAGTTTTTTCTTTTTGAGCAATGATTACAAGTATGATTCATGTAAAATTTTATAGAATTCCGCCAAGGATCATAGAATTTTGTTGAAATCCACTGATAAGATTTTCAAAAATTCAGTATTTAAAATGTATGGAAATGAGCCCCGACAATGAAAGAAATACTTCAAACTCATCAAATCATTTTAAGGAATCTGATCACCAAGGGATCATTCCTGTGAAATTTTATTAAAGTCAACCCATGTATGGAAAAAGCAATGTTTTTCACTGGATCAAACTTTCATTAAGAAATCTGATAAAGGATCATCAAATAATCATTCCTTGTGAAAGTAGGGTTGAATTCTTCCAGAAGATTTTGTAGAAGATAGTTAAAGAAGAGGTTTACAGACGGACACACTGACGCATGCACGGATGGACGACGGACACATTGTCAACACTTTCCAAAAGCTGCCTTCGATTATGGGTCGGCTATTCAATAATCTCTAAACATTTATTGCACATGTATGAGGAGCAAAACGATTTCGCACATTTGATATTATTTGTATAATATACAGAGCAAAAATGAAACCTTAACTCTCCGAATTTTTGGAACCTTTTTTAATAATTCAAGGATTTTTGTGCATTACGACCACAAATTATCTGGCTATTCGTAGAGGTATGCAAATTTCTCAGCAGTAGGGTAATATGTTGATAAACGTCGTTAAAAAAGTCAGGGTGCTCTAACAATAAGATACACAGATAACACTTGTAGTTCGACATCGATCGTGTCCACCTTTAGCATCTGTATCAGCAACATAATGCTTCCTTAGGGATTTTGGAACTTTGGTGAACACTGCATGAAGGAGGCATCTCCTTTGTTCAACAAGGGTACGTTCAAGATCCCGTTACGTCTGAGGTGGATTGACTTGCTGCAAGACAGACACGACGGCCTAGCTCGTTCAACATATTCTCAATCGTATCGAGATCAAATCTGCGTGAAGGCCAGTCTAAGACTTCAATACCGGTATTTTCTAGAAAGTCTTGCATTAGAAATAATGTGTATGGCTTAGCATCATCATTCTGAAACGCAAGGCTAGGGTCGTGTCTCTGCACAAAGGAGAGATAATCTGATCCCTGTACTTGTTAGCGTCTAAGTTGAGTTGAACAACAATAAGGCTAGGAGAGATGTTATGCTTAAATTAGATTATCTATATGAAAAATGCTATTTTCTACATCAAATGGGCATATCAGTCTACAACACTACACTGACGTCCACCATTAGTACTTTCAGTGCTTTGATTATATTTCTAGGCGTTCTTAATTCAAATGCAAACATTTCACCAAAAAAGTTATTCAGATTCTAGAAATATGTTTTCTTCGTAGATTAATTTGATATATAATTTACGATAATTTGCCTTTTAGAGTAGTTTTAGTAATATACCGAAATTGTCCGCATTGAATGTCCCCGTGCGTAAAATAACGTGGGTTAAAACGTCGATTCTACAATATTTTCCCCACCTCGTTCTATCTAAACGTGAAAACCAGAATGCACTTCACCTGCAATTACTGTCTAGCATCGAAAATGCAAATACTTAGATACGAAGATGTAAATTGAAGAATGGCTAAACACGCCCTCTAACCTCTGTTATGTATTTATACGGAGTTATCTAACTACGTTAATTAACACTTTCCTGTTCAATCACTGGTTTTTACGTCCATGTGATTTCATGATTGAGAAAACATTGTAGAAAAAGAAGAAAATGCTTGTAACAAGCAATTTCTTCTTATTCTACAATATTTTCTTCCCTACTGAAGGGTTATTTTTCAAATTAGATCCACTTTAGATTTTTGTCTGAAAAAAACTTTGAATTTGGACAGGTCTAAATTTTGGCAAAACAGGAAAAGGTTAAGCTGCATAAGATATATGGCCACGGCTTTATCTATGGCTTTCAAGTCGCTATCCAGTAAAAAAAAATTAAGATAAGTGCCACATGTAAATCGTTCACTTCAAGTTTGAATGGTTGATTGATTGGTAAATCAATTTTTGTGATCGTAAAATTTGACTTCAAGAAAAACAATAAAATCTTTGGCTTTGACTACTACAATATACCGGAAATAGAATTATTTCGCGAATGATGGTAGTAATACGGTATGCACTTTAAACAAACAAAACGATTAATGTCATAGTTTGTGGTAAGGAAAGGAATTTAACCAAGTATACCACTGTTTTCATTGATAGTATTTCATCCACTATCAGTTAACAAATATGAGAATTCCTCAAATTAAAAAAAAAACTTGCAGATGATGACTTAAAAATGTTTTAAATCTTGAAGTAAATTGTCTAACTTTTTCAAAATATTGTTAGAAAGGAGAATTTTGTTGTTGTGCGTGCAAAAGATCGTAATTACAGCTTCATTCAAGCTTTAGTTACGACATTTTTACGCCCAACGACGAGTTGCATGTTACAAACAGATTATCCTATTCTCTCAATGATTTAAATATTTATTCGGCGTTTTAGAATGCCGGGTTGTAACGAAATGTTAAAGAAACATCCTTTGTTGTATTACGTTTTCTTTTGTTTTGCCGTTTTACCCATTACCACACAATCCCGACAAAGAAAATAAGTTATAGAAAATATTGGTGGCAGAGAAATTGCTACGTTTCTCTCATCTTTTCTATCAAGTCTGATGATTTCCTATTTTCTTTACTAACGTGAAATGTGTAATACATGCCACCTTTTCAATTGCAGTTTAAAATTTACAATCTCTGAAAATTTACCAAACATTGTGATGGTTTATTGTTCTTCTTGTTGTTGTTAATCAAACTCTATATGCATGTTTATATCATGTCATTAAAGCAATGATTTCCACACAGATAGCACAGGCAAAATTGTAAAATAGTCTATTCGAGTAGTCAAATTTAAAAAAAAATGCCTTAATGTTCTACATTCACGAAATAAAACTATTATCATTCCTATCATTATTATTATTATTATTATCAATGTTATTATCAAAAATACTCATTCAACCGTCAGTTCACTTGTGCGCAAGTGAATATAGACAATGCGCGATCAATATATCGAAACCAAGGCTTTTTCGTGCCTGTACTAGTTATGGTGTTTCGATCGCCCATCGACTATATCTCAACACAGAACGACCTGCATCTTGACGTGAGATCCTAAATGCGGAAAATAAAGTCAAAGCGTTACAATAGGTTAAACATACAACCTAAAAATTCAAATTTAATGGTGAAATTAGCTTGAATCAAGAAAGAATTTCGCTCGCGAAATGTTGATCCAGAACTGCAGTTTAAAGTATTCCCGTTTCGGAAACATACTCCCCCCCCCCTTGTGTTACAAAAAACGTAGCTACAATTTGAATAGCTTGTAGCAACGATATTCTACCATTGACATTTTTCCTGAATAAGGAAGGTTATATCTAATTAGATTTCCGAAAAGAAAAAATATACCTCGATTTAATCGGTCCTGTTAGTGTCGAAGTTTTCAAATGGTCTGGGTTTGGGCGTGACTGGAACGCAATAATTAAAACTTCTAACACGGTTACGGAACATGTAACTAATTTATAATCAACAACAGCGTTAACTGCACTCTTCACCTCGTGATCAACATGATATCTAGTGACTCGCAAAACGAAGAAGTGATTTATTTACTGTTATCATCAAAGAATAAAAATTCTGATAATCCACACTGCCTTTAACAATTAGCCTAAGAACTATGAAGATTATTGACATACCAATAAGTTAACCAACAATTAACAAATTAACACACAATCGAGAAATAGAGAATAAATAATTACATAAATATTTACCGCTCTCTCACACAACACACAAATCAGCTAATGAATTCCTTCTGTTTCTCTTTGCCTCGCCCTGAGAAAAATATTACTGACATTACAATCTCGCCTCTGTCAGTAATTAACAGAACGTTCTCTGACTCATATCATATACTGGCATACAGCCGATCGGGCGCTTATCAGCGACAAAAAATATGAGGTATACAACTTTCCCAGATGAAAAGTCTGTCAGGAAATGTCTTTCCCTTTACAGCAGTCTTACACTACGAAGATATCTTGGTGTTCGCAGTGTTATTAAAGCCGTTATGTTATCTAATGTTATATATGGATGTACCGTGGGTGTATAGCTATATCAGGCATTAGTTTAACCATTACCATACAAAAAAAATTCAGACTGGTCCAAATTGAAAGAAGTTGCAGACGACAATTTAAACTTTATGAAATCGTAGATTTTTTCGTCATTTTAGAAAGAAAACATTGTGGAGAATGAAAAAATTCCTTGTGACAGGCAATTTCTTTATTTTCCACAATGTTTTCCAAAGCTTTTATATTGAGAGGCGTCTAAAAGCGTCATTATGTGGGAAAGGGTTAACCTTTTCCTATTTTACTAAAAAGAAAACTGGACTTATCCAATTTGAAAGAAATTTTAATCAGTCTTCAGTCTTATTGCCACGTAAAACTATCACATGTAGACGACCATACTTTGGACTGAAAATAATTAGAAAGAATTGATGTCATATTATCAGACTGGTATAAAAATTGCGCATATTAAGCCATTACCCAGCGACAACATTTTAGGCTAGTACCAATTTAAAGAAATTGCAGTGGAGAATTTTCAGCTGATGAAATCATATTCAATTTTTCTAAAAGAAAATAGGAAATAATGAAATTGCTTGTTACAAGCCATTTCTTCATTTTCCACAATGTTTTTCCAAGTTTGTGTTTTGTTGTGTGGGGTTTTTTTTTGGGGGGGGTTTGGGGGGGGGGTCTTTTTGTTGTTGTTGTTGTTGTTTTGAGGAGCGTAAAAAATGGGATAGTTTTGGAATGAGTTAACTTGTTCTTCTGAACATATACCTTTCTTGATAATAACCATTGATTTAGACTGGAAACCTTTTACAAAACAACAAATAAATACAAATACAGGGTAGCTAAATACAAAATATGTGAACTTTCAAAGCACGGGGAAATAATCTAGAATTTCGCAATTACATTTTCATACGGGCAAACGGGAAGTCAGACGGGCGAATAAACATGGACAGCATGCGAATAAGCTGTTGCCTCCTGATCCATTAATCCTTTCTCACTCAATGACGCTTTTTAACTCCCCTAAAAAACAAATGGGAAAAGTTTGTGTAAAGTGAAGAAATTGCATAAAACAGACAATTTCTTAATTTTTTAATAATGTTTTCTAACCAGAAAGTTGAAGAAATCTAGTATAAAATTTTGCCCTTTGGTAATGGGTTTATCAACCCTTTCCTGTTCAGTCCCTGGTTTTTAAGTCCATGTGATTTCATAATTAAGAAAACATTGTAGAAAAAGAAGAAATTACTCGTAGCCAGCAATTTCTTCTTTCCCACAATATTTTTACACTAATGAATGGTCATTTATTTAAATTAAATGTACTTTGAATTTTCGTCTGCAAATCTTATGAATTTTGACATGTCTAAAATTTCGCAAAACAGGAAAGGGTTAAATTACCGTGAAAAGTCTTTCTATATTGTTAATAGCTAACTTATTTCAAATTATCAAAAAACTGAAAACTAAAAGAACAACTTCAGTATATAAGATATGAATCATGAAATCACATTATCAAAGGTATATATTTCAAACTACCTACATACCATATTTCAGATATTCAGGGTCCCAAATTAGTTAACCCATTATTAGATGGCAAAAGATTAGACTAATCAAAATTGTAAGGAGATGCAGTCGACAATTTAGAATTAAGGAAATTTAAGATTTTTCAACTTTCTGTTTTGAAAATATTGTGTAAAATGAAGAAATTGTTTGGTTCAAGCAATTTTATTGTTTCACACAATGTTTTCCAAGTCGAGGAGCGCCAAAAAAGTCATTGTATGGGAATGGGTTAACTTTATCCCATCACCAGACGACAACATTATAGTCTGGTACAAATTGAAAGGCGTTGCAGACGAGAATCCAAATTTTATGAAATTTTAGAATTTTTCATCTTTCTATGTCGAAAACATCGTGTTAAATGAAGAAATTGCTTGTTGCAAGCGATTTCTTCATTTTACATATATTTTTTCTAAAGATTCCGTCGTTGTGTGGGAATGGGTTAATATACCACTATCGTCTGCGAGTCTCATCGGGTTTGATTTAACACATTCCCACACAATGAAGCTTTTTAAGACTCCCAAGAAAAACTGCGTTTGAAAACATAATGGAAATTGAAGAAATTACTTGTTACTAGCAATTTGTTCCTTATCCACAACGTTTTCTACCCCTAGAGTAAAAGAATCTAAAATGTGCATGCACTTAGATATGTCGTCTGCAACTGCTTTCAATTTGGACAAGTCTTAATTTTTGTTTTCTGGTAATGGGTTAAATCGGATTGATTTTATTTACACCTATCAAACTTGTTTCATACCTCCAAGGAAAAATGATCACGAAACTATTTTGTTTTCAAAACGTTAGCAGAAAAATCCGTTCTGAAGTAAAACCGGTCTTAATGTGATATATGCTTTGACGACATATTACTGCATGGACATCTGTATTTCGGTAAGCTATTGTCACGTTAACATAGAATTTAACATTTTGAGAACCCCCCCAGAAGGTATTTTTTTTTTTTTTTTTTACAAGGGAGCCTCGCAAGCCGGATACAGGACGAGACTGCTGGAAACGTCGCCTGGTACTTTAACGTGCTCTGTGAATAGTGCCGGACCTCGGTTTACCGTCTTATCCATAGGTCAGATTTTATGATGGTATACTTTGTTAGATGGGTCAGCCCGGGCTTGAACCTTGGACCTCGAGGTCTTAAGCTGAGTGTTCTATCGACTGAGCTAATCAGATTGGCATACAATATATGTATAGTAAGGTATTATTTAGTACTATATTCATAAATCTAGTAAACACGCAGGCTCATACAATTGACCGATCGCTGGCCCTGCCCACTCACTCATTTTACCACGCCCATCGACTCCAACAGGAAGTCCCACTTCGATTTTTAACGGCGTTATTTTGCAAAATGTATGACCAGTAGCATGTAACAAAAAGGTAGGATAGTTGGTTGGCGATCTAAACGTCGTAACTACAGCTTTAAAAAGCTGTAGTTACTTATATAAGTCGCCAAACCAACAAAGAAACTAAACAAAAATGGCGGCAAAGGTCGGAGTTCAAATCTTAATTCCGGACTGAATGAATTATATGATAGGTCTATATATTTCATGATTGACAACCGTGATTGGTCAGTTGACTTATCGCTGGTTCTGATCACTGACTCTGCTGGCTTAGAGAACTGACTTCAACCCGAACTTCCACTTTTGCGTTATTTTGCAAAAATATGGCCAGTAATGTGTAACACAAGAGTAAAATGGTTGGTTGGTACCTAAACGTCGTAACTACAGCTTGAATGAGTATTGATAAGCTGTTGTTGCGACGTTTTAGTAACCAAACCAACAAGATGATTCACATCAATGCAAAATTCACATCCGGTCTAAATGAATAATTTGATTGACAGTAGCGAACTGTCAATTCGGATATATCCTATATCGTTTTGTAAACTTTTCGTCAAACTTGAAACCAAAGTGCCTTTTACTCGCTATTTTCCTTTTATAAGCAATGCTTTCTGTATAAATTTTTGGAACATCAACATTCATAATATCCTACTTTTTTAAAAGCCTATATCTAAGACCGATTAAAATATATGAATGTCGATTAGTTCATAGATTTCAGTCTACCCTTCCTCCTTGACCCTTTCCCGATTGTTTTGTTGTTGTTTTGTTTGTTTGTTGGGGGGGGGCGGGGTTCAAATTTAGAATGATCCAAATCGACAGAGGTTTCGGTGGAATGAAATTTGAGATAATTTTAAATGAAATCATGCTATGTTGTAGATAAAATTGTTGGTAAAAGAAAAATTGCTTGTTACAAGAAATTTCTGTCTTTTCCATAATGTTTCCTATAGTATAAAACCATAGTAAAACCCCGGTTTGGTCAGAAAAGGGTTAAAGAGTAAACGCTGATGTGAACTCGTAACTGTTTCTTGTTGATCTTTTTCATTGTTAACAATTAAAAATCTCTTTAAAACGGGTCCTGAATCGAATAAGTAGCAAAACTGTACAAAGTTTACCTATTCGTATAGTAATAAATAAACACTTACACACTTTTATAATCCGAATTATCAAAATAACTATTCATAAACCGATAGAGAATTAATAATGGGCCTAGACTTGGCTCAGTGAGAGTCCTTTCCGCTACTTCACTCAAGAATTTCAACCCTTCAATTACTCTTTACATCACGAAGCAATTGACAGATCGAGCAAAATTGATCGGCCAATCAAATCGATCGATGAGTAATTATGAAACAAAATCTTGTAGCTACAGCTTAACCCATTCCAACACAACCGAAATTCAGACTGGTTCAAATTCAAAGAAGCTGCAGACGACAATTTCAAATTGATGAAATTTCAAATTGTTTAATCTTTTTAAATAGAAAACATTGTGGATAATGAAGAAATTGCTTGTTACAAGCAATTTCTTCATTTTCCACAAAGTTTTCCAAATCTGTATACTTAAGGGGCGTAAAAAGGAGGGCTTGTGTGGGAATGGGTTAAACAAACTATAGTTACGGGGTTTTGGTCCGTACAGTGACAATTCGAGTATGATGTAGCGGAGTAGATGATCTTCCCGAAATGTCGTTACTACTGTTTGAAAGGGATCCAAGGATTTTCGGTATTTTTGCAGATTCTCTTAGTGAAAAGCGGATGACGGCTGTTTATCAAAGAAGCAGTCGACCAATCAAATCACCCATTCAGACCGGAAGTGTGGAATGTTGAACTCCGCCATTGGCCGACATGCATGTGGAGTATTTTGTAGGTTTTGAGATTTAAACATTGTAAATACAGTGTATTCAATATGTGTTTACGGCATTTATGCCAGCAATCAACCATTCTACACAGGATTATCCGTGTTACTTGCGAAAAGTTTTTCAAAATAACGCCGTTTAATATCTAAGAGGAACTTCCTGTCGGAGCTCAGTGGGCGTGGCCAGCGATCTGTCAATTTTCTATTTACTTTTGAACATCTATACTACAGCTGATTGAGCTAGGTGAAGACCAATAACATTATTAAAATTGATTGACAGCGAAAGAAAAAGAAAGAGGGGAGAAGGCATCAACAGCCAGAGTTGCACACACACGAAAGCTGCCCACGAATATAAAAGGGTTCATTTCCGTCTCATAACTGCTGCACGATACACTCGGTGTTATTTCCGTCTCTACAATAAAATAAGGCGACGGAAATATAAAAGAGTGGTCACGATCAGACTTCGGCAATAATAACGCATGTTTAAAGCACCAGTAAAAAGGCGGGAATGAATCATCGTATATCGGGTTGTACATCGTTGGTACAGAGACTGGGGAAGTGACACATGCAGAAAGAGACAATTTACTAATCGCAGCTGCCAATCAAATAACCAGGCAACCAGTGAAATCATTCATTGGGGCTGTAATTATATTTTGATCTCCAACATTGGCCGTCATTTTTGTTTACTTTTATTGTTGGTTTGGCGACTTCAAGCTGTATTTACGACGTTTAGGTCGCCATTCAACTCCTCAACTATTTCGTTAAATGATACTGGTCATATTTTTTTAGATAACGCCGTTTAAAATCAAGGCCGGACTTCCTGTTGGGGTCAGTTGGCGTGGTTAACGGAGTAAGTGGGCGGGGCCAGCGGTTGGCCAATTTGGCAACGGAGTCGGATAATCAGAGAAAGACAAGCAAAAATTCCGACAGATATTGAAACAGTCAGAGATAGTGATTCAAGAAAAAAAATCGGAACTTGAAGAGGGAAAATAGTACTTACCTCAGTCGACTTAATCTATGTTAAAGGGATCTTTTCGCTTTTCCATAGGGCACCTTTATCAGAAAAGTGCACATAGCTCCTCACTAGAAATTACCACCGGGGAGTCAAACCATATAATAAGTTTCAAGAAAAATCATTTTCCCGTCTAAATAACTCCGATATAGGATGATATCAATGACTTATGACGTCATTTTAAGATGATCTTCTTAATGCAGTTTGTCATACAGTGGAGGCCTATTAATTGACACATCAATTTGTGAGTTTCTATTATCAGGGTTGCAATTAAGAGGATTCCACTCTTCTAACTTTTCCTAAAAATACACAGTTTGGTAAGGGAACCGCTCCTTAAGGCCCGAAATACATAAAGATATAACCATTTTTTTTCCTTAGTTATTTACAGAGTATCAATTTTATCCTGTAATAATACTGTCCAATCAGAGGTCACTTTGAATTTACATGCTCGGACTTTGTGTGAAATAAGGCGGTAAACTAGATGTATTAGTTCCCTGTAATCTTACAGTCGACGTCGGAACCAATCTACATGTACTTGGGACCTAGACTGCAGTAATATATTCAAAATCCCTGTTGGCGACAAGCTAATCACTTTTCCACCAAAATTAAGAATCTGCAATGAAAGAAAAATTCCTAGCATGAATGAAGAGTAAAACTTGATAAAAAATGCTATGATTTAAATGCAAATATGGAATAAGCCTGAAATTTACCACAGATATTTGACATTGCCGCCAAAATCACTGAAAAATATGCCGTTTTACGCAAAATTCAAATCCTAGTAGTAGCCACAAGGGAAATAATAGCCCGTAAAAAATTTGCTTTCTGTAAAGTAGAAACATTTCAAAGTCTGCAGATACACCAAAAAGTATATGGTTACCATCTACTTTTTTCACAAATTTTCATGAAACTCATACCAGTCATTTTAACGGCTTGCAGCCAGCTAAAATCCACAACCTCACCACTTTCTGTTTCTTGCGTCACCGGATGCAGGCAAACAGTGTAAAGCTCGTGACCTTATAGTTACGCATCCGGAAATGATCCCAAAATCATGTTTTATATTCATTTAATGCAACATTTTCTTTCTTTAACATCAAAACTTGCCTTTTCCTAATATTTCTGATTTTTACCATGGCCACTTCGAATATTTCTCACTCTTCTGTAGACTAGGACCTTGTAAAATCGAAATAAATCGAGATCGAGCGGACAGACCGGGTGTATGTTACCCGACAGGCGAAAGGGGACTTTCTAGATGGTACAAAAAGTATCGATCCTGGTCAGAGTAGGCGGACTGCGGAGTCTAACAAGGATCGTATCTTTTTGCACTTTGAGAGTTGTCTTTATCTGGAATGACCATTCTACTTTACCATATCAGTTGTTATTTTGGGAATGCGATTTCTGATTGACCTCTGCTGGGTTCAATATCTTATCGACGAGTTTGTATTACAAAATACTGAGGAGTTTCCTTTTCGTCTTACGGGTGACTTATTGGTGGTCATCGAAATTGATATGACTACAGAATACGGCATGTATTGGTAGCCTAAAAAACGAAACAGATATAACGATGGTCATATGTTTTTATTTATTTTTTTGTTTATTTTATTGTTTTGTGGGGTTTCCGCAAAATTTTCGCGAGATCTTTCAATCTGTTTATGTCTCCTAGTGTATATTTCTGTCGTTATCCACATTAACGAACACATAGAAATGAATGACCTGAATACCTTTTAGAAACTATTCTAAAGGACATTACAAAACAATTGTGAGACCATTGTAGTCCGGTCAAAGGTTTATATCCAGGTCACATTTAGAGGAAAGAAAAAACATGTACATGGACCTATTTGTGTAGTGGTTGGATTTGTAGTATCTTAAGAGTTCAATGTGTTTTAGTTCAATTCATCTTTTATTTACTATATTCTATGATGTGTTTTGTTATTTTTCGGGAAAAATCGGAGATCATAGACGACATGTTATTGAATAAGGTAAGGGACACTGTTAGTATTTAAAAATATCCAATATTAATACAAGAGTTCTTGCTCCTGTAACTTAACATAACACGCATCCAAATTTAAATAAATGCAGACGATTTTCCAAAGTATTGAGAATTTAAAATAGAGAATGACAGAATCGAAAATACTGCGAGAAAAGGAAAAATCAAAATCACTTTACGGTCGTCAAAACAAGAAAATATGTGGAAATGGTTTCGTTATATTTGGATGAAGCAGCATTTTGACAAACTATTCAGACCAAAAATGAAAACTCGACACTCAGATTGTTTGCAACAAAATTTTTAATATTAGATATACTGCAATGAATTTAAGACCACAAAACATCTGGCTAGAAGTATACGGATTTCTCAGATGTATTGTGTTTTATATGATAACGTCAAACTGTTAGAGTTATAATGCACAAAACACCATTGCAGTACATGTATATCTAATGTAAAAGAAGAAAGAAACGGTCGCAAAAGTTAGAAGTGTCAAGTTTTCATCTTTTATCAGAATATTATTTGATTATTTACACATCGGTTTGATTTGCAAACTATCTATTAAAATTGGAGACGTCTTAAACAGATCGCGTTCCTAAACATACATTTGTCACAATAAAGATTTCATTTAACCTTGTCCTGGTTTTTTTTTTGTTTGTTTTTGTTTTGTTTTCAAAATTTTAAACCTGTCAAAAAATCAGAGGTTTTGCAGAAGACAATTCAAAGTATATGTATTTTTTTTTTCTTGAAAAATAGTCATTCAGTAGGGTGAAAATATTGTGGAAGCAGAAGAAATTGCTTATTATAAGCAATTTCTTCTTTTCCACAATGTTTTCTCAAGAATATAAAATTTCGGGGACATACAAAATAGGGATTGAACAGGAAAGGGTTAAGATTTCCAAGAATGGATCTATATTATTACGCACGAACGTTGCAGTCCATCTTTCCTCTCTGTTGTTATGCAATATGGAATTAAGATGAAAATGAGAAACACTTTCAGAGGAAATACTACCTATTTCGAATCTTTACGACTAGTCTTTCTGCTAAAACGGTAGAGGATATACAAGAATAAAGCTGGGTACTGGAAAATCCATCTTTAATTAAATTTCTTTGTTAGGTACGAGTTGAGAAGTTCCCTAATGAAGTGTAACTATCAGAAATAGGACGACTTGAGCGGGGATTCTATATCCAATATTCAAAGTATTCCGCATGACGGGAACGTTAGCATACAGTCCCCTGAATTTATTGATTAGGAGAAAGGAATATATTGGAGAATACGAGTTGACGTGTGTGCTTCATTTATGATTAGCTATAATTGATTAATGTGAAAATGACTTTTCTCAAAACAGTTCCGATCTTATTGACCCGTACAAGGTATGCAACAGACAAATGCGAGGAAAGATAAAATGCCTGATGCAAGAAATTTCTTTTCTTCCAACAAACTTCCTCTTTATGAGTTTGGTAATATAAGATATATGCAGTTGGAATATGGTCAACATTTTTTTGGATTACATAAGTTTAAAGTTTCTAGGCTTGTGATGGCTCAATTAGAATCTCATCGCAGGCGTGGCAATTCAGTTTATTTTGATAGTGGTTTGGGGGGCGTAAAAGAGGACTTCTTGGTAAAATGTTTAGCAATCCGTGGTTTGATACTTTGTTGAAAAGGTGGGAGAGTTCATTGGCCTTTGATAAAGTGTTTACTGTAGGTCTTGAAGTGCTTTTGACACCCGGTTGCTTTAAGTACATTCATATGGCAGTGTTTCAATTACAATATTATCAATTTTTGTTGAATATCTTAAAGAATTATATGAAACTAAAAACGTTTAAAAAATTTTATTTTATGATTATTTCTATCTGTTTTTCTGTCTCTCTATTCTATGTTTGTGTTTGTCTCTCTCTAATGATAGAATGGTATGAGGAAAAAACGGTGTACGAAAGTGAATTTAAACTGTATTAATTTTAAACTGACGTCCGCAGTCATTTATATAAGCGAAAATCTTAGAAATTAATAGGAGGTTAACCCATTTCCACACTAGGATGCTTTTTGAAACTCCTCAAGAAAAAAAATCGAGAAAACATTGTAGAAAATGTAGAGATTGTTTGACCCTAACCTAGCAGTTTCTTTATTTTCCACAATGTTTTCTACATAGTTGAAAAATTCTAGAAATTCACAAACTTTGAACTGTCCGCTGCAACTCCTTTCAGTTTGGACCACTCTAAAATTTATTGTGTGGTATTGGTTTAAGGAGTAAGTCTAGTTATCGGAGAATCAATCATTTCTGTATTCATCATCCTAACATACAGCTAGCTCTATTTACGTTCTCCCAACACGAATGAATCTACATGTAAGTTCCATCTCTATTCCTAGTAGGCTACAGTTAAACAACTTGTTACCTACACTAGTGTTTCACATATTCCTATTTCCCTATATATCTACGGATATACTAGCTTACTGTTTTGTGTAATTAGCATGTTTGGTGTCAATTTACTTGACATTTAGACCTTTATCGAATACTTCAATTCTTACTTGTAAACACCCATTATCTGCAGACTCGAATAACGATTTTGACTTAAAAAAGAACTCAATGTAATGGCAGCGAAGTCTTGAACCAAATTACCAGACGGCAAAATTATGGACCGGTCCACATTGAAAGAGTTGTAGATGAGAATTATTTGTTGATGAAATTTTGAAAGTCGTTTTTCTTTTTCCATAGAAAACGTTGTGGATAATGAAGAAATTGCTTGTAACAAGCAATTTCTTCATTCTCCACAATGTTTTCCAAAGCTTCTTTTTTCGAAGGGGCGTCAAAAAACTTGGATTGTGTGAGCATGGGTTTAGAGTGATAATTCTTGATTTATCAGGATCCTTTCAACGACTGTATTACCCCGGTAGTTTATATGGAGAGTGATAAAGTGTAAAAGATGGTGTGAAACAGAAAAATACATAATCACGATGGGTGAGTAGTTTTGTGTAGATTAAATATACTAATATTGAACTTTGATCTTCACCAAGAACTTTTGAGGTTAGGTGTATGTTAATATATGTCGAAGACCGCAAAATTTTATTTACAATGTTTTTTTTGTTGTTGTTGTTGTTTTTTGTTTTGTTTTGGTTTTTTTTTTTTTTTTTTTTTATATGGACTGGGTAAATGAAGGCCTTTATGCTGCGAAAATATTATTGAACCTTTCTCTTATCCAAAGGTTGAAGGTGTCACTAGCTAAAGAACCAGATTCATTTTTTCATTCAAATTTCGTCGTAATGTCATCATTTGACACACATTTTAGTCGTCATCTGACACAAATTTTAGTCGTCATCTGACACACATTTTAGTCGTCATCTGACACACATTTTAGTCGTCATCTGACACACATTTTATAACAAGTCCAATGATTTAGATAGTTAAAAAACAGAATTATTATTTTCAATTAGCTCGGTTGTTTCCGGCAAATACTCGAGGTATTAGCCAATCTCTATCCCCTCCCTTTTGCTCGGCTAGCCATATCTACTGTCTCTGATAGGAAGTACCCCTTCGATATTTCTCTGATAGGAAGTACCCCTTCGATATTTAAGTGCGTTATTTTGCAGAATTTATGGCAAATAACATTCAACAGAACGTAAATTGATTGATTGGCGACCTTATCGTCGTAGCTACAGCTTGAATAAACAGTAGTTACAACGTTTGATTCGCCAAATTAACTAAAGTGCTTCACAAAAATTTCGGCCACTGTTATAGTTCAAATTTCACTGGCTGTCAGATAAATGAATGAATTGATTTTCCGGCGGAGGGGGGGGGGGTAGTTCGTTCTTTTGCTTTTTTAGTTATTTGCTGGATTTTTTTTTTTTTTTTTTTTTTTTTTCTTTTTTTTTTTTTTTTTTTTTTTTTAAGGGGGGGTTGTTTTCTGTAACTGTAATTGGTCAATTGCTGTAGCCTTTGCGCCGTCGCCGTCTTAAAAGCAGAGCGTATACTAACCTTTGAAATCTAGGAGCCATTGATAACTCATTCATGAAATTCTAGTGGTCAAAACTTTTTTGAAAGGGTCAAACAGCAGAAGGAGCAAACCCCCATAAGTATACGTTTTCTTTTTCTGTATCTATTGCTTCTATTTAATTCACTTCATATATGATATGAAGAAGAAATTAATTTATATAGTTTTGAATAAGATGCATCACTGAAAATTTGAGGTATCACAATTCCCTGTTTTTACACTCAGATATTCCTCACTCTTAGACAAATTCTAAGGGTCAAAACAGGATAATTCCAGATTTCTGAGGGGGTAAGCTTGGTTTACGAGTCAAATACGAGCCGTATAAAAGCTATGATATTTTGTGATACCTCTGTTATTAATTACGGTTATCTCTTGAAACTTTTATATATTTTTGCCATTACATGTGTACAGTTTAAAGCAATTTATGCTGTTATTGTAGATAATTCCTATTACATTATGTTCAAATTATGCCCCCTTTTCAGAGGTTCTTTCCTCTATCCAGCAACCAACAGCTAAGTGCCGGGTACCCGTTGGCGTTGTCCTTTGTTTTCATTTGTTTGTTTGATTTGTCGTTTTGTTTAATCTGACTGTTTGTATCATTACTTTTTTTAAAATAAGAATACAAGTATACAAAGGTCGGTAGACGACCCTTGTACAAAAATCTAGCAAGATAAAACCATTGAACTATAGATGGAAAATCGTAAAATGAGAGATAAATAACAGTGTGTGCTACTTTTGGATATATAATCAAAGTGAAAGATAAAGTAAGGTAATACATGGGCTTCGCTCCGATTTAATACGTTTTGTCTTAAGTGTCCCTTTGGATACATAAAGTTCTCGAAATGTGTTCGAAACATGACAAACCATTACTAATGCGTCAAGAATCCATAAAATGCAAATCCCAAATAAGAAATATCTGTGACTCTTAATGTGGCAAGGCGTCGTTTCAAGTGTGCGAAAACTTACAGATGGCTAGCCCCGTCCACTTGCCTTCGACAGAAAGTACAACTTAGATACAAATGTCTACCAATGTCAGAGTTCAGTGTTCACTTCTGGTCTTAATGTATCATTCAATGGGTTGATCAGTTGTTTAATTGACAGTAACGATTCTTCACTTATCAATTAAATTCAATTTGCTCGGACAGATCACAATGATTGGGGTCGAAACATTATCATTTCGGGAGATAATGCTGGTGCATGTTTTCTTCGGTGTGCTACAAAAACATCCTACATCCATCTTTTTAATCCGTATTTACAATGGTTTGACTAACGACTACATGCCTTTCAAGCTGACTTCTCAATCATTTTTAATACGGGTACCAACCACCTTGAAAGACATGAATAGATGAAACCCTTTTTAGAAGACGGCCCTGGATAACCCTTGATATTTCGAAAGCAAGATGAAAAGGAGAAATTCTGTCGAATTCGAAAGGCTAAGTTCACAACTAGACTGGTAGTGAGCAATCCGACCAGCATATATTAGGAATTTCGAATGACAAATCGTCTTTAGTGGAGCGAAATATCGTTACTACAGCTTTGTTAAAGCTGTAGTTACGATTTTTTGTTCGCCAAACGACTGTCTTTTATCCAATATCGAATAAAAATTCAATACTAAATGAGCAGAGGTCGTGAGATTGTGACATGGTATAGATCAATCATGTTTCCCATTTATTTCGGGTCAAATACCTTAATGCAGCTTGTTAAATCAAGTACCATTATCTTTGAAAAGTTGATAGATTACTTTTAAAGGTCACCACAGGACTTGATATAGTGAACATTGTATTGGAACAGTAGTTATATACTTGTATCGGAAGAAGTTATACAGTATCGGAGTGTATGTATATATAAGTATAGTTGGTTCCTCTCGACTTCATTTGTTGGTTTGTTTTATTATCATTATTATTATTATTCATTATTATTATTATTTATATCAAATATTGTTTGACGCTTAAGCAAGTTTTCCGAATTAAGTGATCGTGGTTAACAATCAAAGAATAAATCGACAAAACAAATCATTTATTCAGACAGGAAGTAAACTTTGAGCTCCGTCTCTAGTCGACACGTAGCATTTTGTTGGTTGGGCGAATTAAACGTCGTACTACAGATTATTTAAGATGTAGTTACGACGTTTAGGTCGCCAACAAACCATTTAACTTTTTGTTGAATGTTAGATCTAATCAACATAAAATTTGAAAAATAACGCCGTTTACCCTTTTCCCACTCCTTGACTCTTTTTTGACGCCCCCCCCTCCCGATTACAATTGGGAAAAATTGTGTAAAATGAAGAAATTGCTTGTAACAAGCATTTTCTTCATTCTTCACAATGTTTTTTACCCGGAAAGTTGAAAAAATCTAAGCTTTCATCAATTTTTAATTGTCGTCTGCAACTCATTTCAATTTGGACCAGTCTAAGTGGAATTTTCTGTTGTAGTCTGTGGGTGTGGCCAGCGGAGACAGTGGGCCGGGCAAGCGACTAGTCGGTAAAAGAGGAACCAGATTAATGACACTTTTTCCTAAAAAAATAATGTGATTATTATTTTAGTAAGTGTTCGGTTGTTTTGTCTTCCTTAGTGTAGTCGCTGAGGAAACCAAAACTTCAGAGCTACAGCTTAGTTTTGTCGTAGTTTCGATATTTTGATACACGCTGACGATTTCCAGGGCATATACAATTGACCAATCGCTGACCCCGCCCACTGTCTCATTTTGCCCCGCCCATTGACTCCGACGGGTAGTTCCACTTCCATTTTAACGGCGTTTTTTTGCAAAATTTATGGCCTATAGCAAGTTACAAATCAGTAGAATAGTAGTCGCCAAACAAACAAAAATGATACACCAAAATGGCGGCCAAAGTCAGAGTACAAACTGAACTTCCAATCTGAATGAATAATTTCATTGGTCGGTGGATTATTTGATAGACAGTCGCGATTGGCCAATTCCTGTCCAATCAATGAATTACCCTTTCAAATAAAATCTTTGCATTTTTTGGTTTTCTTTGGTCTCGACTATGGTAACTATGATTCGAAGCACGGGACTTGTGACCATGATTTTACCGAAAATCTAACTCCAATTCCATGTTTGTCAATAAACACATACGAAGAAACTGTTGAACACGTATAAATCAAGTTGTAATTAAGACGTTTACGTCTCTATTCAACGAGTTGCTTTTTGTCCTATTTCCCGACGATAAATTTTGACTACCTATGTTTGATATCTCAGTCGATCTGCTTTGTCGGAGGTCAGTCGGCGTAGTCAGCATACGTCATATGTGGTTCAATGACTATTCTAAAATTTAGAAAAATCTGTCAAAGTCGAACATGTGTCTAACTCTTATTGTGCTGCACGGACTGGGCAGTCTGGTTAGGGTCGTAACCTTTTA
Source organism: Fragum fragum (assembly GCA_946902895.1). Classification (NCBI taxonomy): domain Eukaryota; kingdom Metazoa; phylum Mollusca; class Bivalvia; order Cardiida; family Cardiidae; genus Fragum; species Fragum fragum. The sequence goes on along the minus strand of OX336368.1, from coordinate 33,830,211 downwards.
AGAATTGAAGATGACCAATCTATCAAACGCTTCTGTCAATCAAAGAATGAGTCGATCAATGAAATCATTCATTCAAACTAGACGATAACTTTGAACTCCGATATTGGCCGCCATTTATGTTAAGCATTTTAAATGGTTTAGAGGCTTAAACATCGTAACTACAGCTTATCCAAGCTGCAGTTACGACGTTTAGGTTGCCAACCAATCCTCCTGCTACATGCTATTGGTCATACGTTTGGTAAATAACGCCGTTTACTACCGAAGCGGAATTTCCTGTTGGAGTCAATGGGCAGGGCCAAAAGAGTAAGTTGGCGGTGCCAACAATTTGTCGATTTTCGTAAACAGGCCCCAGCTGACAGATCTTTGGTGCTGCCTACTGAGATCCAACAGAGGTTCCACTTCCTAAATCTATTGCCTTTAAATAGCAAATACATATATGTATAGTTCTGATATAAATACTATTCTTAGAGTCTTGAAATTTATATTTCTAGCCAACTAAAGTTAATAGTATAGGAACTCTTGAACAAAAGCTCCGTAAAGATGAGATATTGCAATTGTAATATTCTACTATTTTAATAAATAATAAAATGTTTTTACGACCTACATGTATACATTCACCCTTTCCCATTTCTCAAAATTTTAGACTGCTCCAATTTAAAAGGAGTTGCAGACAACAATTATTAATATTGGATGCAAATTGAAAAGTAACCAACCTACAGATCAGAAAAAAATGTGGGAAAAGAAAAAATAATTGCTTGTTACAAATTGCTTGTAACAAGCAATTATTTCTTCTTTTCACACAATGTTTTCTCAAGTATGAAATCACAGGGACGTAAAAACCAGGGATTAAACTGGAAAGGGTCAAGTCTGTATTTTGACTGTGGCGTGTCTGTAGTCGCGAGATGAGAGCAAAGTATTTGCCCTAAGGGCTCATTATTTTATTGAAACTTTGTATCTAATATGACAAACCTATCCGTCTAATTACATTTTATATTTGCAGATAAACGTGGCACCACTTGAATGTCTTCATTTGCTTGCTATTATTTGTTTGATAGGCAAGAGGCCTAACAACAAATTAGTGAATTGAATTAATTTAAACGGCGTTATTTTGAAAAAAATATGATCATTAGCATGTAACAAAAAGGTAAAATGGACTGTTGGAGACCTTCAAGTCGAATAAGCTGTAGTTACGTCGTTCAGAACCAACAAATAAGCTTTACATAAATCTTGGTCAAGGTCGGAGTTAAAAGATCAAATGAATGATTTGATTGTTCTATAGATTATTTGATAGACATTCAAGATCCTTCAGTTTGACTAAATTATTAGATTCATGGTTTAAATTTTAAATATTTTTATATTTTAACTCATTCGCAGACAAATAAATTTTAGACTGGTCCAAATTGAAAGAAGTTATAGACGAAATATTGAGTTCATGGAATTTTAATATTCTTTGTCTTTTGGGATAGAAAACATTGTGGAAAATGAAGAAATTGCTTGTAACAAGCAATTTCTTCATTTTCCACAATGTTTTCCAAAGTTTTTTTTTTCTCGGGGCGTTCAAAAGCGACATTGTCTTGGAATTGGTCAAGGAGGTCTTATGTTTTTACTAACATGAGCGCTCTTTCGTTTAAATGTGGAAAAATTCAATTTCGGTTGACAGAGGTAACAAAATGACAAATGTGATTCAAACTCTAATCACGGCTCAATGGTTTCTATACGGTATATAAATGATTTGTCTCTGAATTTTCTCTCAGACCATGTTTTTTCTTGTAAAACTGTGTGTGTTTCCTGTAGGTTGCATTTCACAGCAGGACAAAATCGATTACTCTATAAATCTATTTTAGCTTTATACGAGACATTTAAACATATTTTTGTTACACGCAAATAAAAGGGAGTACACTTAAGAAATTGACAGGATATGTTTTGTTTCCTTTGAGGAATAAACTTAAAAAAAATAACCACATGCACTATGTTAATACGCTAAACGGATTCATAATTAGTGTTACTAAGGTTTTAGGTTCATACCCCAATGAGAACAAAATTATTCTCTTTATTTCTTACAATGTAATGCTGTCAATTAAGACGAATCAAACATTTTAAGATTATTTTTTAATGAAATCTTGTGGATGTTTTTTTGTGCGCAACCATACAAAATAATTGCGTGGAAGTATAAAACATAAGCCAATCAAAGCCAATCAAAACACTTGAATCTTGATAGACGATATTAGAATAATATATAATAAGATAGAAAATGTTCTTCTTTTCTGATTTTGTTTTTGATACCATAGTATATCAGGGACAAAGATAGAGACATGGGTTGGGAAAGAACAAATCAAAACTTCAAATTATGTGATCATCTTGAGGGTTTTTTACATAATTGGGAAAGAACTTATTCTTGAATGACACTTGAATCAGAACAATTACCTCCTGAACTATGCAATTCTGGCCGATTCAGTTCATTAGTTACTGTATACGACAAGGAATTCGTTCGCGTACTTTGGCACTGTTTAACAAAGAGTTATGAAGAAATCAAGTATAAAGGATTATTCTGTTTACATGCAAAGTTTTTGAGTAGGCAAAATCGAGTGAAAACAATTTACACACGGCCCCGCATTTTTACACGCTGAAGAAAAATAAAAGGTCAAACATTGTAAAAAGAAGACAATGTTATTTAAAAAAAAAAATAATCGACATTTTCAGCTTTTCCTTAAATATATTCTATATATTCAATAGTCTAGAATATTCTCGTTTACAATGAGATAATGAAGGACAATTTTCTGCAAAGTTACTTGCAAGTTCAATTGCCTTCCTTTTTTTCAGGCGAACTACTATCAAAGATCATGGGCAGTAGTCGACCACCCGAGAGTGGCTCTGACGTTCTGTTACCCCCTACAACACCGCCTGATGTTGCCCCTAAAGACACCCCTTTTGTCCAGGACACCTCAACACAGGAGCCCAAAATATACAAACGGCGGTGGTTTATCCTGATCTTATTCGTGCTGTATTCGTTCAGTAACGCCTACCAATGGATTCATTTGAATATAATAGCCAACGTCATAATAAAGTTTTATAACGAAAGTCTTCCCGAGGACACATTCCGACAAGAAACCGCGGTTGACTGGCTTTCTATGATCTATATGTTGGCTTATATACCGTTGATTTTTCCTGCAACATGGCTACTAGATAAGAAAGGACTTCGTGTATGTGTGTTGTGTGGGGCATTGCTAAATTCTCTAGGGGCGTGGTTAAAATGTGCATCGACCTCCCCGGATAGATTTGCTGTGTTAATGTTTGCTCAGACTATTTGTGCTATAGCTCAAATTTTTATTCTTGGCATTCCTGCGAGACTAGCGGCCGTTTGGTTTGGTCCGAATCAAGTTTCAACAGCGACCTCCATTGGCGTCTTCGGAAACCAGGTATGTTAATCCACTTAACAATTGACGGACCGTCGTTTCAATCCAACAATCGACTAACCAATCAAATCCATTACTTAATCGAAAGTGAATGTTGATCTCCGATATTTATGTAAACTATTTTTGGCTGGTTAAGCGACTTATACGTCGTTACTAAAGCTAATCAATTTTGTAGTTGTGACATTTAGGTCGTCTATCCACGAATTGCCATTTTTTATTTACCTTCCATACACTTTACAAACTATATAACGTCATTCGATTTCTCGGTCGAGCCGCATTGTCGGAGGTTAGTGAGCGTTGCCAGCGATCCGTCATTTTTACCCAACACACCTAAAAGGGTTATCCGGTAATTCTGTGAATCACAATATTAAATTGCGGAATATCCAAACCTACAAGAAATTTCTTCAACTTCTGTAAGCTTGGAATTGTCTTTTACAACTCCCTCAATTTGAACAAGTCTAAAATTTTGCTTTTGGGAAATGGATTAAGACTTAAACCAATCCTTGTATCACCGGATCCAATGATAGATCGTTTAAATACATCGTGGAAATGTTTTACTGATTTAAGGTTTAGTCATCTTGAATTGAAATAATAAAAAGTGCCTGTGCCTGAAGCTTGAAGCTTTGTGGCAATACTGTTAAACTAATCATATAAGCAGGTGGACTGAGTGGTCCAAGTTTATCAATTATCATAAGGAGAGTCATCTCATGAATTGACGGATCGCTGGTCCGTCAATTGAGTCTAACAGTAAGTTCTACTTAGATACTAGAAGGCGCAATTTTGCCAAAATGTATGGCCAGTAACATGTAACAAAAATGTAAAATGGCTGGATGACGACCTAAAGGCGTATCTACAGCTTATTCAAGCTGTAGTTACGACGTTTAAGTCGCCAAGCCAACAAAAATGATTCATATAAATGTCGGCCAATGTAGAAGTTCAAAGTTACTTCTGGTCTATAAGAATGATTAAATTTGTCGATTGATTCTTTGATTGACAGCCGCGATTGATCATTTACAACTATATCTAGCTTTTAAGACTATTCCACACTTTGATCAAAATCGATTGTTATAAACACTTCTTTTTGTTTCCATCATTCATATTCATGGCATATCTCGAACAACATTAGTGGCCTAAACATTGGTTTAAATCAAAAACATGTCAAATTTAATACTAATTTTAAGAAGCGTCAATTTATATCTAATCAAATTTGTGTTTTTTTATGGGTTATATAATTAGTTCATATACTATAAAGTGTAGGCGACACGACAATATTTTAGTCTGTTCCAATTTGAAAGAGTTGCAGACGACAATCTTATATTCATGAAATTTTAAAAATCTTTGTCTTTTGGAGTAGAAAACATTGTGGATAATTAAGAAATTGTTTGTAACAAGCAATTTCTTCATTATCCACAATGTTTGCAAAAAAATCCCTGAGGGCGTCCAAAAGCTTTATTATGTAGGAATGGGTTAAAGAGTTCGTTTGTTAACGTGAATGTATATGACCGACCGAAAGCAATAATCACGAAAATGTCATGATTTTCATATTTTCATGATATTTTCATATCATATTTTGTATCGTATTTGATTTCAGGTTGGCGTTGCCGTTGGCTTTGTTCTTCCACCTATATTGGTTCCGAATAGTGACTCGCTCGATGACATCGCTCGCAATCTTGGTACCATGTTTTACCTGGATGCCGGAGTTACAACTGCTCTTTTTCTCATAATCATTTTTGGTAAGGCAGTTACAAATGTAACCCTTTCCTGTTTTGCAAAATGTTAGACCTGTCCTAATTCAAAGGTTTTGCAGACGAAAATTTGAATTATATTTGATTTAGAAAATAACCATTCAGTAGGGTAGAAAATATTGTGGAAAAAGAAGAAATTGCTTGTAACAAGCAATTTCTTCTTTTTCTACAATATTTCTAAATTATGAAGCTTTTCAGCATTGTACTTATGATAGATTATCGTATTTGAAATATTTTGTTGTTGTGATAGTAGTCTCGGTATCTCTACGAATTTTAGAGATCGATGAACATTGTTAGTTAAGTTGTATATGATGCAAAGGTAATTCATTCTTTGGCAACGGAGAACGTGTCAATTTCTATTAGAATCTTCTAATCTTCATGGGGTTTTTACATTCCCACAAAATCCCGCTTTTCATGAAAAAAAAACAACTTTGCAATACATTGTTTAATTTAAAGAATTTATCCACATTTTTTTCTATCCGGAAAGAAAAGGGTTTTGAAAGTACACCAATCATAATTGTCATCTGCAACTTCTTTGAATTCGGATCTGTTCAAAATTTATTTATCTGGTAATGTGTTAATGAGGATTTTTTCTAACCTTTGAAGTGTTCAAAGAAGGCCCACCACGACCACCTAGTAAAGCCCAATTGCTAGCAGGACAAAGTATGGAAGAAGATTACTTCAAATCTTTAATACGGCTTCTAAAAAACAGAGGTTATATCATCTTAATGATAACATATGGTAAGAACGCTGGGTGTTGTCCTGTTTTCTTGTAATTGCTCGCACTTTCATCCCTTTCCTACACAATCCCAATTTTTTCACGCCTCCAAGGAAACAATTTCGTAAAACATTATGGCAAAGAAGAAATTGCTTGTTACTAGCGTTTCTTTCATCACCCACATTGATTTTGAGAGAAAAGAATAAAGTTAAGAATTAAGAATTGTCGTCTGCAATTTATTCAAATAGGACCAGTATAAAAATCTGTTGTTTGAAAAAGGGTAAATGCAAATATAACTACAGGAGGTCAGCCGAAGTCGTTGGTTTCCGAGGACCGCAATTGTTTAGATTTTTAGCTCGCAAAGCGTCAGCTTTGATAGCTTAAGTTAACAGACAAAATTCTGAGGTCTTCTCAAAGTTCAACGAGTACGAACTGCCACTGGAGGCTTAACGACTAAATCCTTTGAATGCCTATGCCATAAAAAGTAGTTCTTATTACAGGAATATTGCAAACTCTGACACTGCTTATGAATTAACTTTATTCAAATTGTAGACAACTCCTTCAAAAGCATGCTTTTTAACCCAATCCCACTTAATCGCGCTTTTGAAGCATCTAAAGAAAGTAGCTTTGAAAACATTGTTGACAATGAAGAAATTGCTTGTTACAAGCAATTTCTTCATTGTCCACACTGTTTTCTATTATACAAGGCATTTTTTTCTAAATTCCACTATACATGTTAACCTTTGACAAATAAAATCATGTTTTGCTAGCTAACAGTACTTTCAGTACTTTGATTTCTATCTGAAACCATTAGTGTATAATAAATCTTCAAGGATCAATCAGTTGTTTGTACAGATTGTCAAATTGAGGGGGAAATTCATTGTTTTCTTTCCAATATGATTCAACAAAATATGACGAAATTTAATTATTTTCTGTATTAGTTCGCCTGTTTGTTGTTGTTATTTTTAACCTAAATAAGATAAACTAGCAGAACTTTAGTTGAAAGAATGTAAATTTCCGATGGCAAAGTTATAAAATCACATCAGCAGAGGAATGTCAATAGAATATTAGAGGATAATTATTTCAGTGCAAGATCGATTTATTTTCTATTGAATGAACAGCAAAAAATTACTATATTTTCATGATGGCGAGGCCACTCGTGAAAACATTCTTTAGTTGCTTACGATATAAAAAATAAATCGATCTAACTCGTAAATAAAACGATTTTTCTATTTCCTCAATGCACAGAGAAAAGCGTTACCTTTTGGGGGAAAGTTTCCAAAAGGCTTCATTTCATACGTGACTGATGACGTCATTAGTGTCTAGAGTCCAGCGTAGATGACATGCAGTAGCATGCAGTGAACGAAAGTAGAGCTATATCTTTCAAAGCGGTGGGGTTAAATCTCATTTAACCACCAGAGAGTAGTAAAGGATTGTATTTTCTATTCCACAGGTATCAATACGGGATGTTACTATGGAATCGGTACTTTATTGAATCCTATCATTCTCTATTACTTTCCGGTAAGTTGTTAATCTGTAACCCTAAACAATTGTCTAGTTGTTCTAGAGGACACACAGCAGACGCGCCAACGCTGTCAATCAAAATGATTGACCAATGAAATAATTCGATTAAACCGGTAGTGAATAGTGACCTCCGACTTAAATGTCTATCTGTTTTATTAGTTTTTTTATGTTGAATTACAACTTATTTCGATGGCCAACCAACGATATAGGTTTTATTTTTGTGTGTTTTGTTTTATGTTTCTGAACCTAAATCATTCAACCAATTAGTTAATGACAAATAGTACACCTACGTTGAATGGGTAAATGTTACCTGGGATTGAAGGTTGTGGCTGCACAGGAGGGCATGGTTTTGTGCCCTGGTTGTCTTAGAATAAACTTTGAAATCGGCGAAAGAAAAAAATCAAACTTTGCTGGTATCACTCAGGGTCGATGAAAAGATTTGTAGATGTTTTAAGATAATTAGCCGCGTCAGTTGTTTTTTTTTTTTTTTTTTTGTTTTTGTTTTTGTTTTGTTTTGTTTTGTTTTTACTAATGTACCTTGTTTCAGGGTCACGAGAGAAGTGCTGGTCAGATCGGTCTCTCATTGGTGCTTGCCGGAGTCGCAGGTTCGGTTGTGGCTGGTCTGTGGTTAGACAAAACGAAAACATTTAAGTGAGTTTTTTCTCCGCTCTTTAGTATGGTCGATGTAAAATATATTTATTCCATTTTTTTTGTTTTTTTTTTTATTTTTCAAAGAAAACTCGATGTAATTGCATATATATTATAGACGCTAGTGTCATCCAATAGGCCTACTTGTTATAGTTGATGTAGCTCTTCTAAATTGAAGATATCCTCTGAAGATCGGAATGTATGTTGATTATAGAAAGGGCAATTAATTCTGACCTTTTTTAAAATGTATATATTCTTTATCATCAAGCACCCAAAAGTCGGGCGTGATAACCCTTACTCAGTACTCTTATTATTCAGTTCGATACCAGTTATGTATCTCATAAATTCACAACCAGCAGTTGCATGCAACGTTCCAACACAATAGAAATATTTCTTCTTTTGTTGCTCGCTGCAGTATTTATTAGACAATGTTATTGATTGTAAAACTACACTCCTCATCAAGTGTAAACAATATAGTGCCTCCCAAAACTTACAACAGCTTCCGATTTCTCAACAGAAAAGGTTTACAAACTTACATATTTACATTTTAACTTATCCATCCAAATCTAACAACTTAATTTACAAAAATTTAAATTGCAACGTTAGCCACCAATCTTTGTTACTAAACGAAAATATATGGTTTACCAGAAAATTGTGTTCACAGATGCCAGGTACATGTATATACATTGAAATTAGTATATTCTCTCTGCTCAATTTTCGTGACCATTGTCCACCATTGACCGGAAGTTTAAATTGCGACTGTAATATAGGCCACCGTATAACGATCGTAAATACATGTATCCGTTACAATTATGTCTAACGTATCTTATGTAATAGTTTGGAGATTTACCCTTACGATAAATTCTATTCAACCCATTCCAACTCAATCCCTCCTTTTTACGCCCTTCAAGAAAAAAGCTTTGGAAAACATTGTGGAAAATGAAGAAATTGCTTGTATCAAGCAATTTCTTCATTATCCACAATGTTTTCTATTCGAAAAGGTGAAAAAATTTAAAATTCCATCAACTTTAAATTGTCGTCTGCAGCTTCTATCAATTTAGACCAGTCAAAAATTTTGTCAAGTGGGAATGGGTTAAGTTATGTTTAATTTCAGTCGTCTCCTGTCATGTCTCCTTTAATACTTAGTTGCGAGATTTTACGTTAACGATATATTTAGTTTGAGTTAAATTTGATTTCAGTCGTCTTCTGGTATACCTTCTTTAATAGTTGCGAGATTGTACGCTTAAGATAAATATAGATTTAGTTAAGTTTGATTTCAGTCGTCTTATGGGACCATATTCGATGTTTGGTAGAAATGGTGTAATAACAAAATCGATAATTATAATAATGATAGTATCTTTAGTTAATAAATATTACTTATTACTAAATTATCAAACAGATCAAAACAGCACTTTAATGATTAACATGTCTACAAAAAGACCTTGGAAAATACAACCAAGTATGTAATAAACAACACACGCGCAAACACGACATGATACAAGCATGAGACACGTCTATGTAAGCAAACAGCATAGCTGGAAATATATATTCATTTTCCATTCCCGCACAATCCCTTCTTTAAACGCTCCTCAAGAAAACGCTTAAGAAACATTGTGAAAAATGAAAAAAATGATTGTATCAAGCAGTTTCTTCATTATCCACGATATTTTCTGTTAAAAAAGACTAAGAAATTTTTAACTCCACATCTCGAAATTGTCTTCTGGAGCTTCTTTAAATTTAGACCAGTCTAAATTCAAGTTTGGCAGGAATGGGTTAAAATGCAGAATGATACAAAAAGGTTTGTTCACGATTTCATGCATTTTAAAATTATGAAAGCTATTGGGGAAAACCCGAATCCTTTTTGTAAAGCGTAAAATCATTTTCTCACACTAAGACGTCGTTGAGCGTGCAATAAAGCTGTAGATGCGACATTTTGCATGTCAAACGACGAAGAGCTCCTTCATCGTATTTTCTCTTGGGTTTAAAATTTATGATGACCAGTAGTAGTGCTATTACGGTAGTAAGAATCTACTTTCTGTCTAAAACCGGTCTGGTTCTTAATCTAACCTTAACACATTACCAGACTAGAAACTTTTAGACTGGTCCAAATTCCAAGAACTCGCAGACGACAATTTTCAGTTGACGGAATTTTGAAAATCCTTGTCTTTGCAGTAGAAAATGTATGACATTTAAGAAACTGCCTGTTTCAAGCAATTTCTTCGTTTCCCGCAACATTCTCCCAAGCTTAATTCTGAAGGGGCTCAAAAGGCGTGATCGTGTGGGAATGGGTTAAATGTATGGATGATGTTTTATGGCGCACCACCACCTATTGTTGTATTGCACGTAAAGTATTTAACAAATGTAACGTTACTAAATAATCACGTTTGTTCTTCTGGATGAGACTGCAGGTGTGTTGGTCACGCAAAAGGAGCCGTTTATTCGTGTATTGAACTGTATTATGTCACAGGCGTAGTAATTTCCATTCCATATCCCATTTACATCGAAGTGAAAATATGAGATATCGAACAAAATCAAAGCGCTGAAAGCCTGAGATATGTATACAGGAGATATATAATCTGGGCAGAAAAAGTTTGATGGTCGGATTATCGGAGATGCCACTTTCTACCCAAATCTACTGTCGATTATGCGCAGATCTGCCAATTTCTGCGCTAGGGGACACAACCTGCCCGCAATAATTTTCATCCCGTTGAGGTATTGTAACGATATATTTACATGTATATATCGTTACATATTTTTCACCCGATCAAAATGCTTTGAAGAGATCTGATAGAGGCCACCCAAGGATCCTTCCTGTGAATTTTGGTTGAGTTTGGTTGAATTACGTTCAGTACTTTCTGAGAAGAAGATTTTTAAAGTTACAGATTGACGGACGGACGGACGACGGACACCACATCATGACAAAAGTTCGTTGGCTTTCAGCCAGTGGAGCTAGCGAGAGAGAGCTAGATAGTGAGAGAGATGGGGAAATGGAGCGTGTAGCCAGGTTCGAACTAGGAGGCTCTTGCGTGCAATGTGAGTATTCTATCACACAGACCATTTTCGTTATGTAAATATGCGCCTTATAATCTCCAGATAAAGAGAGCGAGAGAGGGCGGGCGGTCGTTTACTAGGTTAAGATGATTATGTACACCTCTCAAAAGAGGTATGTAGACGTTGCATCCTTTGGGTAGAATTCGGAGGTAAAAAATGTATAGACACAAAGTCCGAGCATTCAGACAGTACGAATATGATCCTATGAATGACCAATTAATTTGTTAAACAAAACATTCCAATCGTGCGTAAAACCGACAGCTTCGCTTATGAGCTTTATACAGCAACTTCGTCTAACCGGACCGTTTTAACATTGTTACTCTAGAATAAGTAATATTATTTTGGTATGACACAAACACCTTATTTTTTCTTAACAATATGATATGATTATATATGTTTGATAATGTCCAAATTATTATATATCTCCTTTCTTTCTTTCCATTCACTCGTCAAGTTTGATAATTTTGCCCAATTCAGAACATTCACACGAAAGTACCTTACATCAAGCAGGCAGCTTTCAATGAGCCATATCTCGCCTTCGTCCTTCTCGCCTCAATCGGGCGTATTAATTTATGGCCAGATCCGATCTAATTTTAATGCGACAGAAGATCACATTAATTGCGGTAGATGTTTTTACATTATGTTTTCACATTAAACTCTGCATGGGATTGAATTTTTAGTATGGTAACTTTAGCCTTAGATTGCTTACGCAATCTCAGGCTAAAAATGCTGCCTACTGCTTGCTTGAGTATATGAGTAATAAGAAAAGCGACTTTTCATCTCTTATTTCAATCGCCTACTACGACCTATCAATAAGAGAGACGCAGAGGTGTTACTCTGGAAAATTTGACCGGTACCCTACGGGATATGCTGGTCTTATGGTGGCCATCGTATTGTAGGCAGCCTTAACCCATTACCAGACGACGAAATTTTAGACTGGTCCAAATTGAAAGGAACTGCAGACGACAATTTAAAGTTAATGAAATTTTAGATTTTTTGGGGTAGAAAACGTCGTGTAAAATGAAGAAATTGCTTATAACAAGCATTTTCTTAATAATTTTTCACAATGTTTTCCAAAGCTTTACCTTGGGGGCGTCTAAAAGCGTCACTGAGTTTGAATGGGTTAAGCTCTGTCAATTACCACTTCTTGTCAATAGAGCTTTGATTTTGCTGGTTTGATGTTCACTGTAAACATATAAGTTTCATATATCCTCTCTATTGGTGATGCACTTTGACCTTTTTTACATTTTGACATTCACCAAATTCGTTTCGACAATTCAACTCTTTTCTCTGTTACAGAAGCACGACGGTCGGTATCTATTTCTTGTCGATGGCTGGTATGGTTGTTTTGACGTTCACCATGGATGTTGGTCTTATATGGATCGTGTTTATTACCGGATCTGCGTTAGGGTAAGTGATTCTTCAAATGAAATTACGCTTTGATTCGATATAGTATAACAAAGAAGTGAATTAATTGTTTCAGTGGGTCTTTCAATAAACAGTTGTCACGCTGATTAAAAAATGAAGAATTCCTATAAACTTGATCAAATAAACGATAAAACCCAACAGGTCATTCAGAATACTGGTAAGTATTGTGCCCATTACTCGAGTAATTCCATAATATGACGTACTTAAACCATTCCTGTTTTGCAAAATTTTAGACCTGTCCAAATTCAAAGATTTTTCAGACAAAAATATACAGTAGATTTTATTGTAAAATAACCATTCAGTAGGGTAGGAAATATTGTGGGAAAAAAGAAGAAATTTTCTTGTAACAAACAATTTCTTCTTTTTCTACAATCTCTATGATAAAATCACAGGGACGTAAAAACCATACAGGGATTGAACAGGAAAGGGTTGAGAAAACATCTATGTTATCTTTTAGGACTTATTGATGTTTTTTATTACGACGTGTAGGTCTGCATCTACCGGTTTACCTTTTGTTTATTCTCCTGACTATTTATTGTGCAAACTAACGATGTTTGATATTACACTTGAAATATCATCTTGGCGGGGTCAGCGATCCCTCAACTTTGGCACTCCCAGATGATCGTTTGTTGTGTGATGATTCATAACTAACTCGGCAATGGACGATCACATTCCGCTATTATCGTATTTCAAGTATTTTGACCTATCTCATCACAAATAGTTTATATTCTAGAGTATTTATATAGAGAATCTGCAGACGAAAACTAATTTGTTAACCCGGTCAAATTTGTCTAGATATATTGATCGCGACTGATCTGGCACAAAATGGAATATAGGGTATGTTAATAAGGGTGTTCAACTGAAGGAGTGTGCACGCGTAAATGAAATATATAAATCGAAACTAATCTTGAACAATATGGCGTTTGTTTTATATTAATAAAGGTATTCAATTAAAGAGGTATGCACGCGTTGATGAAAATGAAATGAAATATATAAATTGAAACTGATCCTGCACAAAATGGCCTGTATGGTGTATTAATAAAGGTATTCAATTAAAGGAGCGTACACGCGTAAATGAAAATGAAATGAAACATATAAATAGAAATGTGTCTGGCACAAAACGGTCTTTATGGTATATTAATATGGCTATTCAATTAAAAGAGTATTCACGCGTAAATGAAAATGAAAAATATATGAGTCGAAACTGATCTGGCACAAAAAGGCGTGTATGGTATGTTGATAATTAAATGTATTCAATTAAAGGGGTATGCACGCGTATATGAAAATGAAAATTATTGATCGAAACTAATCTGAAACAAAATGGCGTGTATGGTATTTAAAAAAAGTATACAATTAAAGAAGTATGCACGCATAAATGAAGCGTAAATGAAAATGAAATATTACTTTAAAACATTACATTCTTGAAGCAGATTAATTGCTAAAGTTGTTGAAAATTCAGTGTTTTTCATTTAATTTATAACTGTATTGCAGAATTTTAGACCTGATCGAGTTCACTGCCGGAGTCGATGGGCGAATCCAGCGATCCTTTTATTGTGTCATCCTAAATGTATATGAATGTCACAAACATTGAAAAGATGCCCATTCCTCCCATTCCGAAAACCACTGAATATGAATAGTTTACGACCGACCATTCAGTCAAAGTGCAATGCTGTTAATCATGATTCATTGTCCTTCAGTTTAGCTCTGTTGTCAAATTGGTGCTAACTTTCCTCATGTCACGATCTGTTCCGTACCTGTGATCTTTGGTTTTAACCAATTCGTAAATACAAATACAATGATGCTTTTCGACGCCCCTCAAGGAAAACAATTCGGAAAACATTGTGTAAAATGAAGAAATTGCTTGTAACAAGCAATTTCTTCAACTTACACAATGTTTCTACCCAGAAATTTGGGAAACCTAAAATTTCATTTACTTTAAATTATCTTCTGCAAATCCTTTCAATTAGCTCAGTTGGTAGAGCACTTGACTTCAAACCTCAAGATCACGGGTTCGAGCCCTGGGCTGGCCATATCAACTAACTAACTACTTGTCTTTCGGATGAGACGTTAAACCGAGGCCCCGTGTGACGATGCTATCCATCGAGCACGTTAAAGAACCAGGCGGGGCTCTCAGTAGTTTCGTCCTGTATCCTTGCACTATCCCCCGTAACAACAAACCGTCTTCTGGATGCGTCGCTCATATGGGCATGTGCTACGGTAGCGACGATAAATAAACGGAAATACACAAATACTTTCAATTTGGACAAGCCTTAACTTTTGCCGTCTGGTAATGGATTAACCCATTCCAACTCAATCCCTCCTTTTTACACCCCTCGGGAAAAAAGCTTTGGAAAACATTGTGGAAAATGTATCAAGCAATTTCTTCATTATCCACAATGTTTTCTATCCAAAAAGACGAAAAAATTCAAAATTCCATCAACATGAATTTGTCGTCTGCAGCTTCTTTCAATTTGGACCAGTTTAAACTTTTGCCGTCTGGTAATGGATTAATTGAGTTGTCGCATGAGTAAACTCTATCGAAAAAAACGTAAATAATCCCATTATCTCAGTCCATCTATTTGCTCAAATGTCCTTCTATCGGAAAGTCGAAAGAAACTATAATAGCTATACTTTGGGTTAAATCTATTTTTGTTAAAGTAAATATCGATGTTTCCTTTGGAGTTGAGTGTATTGAGATATTTTGTTTGTTGTCAAATAATAGAGCGAGAGGGGGTAGTGGCATGATATTAAATAATGGCGCTTTTTAGCTTTTTTTTTCTTCTTAATTTACTATTTCTATAGAGTCATCATAATTTTCATTATCAATTCTTTTTAACTTTCAGAATTATCATCATTTTTATTTTTCACTCATTATCACTATCATCGCTATTATCATCATCATCATATATTATCATCGCTATCATGATCATTATCATTATCTTCATTATTACTATTATTACCATAATTGACGTTCCATACCATTTCAACTAGCTACCTATTATCCTTTGTTATAAAAACCCTTTGTCTTTACGCCCGACTAATTGACGGATCGCTGACCCCCGCCTACTTAGGTCCGACAGGAAGTTCCACCTCGATATTAAATTGCGTTATTTTGCAAAATTTACGGCCAGTTATAGGCAACAAAAAAGCCTAATGCTTGGTTCGCAACCTAGACTTCCTAGCTGTAGTTACGACGTTTTAGTCGTCAAACGAACAAGGATTCTTCACATGTATTTCAGAAAATATCGTTTAACCCTTTCCTGTACAATCACTGTTTTTTACGTCCCTGTGCTTTTATATTTGGGAAAATATTGTGGAAAAAAAAGAAATTGCTTGTAACAAGCAATTTCTACTTTCCCCACAATATTTTCTACCCTACTGAACTATTATTTTTCAAATAAAATCAACTTGAAATTGTTGTCTGCAAAGCCTTTGAATTTGGACCAGTCTAAAATTTTGTAAAACAGGAAAGGGTTAAGGTACACTTCCGGTCTAAATGAACGATTGGATTTTTCTATTAATTTTTTGATTGACAACAACAATTTTTTAATTATGTAGTTATTATTATGTATTATGTAGTGAAGGAAAACATTTTGTCCTTTACTCGCAACGAGTCCTTCTCTAACTTCTACCATCTATAAGTGGGTTGAAAAAGTTGCTTAACCATTTCCTGTTCAATCCCTGGTTTTAACGTCCCTTTGATTTTATTACTGAGAAAACATTGTAGAAAAGATGAAATTGCTTGTTACAAGCAATTTCCTCTTTTCCACAACATTATCTATCCCATCGAATGATTTAATCAAATCCACTTAAAATTTCAGTCTGCAAAACTTTGAATTTGGACAGGTCTAAAACTTTGCAAAACAGGAATGGTTTAAAGGCAAATGAAATTCATATTTCAATTATCTGTTATTTCAACAAAAATTCCAAGGAGTTGTGTTCGTCGTTGTATAAGAATGTGTCAGATTCTTGGTTGAATTATTTTGAAATGACTACAATCTTTAATTTCTATCTGGTTAGATTCTCCAAAGGGCAATCTAATTCTGATCTTAAATGCGACAATCTAAGACTGGTTTAATCAACGTTTTCACCGGCGCGAAATGGGAAATTTAACAGAATCCATTCTAGATTAAGACAAGAACCAACACATTTCTAGCATTATTCAAATGAGTTGTCAAAATTTCAATTTCAAGTTTGACACATTTCTGGAACGTGTTCAGAATTAAATGTGATTTTGCGTCCTTGTGGAATCTAAATGGAAGTTTTGAACGTACTGTACTAAAATCGATAACCCTTTTAAGTATTCAGATATTTTTTGTGGATATTTCAGAACAATAATTTTCTTGGCACAACGTTTGTGAATAGGGTTGTTGTTGTTTTTTTTTGTTGTTGTTGTTGTTGCTTTTTTCCTGCTGGTGATGATGTTGTTATTTCACAAGGAAATATACATGTTCCCATAAAAAGTTTGACATCGGCGTGTCATTTTAAAAGCAGAGTTGTTATGTTGTTGTCTTCTAGGAGGTTCTATTATTTAGGGTTGTGGGGGTATGAGTGTGTGTGTGTTTGTGTGTATGTTTACGTGTGGATGTTTTCTTTAGCATTCTCAAACCCTATGATAGTTATTTAAGATATAGAGATTGTTGATTATAAAATGAGAATGCTTGTTACTAGTGACTTCTTCTTCTTTTTTTTCCATAATATTTTCTTAAGTATAAGAACACATGGTCGTAAAAACCAGGGATTGAACATGAAATGGTTGAGAAAACCCATTTATTTTCAGGTTTTTTATGACTGGTTACCTCCCTGTTGGATTTGAGTTCGCCGCAGAAATTACCTACCCTGAGTCCGAGGGTACATCGTCTGGTCTCCTTAATGCTTCTGCACAGGTTGGTTTTAACCCTTGTCATGCTGAACCAGGAATATTCTGGTTTTGGCAGGAGATATAGAAAAAGATCAGACTGCATATAAGTGCAGTCTGATCTTAGTAGACGCTGTCATAGCGCAGTTGGTAGACTGTCAATCTAGAGGTCCCGGGTTCGATCCCCGACGGCGGCACTCATCCTTTCCGACTATTTGTCTCTCACCAATGGGTCGATAATCGTAGACCTATTTGGGATAGCAGCTGAAGGCTAAGAAAGGATGTAATGGTAGTACTGGTGTGAGAAATACCAGGATTCCATTGTTAGGTGCTCCAGCCGCCGCGATATAACTGAAAGATTGTTGAAAGCGGCGTTAAACCCCATTCAAACAAACAACTGATCTTTTTCTACACCTTCTAATTTACTTTTCAACATGAGTGATGTTTATAGAATCAATTTTTATAAAAATGTTTGACCTCAACTAATACTTCCGAAACTTTCAGGCCTTTAATTGGATAAGGATTATATTCAGCATGACAAAGATTAAATTTTTTAAGGGACGACCAAATTTAAGACTGGTCCAAATTCAAAGATGTAGAAGACGACAATTTTTAGATCAAGAACTTTTTTACCAAAATCAGCTTCAAAAGATTTGATCGGTATAAACCACCATGTATACTCAGCAAAAATGAAAACTTGACACTATCGAAGTTTTCAATTTTTCTCCTGTGTAAAAACATTCTAAACTATGACATAGCAAATAGGAAACGTGACAGCATAACATTTTTATATTATAAAAGCACGTGTTTTCCTTACAAAGTGTGAAAAAGGGAATACAGCTATTGCATGAACATACCACAAATCTTGCTGTCATTGGTCCAAATTTTCCTTAACTTAGCGCACATGTTTTTTAAATTGATTAATTGATTGAATGGGGTTTAACGGCACTTTCAACAAGTGTGTGTTCAGCTACTGACCCGGTTAGGTGTACATGCGTTCTGAAATTAACTATTGTGTGTGCGAACAATTTATTGTTCTGTGTTCTGGTAACAGCGGTCATAGATTGGCCTGATAAAAGCTTTTCGATTGCTATTTGACGTTACTCATTTGAAAGTCGAAGCATTTCCTAAAACTGATTTTTCTCTTTGGCTCTTTTAAAAAGCGTGTCTTCAATCATGGGATGTCATGGTTAAGATCCCCATTTGTCTCTCAGCAATGGGTGGATGATCGTAATCTTAAGTGGGATAGCAGCTGGAGGCTAGGAAAGGATATATTGGTGGTATTGGTGAGAGATATACCAGGAATCAATTGTTAGGTGCTCAAGCCACCGCGATTTGACTGAAAAATTGTTAAAATCGGCGTTAAAACCCATTCAAACAAACAAATCAATTTGAATAGTTTTTCAAGGTAAGAAATAGTAAGTAATTTGTGATGTAAAGTCGAGTGAAGAATGGTCTATAATTTTCATGTAACATAATTGTAATTATTATAATTCGAATGATAAATACTTCGGATCATATATATTTTTTTCTGTGTTTGAACTAGTAGCATTTTGGGGCGGCATCCTCCTCAAGGCGCGTTGCTACAGTTCCTTTTTCTTCCTTTACCTTTTCCTTTAGACATTTGGAATCATGATGACGATCGGTATGCGGGCTTTATTAAACAAAGTGAGTGTGTTGGCGGCAAATATAACGGTGTCTGTGGTGTTACTGGTGGGGACTATCATGACAGGTAATCTATCTTCAGGAAATTTAAACCATTCCCAAACAATTTCGTTTTTGGCACCCATCAAGAAAAATACTTTGGAAATCATAGTGGAAAATGAAGAAGTTGCTTGTATAAAGCAAATTCTTCATTATCCACATTCTACCCAGGAAAATCAGAAATTTTAAAAGTCTAACTATTTGATATTGCTGTCTGCGAAATCCTTGAATTTGGACCAGTCTACAATTTTGTCGTGGAGGTTTACTGTCCGTGGTGTAACCGATTGAATCTGACTGTTCTAGAGATACATGTGATTAACCCATTACTACATAACACAATTTTAAAATGGTCCAAAATAAAAAATATTGCAGGCGAAAAATGTATGTTGACTAAGTCTTACTGTCATATTTGTTTTTTATTTGTCTTTTGATGTATAAAAGATTGTGAATAATGAAGAAATTGCTTGATCAAGCGATTCTTTCATTTTCGTCTTCTTTTTGTGTGGTAATGGGCTAAACTAAACGCCAATTGCTATAAATAACTTAAGCTAAGCCCCGCTCCTTTCATGACGTTTTTATTTTTTTTTTTTTTTTTTTTTTCAATTCATCCAATATCTCCGTTAGATCCTTCAATTAGTACTCGATTTGCGAAAGTTTTCGCAAATGAAAAAAATATAAAATGTACGATTTTGATAAGAGTAAGCGCTTGAAATAAATGTGAAGAAATGCCAAATTGTGCCAAATAAAACAAGGATACTTTTATTATTATTAATTATGTATGTCCCTCAATCCAAATCTTTTACAATTAAAAGGCCAAAACGTATATATATTAGAATATTATTTCTATATTAACAGGTTTTATAAAGGCCGACTACAGACGACAAGCAGCCGGTAGACAAGTAAGTTAATCCTTTCCTGTTTTTTGAAAACTTATATTAGTCCAAATCGAAAGAGGTTGCAGACGACAATGAAAATTGGATGCAATTCGAAATAAAACCATCCAATGTGGTAGAAAATATTGTGGGAAAAGAAAAAATTGCTTGTGTCAAGCAATTTCTTCTTTTTCCACAATGTTTTCTCAAGTATAAAACCACAGTGACGTAAAATCCCGTGTTTAAACAGGAAAGGGTTAAACACTATTTTTCCAACTAAGCCTGTTGAAGAAGGGACATATCATGAGATAATCTATGGCGTACGGGCGTTCGGACAAGTGAGCTGGCATTCGACCAGTTTTTATATAAGCATAACTTCGACATCAGATGTTCGGTTGACTCGAAACATTGCAGTTGTATCGGTTGCATTTGTACAAGAACCATATCTCTTTCTTCAGTCAATGAGGGTGTGTTTTTTGCTTTGGGTTTTGATGTTGTTGATGCTGCTGTTGTTATTGTTGCTGTTGTTGGATTTTCTTTTAAGTTCACTTACTTAATTGGGATGCTTCGCCTTCTTGCTTTTCATACTTAAATTCAGTCCGATGCGTATCCCTAGATATACTCTAGCTAAGAATGTGAAACTTTATAGGTGGAGAAAACCCATCAAGGAAAAGTTGAGTGAGCAAAAATATTACTCTATCTTGCTTTGCTTATTTTAGTTATTGGCCTTTGGTATTTTTCATGCTTTAATAATTTTTGAAGCATAACTACAAAAGCATTAATTACGAATATAAAACTTCATATTGGAATATATATCTCACCAAGAAGAAGCAACTGGAACTCTTACTTTATTAAATTATGAGCTATCGACATATATTGTTTTCCTATTTAAATTCTGCTTCTAACAGTTGGCTAAAACAAGAAGGGGTATGAAACGAAACTTCATGCCTGAATCACGGTCTCATCACGGAGAGATGCATTTCATGCATTATTCTAAAAATCTATTTCTCTGCACTAATTGTTACCATTTTTAGTTATTTCTCAAACTAAATCCCTAACTGATATTTTCCAGACTATACAGTATTTAGATAACGTAAACCTAGAAGTCCACACCCATGATCCAGACACGCCAGACAGTCTAAACAAGATACAAGAAGTAAACGACGTCTAGTCGCAAGCTACCAATCGCGGCTGTCAATCAAGGAATCAATCGATCAATCAAATTATTTATTCAGCCCGGAATTGAGCTGTCAACTTCATTCGTTGGCCGCTACTTCTGTTAATTTGACGACTTAAACGTCGGAAATAAAATCTATTTCCAGCTGAAATTTCGACGTTTAGCTTGCCAAGCAACCATTTTGCATTTTTGGCAAAATAACGACGTAAAAAAAAAACGAAGCGGATGTTCCTGTCGGTTTTAATGGGCTGGGCCTGACGAGTCAGTAGGCGTGGCCAGCGATTGGTCAGTAGTCATTATTCTACAATTTGTTATTTATATCCCGTTACACGAAAACGAACCAACGGGGAAAACCGCCAGGAAATAAATATCTAAACAAAGAGAGCGTATCCAGCAGATGTTTATCAGTTTAGGTGTTTTCTAGGATGAACATCAAGTCAAATAGTATTGCCATTCTGCTTTCAGGAAATTTGCTAGAAAGGCAAAAGGTCGCTACCCTGATTAGCATGCCTAGCCTGACTAACATCGATACTTTACGCATTTTCCAGACAGGAAACGTTTATGATAAAATGGAAGAAAAGAAAAATAATTGATAATTATAATCACAGATATCTGCTATCAGGTGAACTGACGTCTAATAGAAGTAGCCTATAGCTTCCGATTAACCCTTTCCCATACAACAAAATTTTAGACTGCTCCAATTTGAAAGAGGCTGCAGACGAAAAATCAAATTGTATTTGAATTGAAAAATAACCACTGTAAAGCTTAGAAAACATTGTAGGGAAAGAAGAAATTGCTTGTAACAAGCAATTTCTTCTTTCCCTGCAATGTTTTCCCCAAAACAAAACCTATGGGTCGTGAAATCAAGTGATTGTACGGGAAAGGGTTAATGTCGATATACTTTTCCTGAACTCTGATATAGGGCCTAGATGTATGCATGGAAAACTGTGATTCTAATCCGTTCATCTTTGTAAGCTGTGATTTTGATCTTGAACGAAGACATTTGCCTCGCCATTTTTTATATACGGTTTCGGCAAAAACTCGATCGGTTAGAGTATTTGTTTATATTCATATCACAATCCCGTCTTTCATTG
The DNA here is from genome assembly GCA_946902895.1 of Fragum fragum. Taxonomy (NCBI): domain Eukaryota; kingdom Metazoa; phylum Mollusca; class Bivalvia; order Cardiida; family Cardiidae; genus Fragum; species Fragum fragum. Next base: position 33,807,979 of record OX336368.1, on the reverse strand, counting down.
CTTGTTACAGGCAATTTCTTCATTTTCCATCATCTTTTTTATCCCAAAAGACAAATTTTTCAGAGCTTCGTGAACTAAAATTTGTCGTCTGTAAGTTCTTTTGACTTTTGACTATTGACAAATCTAAAATTTGTCGTCTGGTAATGTTTGAGAGTAAAGAAAAAGCGCAATAGTCCCCAAACAGAATATAGATTAAAGCCAAGGCGATGAAGAAAACACAATATTGATCCTAAACCTATTTGACATTTCTTTACCGTAATGGATGTCTGTCAGTTCTTGATCTCCTTTTCAACAATTCTTCATATTGTATTTGGCATGTCAGTTTAAAAGGGACCTTCCGGCTGTTTCGTAAAACAAACACTTGAAAGAGAGCCCGGGTCTAGCGGAGGCCAATCATCGAAAGTGTTTCGGTAATAAACGTGCAGTAAAATGATAATTATAAATTAAGGAAATATGTCAGCACAGAAAAGTCTCGACCCAGGTCAGCCTGCACAGTTCGCACAGTCGGGCCAGTATTGTTTTTTTTAAATTTTAAAAAAGAAACTTAAGCCTATTGTTTTTCTTTTCTACAATGGACGGATAACGATGTCAGTTAAGGAAATCGATTAAACGATCAAATCATTCAGTCAGACTAGAGACTCTGACTCTTACTAAAAACCATTTCATCGGTGGGAGATAAGATTGTAATAACAAAAGCTTTTCAACCTCAGTATCGACATTACGGTAGCCAATGAACGATATTTGTAAGTTTAGTCGTCGGTCCATAATTATGAAAACTAATTGCGTCTGGATATCAGGCTATCTACCATGTAAGATTGTTTTTAATTGCCTCTGCTTGAAGAGATCGTTATTACAACCTTCCATCGACATATTGACGGATCCCGACTGTCAACCGATGAATCAAGCCATTCATTTTGACCAGAAGTGAACTGTGAACTCCATCTTTGGCCCAAGTTTACGTGTATGTGAATCATTGTTGTTGGTTTGGCGACTTAAACACCGTAACTACAGCTTAAATAAGCCAATCAACCATTTACTTTTGTTAAAGGTTAGAGAGATTTTGGAAGATAACACTTTTAATATAGAAATGGAAATTCCTATCGGAGATCAGTGGGCGGGTCCGTCAACTGCTATCCCCGCTTACTGATATTCATCATTGCAGCACGACTGAATATCAAACGACGTTCCAAATAATTCAAGGTCAGAAACATGAAAAAAACTAATTGTATCTTCGAGAACTAAACGTCGTAACAACTTTTCGAATAAGCTGCTGTTAAGACGTCTAAATCAACAAAAATGCTTCACATAAATGGCGGTCAGTGTTAGAGTGCAACGTTAACTTCTAGTCTAAGTGAACGATTTCATGGGCTGACTGATATTTTGATTGACAACCGCGTTTGGTCAATTATTTGCTATTGTTTATGTCCATCAAAAAGATGGCAATATTTTGCAAAAGCAAACAAATTCACGTTTGTTAAGCCGAATCCATTCTTACTAGGGATCGTAACGAGTACCAATTTTATTAATCGAGTATTCGGTCACCCTTTCGATCTACTACCCGGATAGAAATGATGTCTTTTGATTATCACGGACTCACTGTTTGCAAATTTTTTGTATAACTGTTTTCAGCTTTTCTTCGAAATAAACAGATATACCAATATGTTTGAAAACGATTTAATTGGTCGTTAACTTAATTAAAGAAACGAAAAATTGTTAAATATATGCTGAGATAGTGTCCAAATTTACTAAAACGCTGTAAGTTTATCTATCTTGAAAAGACATTACACATAATAAGAACATGCGTTATATGAAAAAGATTTTTTTCTCACAAGTAAACTATGCGTATGTTCATTACAGTACTTCATAAACATTTGCTATTTCTTTGTACTTTCCCTACTAATCTTTGCTCAATTTTATATGCCAAATTTTATGTCGAGATAGAAATATAGAACATTTTATTACAAAGCACTTTATACAAAACTATACAAGATTTTCACTGCCCTTTTATATTTTCTTGCTTCTATTAAGCTTGTCTATAATGTCTTGCAAACAATTTGTTAAAGCTTTGTCGAGTAAATGTGAATCTTAATCACAAACGTTCTAGTTTCTTATTCATTCTGTCAATCTCGATCAACTAACAGTTATATGTACTGTAGGCCCGAACACTATTAGAATGTTCTGACGATTGACGCTTAACTCTTGTCGCACTGATCCCGGAATATGCCTGTTTTTGAAGGAGGTATAGACAAAGATCAGCCTTAACATAAGTGCAGTCTAATCTAAGTCTACACCCCCTGCTTGAACCTTTTAAGCGGAAATTATTTGTGAAATTAATTTTCAAAAGAAATACAAATCCTCTAGAAGGGCTCCCAGTACTCGCAGTGCTTTGATTGGAAATCGATTTTTTTTCAGCAAGACAAGGGTTAAGAAGCATTTTTATTTTTTATTTATTCCATTATGGGAATGAGACCCAGTTTCTGACCTCATGATTTTGGACGAGACCAATCTAAAAAGAGTTGCAAACGACATTTCAACACGTGCTTCCCGATTACGAAAGAGAAATATGCGAGGACATCAGAAATTGCTGATTAACCGTCACTGCTCTCCCCACAATGTATTCCTAGCTATTTTTCTTTTGTGCTTAAAAATCGTAATCTGATCTTAACAACGTTGAACAACGATTACTGGCGGAAGGACACACAACTCAATTTTGGCATACGATATGCGATTCTCTAGCGCAAACGGAACTGGTTTTTCGCAAACAGAAACAAAAAATGCACGATTTTCCATATTAACCCTTTCCTATTTTGTGAAATATTAGACCTGTCCAAATTCAAAGGTTTTGCAGACGAATCTTGAAGATTATTTTAATTGAAAAAAAAATGATTCATTTAGGTAGAAAATTTTTTGGAAAAAGAAGACATCGCTTTCTCAAGTACAAAAACACAGGGACGTAGGGGTTGGACAGGACATGGTTACTTAGCTAAATTTGAAACGCAGTAGAAGGGAAAATTGTGTCCTGAGTCGAGAGATAGAGTGCCGTCTTGTCGCTCTAATGTTCTTGAATTATTTCAAAATTCCACTCATTTGGACCGCATATCGTTGTAAATTCTCCAGAAAGCTGAATCGAGAGGAAACAATTTAAATAGTAAGAACTTGTTTCCCATGAATAGTTCTATACCTTTAGAGTGTTTTAAACTTGGAGTAATAGCGCAGATGGTAAGTCACAGTGGAATAGACTCTACTCTTTCAAATTGAGAGAAGCTGCAGACGACAATTTCACCTTCGTGAAATTCAATTTTTTTTATCTTTTATATATATATATTTATATAAAAGATAAAAAAAATTGAATTTCACGAAGTTGAAATTGTCGTCTGCAGCTTCTCTCAATTTGGAGTATATATATATATATATATATATATATATATATAGAGAGAGAGAGAGAGAGAGAGAGAGAGAGAGAGAGAGAGAGAGAGAGAGAGAGAGAGAGAGAGAGAGAGAGAGAGAGAGAAAACAATGGTGATAATAAAGGAATTGCTTGATACAATTAAGCAATCGTATTGCTTTAAATTCGCTTGCATTTTTTACGTTCAGGTCAAAGCTAGGATATATTCATACTATCACCAGTCTGCAAATAGATAAGCTATGCAAATAGAGAACGAAAAATAGATTTAAAAAAGATTTGATTGAATGGATGAAGTGGGTTTAACGCCACTGTTAACAGTATTCCAGTCATATCGCGGCAGCTGGAGCGCCTAGCAATGCCTGGTATTTCTCACACCAGTACTACCACTACATCCTTTCCTAGCATCCAGCTGATTCAGAAAAGAAACGAAACAGGCGCTTCATAAAGGAGTAGAAAAAAAAGATGTAAAGAAATCTTTCATATACTGTTATACTTTTTCATTCGCTTCAATTGATCTACAACTACAACATACGTGTTAGGTTGACCAAAGCAATCAGCAACACAATAAGTTGTTTGTGTTAACTTGACCAGAGGACAAAACGAATAAAATCGAGAAAGGTTAAACTCACTCACGTCAGTTGTGGGTCTATAAAGTTAACATCCTATCCCCTATAAAGTAGCCAATCATTTGATTACACAGCCCAAAATCTGACAAAAGATTTTCAAAAATCTTCTTCCGTCGTTGGCAGATTCTGACGTTAGAACTCTCTGTGGGTTTGTTACATTTCTTAATGAACTCACTTTTAATTGTCATCTACAACTTAGAAATTAGAAAAAGCCAATGTATTTTAAATCAAGAAAGGATTTAGGAATTATCGTTGGGCTTCAAGAGATGTAGATCATTATTTCGACCATCAAAAAGTGACTTTGCGTCACGTGTAGGGAGATTTGCTGGATACCTCCCATAAATGGATCGCCACTGTCAATCAAATAATCCTTTAAGCCCTTTTTCTTTTTTAACAATGTTTACTATAGAATGATTTGTATTGTTGTCTTTTGTGTTTTCTTTTACGTAGTACTAAGATACAACATAGTAGCAAGAAATTTGATAAACGGAGTTATTTGACCTCTTCAAATAAACATTTCTTTCCGTGTTTCTGGGTCATGATTGATTGATTGAAAGGGGGTTAACGCCCCTTTTAACAGTATTTCAGCTTATCTCGATGGCAGAAGCACCTAACATTGGATTCCTGGTATTTCTCACACCAGCACCACCACTACATCCTTTCCTAGCCTCCAGCTGCTATCCCACTTAGGTATGCGATTATCCACCCATTGGCGAGAGACAATTGTCGGAAAGGATATGTGCCGCCGCCGGGGATCGAACCCATGACATCCCATGTTTGAAGATTAAGGGTCTTATACTGAGTCATGAGAAGGTTAGAATGTGCATTGAACTTGAACGTGTATCCCTCAATAATTTCGAATAGTTTACAGTTGCCTGTACTTCAATGGACACCGTCCTTTTCACAGTCAGCAAAGGTGAGAGATGAGTTTTCTGGTTGTTATTTTAAAAATAATTGCTAGGGTGATGGTTAACCCATTACAAGACGACAAAATATAAGACCGTTCCTAATTTTAACCCTTTCCTGTGTTTTTGAAATTTTAGAATGGTCCAATTTAAAAGAAGTTGCAGACGTCAATAAATGGTGGGTGCAATTTGAAAAGTTACCAAAGTACAGTTAGAAAAAGATGTGGGAAAAGAAGAAATTGCTTGTCATAGGCAATTTCTTCTTTTCCCACAATTTTTTCTCAAGTGTGAAATCACAGGGACGTAAAAACCAGGGATTGTACGGGGAAAAGTTAAGAAGATGCATACAACGAATTATTTTTCTTGTGGATTTGACAAATCTTTATCTTTTACAATAGAAACATTGTGTGTAATGAAGAATTTGAATGCCGCAAGCTATTTCCTCATTATCCACTTTGTTTTCCAAGGATTTTTTTTTGGGGGGGGGGGGGTTGACGTCAAAAGACGTGATTGTGTGGGAATAGTTTAAATAAACATTGACAAAATACTCTAAATGCGTATGGCTTAAAGATACCTACAAACAAAATATACGCATCGTTCTTTAACAGTCACGAAATAAAAAAAATCCGATTGAGTTTTCAATTAGCTTGTAAACGGTTGGATATGACCTTAACCTTTCGCATCATTAAATGCACATTTTTAATCTTTATGGTATAATGAATTAATATATAACATTGTAAGTATTCAAGTTAGGTTTTGAACAGACTGTTTTGAAGGGCAACGGATAACGCTATGCTCCGATCTGTCTATTCGTGATCATACAGAAGGTTGCAGACGGCTCTTATATTCTAGAAAAAGTACGGAATACTAGATTGCTTCTATTAGTAGTTATCCTTTTCCCTCCATTTTAAATTAACAATATATAATACTAAAAACTGTTCACATATTGACAAGTGTGAGATGAAACATAATTTTCGAATTTACTCGATTTAATCATTCAAATCCTAATCGGTTTAACACGTTATTATTTAAAACTGACCGATTTTCTTATTACAGAGCATAACCGATTCTCTGTGTTACGTGAGTTTCAGCAACTTTAAATGGCTACAAAAAAGCTCCGTTTTTAGCTCACCTGAGCACAAAGTGCTTAGGGTGAGCCAATGTGATCACCTAATATCCTGCGTAGGGCGCCGTGCGTCTTTCAATAAATTATTTGTAACAACCAGTGGGTCAATCTTGATGAAACACGTCAGGGATTCTCCGAGGGTAAAGCTCTTCTCTATGTATTCAAGAAATTAAAACCCATGCTTAGTAGGAAGGAATACAGCTTTGATATTTGGTATGCTGGATCGTCTAGGGAGCTGTATAATATTTGTTTATGTGATGTCCTAATGGACACGCCTGTGTCTTTTTACATTGAAACATAGAAGAAAAATATAGAAAAGATAATCTTCTCTGAAACCAGAAAGCCTAGACCATTGGTACTCGGTATGTAGCAATCACTAGTGAACATCTTCAAAGTTTGTTAATGTGATCCCCCGAGGGCCGAATTCTGCACTGTCCCTTTCCCCTTTGATATTAGATATGTCGAACATCTCAATGAATTTAAACAAGCTCATGTGGTGCGTTTGTGCAATATTTTGGCCCCACCTAGAAAAAATATTATTTACATAGACTCAGAGAGGGAAATTTTTTAGGATCTTCTTCTCTGAAACCAGAAAGCCTTGAGCATTGATATAAAATGTGCCATCTTTTAGTGGATCACTTCAAGGCTTAGTCATCTTATTCCTCTGGGTCATATTTGGGCATTACCCGGCTGCACCCTATTTTAACATTTGGACAAGAAGGCACTCTTTTAAAACTTTTTTCTTCATAACAAGGAAGCTTAGAACATTGATATTTGGTATGAAGAATATCTTAGTGAACTACACAGTTCATTCGTGTGATGTTTCTGTGGTAATATCTAGGCATCGCCCAGGTGCCTAAATAGAAGAGGGAAATCTTCAAAAAACTTCTCCGATATAAAGAAACCAAGAGTATTTATAATTTGGTCTATAAAATATTCTAGTAGATCTTTTCCAAATTTGTTAATATTATTCTATCAGGGCTATATTTTTGTTCCTCTAGGTCGCACCTCATTTTTACATAGAGACAAAGAAGAAAATCTTGTCCAAAATCTTCTTATAACAAGAGGTAGTGGAGGCGGTGGTTTTTTTTTTTTTTTTTTTTTTTTTTTTTTGTCTGCAGCCTTATCAAGATTGCAAGTTTGAGAATTGGTCATTTAGTAAAGGGTCAAGCGAGGATCAATATAAAGCTGGACATGGATTAAGTACTGCGATTATATTCTAATTGGATTTACAAGTTTGAGGAAAGGTTTGACAATCAACAGACATGTGAACTTGTAAATAAATCGGTACTTTGAATTTTCTTCTATTTACTTTGGAAGGAAGAAGTTACAGTAAGGTTAGTACGATTCATTTAAGTAAACCACTTTCATTTTTTTCCGGCGACTATGATATCACACAGCAGATGAATTGCATTAAATCACTGGCTTAAGATTCCCCCAATTAAACACTTACCCAAAACTTATATTCGCGCTCGTGAAATAGGGCCATTTTTCCCTTTAAATTGAAAATCCCTTCTCCGTGGATTATTGAGCTAGTTATTCATGAAATCTATTGAATAGGTTTTAATGAACAGTTAAGGGAATTTGCTCTTTTATCGTGTATAGGGGTAATCTCCACCCGAAAAAAACCCTCTGGTTTTAAGCCTTTAAAATGTTTAAGAAATTAAAAGTCATCCACCTTAGAAAGATGTTAAAATCCAATATGTGGTTTAAGAAAAGTATAATTTTTTAATATTTAATTATACACCATTTATTGAAAACGATCCTTTACCGTAAATGCAATTTAAAAGGATACATTTTTCTTCTTCTTCTTTACTCTCCATTTACTCCGTCTCTCTCCCTTTCTTTCTCTTTCTTTAACTCTCTCTCTTTCTTTCTTTATATCTCTCTCCTTTTTTTCCCTTTTTTTTTGGGGGGGGGGGAGGGGGGGGGCTTAGAATTCGGTTGAACTCAGCTAAGAGAATATTTATATATCGAAGATTAAAGTTTTTATATTTTTTACTTTGATCTTAAGAACTCTCTCCATGGTATTATTCATACCGGCGCTAAAATACGAAAAAGAACTTGCATCCCTCCATCATCGAGTGTAACATGTTATCGCTTTCTTTTTTTCCTAAAACAATGTACTACATTGCTCTACGTTGACCCTTCGTGTTACAGTCCCTTTTCTCTTTCTCTTTTTTGTGGGGAAAGAGGGGATGGGAGGGAATTGCGTTGACTTTGCATTACATTTACTGCAATAATTCCATTTCAGTGAATATTCCAAAAAGGTCAAATGGTAAATGAACAAAAGCAAAAACTTTAGAGTACACAAATATTGTTTTTTATACACTCTATCACAGTAACAGGTATCGCGGCTGCCAATCGAATAATCAGTTAGACCGGTACCGCCGCCGACTTTAACAAAGCCGGCTTTTTTGTTTAAGTCGACAGTGGTACCAGTCTAATAATCAGTTGAGCATTATTTTAGACTTGAGGTTAACTTAGAACTACGATATTTGCAATCATTTATATCAAGCATTTTATTGGTTTTGCATCTTAAACGTCGTAACTACAGTTTATTCAAGCTGTAGTAGCGACGTTTAAGTCACCAACAAACCATTGTACCCTTTTCTCACATGCTATTGGCCATAAATTTTTTAAAATAATGCCGTTTTAATTCGAAATGGTTCTTCCTGTCGGAGTCAATGGGAGGGACCAACGGAACAAGTGGGCGGTGCAAGCGAATGGTCAATTACGTAACAACGTCTTTCTGATCCTTTTCAGAGCTAAAGCCTAACTCAGACGGATCGGGATTATCAATCAAAGCTCTATGTACAAATTAAATAATTGTTTTAGACCGAAAGGAAACTTGAACTTTGACGTTTACGTTATGCATTTGGTTTGGCTACTTAAACGTCGTGCCAACAGATTATTCAAGTTATAGTTACAATGTTTAGTTCGGAGAGATTTATTTTTGAAAAATTGAATAATGGTTTATTTAACTATTTATTTTATTCTTGAGCTGGTGAACAGCAGCAACATGCAGAAAGTATAACGCGAATTACCAAATGTAAGATGGGGCGAGCTAACCACAAATCTTTGACTAGTCAGAGATTTAACTCGTACAAAGGAATGGCCAGTTGAAACGCCTTCAAGAACGGGATTATAATTAATGATTAACAAGGATTACACACCTTGTTAAAAAGCTTACAAATCCACCAGTCGACTAATATCCAACTACAGATTTTGAAATAAGTCTAAAGCTAGAAATTCGAGGTTATTTTCTTTGTAATTAACTAGCAAAAGGTACTAAATTTTCTGTATCTTAACCCTTACCCACGCAATGATATCGGGAAAACATTGTGCAAATTGAAGAAATTACTTGTAGCAATTGCTTGTAGCAAGCAATTTCTTAATTTTCCAAAGTGTTTTCTATCAAGAAAATTGATTTTAAAAAAACTCTAAAAAAGACTTTGAATTGTAACCTTCAACTCCTTTTAATGTGGACCAGTCTAAAGTTTTGCCGTCTGGTAATGGGTAAAATAGGAAAATCACATTCTTCTGAATGTCTTTTATAGATTATATAATAATTTTTAGTTTCGTCTATCAAGATTTGGGCATTTTGATTTGGCTTAATTATTTATCGTCCTTTTATGAACACAATTTTGAACATATAACTGTTTTGTTTCTTGCTCATAAAGTAGATCCAAAGAATTCAACTACAATAGCCGTCGTAGACGGATTATGCTCCCCGAAATAAGGCTTTTGTCACAAAACTGTATGCCTTTAATGGACAAAAAACTTTTTATTGAATGCAACTATAGTTTGAGAGTTCAGTTCACAAGAAATTTGGAATTTTGACAAACATTGAAGGAATCTGTTTGGCTTCACAGGCCTGATTCTAGTAAAATTCAATATCATCATATGGTAAAGGGTTAAATATTTTACCTTTACTATCAAAGTTATCAATGAAAAATGTCTCCATACAAAAAATGAAGACTCTAACTTAAGTAGTCTTGCAGAAACAATAGACTGATTTATTTTAGAGTAGGATATATACAAAATGTAAAGCTACATGGCATTAAGCCCCCTTCTAGCATGGTCAGGCTCATTGGGTCAAAAATTGAAATAAACATTACCTAGGGCATTTAATAAACAACATGTATGTAAAGTATCAAGAAATTTTGGAAAATTATAAAGGAGGTATTTGAAAATTAATGACCTTCACAATTTGACCTTGACCTTGACCAATGACTATGAACTTAGTACCAACAGAAAATCTATGTAAAAAGCAATGCGCATGTAAAATATGAAGGCTATATCACTTACCATTGTATACTTATGGGAGATGTTAAAGTTAAACTTTTCAAAATTTTGACCTTGAAAAGTGACCTTGACCTTGAAAGATGACCTTGAACTTAGTACCAACAGAAAGTCCATGTCATAAGCAATGCACATGTGAAATATGAAGGCTATGTCACTTACTTTTGTATAATTATAGACAATGTAAAAGTTAAGATTTTCGAAATTTTGACCTTGAGAAATGACCTTGATCTTGACAGATAACCTTGAACTAAATTCCAACAGAAGGTTCATGTCATAAGCAATGCACATGTGAAATATGAAGGCTACATCATTTACCATTGCAAAGTTATGGCCAATTTTAAAGTTAAATGTTGACCTTGAGAAATGACCTTGACCTTGAATGATGACCTTGAACTTGGTACCAACAGAAATGGTTTGTCACAAGCAATGCACATGTGAAATATAAAGATTTCATCTGTAACCAATCAAAAGTTATTGCCAATTTTAGTTTTTGCGGAGAAAAAAGACAGTTAACGTAAAGGTAATAACAAAAAGGCCCCTTTTCCCATGACGCATTTTTTTACACGAAAATTCCCGTTAGTTTAAGGTCAAGGCAATCTGATTGGCTACTCAAATATGAAATTTCATGAAATTATAACAATTAGTCTCGGAGAATTTGGCAAAAAACTTGTTTTACATTAAGGCCCCTTTTTCCATGACGCAGCCTTAAAAAATAAAAAAATTGGTCTTTGAAATTTCCTAGAAAGATTATATATGAAGTTTCGTCCAATTAGGCCCAGGGGTTGCTGAGATATGACTTCGGACTGACGGAAGGACGGTAGGACGGACGGACGGACTCACAGGCCGGTGACTATATGCTCCCCCCCCCCCCCGAAAATTATTTCGGGGAGCATAAAACTATTGAAATATTCGATTGCTTAGCTCGAAGGCATCAAACTATAAGAAACTATAAGAAACGAAGAAAATTTCTTTTTTTCATTGAGGTACGAACCTAAAACTTAATAACACTTATGTACGAGTCCGCTTCGCGTATTAAGTTAATAAGTTATTACCTCAATGAAAACAAAAATGTTCTCTTTGCTTCTTAAAGCGAATTGCGCGATGAACATGGTCGTGAGATATAGCGTCAACTGAGTGATCTAATGATCCAGAGTTTGATTCCACGGTGCGGCATTCGATCTTAGGACTTTTCCTGACCAACATATTCAGCGTGAGAGATTTGTATTCTTCAGGAAGAAAGGTGCAAGATTTTTTCCCAAAATATAAAGTATAAACCTGGCTTTTAAGAAAATAGTTCGTTGGTAAGTTTACTTTAACTACTCACTTAAACAGTCATTAGTGTCGACGGACATTAATACTGAACTACAGGTACCTCGATCTCAAAATATTACTATCTTAACCCATCTAAACTTACTTCAGACAATGGCGTGGCACAAACAGAAGCAGTATGATCCAACTGAAGCTTTTCTTGCCAACAATAAACAACAGAAGCTATTGGAACTGAAAATAAAAGACATAGATAAACTGTGGTTCGCAAGACTAAAATACTACGCAAAGAATAGGCTAGAAAACACAACGGAACTCTTACGTCTTGCTGAAGATAAACGTCAGCTGGATCATTTTGATGAATCCCTTAGTCCTGAAGAATTAAAACTCTACACGGATCATATTGGACATGCAATGAAATCACTACATAAAGATATGAATAGTGACAAATTTGATTTCGACAGGTACAAGAGGCGAAGAAGCTCAATGGGGGTAACTCGTAATTCATTGCCGAGAATAGAAAAACAAAATACAGAAGTAAATTTTAAGCTTAGACGTGAATCAATGATCTCCAAGTCGGACCTAAGAAACTTAGACAAGAGAATTAAAACATCTAAAATACAGACGAGAGGTCCAGAAGAGATTCCATCTTCGTTGAAGTCTAGTCGCTTTATAAGTATGTCAGATACTGATATATACAAAAAAGTTAAGGAAGAAAAGTCGGCGAATAGGTTCAAACCTTTAAAACGATCGCGATCAGATCTTGAACTGAGACTAAATACAGATTTGTATAAAAAGTCAAAGGATTTCAAAAATGCCAGGTTGGACCTGGAATCGATTTTGAGAGTAGCAGATGTGAACTCTCCGGAAGTAACGTCGAGAAAAAAATCACAACCAAAAAACACCAGGAAGTTGCCAATCCTGGAACCGAAAAAGCTAGTCGTATCAAAAGATGACCATAGATATTTGAAGCAAAGAATGGAGACTGTGATTCTACCACCTTTATCTGAGGACAGCCAAAAACGGAAAATGAGTTGTTGAATATACCTTCGTCTTAATATTTACGCCAGGTTAAAGCGAGACTATAAGAAGAGTGGCTAAAAGTATAAAACCATCTAGGGCCTGAGCATGAATGAATGACAAACGGTGGATAAAACTCGATAATTTCACTAGTGTATTATAACTTTATGATGACGCCATTGTATATAAACTTTAGTGAAAATGACATCACAACTGTCCAGTCTCTCTCATAGGAGCCGTTAGAGTATATTTGACATCAGGTCAAATGATATTTTATTACTAAGATATCCAATTAATGGAACTTATTCTATGGATATATAGGGAATATTATATACGATAGCGATGCGTTTTGGTTTGTGAGGAATGTTTTCTATTTTACTAGAAATATTTAAATGTATTAAATAAAGACCTATATAAACATACAGCCTACCGCATTATGCTGAATAAATAATTTTCAAATATGCAGCAGAATAGGATTGAAAGCGCTAAAAGTACTACTAGAAGGCAAATATTTGTTTAGAAAATGAAGCTCATAATGAACCCTTCTTTCAGGAACAATCATGTGGTGTAGAATAAGATCAGAATGCACGCATGATCTTAGAATGATCTTTATCTATAGCTCCTTCAAAAAAGGACGATTACGAATTCAGCGTGACAAGAGTTAATACATGTCGATTTAATAATATTTGTATAAATTCAAGCATCGGTGAAACACACTTACATGTACAAAGTATAAATTATAGTGAATGATCAAAGGTCAATTTTGTCTATACCTGTACAGATAAAATTGACCTTTGATCGCTAACTATGACTTACCCATCAATTTGAAGGACTGGATCTTTCGAACCAAACAAGCCTTACGTTTAGACTTGGAACCGGTTTGAAATGATAGATCCGGGTTACATGACCTGTAATAATCTCTTGCAAACGACGTGGTTCACACTTATCACATTTTTAGCTAGCAAACAGTTAGCTTTGATAGCTTAAGTTATCAGAAAAAAATTTAAGGTCTTCTCAGAGTTCAATGAGTGCAAACTGCGACTGAAGACTTAACCATGAAACCAAATGAATGCCTACGCCATAAAAAGTAGTTCTTATGTATTTCAGGAATGTTGCAAACTCTGGCCGCAAGTACATATAATAAGTTTTTAGCTCACTTGAACACATTGTGCTCAAATGGAGCTTTGTGATCCTTGAATATCCGCCATGTCTCGTCCAGCGACAAACAACTTTTAGTTAGGGGCGACGAATCCAAATCAATTTTTAAGAAACTTTGGTCTCAATTTGTCAGGTCACTATGAAGTCTATTGAAAGTGATAAAATTCCAATGCAAAACAAGGGAGAAGATGCCTTTATTACAATTTCTTTGGGTACACTCTATGGTCTACAAATATGTCTCAATAAAAGATGAAACCTTTCAAAGATTCGAACATTCAAAATGTTAACAAGGTAAAAAGGACCTAAATGACAATTCCTTTCTGACGCTCTTTTCTCGTCTTTTCCATTAGAATGTTCTCTTTTTCAATATCGTCCATCTGATTGCCTGACAAATTTTATGACCAAGTTACAATGAAATTAAGCCCAATTTGTAGCCCCTACAGGGGTCACTATTTGCGCTCAGTAACCCGGTAGGTGACTGATTTAGGACCATCATGGTCCTATGCTATACAGTTAAAAACACGAAAAATCTTATTTTCATGTTTTCAATTTAGAATGCGCATTTCCAGCAATTTCTCATATGTGCTGAGTAGTCTGATCAGAGTCTTCACTATGCGCACTGTTCAGAGTTAGTGATTATTGAAACTTTATTCCAATTGCAGGGAACTCCTTCAAAGCATACTATTTAACTTCTGTGTTACTTTAACCTCGTTTATTTTTTTACGATAACCTTTCACAAAGAAGATAAATGATACAGGCAGTTATTCACCATAAGGGAAAGAATAATTTGCTCGTGAAAGGGAAAAAAACAACGAAAAGATGACAACTATTTCAAATATCTAATAAATGCTTTTCTCTTGCATTGCTAAAATATTATGAACAAAAGTGGTCAAAATGAATAAAAAATACAATAATAGTGGTGTAAACATGTTATCAATAAACATGAAAGAATAAAAAAATAATTTCTTCTCTTCCTTTTTCATTCCATTACCGAATCATCCCGCTTTTTAAAGGGAGGTTTCAATGGGAGGGGAGTTCATTTATTGATGGTCAATTTGGATATTTTTCTATCTAGGATTCAGAAACATCAATATCTCACTTTAACAACTCTGATAATATTTAAGAAAACGTTTGGGAAAAACAGAAATTGTTTTGAGAAATTTCTTATTTTCTACCTGTTTTCTACAACATTTTACACATAAGTTTCAATTTAGGTGCACATTAAGTTGTTGTCTGCAAAATCTTCTTATTTGATTCAATAAAAAAGAGTAAGGTGGTGAAAAACCGGTTATATGCAGGAGATGGTTAACAATTCCCCAAAGTATCCAAACATTCTAGACAACGATCCATTCCAACACAATGACACTCTTTGACACCCCTACGAAAAAAAACTTTGGAAAACATTTTGGAAAATACAGAAATTTTTTGAAAGTAAAATAATCAAAATTGTGTCTAAAATTTGTTGTGAAAATCGGTTAAGAAAACACAGTTAGGTATTGCGAGTTTTCTTGTAACTACTCTCCCACTAAGCTTAACAAAGTAAATCAGGATTGCTGACAACCTTAGTATGGAACATAAATAAGCTTGTCACAAGCATCTCTAACATATTCCCTATTTTCTTGTATTCTAGCAAACACTATCTCTTTTTCTAATTTCCCTATACAATTTAACCAATTACCACAAAATGCTGCATTTTGATGCCCTTTTACGAAAACAAAGATCGAAACATTGTGTAAAATGAAGAAATTTCTTGGAATAAGCAATTTCTTCATTTTACACTATGATTTCTACCCAGAAAGATGAAATCAAAGGCCTAAACGGCCTCAAATGCAGTCAGGACTGTATATTAACAATTTGTATGATAGTTAAGGTCATTCTCTGATTTGTCTGTTAAGTTTTCCTTATTATGAAATAACGTTTGAAGACTTCTATCTCCCCCCCCCCCCCTCCCCCGGACAGAATCCCAACCATGTTTTCTCGCCCATAACCGACTTGATCAACAACGCAATTGTCGAATTCGGACAAAATATACAGAGGATAGTTTAAGGAACACCATCCTCCGATATTTCGATAGGTCGTTGTCAGGTTCCTAGAAGCAAAGAGCGAATTCGGGCGATTCCTAGATTACAGTCAGTATCCTGACTGCCATAAAATCTAAAATTTTATAGACTTCAATTTGTCATCTGCAACCCCTTTGAATTTGGACCAGTCTAAAATTTTGCTGTCAAGTAATGGCTTTAATCAATTTTTTATTAATCAACTTTTCCCTTTTTACTTAACAGCAATGATACAATGATGATAGGAACAATCCTTATGACAGAGAAATAACCCCTGTGCAAGAGAATCTAATGAAATTTACCCTGATTCAAAAGAAACAACTCTTATGATAGTGAAGACATTATGATCAAGTTTGAAGAGAATCAAACAAAAAACGTGAAATTTATTGCTTTACTAGGATATTTCAACTGAAATTTAAAAAGCCCCTTTTCCCATTGCACTTGACAGGACAGACCTAATCTCAATAGGTACCATGCTTATGATGGTACATAGTAAATCTATGGTCATCAATTGTGCTGATGATGACATTTAAATTGAAATTTTAAAAGGCCCCTTTTCCCAATTTTTAGTTTGTTTGTATGGGGTTTAACGCCTCTTTCAACAATCTTTTAGTTATATTGCGGCGGCTGGAGCACCTAACAATGGATTCCTGGTATTTCTCACACCAGTACCGCCATTACATCCTTTCCTAGCCTCCAGCTGCTATCCCACATAGGTCTACGATTATCGACCCATTGGTGGGAGACAAATAGTAGAAGAGGATGAGGGCCACCGTCGGGAATCAAACCTCTAGATTGACAGTCCGAATAGCTACCAACTGCGCTATGACGGTGGCTCCCAATTTTTAATCATAACTGACAAATTTTCAAAAGGAACAGTCCTTAACCCTTGTAAGGCTGAACCTGGAATATTCCTGTTTTGGCAGGAGATGTAGACAAAGATCAGCAAATAAAAGCAGTATGATCTTTGTCTACACCACCTGCTTGTCCCCTTTAACTCAGACTCATGTATGAAATCTTAATTTTCAAAATAAATATAGTCCTGCAACTGGTACTTTCAATGCTTTCAGCCCTTTGATTTTCGTGCCGATTTGAAAAAGATTTTATTATGCATTACAAGAGTTAAAATGGTACAATTATTCGAAAAAATCTGTTGGAAACTGTGGACTATATGTGTTAAATTAATCTGAATTTCATGAGGACCCTCTTCCTGTATTACTCTACAAAAATGACCTAATTTCAAAAGAATCAAACCTTCAGATGGGCCTACCATTCAAAGCAAGTTTGAAGACAATCCAATGAAAACCTTGCATCAGCATGAAAAAGTTGAAGGATGTAGGAATTATTTGGGAAGTGACCTTTGACAAACTCAAACAAATTACTGTATTTCTAAGAGACAAGTACTCACCAAAAACAACTGTGACACATTTTACTAGCATCAGTCCATAACAAGAAATACAAAAGATATCAGGAAATGTCAAAGTTTTGGCACAACAACAATGACAAGGACAACTACTACAACACAGACAATAAGCTGTAAAAATACCTTGAGCTTTCTCTGAAAACAGCTATGCTTAACAAAAAATATGAAAATGCCTGCACTTTCATGATCACTAATTCTGAACAAAAGCAACACATGCAGACACCAAGGCTCAGTTGTTCAAGTGCTTAACCCATTCCTACAAGACAAAATTTTAGGCTGGTCCAAATTGAAAGAAGTTGCAAACAAAAAGTTAAGGTTTATGAAATTCTAGATTTTTTCAAGTTTCAGGGTAGAAAACATGGTGGAAAATGAAGAAAATGCTTGTAACAAGCAATTTCTTCATTTTCCACAATGTCTTCACAAATAATTTTCTTTAGGGGCGTCAAAAAGCGTCATTGTGTGGGAATAGGTTAAGATCAAGAGTAAAATTTGATAGCAAAAACAAGATGTGTTTGTGAAACATTATTACAGCGTTCGACACTAACGGGAGTCCGGGAGTCCGAGACTCCTAAAAAACGGCCCGGACTCGTAGACTTTCTGACTAGGCAGTCCGACGGACTCCTTTAAAATTCACCAGTTGGCCTAACCTTGTTTAAGTGGTAGCCCATATCGTTAGACAAAAATCCTTACAATCATTCTTACTCATCACGTTTTTCCGCGATCGGAAATTATTTCCGCAGTTCAAATTTTCCAGTCAAAAAATCTACCGGTGTCAACGTAAAATCACTTTAACAAATAAAATGTGACTAAAGGTTAAATTCGGTAACGAACCGTTCTATTTATATCACTCGTAATTAAAACAAATGTGAAATTATGGATCGGTTTTTGATTGGTTATAGGCTAAAAAACCAAAAGTAGATCTAGACAAGGACAAACAATCAGCAGCGTTGGATTTTACGACAGAGAGAACGTTCCAGTCGTCATAGCAAGCATCTAGCTGCGATATCATAGCCCTCTTTCTAATAACCTGCTGGCGAGGGCTCCGACACCCCCCTTCCTTGCTCTTTGTCGCAGTGCCCGGAGTGAATCACTCCGGGTACTTCGAGGTCGATTATTGGAAGTTATGTAAAAAGTACAAACACAAGTTTAATATCAAAATGAACCTTAATCATTTATCTATCCATCTAAAGAAATGTTAATCTGCAAAAAGTTGGATATTTTATGCATTTAAGTCTCTTTGTCACGCTATCGGAAACTCCAAGTTTTCGGCCATTTTGAATCAAATGTCAGCCATTTTTGCTGTTTGACAGCAAGATCCAATAGGAACCTCTCTTCAATTCTAGGAGATCTCGGGCTTCCCGCCAAAACGATAGCAAATGAAAATCTAGGTCACCATATTTGGAAGGCATAGTATGTTTTGAAAATAGGACAGTTCTGATAGAAAATAAGAAAAAAGTGTATGAAAATTATTCACGAGTTTAATGAATTTGATAGAAAAAAAAGATATTGACAATTCAGTATCTTTTATGATAAAATGTTATCATGGTAGGTTAAAAAGGATACTTTGATTTATTACGAACAGCTGTTTTGACAGCATGACATCAGTAAACAACGTGATGTAATAATAGATCACATGGCCAACCAAATGTCATGGCCGCCAACCATAGCCTATTAGGAAATAGTTTAAGAACTGAAAAGAAACCGGTATTAAATGCTTGATACAATTGATATTATCATTTTGATAGAATTTGTTCATAATATTAACATATGTAAGGAATTAGTCTGTAGAGTGTTGCATATCACAAAACATACAATATTGGGACTTGCAACAAAGCGCAAAGAAGGTGGTAGTCGTAGTCCTCGTCAGCAGATTATCAGAAAGAGGGCTACGATATCGCAGCTAGCAGGGATCGTACACCTGTCTTATGTATGACGGTGAGAAAAAAGAAATGTAATGTTTGTACTAAGTATGAGAACTTTAGTAGTTTTGTAACAGGTTGCAGCAATTTTAGAGTTGAGGCAGTGAAGAGGCACAATACCTTCCAGAGTCACATTGACAATGTAACTAAAGAGAATGCAAAACAACACACAGAGCTCAACCAATCGACTGCTGGTCGTTCATTACTCCAACTAAATAAATCTATTTTTGAAAAACTTCCAAAGCCTGGCAAATTATTAAAGTCTAGTGCATTGATTGAGTATTCTCATCACTGTCTCTTAAAAAGTGGTTATTTTGATCAATATTCATGTACAAAGATAAGATTTTTCTAGTGTACATTTTCAAATTAGCATTTTACATTTTTATTAGGATATGGAGATAAGCAGTATCAAATGATCAAATACCAGTTTTGATGATGAATAAATTAATACATGTTAATAAAACAAATTAATTTAAAGACAATTTTCAGAATTTTATTCGGACTCCTTGATTTTCCTCCGGACTCCCTGACTTCTTAAGTTAGGAGTCCGATGGACTCCTTGCTTGGAGAAGTTAGTGTCTAACGCTGAATTATGCCCCCGAAACAGGAATTCTTTAGAAACGGGTCATTATTATTGGGTTTTTTTTCTTTGTTTTAGGGAAAAGGGTTAAAATTTTGACCTTGGCGAAATGACCTTCCCCAGTAGCGCTTTGTTGAGACCTATCTATATACCAAATATTAGCATTGTAACTTAATTAGTGATGAAGTTATAGGAAAATGTGTAGTTGGCAGGTTAAGTTTTTGAGTAACGTTTTAAGGAAAAGGGTTAAAATTTTGACCTTGACCTTGATGAAATGAACTTCTCCAGTTGCGCCTTGTTCAGACCTATCTACATACCAAATATTAGCATTGTAACTTAATCAGGGTTGACGTTATAGGAAAATGTTTAGTTGGCAGGTTAAGTTTTGCAGACAGACAGACGGACAGACAGATAGACGGACACCCGTAAAACAATATGCCCCCGATCTATCGATGCGGGGGCATAAAAGGGGGCATTATTCATTCAAAATATATTTAGTTATCCCCCTTATGGGTAAAAATTGCTTTATTGATAGTGAACATAAATTCCTAGTTTCAAGTAAATGTGTTAAGTAATATCAGTCAAAATGTCAAAAATGTATAGGCAACAATGCCAACACAGACGCTGGTGCACACGCAGCCTATGCCCTGACCTTAGCAATACCTCAGGTTTTCTCTGAAAACAGCTTGGCTAAAAATGCCTTCACTTTCTTTATCACTAACAATGAGGTTTGGCCCAATATTACTGTGATCTGCAAATGCCGCATCACCAGTATCCATATACCTTTTATTCAAACTAACAATGACGATAAATAGATGACCAATTACTATATGGCGAGCAATTTCTCCTTTTTTAAAGGTGATTTTATCCTATATAACACCTATTTCAGGAATCAAAACATCTTTGGATTAGGACTTCTTGAAATTTAGCCTGTCTAAGATTTAGCAATTTTATAATATGTTAGCCCTCCTCCATAAAATCCCTAATTTATACGTCCCTGTGATATCATACTTGAGAAAGCATAATGGAAAAAGAAGAAATTGCTTGTAACAAACAGTTTCGTCCTTTTCCACAATAATTACTATCAAATAGGATGGTTACTTTTTTACTAGTACTTACTTTATAATGTTGTCAGCTAACCCTTTGAATTTGGGCAGGTCTAAACTTTCGAAAACAGTAAAGGGTTAACTTGTAGCACAAGTACCGTTTGTCACACTGACATCCGTATGTGTATCTTCCGCAAATTCTATATCAGTAAAACCTGACTTGCTAGCACTAAGATTTCTACTCAAAGATTGTTCTTGTTGGTCAATGTCCTTTTCAGTATCAATAACTTGTGATTTTCTACCTGTATTCCCATCTTCTGTTAATTCAATGCAAGTAACCCCTGAAGAGCCTGCACTAGCACCCTCCTGCATTTCCCCATCACCCAATGAAATTATAACATTTTGATGACCTGTCTCAGACAGTACTCTTGAAGTTGTTTGTGAATTGTCTGCAGAATTTATACGGTCGGGGAGATCAGGTACAAGTTGTTCAGTCTCTGCTTGAGGATATGCACAAATTTCACCTATGGTTTCCCCTGATCCAGCTTTATATTTAACAACCTGAGGTCTAGTTCCACATTTCTTGGTCTCTGTTGATATAAAATCATCATCACTTTGTTCATTTAAGTTAGACTGTCCTGAGATTGGTAAGGCTTCATTTACACAAGGAGTTTCTACTCTAGCAGTACTCTGTTCCTTACTGCCTAGTTCACTTACATCCTGAGAATCATCAGACTTGTCTGAGATCAGAACTATTTGATGTAACCCTTCCTCTTCAATTCTGTCTAGACCATCAACAGGATTGTTATCAAGGCTCCTTTGTATTCCACCCAATGTCTGTTCACCTACTTCCTTATTGCCACCTGCCTCAGCAGACTCTTCGCTTAACTGAGCTGTACCACTTCTAGCTGAGTATGTCCCATCCCCTTGAAACCCTTCTGTTTTATCATAAGACATTTCACTCACATTACCTTCCCTCATCTCAACACCTTGAGTACTACTTGTAGAAGGAACTGGCCCATCTACTACAGACATTTCAATTACATCTGAAGCCACTTCATGAACTTCCTGAGAAGAATCTGCAATCTGAGTCTCACCTGTGGAAGGATTAGGTTCTGTCTCATCAATGTCATCACCTATCTGCTGTGTAAACAGAGATGACAGGTCCCCAATTGTTAAAACACTGTCCTCTGTGTTCTTGGATAAACCATGTGTGTCCAGAGATTTGATCAATACATGCATCTTTTGTTCTATTGTACCACGAATCAGAAATCTATGAACTTTTGTGGGTCTGCAAATATACAATAAAGACATTTGAGCCAGTTCATGACATTTTATCCTTTTTTTTGCATAACCAAGTAAAGACTCAGATCAGCCTGTGAACCCACACAGTCTGATGAGAGTCTTCGCTACATGCTCTGTAGATAGTTACTGACTCAAAACTGGAAAATCAGTGAGTACTCTAAATACACAATATAGATGTTAAGGCATGTTATAAGTCATTTCTGTTAAAACCTACAGTATTTTCTACCCCAAAAGACAAAGATTTTCAATCCATCACCAGTTGACAAAGTTTTGTACAGGTCCACATTGATATATTCATTTGTTGCAGACAGCTCCTAGTTGATGGAATTTTAACAATCTTTATCATTTTTTAAGGAAAAAAACACTCCAATTGTCATTCTGAATAAATATGATCTTATTATTAAAGAAATTGCTGCAATTTCTTTTTAAACCCATTCCCACAATATAAAAGTTTTTGACACTCCTCCTAGAAAACAGCATGTGAAATCAATGGAAAAAATTAAGAAATTGCTTACAAAAAGCAATTTATCAATCCAAACAATGTTTTCTTCCATGCAAACAAAGATTCAAAGATTTATATCAACTAAAAATTAATGTCTTAGACTTCTCTAAATTCAAACTTATGTCATCTAGTAAGGAGTTAAGAGTGGAATACCTTGTTTGTCCTATACGATGGACTCGTCCTATAGCCTGTTGTTCCTGTGCTGGGTTGAGAATCGGCTCTACCAATATGACATGAGTAGCCTCAATCAGGTTGAGTCCATTTGCTCCACTGTGGACAGGTATTAAAAGTGTTGTACCCTCATCAGATTGCTTAAACTGTGTCAGGCTTTGCTGTGAATATTGAAGTTAATAATGATTAATTAGATGGTTAGTTGTCTAACAATAAGAAATCAATAGAAAGGACAATTTTCACTTCAAAGATTAAACAAGAGCACAGCATGCAGTTGCTGTCCTCACTCGGCTGTTCAAGTGCTTGATAGTACCTTCTAAGTAGAAAAAAGGGCGTAATTCATTAAAAAATGAATTTAGAGTTATCCCACTTGCTTGTATAGACTGCTCTTTTGACAGTGAACATGATGACACAAAGGAGGATGACCACCTGGCCATAGCAATACCCCAGTTTTTCTCCAAAAATAACCAAGCTGAAATAAGTTATTCAAACAAGTAGAAATATGGTTGGGAAATACTTCCAAATAAGATAATACGAAATGAATTTCAAAAATAATCTAAATTGCATGTGTTACTTATACGGTGTTTAAAGCCACTGTGAACAATCTTTCAGTTCAAACACCATTAAGTTCACATACTTATCTGCTTCATGTGTATCAACAGTTAACGGCTATGGTTCTACCTGTCTTCCCCAAGGAAATAAAAATCAGACTAGATGATTTGCTAAGAGATGAATGATGCTTGTCCATTAGATCAACTTCAATCTGGAAATACGAAATCCCAACAGAATTTGACGCCATGTTACTGTAATCTTACCTGAAATTTTCCTGAAGCATACAAAGCTAGATAGGGTATGCTGTTCTCCTCTAAGGCTGTGGCTATCACACTCAACACATCTGTCCACTAAAATCAGTCATAAATTGTGTAAAGAAGCAGAATACAGGTAGTCAAAATGTTATTAATTTCATTCAAATCACCCACTCCTACAAAAGAATACTTGTAATACTCTCTAGATAATGATATTGGTAATTAAAATACCGGTATACATCTATATATTATAATACATTACCACCATATACTGGTTTACATATATAAATCATATAGACTGGTATTACTGGTTGACTTTAACAAAGTCGGCAGGTTACACCAATATAATTGTATATACACAAAAAACCTGGCCTATGAGAAATTTACCTTGCTAAAATAGACAAGCATTCTGGAGTATTGCATTGCAATACCAAATCCCCTACCAGCTTTATATATATATATATCTAGATCAGTATGGTAAGAAGATTTTTACAAACTTCACTATATAAGCCTATATTAAATTTGTGACATCCGGGAATGGGCCAATTTTCATCCTGATGAAATAATTTGTACAATCTTGATAGAGGTCCACCAGATGATGCTGTATACCATATATCAAAGTTCTAGGCCCTCCTGTTTGGGAGAAGAAGAGTTTTACAAATTTCAACATATAAGCCCTTTGTGAAACTTGTGACGTCTGGGAATGGGCTAATTCTGTCTCTTGGGCCATGATTTATACAATCTTGATAGAAATTCACCAGATGATGCTACATACCAAATATAAAAGCTCTAGGCCCTTCAGTTTGGGAGAAGAAGATTTTTGAAATTTTCACTATATAAGCCTATGTTAAACTCGTGACGTCTGGGAACTGGCTAATTTTTACCCTGGGGTTATAATTCATACAATATTGATAGAAGTTCACTAGATGATGCTACAAACCAAATATAAAAGCTGTAGGTCTTTTGGTTTGGTAGAAAAAGATTTTCAAAGTTGTCACTATGTAAGCTTATGTACCCCCCACCTTTGTCCCCCCCCCCAGCATGGCCATTTCTTGACAGATTTTTTTTTTCTTGTACAAACTTGATATTCCTTGCCCTAAAGACTCTCAATACCAAATGTGAATCTAATCTGACACCCAGTTCATGACAAGAAGATTTTAAAGATGTAATCTTTTTGGCCCCTTTTTGATCCCTTATGGAGCCTCAAGGGGAGATAACTCCATGATGTGTACAAATCTGAAACGCCTTCCCTTAAGAATGCTTCCTGCCAAGTTTGGTTGAAATTCATCCAAGGGTTCTTAAGAAGAAGTCGAAAATGTAAAAAGTTAATGCACGATGCACAATGCACGACACACAACGACGGACAAAACACGATCGCAATAGGTCACCATGACCTTCGGTCAGGTGACCTAAAAAGTCCGGAAGACTGAAATTTCTTAGTAATTTTCTAAGTCCAGCATCAATATCTTGCTAAAAAATCAGTGGACTGGAACCAAACTTAAACTCGTTCCGCAACTCTAATACATACTCACATACCAAAATCCACCTTCATATCACAAAGAATTTAGAAAAAAAACTGAAATTTCTAGGTAATTTTCTAAGTCCAGCATCTGTATCTTGCTCAAAAATCATTTGACCATAACGAAACTGAAACTTGTTCTGTACCTCATCGATGGAGGCTCACATACCAAAACTTAGCTTAATAACTCTGAAGATTTAGAAAAAAAGTCCTGAAAACTGGAATTTCCTGTTTTTGAGAACTGCATCAGTATCCTCCTCATAAGTCAATGGACCGGAACCAAACTTGAACTTGTTCTGTAACTCATTGAGACGGACTCACATACCAAAAATCATTTGACCATAAAGAAACTGAAACTTGTTCTGTACCTCATCGATGGAGGCTCACATACCAAAAATTAGCTTAATAACTCTGAAGATTTAGAAAAAAAGTCCTGAAAACTGGAATTTCCTGTTTTTGAGAACTGCATCAGTATCCTCCTCATAAGTCAATGGACCGGAACCAAACTTGAATTTGTTCTGTAACTCCTTGAGACGGACTCACATACCAAAAATCATTTGACCATAAAGAAACTGAAACTTGTTCTGTACCTCATCGATGGAGGCTCACATACCAAAAATTAGCTTAATAACTCTGAAGATTTAGAAAAAAAGTCCTGAAAACTGGAATTTCCTGTTTTTGAGAACTGCATCAGTATCCTCCTCATAAGTCAATGGACCGGAACCAAACTTGAATTTGTTCTGTAACTCCTTGAGACGGACTCACATACCAAAAATCAGCTTAATATCTCCAAGGGTTAAAAAAAGTACAAAAAACTGATATTTCCTGGTAATTTTCTAAGTCCAGCATCCGTATCTTCCACAAAAGTCAATGGACAGCAACCCACTCAAACTTGTTCTGTAACTCATTGACACGGACTCGCATACCAAAAATCAGCTTAATATCCCTAGGGTTAAGAAAAAAGGTCCGGAAAACTGAAATTTCCTAGTAATTATTTAAGTCCAGAACCTGTATCTTCCTCAAAAATCAATGGACCAGAACAAAACTCGAACTTGTTCTGTTACTTATTGACACGGTCTCACATACCAAAAATCAGCTCAATATCTCCAAGGGTTAAGAAAAAAAAGTCCGGAAAACTGATATGACTGGTCTGACAGATGGATGGACAGACAGATGGGCCCAAACCTATAATCCCCTTCATCTTCGCCGGTAGGGGACTAAAAACAAGGCTTATGCATTCACAGTTATTTTTGTAGACATAAATGATATGCAATTCTAAAGGTTCTTGTTTCATACCTCCATAAAAAAATATAATTTTTTTTTCATCTCTAAAATAGATTAAATAAGCAAAGTTGAAGCAAACCATACTTACAGTTGAAAATACTAGAGTTTTTGCCATTGGGTCTTCTTGTTTGATCTTTAGGAGACATCTAACAACAGCTTCCACTTTGGTGGAATGGCTTCCCTGTAAAAATCAAAAATGATTTATCTTAACAGAAGGTCTTGTCTAATTCACTTGATTTTACAATACAACATATTTCCAAAAAAGTGTATGTTATATTATTTACACAAATAAAGCTGAAAAAAAGAGTTCTCTGTGCTGTTTTGGTAAGTATCAACATTTCCAAGTAGCTTTAGGTTTGTTTTTTTATTCAGAGAATATCTCTTTCACTCTATTACGGTCAGTGATATCATAAGATTAGGGATTGTATATTTTGAAACTGTTAGAAAACATATTCAAAGGGCCTGTGTAGAAATGGTTGTTTACACTAAAATGAATCAATATATTTTCAAAATTCATTAACCCATTTCCACACAATCCAGCTTTTCTACACCCCTCAAGAAAATAGTTCTAGAAATTATTGTGGACAATGAAGAAACTGCTTGTAAAAAGCAATATCTTCCATGCCCAAATTTTTTTCTAGCCTAAAAGGCAAAAATTGGTTAAGGTAAAGATTTTTTAAATTTCAAAATGAAATTGTGGTATGCAACACCAACTCCAACCAGTCTATAATTTTGTTGTTGTCATCTGGTAAAGGGTTAAAACGAAAGGCCTACCTTTACCCATATGTGACCACCATCTTCTGAGTCAACAGCTCTTTTTGTTGTGACATAGGATATTTCTCCCTGATGTGTAGACTGTCGACAAACAGCACATTTTACAGAAAAGTTTTGACGACCAAAGCTAGCCCTCTCCACCAAGATACGAATACACTCTAGACAAAAACAGTGTCCACACTGCATTACACTCCACTGTAATACACAAGTCATTAGTTAAGCCTTTACCAAACATTCCCACACATTGGCTGATAAAAAATGAACTGTAAGAATTTCAGGAAGTTTTCACAAAATCAAGGAATTTATTTTCACACCCTTGACCATACCCCCTTCCTAAAACAAGAGCCGTCGGAGACGGATTATGCTCCCCATATAAGGCTTTTGTCACAAAACTGTATGCCATTATTGGACAAAAAACTTTTATTGAATGCAACTACAGTTTGACAGTTCAGTTCACAAGAAATTCGGAAGTTTGACAAACATTGAAGGAATCTATTTGGCTTCACAGGCCTGATTTTAATAAAATTCAATATATTATATGGTAAAGAGTTACATGTTTTACCTTGACTATCAGTTATCAATGAAAAATGTCTCCATACAAAAAATGAAGACTCTAACTTGAGTAGTCTTGCAGAAACAATAGACTGATTTATTTAAGAGTAGGATATATACAAAATGGCATTAAGCCCCCTTTTAGCATGGTAAGGCTCATTGGGTCAAAATTGAAATAAACATTAACTATGGCATTTAATAAACAACATTTATGTAAAGCAACAAGAAATTTTGGCAATTTGTAAAAGAGGTATATTTGAAAAATCAATGACCTTGACAATTTGACCTTGACCAATGACCTTGAACTTAGTACCAACAGAAAGTCCATGTCATAAGAATTGCACAGGTAAAATATGAAGGCTATATCACTTACCATTGTATACTTATGGGAGATGTTAAAGTTAAAATTTTTGAAATTTTGACCTTCAGAAAAGACCTTGACCTTGAAAGATGACCTTGAACCTAATACCAGTAGAAAGTTCATGTCATAAGCAATGCACATGTGAAATATGAAGGCTGTGTCACTTACCATTGTAAACTTATAGACAATTTTAAAGTTAAGATTTTCGAAATTTTGACCTTGAGAAATGACCTTGATCTTGACAGATGACATTGAACTTAGTACCAACAGAGAGTCTATGTCATAAGCAATGCACATGCTAAATATGAAGATTATGTCACTTACCATTGTAAATTTAAGGACAATGTTAAAGTTTAAAAATTTGAATTTTTGACCTTGAGAAACAACCTTGACATCAACAGATGACCTTGAACTTAATACCAAAGGTTTCGTCATAAACAATGCACATGTGATATATAAAGGCTATATCCCTTACCATTGTAAACTTATAGACTAAGTTACAGTTAAGATTTTCAAAATTCTGACCTTGACACATGACCCTGACTGATGACCTTTAACTTATTACCAACAAAAAGGCTTTGTCACAAGCAATGCGCATATGAAATATGAAGTCTATATCTGTAACTAATCAAAAGTTATGGCCAATATAAGTTTTTGCAGGACAAAAAGAGAGCTTACATAAAGCTAATCATACTAAGGCCCCATTTCCCATGAATAGTTATTTTTAAATTTAAATTTTCGATAGTTTAAGGTCAAGAGGATCTAATTTGCTACTCAAATATTCAATTTCATAAAATTCTGACTATTTGACTAGGAGAAATTAGGCAAAAAACTAATTTTTACACTAAGACCCTTTTTTCCATGACGCAGACTTGAATTGAGTAATTTCAAAAAAGGTCTCTTGGAAATTTGCTAGGAAGATTATATATGAAGTTTCATCCAATTAGGCCCAGGGGTTCCTGAGATATGATGTCGGACGGACGGGTGGACAGAAGGACGAATGGACAGATGGATGGGCGCACAAGCCGGCGACTATATGTTCCCTCGAAAGAATTATCAGGGGGGCATAGAAATGAAGTCAAAATGGATCCCTCAGGTCCCATCGAGTGGAACTATAGAAAATATTGTGGTAAAAGAAGAGGTTGTTTCTTGAGAAATTTGTTTCTTTCATTGACTTCTTTTACCACAATGTTCCCTCTCTTTAAGCAGCTTTTTTACTAAATTTGGGTAGAAACAATTGGAAATTGTTGCTTGAAAATCTCTCAGGATCTCTAGGGATTTAGACTAATTTCTGAGTTGCAAAATGGGGGCAAATTATTCAACTGATCCAGTTCGAAACGTTAGGGGTACAACAAATGATCAGTATTACTTTACTGTGTACTGAATTTCAGGAAAGGAACATATGTACACATCAAGTATTCACTAGTAACTCCATGTTACATGATATTATACCCACAGCAGACCCATATACACAGAAGGTCCTACTATATAATTGTTTATGATCGCAGAAAATACTAATCCACGACTCGCTGAAAGACCAAAAACTTCCAGAAAAACTATCAAGCATTAAAATTGCAGTTCTATGTTTAAGAACATAGTGCATATCCACACAGTTATAGAATTCTGAGAAGAATACTCCAAATGAATGAACTTAAAAAGGAATCAACAACACCTTTTTAGAGAACACAAGATTTGACAGCTCTTATGCGGAGAACAACTTCTCTGCCAATGTGATATGATGCACTTGAATAAACCATTTCCTTTGCAACCAATTGAAAACTGGTCTAAATGATGATAAATGAGATTGGTTCAGATAGTAAACACCCCATAATAAATATCTAAGCCCCTGGGTAATGCACTTCATATATTCAGCAGTGTCTGTTGATAACAAATTGTTTGAACTCAGTATTCAACAAAGACCTGGATATTTTGATTGTATTCAAACTTCAAAAAGCCTCTAAGAACTGAACACTCACAACAAGAAGGCTAGACAGTGTCCCTTAATTAGCATGATTTCTCGTAACATGCAAACGAGAATAAAGTTAACGACAAAAAACGGTCTACGCATCCCAGAGGATTATTATCTGTATAAAGTCATGAGCTTCTGGCTGGCCAAAATGCCCTCAACTCAAAAAATACTGACTAGACAGTAAAAAGCACAAGACATCAAAAAAGAAAAAATCCAAACAATACAGTCTTCTCTATGTCCGCCTTATTGGAAATGCCTAGACTGGTACCACTGTCAAGCCGGCAGTACCGGTCAAGGAAATCCCAAGAAGTCCATAGTTCTATCAACTAGTTTGTTTCAAACATCAAAACAAAAAGACAAAATATTCCTCTATAGAAAGAAACCACTAAAAAGTAGTCTCAATAGAACAAAGGTTCATAGAAATTAATGTGTACTGAAAAAACATGTTGAGTATTGTTCACGCTGAAAGTAAAACTGAGGTATGTGCATGTCAGTGTGTATCGTCATGGTTGAAGATCTATTTTTAGACATGCATCTAAACCAGTCAGAACTTAAGCAAGGAAGTAATATCCTATATGTATAATGATTGTAAGTTAAATAAATGAAATAAAATAGCTGTCCTGTAATAGGTTAAGAAACAACAAAAATTTAGACTGGTCTTAATTCAAAGAAGTTGCAGATGACAGTTTCAAGTTTATAGAAGTTCAAATATCTCTGTCTTGCTGGGTAGAAAACAATGAAGAAAATGCAGGAATTGCTTGTAACAAACAATTTCTTCATTTTCCATAATGTTTTCCCTACCCTTTCTTTAAGGGCATTAAACATTGGGATTGAGTGGTAATGGTTAAAAGGTTATGATAGATAAACTTGCCTCTTTCCCTAGTTCTTGCTGGCAGATAGGACAAAGTTCAGGATTTTCGCCATCATCATTATCTGATTGGGTCTGAAAAAATAAAAGTACAGTCATATAACCATTCTAATAACAAATGAGTAAAAAACTTGTTGTTAACCTATTCCAACACAATCCTAACACAAAAAAAGCTTTTGGAAGACAATGTCAAATTGACAAAATTACTTACATCTTCATTATTCACATTCTTTTCTATCCCAAAAAGAAAAAGATTTTTTAAAATTTCACTAAAAAAATGTCACTTACAGCTTCTTTACATTTAGGCCAGTCTAAACTTTATCGGCAGAAAAATGATGGTGAATCCTACTTTTCACAAAACAATTTTAAATAACAAGAGGGCTGTTGGCCCTGGGGCGCTCCCCTGAGATAAAGGCACTTTTTCTTTCAACAGTCTAATTTCATGTTAAGGTTAGAATTATGATACAAGTGGGCCATACTTACAGATAAAGACTAAATTTTATAAACTTAAAAATGGCGTCTGGAACTTCTTTCAATTGCAAACAGTCTAAAATTTTCATAACTGGTTAAATAAAAATTCTTCCACCCTCATATTTATCAAAGGCAAAGACGTCATGCTATTTATATCCAAGATAACAATCAAATAAACAGAGTAACATAGTCAAAACAGTTAACCCCCGTCATGCTAAACCTGGAATATTCCTGCTTTGGCAGGAAGCATAGTAAAAGATCAGCCTGCACATATGAGCAGTCTGATCCTAGTCTACACCACCTGTTTATCCTTTTCAAGCCAAATTTGTTCCCGAGATAAATTCTCCAAATAAATATTGACCATGAAAAACAGATCTACAGTGCTATGAGTCCTTTGATTTTAATACAATTTTGGAATGAATTTTATTCAGCATGACAACGGTTTAATTACCTTAGCTAAATTTTTGAGGTAGAGCAGTTGACCCATTTTCTTTCTAAGTTCTCCTTGTGCAACAATTCTGTCTGAAGCAAGCTTTAACTTGTGCTGAGTAACCTAAAAAAAATATATACCATTTCATTAGCCTTTACCAGAAAACAAGGTTTAACATTGGTTCAATTCAAGGCTGCAGGCTGCAAGTCAAAGTTTTTTAACCAATTACCAGAAAATTGAAAAGCTTTGCAGACAACAATCGGCAGTGTATGAAATTTTAGATTTTTCACTTTTCTGGGTAGAAAACATTGTGGAAAATGAAGAAATTGCTTGTTGCATCATTGTGTGGAAATGGGTTAAATTGAAAAAGATGAGTACTATTCAGTGGTGGAAAACAGAGTTAGAAAGGGAAGAATTACTTGTTACAAGTAATTTCTCCATTTCTCACAGTGTTTTATACAGCTGTATTTCTCCAGCAGAACTTTGCAGCAATGAGCTAGAAACAACAAGTTCAAATCCGAACAATAAATTTCCTTTTCTTTCCACAATCCAAATTTACAATTGATCGATGGACCATCAAAGATATACATGGAAAAAAAATCTATTTAGTTAACCCATTTGGATGTTACTATGTTAGAAGAGAAGTAGTGTCCAGTTAGGTTCAATTTATCATTTTTCAAAACCTGTCAGTTAGGTTCAATTTATCATTTTTCAAAACCTGTCTCCCTAAAACAAAAGTACATTTTGAAAATTGTGCAATTCGAGGATTCTATATCATTAGTAGAACGCGTAAAGACTCCTCTAAAATACAAAAACAATTACCAATAACCCACTTAGCATAGATGCAGTCACAGTTTCAATAACACACACTCTTTCAATTATAAAGGGAGTAATTTGCCTTCTGTATTTTAGAGCTCAGCATACCGGCTGTATAGTGAGAGTGATAAGCTATTAAGTTACATATGTTCAAAGATGTTTATTATCATTTTAAATTAGCCTTTTCAATCCATTATCAAACAACAAAATTCTGGAATAGTTACAGACAACAATTCAAATCGCTTTGAGATTGAAAACCAAGGCCAAGATAGGGTAGAAAACATCGTGAAACAAGCAATTTATCCTTTTCTCACAATGTTTTCTTTAAAGCAATTCTTCAAGGGTGTAAAAAGCAGGATTGTGTGGGAATGGGTTAAGCTTCTACTGAATCATGGAAGGTTTAAAAGATATATAAAATCCCTATCCCTCAGTGAAACACAAATGATGAGAGTTACAAAGGCATTTTTTTTCCTGAACTTATAATCGTGCTCAGGACTCTAGAATAGAAACATCCTGTATTACATTACCTATTAAACTAACCATGCTAGGCGAGAGGTTATGCTTAACCCTTTCCTGCTTTTTGAAATGGTCAACTGATTCAAACTGAGAGAAGTTACAGACGACAAGGAAAATCAGGTACAATATGAAATAAAACTTTCCTATGTTGGAGAAAATATTGTTGGAAAAGGAAAAATTGCTTGTTACAAGTAATTTCTTCTGTTTCCACAATCTTTTCTTAATCATAGAATCATAGTGGCGTAAAATCCTGTTTTGTAAAAGAAAGGGTTAAAAACAATTATCTATATGAAAATTGGCATTTTGTACACCAAAATGGGCAAATCACTCTCCTATGCCAATACAGACATCTATCATCAGTACTTTCAGTGCTTTGATTAATTTATGTTATCTTCCCTCACATCAAAGATCATGACTTAATCATGGAAAGTCCCTTTTCTGTACAAGTGAAATTTTATCATCTACAAGAATAATACACAAACTCACCTCTGATCTTTCCAGTACATTAAGTTGAGGGATTTCTGGAACAGGTTCATCAGGAAGACGCAGACGCAGTCGGGTCGTTGACATGTCCAGCTCATCAAATGAGGCTACATGTTCCTTTATACCAGCCCAGTGAGTCCTCAATTTCTAAAATAGAAACCATTTCAAATAAATACATTCCATGGAACTTTTTTGGAGGTAAAATTAGCTTACAAGAAATATCTAAACTTTTCCCAAGTCAAATTTGCTCAAAAAAAGCTGTCTTTCTTTTTGCAAGGCTACATGAAAAACTATTAACACACAAAATGGTACATATCATAAGCTATTATTGTATATCAGAGAAAAAAGAAAGAATAATCAGCTCATATCAAAAGCAAAATTTTGGATAACCTATCACATAAAAAGGAAATATCCTGAAATTCTTGCCAATAACTGATTGATCACCGCTGTCAATCAAAAAATCAATCAACCAATCAAATCATTCATTTAGACCATAAAGAATATTGACTTCTGACATTTATGTCAAACATATTTGTTGGTTTGGTGACTTGAGCATCATATTACATCTTATTTAAGCTCTAGGTACAGCAATTCAGTTGCCAACCAAAGATCTGTGTTCCTGTCTGTATTCCTTACCACAAATTTTGACAATTAACATTGTTAGATATCTCAGTAATCCTACCTTGTTGTAGGTCAATTGGTCTGGCCAACAAACTATCAAACATTGTAAAAAAATGGGATCTAGAGTAGAATATGTGAATCAAGATATGTGTTTCAAAGTTGAATCTACAGTAAGGTGAAATAAATTTTCTACAATATCAAAACCTACACCATCTACATAGCTTGACGAAGGTAGAAACCTTTAGCTCTTCAGAGATACTCCCTTTTAATATCCCATGATATTGGCATAATATAACAGTGTGTCATCAACATTTCATCCTTGTTTGATATTTAACCCATTCCTATACACACGCCCTCAAGGAAAAAATCTTCGGGAAACATTGTGGACATTAGAGAAATTGCTTGTAACAAGCAATTTCTTCAACGTCCATAATGCCTTGTACCCTAAAAAGTATAGATTTTTTTTAATTTCACCAACTTCAAATTGTTGTCTGCAACATCTTTCACTTTAGACTGGTCTTAATTTTTGTCATGCATTTATGGGTTAAACAATACCTTGTATTCCTTTTTCATTGCATCTAGAAGTTTGATATGTGTGTTCCCATACTCAATCAGTTCTGGCTCCACTGTAAGATAATATAATGGTTATAAAGTTGTTTATTATTTATCATTTTTAAATTCTTATCTAATAAATAACATTTTGTACGGGTTAGGGAAAAAGCTAAAATGTTTTGAATTTTTTGTTTACAAATTCAAAGCCAATTGATTTGTTTCATCTCAGCATAATTAAATTCTAAATGAATGAAAGTATGAACCAGCATATTTTTCTCTCTTTTTTTTTACTTTAATTCTTGGGACAAAGTCCCTGTGAAAAAAGGTGCTTTTATCGCTGTATTTCTGCACTGTAAATTAGGGAATGCAAAAATACCTCTACATCCTTTGGCAAAGCCCAGAATAGTTTTCAGTGCCTTCTCAGCTTCACTGTCAGCCCAGGTCCCCTGTCTGTTTACATTGACAGAATAACCTCCATGTACCCCTCCCACCTCTAGACCTCTGTTACAGAAAAGAATTTATAAAAATTACTCATCTTAATATACAAAACCTAATATCGGAAATTTCTGCAGCAATGTATTATTTGTAGAATTATACAGGTTACATTGTACTGAAAATTTTTAATGTGCAATTTCAAAATATTGTAAAAAGCAATTTCAACTTTTATAAAGATATTTTTTTGCAATTTATAGTATAGTACCACATAAATTTATGGTATCTGAAAAAAGTTTTCTTGTGATCAAGTACCTACAGAATTCTATTTGCAAATAATTTTGCACCATTTTTCCTACCTAAAACCACAAAAATTGCATCTGCATCTACAGTTTTTATGATTTTTTTCTCTTTAAGCCTTCAGAATTTACCCAGATTAATGATCCTTTTTTAAATGTGTCTTGTAATATGTAGTGATTATCTCAGTATCATTGTCATTCCTAAATGGAATTCTGTACATTGATATTTCATTTGGACAGCTTTGGAAAACACCACTTTAATAAAAGTTAGCATTAGTTAAGCCATTCCCACACAATGATGTTTTTGGACATCCCTCAAGAAAAACAATTGAGAAAACATTGTATAAATGAAGAATTGCTAGTAACAAGCAATTTCTTTATTTTTCACAATTTTTTCTACCAAGCAAGTTGAAAAACCCAAAATTTTATAAACTTTAAATTGTTGCCTGCAACTGCTTTCAATTTTGACGAGTCTAAAATTAAGCTGTCTGGTAATGGGTTAATCTTTTATTTGGACAGCTTAAAAAAACACTAGTTGAATAAAAGTTAGCCTGAGTTAAAAGCAAAATTGCTTTACAGAATGTGCCCAAATCTACTAAAAGTTGCCTATTGGCCTAACAATGGGAATTTATTTAGTCATATACTACCTTGTTCAAACTACTGTATAAACATTTTAACCCTTTCCTGGTTAATCCCTGGTATTTACGTCCCTGTGATTTTATGATTGAGAAAACATTGTGGAACAAGATGTGTTTGTGAATCACTATGCCCCCGAAACGGGCATTCTTTAGAAACGGGTAAAGGGTTAAAATTTTGACCCTGACCTTGATGAAATGACCTTCCCCAGTTGAGCCTTGTTGAGACCTATCTACATACCAAATATTAGCATTGTAACTTAATCAGGGTTGAAGTTAGAGGAAAATGTTTATTTGGCAGGTTAAGTTTTGCAGACAGACAGACGGACAGACGGACACCGGTAAAACAATATGCCCCCAATCTTATCAATGCGGGGGCATAAAAATAAGAAATTTCTTGTAACAAGCAATTTCATCTTTTTATCCACAATATTTTATACCCTATTGAATGATTATATTTCGAATAAGTTGGACTTAAAATTGTTGTCTGAAAAACCTTTCAATTTGGACCAGTCTAAAATTTCAAAAAACAGGAAAGGGTTAAAGGATTCATTTGGTGTGTATGATCAATTTTTAGTTGATTTACGTGATTTTTTAGTTCTATTTGTCTCAATATAAGTTTTCAAGAGGTTTAGATTTAATTTGTAGGAATTTATGGCTAAACACAGAAAGGAGTTACCTGGTATAATTAGATGGGATATAACTAGACATTGTCGCAAAGCAGACTAATACCCCCCAACAGTGCTTGTCCATATACAAGTGCTATCCGCCAAAGGGCGTAACCAAAAATGGACTTTTTAATTAAAGGGCCATAAATCTGTCAAAAATCAATGGACCATAACCAAAACAGGATATGCACATGTCTGACTTATAACATGTCTTTCTGTGAAATTTGAATTAAATCTGTCAAATGGTTGCGGAGAAATTGAGCGGACACGATTTTTCACCAAAGATCCATAACTCTGTCAAAAATCAATGGACCATTACCAAAATGGGATATTCACACCTCTGCTTGATACTGATTATATCTGTAAAGTTTGAATAAAATCCATTCAATGGTTGCCGAGAAATTGAGTGGACACGAAAAAGCTACAGACAGACGGACCAACCAACCGACGGACCGACAAGCTGACTCCCATATACCCCCAAATATAATTTTGGGGGTATAATGAATTCAAAGAGGATTGTTTATAAGGCAGGAAAGTATCAAGGATATTGAATACATCTGAAAGTAAATTTCTACAATTTCAATACAAAAGAGGAAGAGGAATATTATATGAAAACAATTTTTTGAGTTGGATTGCCCACTTTTGAAGCAAAATATTGAATGAATGAGTCTCTTTCAGATGTTATGACACTTTGCTACATAAACTTAGATCATTAAAAAATTTAAATTTTGTTATCTCTAGTATAACTTATAAAAGTTTTTTTGTGTGTTATAAAGTTTTAAGCACTTACTTCTCAACAAAGAAGAACAACTTGGCTTCATAAGTTTCAAATAATTCTTCTGATTTACAAAAAGGACAACTGAAAAAGAAAGATCAGATGAGAATAATTGACAGATCATGGCTGTCAACCAAAGAATCACTTTACCAATTAAATCATTCATCTAGATCAAAGTGAACTTTGAACTCCGACATTGGACAACATTTATATGAAGCATATTTTTTGGCCACTTAACAACAGTAGTTACAGTTGTAGTTACAATGTTTAGGTCGCCCAACCCACCATTTTACTTTTTAATACATGTTACTGGCCATAAACTTTGCAAATAAAGCCATTTAACACTTAACTGTACAATCACTGGTTTTTACGTCCTTGTGATTTTATACTTGAGAAAACATTGTGGGAAAAGAAGAAATTGCTTGTAACAAGCAATTTCTTCTTTTTCCACAATATTTTCTACCCTACTGAATGGTTATTTTTCAAATTAATTCCACTATAAATTGTCGAGTGCAAAAACCTTTGAAATTGGACAGGTCTGAAAAAAATTAAAACAGGAAAGGGTTAATATTGAAGTGGAACTTCCTGTCAGATCTCAGTGGGCGTGGCCAGCAAGCTGTTTATTGTCAATAGGTTCATACACTGTGTTCAGATTTTATGTCTTAGCATCATTAAAACGAGAAAAGTTACCACGCCCACTGAACTTCAAAGGAAGATAATACTAAAAACACAAATCTTTGTTGGTGACCTAAACATCATAACTACAGCTTGACTAAGCCGCAGTTACCAGGTTTGGGTTATCAAATCACATATGCTTTACATAAATGTTGACCAGTATCTGAGTTCAAAGTTCGCTTTGTGTATAAAAGTTTTTATTTGACAGCAGGGGTCTGTCAAATGACAAAAACCAAGTTTTTTCCCCTTTGTCAGACTCTGCAGTAATTAACCCTTGTCATGCTGAATTATAAATCCTCAACAAAATTGCATTAAAATCAAAATGCTGAAAGCACTGGACTTGGCAAAGTATGGGTCAATATTTATATTGAAAATTTATCTTATAACCAAATTAATGTGAGCATTTCTTTGTATTTGGACAGCCTAAAATACTTTTGTCTGTTAATGGGCTAAGTCAGCCCCTTGATGTCTCATCTTTCACTGGGTACTCCAGCTTTGAAAGGTAGTATGGACAAAGATCAGCACCGAAACATATGCGTACCTGCCTGCTATGGAAAGCATTGCGTAAAATGAAGAAATTGCTTGTAACAAGCAACTTCTTCAATGTCAACAACGTTTTCTACCCTAATAGGTGAAGACTTTTCTAAATTCTGCCAATATGAAATTGTCATCTGCAACTTTCAAATTGGACTAGTCTAAAATTTTGTCTTCTGGACTTCCTGTTGAGTAAAGGTTACATGTTAAAATATAATTACTTTTTCAAGACTTCATCCACAGGCCTCAAACAGCATTCCACAGTCTTGTTGATGAGATCTTGTGATGGTTCACCATCCAATTCTTTCATAACCTTTAATACTTGATGATAGGCAGATTCTATACCAGCCAACTGGGAATGCATGACGTAACGCAGACCTGTCGAGTTACGGCAACTGAAATATACAATAAAAATCAACTTGTTTGTTTTATTAACATGAATACATAGCTGCAAATCAACTACCTAGGACAAGCTCAGAACAAATATAGACAAGAATCACTACTTTCTGATGATAACAAAGTCAAAAATGTACAAGTGCTAATGATATTAAGGGAATCTATTAACGGGATAGAGAGCCATAGACAGGGACAAAATTTAACCTTTAACCTTGACCTTTGACCTTGACAATAATTGTTGAAGATTAAATCATGCACTATTTAAAAGTTTTCATTAAGATGTACAAGTATGTAAAATATTTTGAGAATCTCCATAGAACCAAAAAAATAAAGGCATGGTCAAAGTTTGGCCTCTGACCTTTGGTGATAATGACCTTGACCATAATTGTAGAAGACCAAATCATACACCATTCACATACTCCGAATGAGATGTACAAGTATGCAAAATATTTTGAGAATCTGTCCATGGATCCATAACATATAGGCATGGTCAAAGTTATGGCCTGTGACCTTTGGTGATAATCTTTGACCTTTTTCTGTGACCTTGACCATAATTTAGAAGACTAAATCATACAACTTTCATATGCTCTTGTTAAGATGTACAAGTATGTAAAATATTTTGAGAATCTGTTGATGGAACAAAAACAAAATAGGCATGGTCAAAGTTTGGCCTCTGTCTTTTGGTGGTAACATTTGACCTTTTTCTGTGACCTTGACCATAGTTGTAGAAGACTAAATCATGCACCATTCATATGCTCTCGTTAATATGTTCAAGTATGTAAAATGTTTTGAGAATCTGTCCATGAAACCATAAAAAATAGGCATGGTTAAAGTTTTGGCCTCTGACCTTTGGTGATAACCTTGATCTTAAAAGTAAGAGCCTGAATCAAGCCCATTACATTTCTCTCTTCAAGATGCACAAATGTGTACAATGTGAATATCTTTCTAGTATTAAACTATATATAAATGGCCACAATTTGATCATTGGCAATGGAATTGACCAATACTGAGCCTAGATCATGCAAAGGAAAGATTCTTTAGCCTATTCCCACACAATGTTGCTTTTTCAAGCCACTATAGGAAAACAATTGGGAAACATTTTGCAAAATAAAGAAATTGCTTGTAAAGCACTTTCTTCATTTTTCCCTATGTTTTGCACCAAGAAAGTTAAAAATATCAAAAATTTCATAAACTTTAAGTTGTCATATGTAACTCCTGGACCAGTTTTGCCACCTGATAATGGGTTAATGAATCTGTTCAAGTGTGTAAAATATGAGAATCTGATTCTAGGACCAAGAAGTGTAGGCAAGATTAAATTTGACTTTCAGGTATGACCTTGACCTGTAGAATAGGAGCCTGAATCAGGCGTGGCATTCATACTCTCATCAAATGTAGAGGTATGTTATATGATCTGACGATCAGCCAATAGATAAAGAAAAACAAAAAGGTCAAAATTTTATCCTTTGACCTTCAGGAATGACCTTGACTTCAAAAGTAGGAACTCTAATTGTGTACACCTGCTCTCATCAAGACACACAAGTCTGTGAAACATGGGTACCTGACTAAAGGTTTGAGACATTGAAAACATGTTTTTGAACAACAAAAAATGATGACAAAAATATAATAATACATGTAGTCTTATTCAAGAACAGCTGGGCTAAAGATCAAAAACAAAATGTATCAGATATTAGTATTTACCTTCGAAGAGCTGTTCTGATCGCATTGTCTGTATTTTCTAGAAGATCATCTTTTATCTTTAAAACCAATGTCTCATCCATATCTCTTTGTACAGCCCACAGTACTATCTCTAGCCACCACTCTGAACCATCATGTAACTAAAATTATGATATAGCTTATTCACAAATTCCCACACAATAATACATTTTGAGGCCCCTTGAAGAAATCAGCTTTGGAAAACATTGTGGATAATGAAGAAATTGCTTATTACTGTAACTTCTTTCAATATTGGCAAGTCTGTTGTTTCTTGTGGAGGGGGAAAAAATTTAAGGATTGTAAGGATTACAAATTCCTTCTCCACCCAGACAATGCAGTATATCAGAGATACAGAAACAAGGCTGTCGGTGAAAAGCAAGGCTCACCTATTCTGAGCAGTGGATAGTAACAGCAGTTCAATGATGATATTAGGAATAATTCCAGAACATGAATATCAGAATAGTGATAAATTCAAAATCATGACTGAACAAATATCAAATAAAAAAAAGTTTCAAATCTTAACCCTAAGTAGTAATGGAGATGGAAAAAAATATTGCACTTAAAATTCTAAGTTGAAAAAGGTTTAAACTCTACTAAAATGAACATCAGAGTAATGAACATTTGCTAAAGAATGATATTATTATCATCACAGTGGCATGTGCATTGTTTCACAGCAATGGCAATAGAATGACTAGAGATTAGACTGTTAAACATAAAAATTCAACAAAGAATTTTTGAGTAGAAAAAGGGTCAAAATTCAACTAAAATGAAAGTCAGAGTAATGAATCTTTGCCTAGGGTAAGAAATGATGGTTAAAAGAGCATGTGCAAAGTTTCATAGCAATAGTGTTAGTAGATACAGAGATTTGAACTTGCCTGTAAAACTCTAACAAAAGCATTTCGCAAACGCCAATACATGGGTGACTGGGATAGCTTCCCTATTGTATGAATAGTCAAGCTAAAAATACTAGTTTTAGTATTAGCCCTATATTTCAAACACATTGAGCTAATGAAAAAAAATGAGCAAATTGTTTATTGGTGACCTAAATGTCATTAATTCATTCCCACAAAATCTCACTTTTTTACACCTCCAAGAAATAAGCTTTGGTAAACTAAGAAAATAAAGAACTTCATTTTGTCATGTGGTAATGGGTGAACAAACTGTAATTAACCCATTACCAAACAAGAAAATTTTAGACTGGTCCAAATTGAAAGAAGTTGCAGATGACAATTTAAACTTTATGAAATTTCAGATTTTTTCATCTTTTTAGAAGAAAAACAATGTGGAAAATGAAGAAATTGCTTGTCACAAGCAATTTCTTCATTTTCCACAATGTTTTCCAAAGCTATTTTCCTTGAGGGCGTCTAAAAGCGTCACTGAGTGGGAATTGGTTAAGACCTGCCATTTTGTCAAATGATTTTTCAAATTGATTTAATTTGTCAAGTGATTTCTTATTGACATCAGCAGTATGTCAGTTGTAAGAGTCAAAAGTAAAAACAACAATTATACACAACTCCCTCATGTCCAAAAACATCCATTCAGTTTAGTGTCTGCTTTGAATTTACAAAAATATCCTGACGTTCTCTGCTTGTTGAGAAAAAATAATGCTTGTCTTAGAAACTCACAAGGCTAAGGCACTTAGACTAAGGCACTAGGTTACCCCATTACCAAATGATAAAAATTGGACAGGTCTTATCATAAAGAAGTTGCAGACAAAAATTTTAGTTCAAGCAATTTTTTAAATATCTATCTTTTGGGTATATCTATCTTTTGGGGTAGAAAACATTGTGAATAATGACTAGGTTGCAGATCAGTTTTAAGGGGTTTCATTACTGAAAAAAGCAAAATCTTTAAATTGATATCTCCCGCCGAAAATATTTTGTATGTCAATGGAGTATATCAATCTTAGTATATCACTCTGTATGAATATGGCTTCACCAATCAGGGGCAGTAACTCTAAATTTAATAATCAAACCAGGTGAAGCGGACATTATGCACATCTCCTCTTTGTTGTGAGACTTTCCACAAAGTTTCATTGAAATCCAGTCAATGGTTTCCAAGAAATAGCATAGAAATGAAACTTGGACGGACAGACGGAAGGACCAATGGACGGGCATGGCAAGAACAATATCCCCCAGATGATTTCATCCTCCGGGGATAATAAGTGCAATATAGAGTAAACAATGCGTGTTTAAAGCATTTCAAGGGGCTAGTGCAAAACTGCGGTAAGAGCCTATAGATACAATGGCACTTATAATAGTTTTGCATTTATCCCCTTGATATTCTATTGCCACTATGTTTTCCATGGCTTTTCTTTTCTTTGGCAAACCATAATGCAACATTTTATGGAAATGGGTTAATACAAAGTAATACAATACAAACATTGAAATGATGTGAAAACAGGCCTAGTAATTCAAACTTACATCCCTCTGTAATTGCTTCACTTCAAATTGTACTGAAGTAAGGGCATCTCCAGTTTCTTTGACATAAGCAATAGCTTTGGCCATATATCTGTCCTTTAACTCTTGGATCTGAATAATTTCAATGTAACATTTAGCAATAAACTAGTCCTAACACAAGCTTTGAAGAGCAGCACAAAAAGGCTTGTCAGTGACAAATCACTGTAATTTTATGGGATTTTGCTTAAAGTCAAGGGCAGATTATTGCCGAACAACTTAAGGCATATAAATATTTTGGTCATAAAAATTCATTATAGCAAGTTTCAGTTCATTCTGTACTGAAACTGTAAGAGGATATGCACACACAAAAAAATTGCAATACACAAATGACCTTAACCATAACATATCTATTATGGCCCTTCGGGCATATAAAAAAGCAGTTGTTTAAGACAGTGCCCT
This sequence comes from Fragum fragum, assembly GCA_946902895.1. Classification (NCBI taxonomy): domain Eukaryota; kingdom Metazoa; phylum Mollusca; class Bivalvia; order Cardiida; family Cardiidae; genus Fragum; species Fragum fragum. The sequence goes on along the minus strand of OX336368.1, from coordinate 33,764,154 downwards.
CTTTGTTGTTTCAAATTTATTTAAATAATCCTAGAAATAGAGCATACTTACTTATCCCATTACCAGACAACAAACTTTTAGACTGGACCAATTTCAAAGAAGTTGCAGACCAAAATTTAAGGTTTATGAAATTTTAGATTTTTTTAAACTTTGTGGGTAGAAAGTATTGTGGAAAATGAAGAAACAGCTTGTTGCAATCAATAAATGGATTAAGCTAGAAAAGAGTACCCTTGATGTCTAAGACCACGCCAAAATTCCTTGTTTGATCATAACCGATTCCAACAAAGTGACGTTTTTTTGACACAAGTCAATAAAACATTTGGGAAAATATTGTGTGAAATGATGAAATTGCTTGTAACAATCAATTTCTTCATTTCAAACATTGTTTTCTATCCTGAAAGTTGAACAAGAGGGCCAGTGGCCCTGGTGCTCACCTCAGATGAGGCTCTTTTTTTCTTCAAGGCCTTATACAAACTGGGTTGGGAGAAGACCTCCTTTAACATTAACTTAATTCAACTTATGTTACCATGCAAACCAATGCTTTCAACAGATTTCAAATATTTAAGTAATTATTAACGTACTAACATATAACTGCCCAATTTGGTTTAAATTGGCAAAATAATTTTGAAAGGGTTGCCTTTTTTATTTCTATTTCAGCCGATGTCAGTTTAAAAATCCTCTTTTTCTATGTAAGCTCCCCCCCCCCCCCCCCCCCGGAACATTTCTGCCAAATTTGGTTAAAACACTTCCAGAGGTTTGGGAGGAGATGTTAGTTTTAAAATCCTTCTTTATTTCTATATAAGCCCCCCCCCCCCGGCTCTGTTCCTAGGGACCAAGGGTGATGATTTTAGCAATTCTGAAAGAGGTCATTGTACTGATGCTTCATGCCAAATATCAATGCTCTACGTCCTCTGGGTCAGGAGGAGATCATTTTTTAAGTTTTCATCAAAATTTCAGATTTAAATTCTTTAAGCAATTTTTACAGCGCACCACCCAAGGAACATTTCTGCCAAGTTTGGTTAAAATCCTCACAATGGTTTTGGAGAAGACATCATTTTAAAAATCCTTCTTTATTTCTATATAAGCCTCACCACCTGGGGCTCTGCCCCTTGGGACATGAGGGTGATGATTTTAGCAATTCTTAAAGAAGTCATTGTACTGATGCTTCATGCCAAATATTAAGGCTCTATGCCTTCTGGGTCAGGAGGAGATAATTTTTAAAGTTTTTTTTTTCAAATTTCTGTTTTGTTGCCATAGCAACCAGAGTTTTTTAATGGATTTCAATTCTTTTAGCAATTTTCATAGGGCACCACCCAAGGAACATTTCTGCCAAGTTTGGTTAAAATTTACCCAATTGTTTGGGAGGCGATGTCATTTTAAAAATCCTTCTTTATTTCTATATGAGCCCGACCCACCTCCCCTGGGCCTCTGCCCTTGGGGACCTGACCCATTTCCGCTGGGGCTCTGCCCTTGGGGACCCCAGGGTAGTGAAATTAGCAATTCTGAAAGAGGTCATTGTACTAATGCTTCATGCCAAATATCAAGGCTCTATGGCTTCTGGGTCAGGAGGAGATAATTTTTTAAGTTTTCATTAAGATTTCAGTTTGTTGCCATGGCAACCAGAGTTTTAAACAGATTTCAATTCTTTTAGCAATATTCAAAGGGCACCTCCAAAGGAACGTTCCTGCCCAATTTGGTTGAAATTCTGCCAGCGGTTTGGGAGGAGATGTCATTTTAAGATTGTTGACACATGATGGACGACGCACACCGCACACCAAACAGAGGACAATCAAAATCTTGCTCAGGTGAGCTAGAAATCTAAAATTTCATAAACATTAAATTGTCCTCTGCAACTCCTTTGGACCAGTCTAAAACTTTGCCTTCTGGTCATGGGTTAATTTATAAACTTCACATCACACGTACCTGTGTAGTGAGTTGGTCATCCCTCAATGTTGGAGCAACTCCCTGTGGTTTAGACTGTAATATTTCCCGTAGATTGTACATGGCGTGTAGCTGTTGTAGTTTATCTGTGTGTAATGTGTCCTTCTGTTCTTCTATAGATCTCAACACATCTCGATACCTCTCTACCGCATCAACAAACTTTAAAAGTAAAATAAGTAAATGCTTAGAAGACATGTTAAAAAAAGAACAAAGTATTTTTTCTTAACAGAAAAAAACATTAACCTAATACAAGACTATAAAACTTAAGACTAGTCTAAATTCAAAGAAGTTGCACACACCATTTCTAAAGTTAATGCAACTTTAAGACCTTTGTCGTTTAAGTTGCAGATGGCATCTCTGATTGTGCTTAGATTGGAAAATAAGTGTAAAATAGGGTAGAAGATATTGTCAGATGAGGAGAAACTGTTTTTCATGATCATATTTCATATGGTAGTCAGAGAGCATCATTGTGCATTAGATGGTTAAGATTACTGTCAAGCACCTTTCACTCTACGTCATCAAAGTCGGAGGTTTCTTAACTATCTTACCTGCTCCTGTACAATACAATGTTTAGTTTTGTCATTTTCCAAAGCAGTCAAAAATTTGTACATCTTTGGTTGGACAAATACAGAGCTATAGATAAAAGGGGGATTTCTGAATTTTAGATTCATTTATTTCAACAGTACTTCCACAAACCATGTGTTATGGTACTCATTACAATTTGAATTAGTTCCAGCAACCAAGGGTTTTGTTAAAAAAAATTAAAGATTTCAGACAAATGCTACCGCTTTTATCTAGATATCTACACAAACAAACATTTGAGATAAAGGCTAGAGTTGTACCTGCTCTTGTATGATACAAAGACCAGCCTGACCATTTATGGCCGCTATCAACAATCTATGTGCTTCTTCAGCTTCTAGCTTAGCTTTCTTAGTCAGAGACTCCAGCAGTTCTTCCATAGTCATTGTCCTGTACAGAAAAATGTAATTAAATGACATATCACAGGCAAACTTCAAATTGCACAATGACAAGACAGTTTGCAAGAGAAAGACACAGAGAGAAAGAGGACAAAATAAAAAGTAAATCCTTAGTAGGCTGTCTGTATGTTAAAAGTACTACTTGTAGACATGACCTTTGATTCCACAATAGTGAAATAATATAACATGACAAAAGATATTAATGATGTAATACATGTCAGTTGCAGTTATCTTTTTGGTTGATCCATCTTTAGCTTGGCTGTTTTCGGAGAAAACCAGAGGTATTGCGATAGCCTCCGTGTCATTGTGGTCATTATTGTTGTTGCCTTCGTTGTTGTCGTGCGAAAACTTTGACACTATGTGATATCTCTAGTTCTACTGAAGGCATTCACTTGAAATTTAGCACACATGCTCACTATCAAAAGAGGAACTAATACTATCAATGGGGGATAACTCTAGATGCATTTTGTGCGAATTATGCCCATTTTTCGACTTCGATTTTTTTTTTTGTCAACTATCCAGCACCCAACAGCTGAGCGTAGGCACCCGTAGGCGGTGCTCTTGTTTTTCTAAGCAGCTACCAGCATATATCAATTGTTACAAAAGCCTCATATCATTGCATCTTGTAAGATCCCAAGATCCCATATATAGCTGGCAAAATTGTGGTCATGAAATTCATTCAACCATTTGTGTGTCTGTGTTGGTGGTGTGAGGTGTCATAAATTTCCAATCCAATAACAGGGTTGGCACATATCCCTCATTTTTAAGTACCTGTGAGTTTATGATTGAGAAAATATTGTAGAAAAAGAAAAAAATTCTTGTAACCACATCAAGCCTAGTGGCTAATTGGAGTTATATATAGACAATGTCAACCACTTTAGGGTTGAGGATCCTTTTCTCTGAATGGATTTGCTTTGTCTGAGCTATACATGTTACATTTGGTGGGAGCAGTTGGATGATGACAAATGACTGGAGTTGCCATACCCACGGATCTCCAAGGCCAAGAGAAGTCCTCTTGGATATTACAGTTTCAGGGGAGGTAATTTGCCTTGGTATGCAAATAAGGAAACCTCCACAAAGGCAAGTGGCTATTTGGAGTTCTATCAGTATATGGACAAGGTTGACCCATTTAGGGTTGAGGATCCTTTTCTCTGAATGGATTTGCTTTGTCTACGAGCTCTGCACGCTACCATATTTTTTTCACTATTGAATGGTTATTTTTCTAATTGAATCCAAATTAAATTTTCGTCTGCAAAACCTTTGAATTCAGACAGGTCTAAAATTCTGCAAAACAGGACAGGTATACATTTGGGAGCATTATGGAAATACCTCTTTGACAAATAGATTATATGCAAAAATTTATTACGATTCAATTATTATCAAATAAAGTTTCAGACTGATCCAAGTTTAAAGACAGTACAAGCCATTTAAAATGCCTATCATTTTCCTACATTTTTCTTATTTCACTCCACAGTAAGTAAACATGAAGGACTGATTATGTGGTGAGCTGATAAAAAATTCTCATATATCATTTTCCTACATTTTTCTTATTTTACTCCACAGTGAGTAAACATGAAGGACTGATTATGTGGTGAGCTGATAAAAAATTCTCACGTTTTCTGTATTGGCAAAAACTCTCCCCTAACAGCTTGAGGATGACAGCAGGCCTGTCTGAGTCTCAGTAATGGATACAGTAACTGGAAATAAAATATAAATAGTTATAGGTCCATAGGAATAATATATCACTTATATACCTAAAACAATATGCAGATATGTATCCTAACCAATCCATCTATAAGCATTGTCAATTCATTAGTTTAAAATTTGCATGTTTTGACACCAATAAGCAAACATTAGACACAGTTTGGTCTATGTAAAGTGACATAGGACTATCAAAGATTTATATACAAACATAACAACTTAATCCATAGAACAGGGCTGTCAGTCAAAGGATCAATCGACCAATAAAATTCTTCACGTAGACCTGAAGTGAACTTTGAACTCCAACATCAGATATTATGTCAGGCATTTTTGTTGGTTTGGCGACTTAACCCATTACCTGACGGCAAAATTTAAGACTGGTCCAAATTGACAGGAGTTGCAGAGTACCATTTAAAGCTTATTGAATTTTAGATTCCTTTTACTTTTTGGGTAGAAAACATTGTGGATAATGAAGAAATTGCTTGTCACAAGCAATTTCTTCATTTCCACAATGTTTTCAAAAGATGTATTTCTTAGGGGCGTCTAAAAGCGTCAATGAGTGGGAATGCGTAAAACATAGTAAATACGTCTTATTAAAACTGTACTTTTGATGACTATCAGTAAATAACTTGATGCCATATTTTTCAAAATATAAATTAGAATGAAAGATGGGCATGGATCCTAAAAAGATCATAAATGAGGTTTGAGCAATGTTTTCTACAGAATGTCATTATTGGCACACACAACACTACATACCTAATAATTATAAATTTTCTCTTTTCTCTTCACGAGATATGCAAATAAATTCCAAAAATTTGCAGCATTTCATATGATTTATCAAATGAACAATTGACAGATGTTAGACAGGTTCAACAAAAAGAAGATGCAGACAAATGAAATGTGACAAATTCTTTTGATTCAGATAGGGTAGACAGTATTGTGGAAAAAGAAGAAACTAGAAATTGTTGCAAAGTGGACTAATACCCCCTAACAGCACTTGTCCATATACAAGTGCTATCTGCCAAAGGGATGTAACAACAAGAGGACCCTGATGGTCCTAAATCGCTCACCTGAGGAATCTGCAAATTACAGTACTTTTTTGTATAAAAAAGACACAACTTGAGCAAAATAAATAAAACAAATACAAGATTTTGGGCTTTGTACAAAACAATCCAGTAACGTCTCACAATATCAAGAGGCCCAAGAAGGCCTGAGACACTCTACTGGTTATCAAGTTTTCCATTAAAGAAATCTGATATTTAAGGAAGTAAATTACTTGAAGAAGAATGCATAAAGGAAAAAAAATTGACTTTATCCCCTTTATTATTTTGAGCATCAATCAACAAGGCCCCTTTTCCCATGTTTCATGACGGATCCACTCCATTTCCAAAAGAAAGTTACCCAATGACCCTACAATCATTCTGTGAAATTTTCATCAGAATCTGACAATAATTGTGGACTTTATGACATAAACAGGATTGTTTTGAATGAAGGGCCCCTTTTCCTATGTTTTCTGATGGATCAATTTCATTCCAAAAGGAACTTTCCTTACAACCCTACAATTGTCCTGTGAGATTTAAAAGACAATTTGATAATGATTGTGAACTTCATCACATACACAAGAATGTTTTGAATGATAATCTGTAAGGCCCCTTTTCCTGTGTTTCCAATGCCACAATTATTCCAAGCATCTTTGAAGAGAATCTGATAAAACTATTGACTTTATTGTGTTAACAAAGATATTAAAATCAAGTTCTGATAAGGCCCTTTTCCTGTGATCTTTTACTGTTGGTTTTATCATTCTGTGAAAGTTTAAAGTGAATCCGATGCAATATGTGGACTTCATTATGTTTACTAGAATATTTTACAAAAATCATATGGCCCCTTTTTACGTGATATTTGATAGATTGTACCCATATTATTCTGTGAAATTTTGAAGTGAATCAGGTGAAATCAAGGGACATCATTGTGTTAACAAGAATATTTAAGAAAGTTTTTCATAAGGCCCCTTTTTATGTGACACTTGCCATAATCAGATCCACTGTCAAAATCAACAATTGGAATGATGGTACAATCAATCTGTGTATTCTGTGGAATTTATTGTGTTAATGTGTTTATAGTGAAATCTTCATAGGGCCCCTTTTCCCATGATACTTTACATAACAAACCAAATTTCAAAAGGAACAATTCTTATGAAGGTACAATCATTCTTTAAAAGTTAAAGAGAATCAATGAAAACAGTGGACTGAATTGTGTCAAGAAGTTTTGGTAATATAATTTTTTCATAAGGCCCCTTTTCTCATGAAATTAAAAATCAGACCCAATGTACAAAGGAACAATCCTAATGATAGGTAGTTTGAAGAAAATGATAAAGACTGAGGACTTTGATGTGATAATGATGTTTTTGTAATAAAATTTTCATTATGCCCCTTTTCTTGTGTCACTTAACCAATCAGACCTAATTTACAAAGGAACAATCAAAATGATGGTACAATCATTCTATTAAAGTTTGAAGAGATTCTGATAAAGTCTGAGGACATTCTTCAGGGCTCTGCAGACTCCCAGAATTAGGGGAGAAGTCACTTCTCACTAGTCTGAGAATTGGGAGAAGTTTTCAAAATTGTGAGAAGTGGGGAGACTTTCAGGAGAAGTGGATCGCGTTAAAAATTAAGTTTTTGCTCATATTCCTCATTTCTATCAGAAAATGAAATAGCTTTACAACCAAGTAGTTGCATTTATATTATGTATTATGCAATAAACATAGAAAATACTGCTTATCCTTTCCAGTACTCAATAAAGATCTTATTCCTGTGAACAAATACTTTTGTAATTTCTTTTTTTTGGTTTGAGAATTTAAGAGTTTGATTCTGATTTTTTTTTAATGTTTCATAATAGATTCATATATGTTAAAAAAAGGTCAACTACCAAAAAAATAATGCAAATAGTGTATAGGCAGTCTGAATGAAATGAGTAGTGTTCCTATTTGCAGCAGAAAATGAGAAAAGATTTTATTGTAACAACATGTATTTAATCAAACCATTACCAGAAGAAAAAATTCAGACTGATACAAATTGAAAGAAGCTAAATAAGACATTTCAAAGTGAGCTTAAATAAGAAAGAAGGTGCCAAAGACTGAAAGAGGGTAGAAACATGTGGGGAAAGGATAAATTGCTTGCTGCAATCATTTCCTCCTTTTTCCACATTTTCCCACTTCAAGATGTCAAAATGGGGGATTGTGTGGTAATGGGTTAAAGTCTGGCCACTTTACCTGATAACATATAGGGCCTAAATGGATTAAAATTGTCATTAATTGGTCAAAAAAGGTCCCCTGTGATTAAGTCAGTTATAGTGTGTAAAGGGTAAGGGTTACTGCTGAGTACACAAAACCAGACTAAGTACATGCAGAGGTTTAAAGTTAACACAGGATAATTTGCTCCATTTTATAGGATTATGTGTTATTTAAAGGAATTATTACCAACACAAGTAAGTGAAATTTAGTTTTTGGAAAGAATGTATCAAAACAAGAAACTCAGGAAAAGATCCTAGCAGCCTTTAAATTGTTTGCCATAATTTTCTTCACTTGTTACAATTAAAGCAGATAATTCAAATTGAAGGATTCTAATGAAAAATGAATTTACTCTAGTAGATTTTCAGCAGAATTGTTTTTCATCAAGATTTCACATTTTTAACAAAATTTTGACTTCTGGTAAATGACACAGAGTCTGTAAATGTCGGCCATTATTCTCGTTATGTGAAAGTAAGCAACAAATCTCGTAGACTGATGATAACTTAATTTACATAAATAATTAAAACTTAAGAAGGAAAAGGATTTTGAATAAAGATTTCTGGTGCCGATAGTATATAAAGCATTGCCAAAACCAATCAGTGTAGGTGTGAATGTTGACTATTAGCTGCCAGAACATACCCCTCTTTCTGATAATCTGCTGGCCTCGCGACTATCGCTACACGCTTGAATTAAAATCAAAGGTCTTCTGACCGGCAATTGTATAATTGCACACTGTCCCCTACTTTTATAGCCACTGGGCCAGATTTGTATATCACCTATCGTATCCAAGCGACTTCCTGAAAATTCCAGGCGACTTCGACTTCGCTTTGATCAGCAAATCAGGTGAAGTTTTAAGAAACCAGGCGACTTTTTCTCCTGAGTTGCCCACTCTGCAGAGCCCTGATTCTTGTGTTAATGAAGATTCGGTAATAATTTTTCATACAGCCCCGTTTCCTATGATACTAGACAAATCAGGCCCAATTGGGAAAGAAACAATCCTGATGATGGTACAAACATTCTGTGAAAGTTTGAACAGAATCCGATGAAAACTGCAGACTTTATCTTGGTGTAAAGATTTTAAAATAAAATTTTCATAAGGCTCCTTTTCCTGTTATACTTGAAGGATCAGGTCTCATGTCAGCATCAACAATCGTAAATATTGTACAATGATTCTGTGAAGATTTGAAGAAAATTCAATGAAAGCTCTGGACTTAGTTACAAGGATTTATAAATGAAATTTTCATAAGGCCCCTTTTCCCGTGTTTCTTGACAGTTCAAACCCTGTTATGAATAGAATGATCGTTATGACCTTACAATCATTCTGTGAAAGTTTCAACAAAATCTGATCAAAGCTGTGGGCTTCATTGTGTTAACAGGGATTTTTTATTCAAATTTTCATATAGCCCCTTTTTCCATCTTACTTGATGGATCTGAACCAATTCCAAAGGAAACTATACTTACAAAAGTATAATAATTCTGTTTGAGTATAAAGACAACCCCATGAAATCTGTGGACTTAAAAGCATTAATTAGGAATTTTTAAAATGAATTTTCCTTAAGCTCCATTTCCTATGTTTCCCAATGGATCAGACCCAATTTGAAAGGAGCAATCTTTATGATGGTACAATCATTCTGTGAAAGTTTGAAGAGAATCCAATGAAAACTGTGGACTTAAGAGTGTTAACGAGGATTTTTTAATTAAATTTTCATTATGCCCCTTTTTCCATGTTTCTTGATGGATCTGACCCAATTTCGAAAGGAACGATCCTTATGATGCCACAATCATTCTGTAAAAGTTTGAAGGGAATCCGATGAAAACTCTGGACTCTAGAGTGTTAACTAGGGAAAGTTAAACGGACGGACGATAGACGGACGAACAGACGCACTCACGTACCGACGCCGGACCTGAAAAAGCAATCGCAATAGCTCTAGTGGCCTTCAGCCAGTAGAGCTAAAAAATGGACTTTTTAATTAAAGGGCCATAAATCAGTAAAAAATAAATGGACCATAACCAAAATAGGATATGCTTATGTCTGACTTATACAGAATCTTTCTGTGAAATTTGAATCAAATCCGTCCAATGGTTGCTGAGAAATTGAGCAGACACAATTTTTCACCAAAGGGCCATAACTCCGTCAAACATCAATGGATTGTCACCTACATACAATATGCACATCTCTGCTTGATACTGATTATATCAGTGAAGTACAGTCGAATCTATGTACAGCAGCCAGTCAAGGGAGAGGGCCAAATTGGCTGCTGTTCACAGATTGGCTGCTGTTCATAGTATGCATAGGGTGGCCATTTGCCATACCATATTTGGTTAACTCATTAACAGAACATAAAACTTTAGACTACTCCAAATTCTAAGAAGTTCTAAGCTTTAAGTGTCTTTTAAAAAAAAGAAAAGGCAATTTGTACCATTTAAGATAGAAAATATTGTGCCAGAAGTAAAACTATCTTGTTATAAGTCAAGTGTAAGAAGGCATGTAAAACTCACAAAATTTGAACAAAGTGGACCAATTATGTTCATTTGGCCACATGTGGTGTCCATAAACCATTTGTAACACAAATCATCAATGTTTCGAATGAGACATTCTTTTTGACATGCTTTGAAGAAGGTTCACCATTTTCATATTCCTTAAGAATTTACGTTTAGCTACATTTTGAACCTGCGTACAACCTACACCGAACTCACAAGCAATAATCCTAGAAGAACGTCCAGATTCAAGCATGCAAACAACTTTCACACGATCAACTAGAAAGAGGAACCTACGTTTAGAGAGCGACATTATAGCAAGAATTGACAGCAATAGCAAGTTTTCATCCATTTTAAAGACCCCAAGACAGCAGTTTGCTACAAGTTAATTTTATTTAAAAGAGACTTGACAACTCAAAAAATTCCCTATCCTTTAATCAATAATCATCACTCAAATCGACCAAATAAATATTAGTGGCTAATTACATGTCAGTTAATCAACTACATGGGATTAAGTCGATAATTGGCTGTTTATATCTTGTACATTACGATAAGGCGACTTCGGCAGTTACTCTAGTAGTGATTATCGATTTTTTTCAAACACGACTAAATAAGTCGCGTGTTTTGTAAGATGACCTTTGTTTAGGTGTGATATACTGTTGACAATAGACGAATTAAGGTGACCCCTGGCTGCTTTTCAGGAGATCACTCTATTCACAGTGCAATTAAAGGAATTTGCACAGGGGGTACTCAAGTGACCGCTGTCGCAGACGGACAGAAAAAAGCTACAGACAGAGGGACCGACCAACAAACAAGCTGACTCCTATATATCCCAAAACATAGTTTTGGGGGGTATAAATACTGGTTATCGACATTTTCTTCTTTTTGATAATGTTTTTCTAAGTTATTTTTGTTCAATGCATAAAAATGCAGGGTTGTGTGGTTATGGGTTAAGAAAAAGATGTGGCAAGATTTGCAATGAATTTGTAAATATATAGAAAAGGTAATGGGACTGAAGGAGAGCTTATTCACATTATAACAGTCATAAACAATAAACCAAGTTTACACTTAAAACTTGGGCTCAGTTGAAATACTTTTTCACATATTTTTTCTAATAAAAATCATATCAAAATTACAGGAAAATGAGAATAAAGTAGAATTAGAACGGTACCTTTTATATGATATCTAGCCACCCTATTTTAACCCTTTCCCTTTTAAAACTTTTAAATCTGTCCAAATTTAAAAGTTTTGCAGACCAAACTTTAGAGAAGATTTAATTTGAAAAATAACCATTCAGAGGGGTAGAAAATATTGTAAAAAAGCAGAAATTGCTTGTTACAAGCTATTTCTTCTTTTAACACAATGTTTTCTCAATTATAAAATCAAAGGGACATGAAAAGGGATTGAACAGGAAAGGGTTAAATGTCAATATTGTACTCACCTGATTGACCGTATGTCTGTCCAGACTGCTCAGCCTTGTGCTACTGTCTGTCCATTTCCCTAGTCTCTGAAATTAACACCCATTTCTTATGACTTTAAATCATCAAGCATATATAGGGTTTAGAGCAAAAACTTAGTATGGCTCTATACTTTGTATAGAGCCATACTACGTTTTGCTCTAAGCCATTGATATAAGATTATGGAAAATATATGGAAACATTAATGTTTTTAGTAATGTAATAGAAAATCTATACTTTATGCTATTGAAGGCTTTTTTACAGATGAGACACTTATCCAAATGGTCTTCTTTTCGAACCCATTCCCAAACATCCTGTCCTTTTAATATCCCTAAAGAGAAAAACTTGGTACAACACTATGAAAAATGAAGAAATTGCTTGTTAGAAGCAATTTCTTCATTATCCATATTCTATCCTAAAAGAATTCTAGAATTTTATCACCTTAAAATTGCTGTGTGCAACTTCTTTGAATCTTGACCAGTCTCAAATTCTGTTGTCTGGTAATGAATTAAGTGACTTACTTCCATAAACAACATAAGACATAACTTGTACTGTCTGCCACAGTAAAGATCTTCTGTTGGTGAAAATATAAACCAATCCCTCTCCTCTTTTTTTCCTTAGCCCATTACCAGATGCCCAAATGGTCTAAATTGAAAGGAGTTGCAGAAGACAGTTTTAAGTTAATGAAATTTTGGATTTTTCAACTTTCTGGGTTGAAAACATGGTTGAAAATGAAGAAATTGCTTGGTTCATGCAATGTCTTTAGTATTAAAAATGATTTCTTAACTCTTTTTCCTGGGGAGCATCTAAAAGTGTCATTGTGTGGGAATGGGTTAAAGCATGCTGCTTTCCTTTACCATTTTCCTGTTTTCATTCCATAACAAGTCAACCAAATTTTAGACTGGTCAAAAATGATTAAACAACTGTTTGCCATAGCTTTAATTCTGTAGTTTGTAAAACGTGGGACTTTGCAGTAATGGGTTAAAGTATTGGTCAGATAACCGCAAACCTATTGCTTTGCTTTGTTTGTTTCATTTTTACTATTTTTAAGTATTTTTGTTGTAATTGTTTTGTTTCCTATGACAATTTCTATCACTTACCTCCATGGACAATCTTACACAGTCTCTATACTGTCGTCTATAGAAATGATCTTCAACTGGTGAAAAGGTCAGCCAGTTTGTCTGTTCATATTGAGGGGGAATGTCAATCTGTGGAAAATACATGATTGTTTCAAATTCAAATGAAAAACCATTCCTGCTGTAATGCTCAAGTGTGCATTAACCCATTACCAGACAACAAAATTTTAGACTGATCCACATTCAAAAAGGTTTCAGAAGACAATCTTTTGTTTGTGAAATTTTAAAAATCTCTGTCATAAAACAGGAAGTAGATAAGTAACTGACCTAAATATGGTAGGCACCATGTAGGGCCCCTAGATGAGCCTCAACAACAAATTCCAAGTTGATGTTATAAATAGTTGCTTAGAAAAGTGCTACAAAATATTGGTTACAGACGGATGGATGGATCGACGGACATACGGAAGGATGGACAGGGGTAAACCATAATACTTTCGAAGAGGGGGTTTAAACATTTTCTACATATATTTTCTACCCTAATGAATAATCATATTTCAAACGAAATTGATTTTATAGTTGCGCATGCAAATCCTTTGAATCTGGACAGGTCTATGATTTTGCAAAACAGTAAAGTGTTAATTTCAAGTTGATGAGTGAACTATTATAAAAATAAGGTTTTAAGATATTGATTCATCCCTTTTCCTTAGGCTTCAATTATCACTTAAAAAGGATATATAAAACTAGATGGCTGTCCCAGGACAACTGCTGTTGAGCCCGCAAAGTTTTGTAGGTATCAGCTCCAGATAAGTAAAATTTTAGTGTTTGACCTTGAGCTTTGACCTTGAACTTGAAGCTATCCAAAAAATTCTTTCAAATGGCACATCTACTCATGATGAAGAAGAATTGTGCCTATTTATTTGTAGATCCATCCATAATTGTGGGAGAAATGCTTCAGATGAGCACAATTTTAGTGTTTGACCTTGAGCTGTGACCTTGAACTTGAAGCTAACCAAAACATTCTTTCAAATGGCTCTACTCATGATGGAGAACAATTGTGACAATTCATTTTGAAATCCATCCATAACTGTAGGAGTAATGCTTTGGACAAGCACAATTTTAGTGTTTGACCTTGACCTTGAGCTTGAGGCTATCCAAAAAATTCTTTCAAATGTCACATCTACTCATGATGGAGAATAATTGCGCCAAGTTATTTTGAAATCCATCCTTAATTGTAGGAGTAATTGTCCTGACAAATTCGGATGGACAGATGGATGGACTAACAGACTAACTTATGCACTAACGCTCATACACTTTTTTTTCATAGCGACAACTATGTCTCGCTCACCGCAAGCAGGAACGTCAAAAAATTAAGTTATATTTCTTCTGCATGCAGCACTCAACCTTTTAAACCCCAGCCGCATATTTGCCTGGTTTAGATTGATTGAACAGGGTTTAACGCCACTTTTAACGGTATTTAAGTCATATTGCGGCGGGTTTACCTGGTTTAGAACATCTTTCTTCATAGTTCTCCACATGACAGAGGTCAACAGTTCATACAAGGGCTCAGTAACCCCGTAACAGAAGGGCTCATATATCAGCTTGTTCCACCATGGCTGAACCCAAAAGGGGGCTACACCCAGAAATAACAACAATCCATATAAATCTGAAATAGACAGACAGAGGTAACACATACTGGCTCATTTATTGCATAAATGAAAAACTCTTATACCAACTTTTTCCACAGGGCTCAACTCAATATGGCTAAACAACAAGAAATTACAAGACTTGTGTGTATCAAAACTTGAAATTTATCCCCACTTGCTCTAAAAGTCACCGAGAAAAATGCTACAAATATATACCAATATTCAAGGCTATGTATGAAAGTAAACTGTATCATAAATCAGGAAGTAGACCCCTTGTTAACCTTAATTTAGTAAGCACTGTGCAGTACACCTTGTTGGTCCTCCATACCAAGTTTCCAGTTAATGCTATTAACCCTTTCCTGTTCAATCCCTGGTTTTTACATCCCTGTAAATTTATAATTGATAAATCATTGTAGAATAGAAGAAATTGATTGAAACACGCAATTTCTTCTTTTTCCACAATATTTTCTTCCCTACTGAATGGTTGTTTTTTAAAAAATTAAATCCACTTTTAATTTTCATCTGCAAAACCTTTAAATTTGGACAGGTCTAAAATTTGGTAAAACAGGAAAGGGTAAAAACTGCAGCAAAAAATGTTGCTTACTGATGGAAACACAGATGGATGGACGAATAAAGGTAAACCAGTAATACCCCCCCCCCATCTTCGAAGAAATTGGAATTACAACAACCTGTATCAAACTGAAACACAGGATGGAGCAATGAGCAGTTCTTTTTATCTGATAAGACTAAAAAATTCTGAACCAACTAAAACTCATAACCAATACATCCTTGATAGGAATCTGTTGGTTAAATCTCAAAATTTGAAACAACATTGATGAATACCTTGAGATACCACTTTAAAAAGTGTCATGTTTAGATGCGGCAAAGAGAAAGCTATCATTAAAATCATAGAATGTAAAATGATTTATTGCTTGTAAAAGGAAGTTTCTCCCTTTCTAAAAGTTTGTCTACCCTATTTGTCATTTATTTTCCAATTCCAGCACGCCTGAAATGTCATATGCAACTCTTTTGATGAGGACAAGTAAACAATTTTGTGACTACTGACAATTGAAACCAAAAATTGTACATTCCAGGCGTAAATGCATTTGGTCACAATCTCTGAATTCTTATCAGAGCATTTTGTATTTAGTTATATTGCACATCACGCTTTGAATGTTGTCCACATCTTTTTTCAGACAAGAGTTTTGTCTTCTGGTAATGGGTTAACCCTTTCCTGTTCAATCCCTGCTTTTAACATCCCTGTATTTTCATACTTGAGAAAACATTGTCGAGAAATTTCTTCTTTTTCCACAATTTTTTCTACCCTACAGAATGACTTTGCATTTAGACAGGTCTAAAATTTTTAAACAAGAGGACCATGATGGTCCTAAATCGCTCCCCTGAGTATGATGGTTCATGGCTTAATGATATAAACAAAATGGCAAAGCCCTCTGTCTAATTATTTTGGAGAAGAGGTTTACAGATTTCTATTTTAATCCCAGGTATATTGATGATCCCACCATATAGCACTAATTTCCTGAATATGGTAATACTTTGAAGTATAGACATCAATACATACCAAGTATAAAAAGAATTTTTTTAAGTAATTTGGTAGAGGGTCAATGGCTGATGATATGTACCAAATATCAAAGCTGTAGGCTTTATGATTTGGGAGAAGAAGATTTTCAAAGATTTCCTTCTTTATTCCTTTGTAAAATCAGAAATTGCACAGAAAAGGGCTAATTTTCAGAATATGGTAATTCTTTGAAGTATTTTGGTAGACGGTCAATATCTTATGATAAGTACAAAATATCAAAGCTCTAGGCTTTATGGTTTGGGAGAAGAAGATTTTTAAAGATTTCCTTCTTTATTTCTATGTAAAATCAGGGATCATGAAGAAAAGGGCTAATTTTCAGAATACAGTAATTCTTTGAGGTACTTTGGTAGAGGGTCAATAGATGATGATGTATACCAAATATCAAAGCTCTAGGCTTTACCGTTTGGGAGAAGAAGATTTTTAAAGATTTCCTTCTTTATTTCTATGTTAAATCAGGGATTGCCAAGAAGCGGGCTAATTTTCAGAATATGGTAATTCTTTGAAGTATTTTGGAAGAGGGTCAATAGATGATGATTTGTACCAAATATCAAAGCTCTGGGCCTTATGGTTTGGGAGAAGAAAATTTTAAAAAAATTCCTTCTTTATTTCTATGTAAAATCAGGGATCATTTAGAAAAGGGCTAATTTTCAGAAAACAGTAATTCTTTAAAGTATTTTGGTAGAGGGTCAATAGATGATGTATACCTAATATCAAAGCTCTAGGCCTTATGGTTTGGGAGAAGAAGATTTTTAAAGATTTCCTTCTTTATTTCTATGTTAAATCAGGGATTGCCAAGAAGCGGGCTAATTTTCAGAATTTGGGAGAAGAAAATTTTAAAAAATTTCTGTCTTTATTTCTATGTAAAATCAGGGATCATTTAGAAAAGGGCTAATTTTCAGAATACAGTAATTCTTTGAAGTATTTTGGTAGAGGGTCAATAGAGGATGATGTATACCAAATATCAAAGCTCTAGGCTTTATGGTTTGGGAGAAGAAGATTTTTAAAGATTTCCTTCTTTATTTCTATGTAAAATCAGGGATCATGAAGAAAAGGGCTAATTTTCAGAATACGGTAATTCTTTGAAGTATTTTGGTAGAGGGTCAATAGATGATGATGTATACCAAATATCAAAGCTCTAGGCTTTACCGTTTGGGAGGTGAAGATTTTTTAAGTTTTTTCACTCCGTTGCCATGGCAACCAGAGTTCTTCAAGGATTTCAATTCTTTGAAGTATTTTGAAAGAGCATGACCTAAGGATCATTTCTGTGAAGTTTTGTTGAAATTCCATGGTTAGTTTAGGAGGAGAAGATTTTTTTGTAATTGTGAGATGACAGACGGACGGACGGACCACGGACGATGACTGATCACAATAGCTCCTCCAGAGCACTTTGTGCTCAGGGGAGCTAAAAACAGGCATGAATTAAACCCATCGAAGAAAATTATTTACCTTCTACGCTTTTTTGTATAGGGGTACCAGTTACACACCAGCGATTTACAGCTGACAATCTTAGAGCCATCTCTGCAGTCTGTAATAAAGATCAGCAATATCAAATTAATAATCAGGGATCTTTAACTAATTCCAACACAACAACGCTTTTTGATGCCCCTCAAGAAAAACAATTGGGAAAACTTTGTAAAATGAAGAAATTGCTTGCAAATAGCACTTTTTTAATTTTCCATGTTTTTTACCTAGAAAATTAAAAAAACCACACGAAATTTTATAAACTTTAAATCATCGTCAGCAACTCCATTCAGTTTAATTCCCACTCAATGTTACAAGCAATTTCTTCATTTTCCATAATGCTGTCTTCCAATAGGTAAGGAATTCTACAATTTCATCAACTGAATATTGTTGTAGGCAACTTCTTTGAATTTGGACCGGTCTAAAATTTTGTCATCTGGTAATGGGTAAATGTACAGGTTTGGGCTCATTTTGGGATCAATAAGTAGGCTGGTGACTGGGTTACAGAATACCATTCATAGTAATTTGACAAGGGGGTGTTTTAAAGTTGCTAACTACAGTATATACAGCTATTATACAGATGATTGTATAAACCCTGAAGAAAAATTGTATACAGAATGCATTTAACCCTTTCCCGTTCAAATACGGGATTTTATGTTCCTGTGATTTTATACTCGAGAAAACATAGTGGGAAAAGAAGAAATTGCTTGTAACGAGCAATTTCTTCTTTTTCCACAATATTTTCTACCACATAGGATGGTATCATTTCAATTAGCATCCAGTTTTCATTGTCGTCTGCAACCTCTTTCAATTTGGACCAGTCTAAAATTTCGAAAAACGGGAAAGGGTTAAAATAAAGGGCTAAAGCACTGGAAGCACTAAAGCAGACTGATGTTTATTTTCAAAATTTATCTTGTAATAAAGTCTGACTTTAAAGTGACTGAGAATGTATAGGATTATCTCTGTCTTCTACATTCTTATCTCTACATTCTACCAAAAGAAAAATACCCTGGATTCAGCATGACAAGGGTTAATCAGCTTTAACCCAATTACCAGACAGCAAATATTAGACAGGCCAAAATTGAGAGAAGTTGCAGACGACAATGTATAGTTTATGAAATTTTGGATTTTTTCAACTTTCTGGGTAGAATAAATTGTAGAAAATGAAGAAATTGCTTTTAACAAGCAATGTTTTCCAAAGCTGTTTTCTTGGGGGCGTCTAAAAGCATCACCGAGTGGTAGAGAGATAACTGTATTCCAAACATAACGTCATAAACATCACACTCTGAAAATAGATTTTAATTTTACTGCTACAGGTGTGTTTGAGTTCTGCTAGTAAGAAGTGGGAGAACTGTTTGTGTAAAATGGAAAAATTAAAGTTAATCATTTTGTTTCTGATACAAAAAATATTGGCATACCAAGAGCACCACAACCAATACCAAAGCATGAATAGTCAAGTACTTGATAGTGGGAAAAATCTTAGTTAAAAAAGGGTCATAATTCATTCAAAAACGCATTTATAGTTATCCCCCTTGTTTATTGCATATATCTAGAGTTAGAAAGATTTGTTTTACCTTTGTAGTTGTACATTCAACCATCTGGGCTTCATCTAAACAGATCTGTCAATTAATAAAATAAAATGTTCAATGCTTTACCTGTAACTTGATTTCAGTAGGAACACAAAATTCCCATACTGTTCAGCTTTACATGTCAATAATAAACAACCATGTACCTCTGAAACGCTACCAAAGTAATATTTGGATATCAGTTATAACTGGCTACTAAATTTTTTGACACATCTGATAAAAAATTCAGCGTGCTGAAGAAAAATAGTGCTGAAATCATTATGAGAGAAGGAAAAATTGCTTGCTACAAGCAATTTCTCATTTTTTCACAGATATAAAAGCTACATGACATTTATTTGTGAATAATATCTTGCTTTATATGTCATCTGTGACCTCTTTCATTTTAGATAAGTCTAACATTTTCTTGTCTGATAATGAGTTGAGCAAGAGTGTCACAAAGTTTTAACAAACAAAACATTAGAGAGTGAAATGCCTTTTCTACACTTTCCACATACTTAAACTTTTTCCTTTTAATATATCTTTTGACCAATTACTGGCAAGCAATTTCTCCTATTCCAGCAATATGTTCTTTCACATCATTTTAGAGTCATATAAGGTCAAGGTAGTTTGGTTACTCATTCCCTAACAATTCAACTTTTGGAAGCCCCTCAAGAAAAACATTATGGAAAATGAAGAAATTGTAAATGAAAAGCAATTTCTTATTTCCTACAACGTTTTCTACCCAAAAAGACAACAGAATCTAAAATTTTATTAACTTCAAATTGTTCTGTGCAATTTCTTTCAGTTTGGAAGAGTCTAAAATTTTATTAGATAGTAATTGGTAAAACCTTACTTACCCTCCACCACTCTACTGCTATTATTGGACTAGGTATGGCCATGAATCTTTTAGGGTGACGGAGACGTCTTCCTGTATCACCTAGAGAATGAGAGAGATTTCGGTGCATGAGGACAAATTTGTAACATACGGTAGTTAGGCTCACTTCTCGGCCACTATGCTTAGTCTTTTTATGTTGAACTCATTAGGACTTAGGAAAATAGCTGTGGAAAACATTGTGAAAAAGGAAGAACCTTGTTATGAGTAATACTGCTTTTTCTCACAATGTTTCCTACCCCATAAAAGATTTAATTTCAATTTTATAAAATTTTGTTATATTGTCTATAAATTCCTTCATTTTGAAATAGTCTAAAATTCCATTGTCTGGTGAAAGATTAAAAAAACAACTTATTATTTTCATAAACAAGAGGATCATGATGGTCCTAAATCGCTCACCTGATTAATCTATTTATAAAAGTACATGTACCATATATGAATGCCTAAGGCCTTATATTATAGAAGAATATTTTTCATCTTGCTATAATTGAGTGTTTTCAAACTTTAGACCTAAAGGGTGTGGCCATTTTTGACCTGAGGGGCATAATTCTTAATTACATACTACAAAACCTACTTATCTTACACACTAGATATGAATGTCCTATTCTATATAGTATAGGAGAAGACTTTGAACATGCTCTAATATAGCGTTTTTTTTCCAACTTTGGACTCCTTGGCCCAGTCGTTTTCGACCCCAAGGGATATAATTCCTTAAAACTTGATAGTGAACTGTGTGGTTATGCTACAAATGAAATATAAATGCCCTTGGCCTGGTAGTTTCTGAAAAAAATGTTTTTCAAGATATACTACAATTTCCAAATTTTCAAATGCATGGTCAACCAGAGTTATTCATTAAGAATTACAATCTTTTAACAACTTCTGCAGAAATTCACCCAGTAAACATTCCTGCCAAGTTTCAGCTTGATCAGCTTACTGGTTAAAGAGGAGAAGATTTTTAAAAGAAATGGTCGACGGATGGGCAGACAGAATGGTAGAGAACCATGTGGTTAAGCTATATAGTAAATATGAATGCATTACTCCTTATACATTTTGAAGAGTAGATATTTAAACGTGCTCTATATGAGTATTTCCCACCATTTGGACTCATAAGGCATGGCTGTTTTTACCCCTTGGGTATAATTTTAACAAATATGTTAGATTACTATTGGGTTGTGCTCAATTCAAAACATGAGGGCTTCAGGCCTCATTGTAAAGATTTTTTTTTTTTTGCTTGACTGTTTTGAGCAAATTTCCTAACTTTAGACCTCTAGTATAGGGCCATTTTGACCCCAGGGGCATATTTTTTCATAACATATAACAAAAACATTTACTTATGTTACATAACAAATATGAATGCCCTAGGGCATATACCTAGAGAAGAGAAGACTTTTGAACTTGCTCTAATTGAGCAGCTTTTTTCCCAACTTTGGACCTAAGGGGACAGGGCCATTTTTGACCATAGGGGAATAATTTTTGAGAAGTTGGTATAAATCATATGAATATGCTATATATGAAATGCCCTTGTTCTGAAAAAAAGTTTTCTAAAGATTTACTTGGATTTCCCATTTTTAATTGCCATGACAACCTAACTTTTCATGGAAAGAAATTCTTTTAACAGCTTTTGTAGAGCTTCACCCAAGGAACATCCCTGAAAAGTTTCAGTTTGATTGGCTAACTGGTTTCGAGGAGATGATTTTTATAGATTGTAGATGGACAGACAGATTAGCTAAAAAAGAATCTATTTAGAAAAACTATTAATTGACAAAATCAACCAATTAATTTCTCCTCACAAAATGTTTTTGTATAGTACTTCTTTTTTAATGCAATGAGTTATAACTTACAAATACTTACTGTTGCTGTGAGGTAAATCTACGTAATCAATTTCTTTCCTCAATGTTTCATATGTAGTTATAACAATATCTTGTCTAGCTAATATTTGAGGTTGTATGAATCCTTGTTTGTTAACTCCAGTGTACATCTGTAAAACATAATACAGTAAACTCCATGTATAAAAAATAGTACATAACTCTTTTCCGTACAAACACTGATTTTTACGTCCCCATGATATTATACTTCAGAAAACATTGTGGAAAAGAAGAAATTGGTTGTAACAAGCAATTTCTTCTTTTCCCACAATATTTTCTATCATACACACTAGTTACTCTTTGAATTATCATTACTTTACAGTACTGTCTGTTACCCTTTGAATTTTGACAAATCTAAAATTTTGAAAAACAGTAAAGGGTAAACAAATTACAAGATTACACAATTTTAGACTGGTCCAATTCGAGACTATCAGCTATTCATCAGCTATATTACAGTATGTGATGCAGATAACAAATGATTTATGTAATTTCCCTTACGATTAAAACACACATCTAAAACACCATATTCAAGCACCAATGCCAATGCAAGTAAGTTAAATACTTACCCTTGTCAAACTTAATAAAATCCTGCATTAATATAATCTTAAATCAATTATTAATTTGAAAATTTATCTTATAGACAACTATGGCCTAAAAAGGAACATACAGGTGGTGTAGATTAAGTTGTATGCGGAAAGAGGATAATTCTGGGATCAGCATGACAAGGGTTAAAAATTATACTTATTGCACTGACTTATTTTAAATGACAGAAATAAGGATTGAATTTCCTGTTATAGAATTACAAGCTAGTTGTTTTATAAACTAATCACAGAAAGAACAACACATACAAACACATTTATAGACTGGTGAACAACATGTTTAAGGATCTCTTCAACCCACTGGTCAGCAATAGAAAATGGTGAAATAATCAGTGTAGCTCCGGATGGGATTGGTGTCTGCAAGCATAAATAAATAAATCAACTGCTACCACTTCCAGTATCAATTTGGCATTGGTTGGAGCATGTCTGTTTTACAGACAGATCTCTTGTTATTAATTGGTGTTATTGCAAATCTGTTGTAATTTTTCTTGTTGTTTTTCATCTATCTATATTTGTAAAAGAATTCCACACACTCACTAGAAACCTATGGAAAACTTCATGTTTTTGAAGTTAAAAAACATTGTCCTTGTGGACCCAAATATCCCCTCATTCAAAAGTTTTGTCTGTTCTTGAATTCTAGTCAAAACATACACTGCTTTTTAGAATTTGTATCACAAAGAAAGCTGTGTTGTCATCTTAAAACTCCAGCAATCTTGGAAGTTAAATTACAATTTTAGAACGAATGTTTATTCAAAAGCATGAGATAAATCATACAGATTCTACATGTCAATATGGACATGTGATCTCTCCCTGTATGGGTTGTTTACATCAGAATCCACACACTCTTCATGTTGTAACAGATCACACTTCAGAAAAAAAACATACTGATTGATTCTGAATGAAATTTTTGAAACATGACCTCTCCTTTTAAGGATCTTTCACATCATAATTCACACATTCTACATGTTCTAACAGACTACACTTCACAAATATTACATGTACCTACTGAGTCTACATGACAATGTGGACACATAAATTCCCCTCTGTATGGATCTTTCACATCATAATTCACACACTCTGCATGTTGTAACAGGCCACACTTCACACATTGCACTGTGTGCTTCCTTTTCTGTCTTCGTTTCACAGGCTGAAACTCTTCACTACCACAAATACACTCAAACTCTCCACTGTGACTTTTTGGCTGTTCTGTAAAAATATTTTTCTTGCTTGTAGTAGCTGAGTCTGTCGAGTGTGAATTGTTTTCCTTTTGATCTATAAAAAAAAAAGTTGGATACAATTGTGATAAATTACAAGATTCAAAAACTCATTTTAGAGAAAAAATAGATACAAATTAGTAAATTCAAAAAAAAGCAATACAATATAAATGATAGTTCAATTCTTTTTTTAAAAAAATATTACCAATTAATTCATTTTAAAACTTCAGACTGGTCTAAATAGGCTGAGGTTACAGATGACAAATAAATGTGATGAAATCAGTAAAGTTTTGTAAGGAAGCTAATAGGACATTGTTCAAGAAAAAGACTGATTGATTGAATGGGATTAAACGCCACTTTTAACAGTATTTTAGTCATATCGCAACAGATGGAACACCTAACAACAGTTCCTGGTATTTCTCACACCATTACTACCACTACATCCTTTCCTAGCATCCAGCTGCTATACCACTTAAGTTTACGATTATCCACCCATTGGTGAAACAGACAGATGGACAGACGGACAGACTAACACAGTACAAGAGGGCCGTTGGCCCTGAGGCGCTCACCTGAGATAAAGGCTCTTTTTCTTTCAACAGTCTTATTTCATGTTAAGGTTAGGATTATGAAACATATAAAGACTATGAACCTGGGGATCAAAAAGTCTAAATTACAAATTCCAAGGCTTAAGTGCTGATTTGAAAGAAGGAAAGAAATTTTTCCATGGGTTAAAATTTCAGAAATAAGAAAGAAGTCTGTGAACTGATGCTTCATGCCTATACCCCCCCCCCCCTGGGGCTCTGCCCCTGGGGACCCGAGGATCATGATTTTAGCTATTTTGAAAGAGATCAATATACTGATGCTTCATGCAAAATATCAAGGCTCTACGCCTTCTGGGTCAGGAGGAGAAGATTTTTCTTAAAGTTTTTTTTAAAATTTCACTTTTGTTGCCATGGCAACCAGAGTTTTTAACAGATTTCAATTCTTTTAGCTATTTTTGAAGGGGACCACCTAAGGAACATTTCTGCCGAATTTGGTTCAAATTGGCCCATTGGTTTGGGAGGAGATGTCTTTTAAAAAATCGTTCTTTATTTCTATATAACCCCCCCCCCCCTTGATCTGCCCCTGGAGACCCGAGGATCATGATTTTAGCTATTTTGATGCTTCATGCAAAATATCAAGGCTCTATGCCTTCTGGGTCAGGAGGAGAAGATTATCAAAGATTTTTTTAAAATTTAACTTTCGTTGCCATGGCAACCAGAGTTTTTAACAGATTTCAATTCTTTTAGCTATTTTTGAAGGGGACCACCTAAGGAACATTTCTGCCAAATTTTGTTCAAATCGGCCCAGTGGTTTGGCAGGAGATGTCATTTAAAAAATCGTTCTTTATTTCTATATAAACCCCACCACCCTGGGGCTCCGCCCCTGGGGACCCGAGGATCATGATTTTAGCTAATTTGAAAGAGGTCAATATACTGATGCTTCATGCAAAATATCAAGGTTCTACGCCTTCTGGGTCAGGAGGAGAAGATTTTTAAAGATTTTTCTAAAATTTCACTTTTGTTGCCATGGCAACCAGAGTTTTTAACGGATTTCAATTCTTTTAGCTATTTTTGAAGGGGACCACCTAAGGAACATTTCTGCCAAATTTGGTTCAAATTGGCCCAGTGGTTTGGGAGGAGATGTTGTTTAAAGAAATTGTTGGCAGACGACGCACGACGCACGACAGACGGACGCCGGACAAAAGGGGATCACAATAGCTCACTTGAGCACTAACGCACATACACCGACTTGTTATAGTGACAACTATGTCTCGCTCACCGCAAGCGGGCTCGACAAAAATGATTCCAGTTTTTCAAACTCCTGAATGAGCCAAGAAAGTGTAAGTTAAGCAGACAATAAGTATTTCTCAGTTATAAGATAACAAAACTGTTTGACATAAATTTCAGAAATCCAACATTATACTTTTGGTCTACACAAATAATTCAATAGCATGGTTATTTGATTTTTCAGGTGACAACAGCATCTCATAGGGCTTCTAAGCTAATGAACCAAATTATTTTGCTCAAAGAGAAGAACTTCTAGTATCAATATTTTCATCCAATTACCACACAGTAATGCTATTTCGCGCCTCTGTAAAATGATACAAAGGAAAACATAGTAGAAAAGGAGAAATGGCTTGTAACAAGCCATTTCTCCTTTTCCCACAATGTTTGCTACCATATTCAGTCGTTATTTTTCAATTACACACACTTTGAAATGTCCCCTGCAACTTCTTTGAATTTGGACCAGTCCAAACTTTTGTCCTTTAGAAATAGAAAACAATATAATACCTGTATGAGCTAATAACTCACTAGTTTTTGAATTTTCCTGTAGTTCACCTGACAGGTCAATCAAGGACTGTTCAATAAAATCCTCTGAATATATGATAGTGCTGTTAGAGTTCTCTGAATCTGAATCAATGGTTACTTTCTTTTTCTTTCCTTTCTTCTTCTCTTCCTTTTTCTTGACTTTCTTCTGCTTCTTAATCTGAACATCTACTATGGGGTCATCTAAAATAGGAGCCATCATAGTGTATGTAGTAGGGCTTGTGCTAGCCTTTAGCCCATTACCAAACATAAATATATTTGACTGATGAAAATCGAGACATCATTTCACACTACAAATAATTGAGAAATAACTATCATATGGGGTAGAAAACAAAGAGAGGAGTTGTGGAATTGCTTGTTACAAGTAATCTCTCCTTTTCTCACAATGTTTTCCAAAGCTTTATTTCTCTACTGCATAAAATGCATTAAATGCGGGATTAAGTGGTGAGGGGTTAAAATCGAGGAGTAATTGACATGGAATTCTACGAGGATCCCTCAATTTATGCTCTGACTGACAAAAGAAATTACCAGAGTCTGCATAGAATAACCATAGAACACAGACTTTGGCAACTCTTAATCAACAGTCGAATTACAAATGAAAACATGCTGAATTCTCATATGTCACTAATTGGATGATTGAAAATGACAGTATTTTTTTTTACAACCTTTTTTTAACTGTTTAGGAAATCTAAATAGTTTTGGTGAAAATTTGCCTTGCAAAATCCTAGTTTTCACATTTCTCAAATTGTTCTCTCCTCCATGTTACACATTCAATATCTTTAACCCATTAACACACAGTTCAACATTTCTACACCTTTAGGAAATTTCATTTTGAAACATTGTGATAAAAAGGAGCAATTGCTTGTGCCAAGCAGTTTTTCCAGTTCTCATAATACTTTCCATCCAATTTGGCACATTTTTCAACTAACACACCCTGAATTAATGCAACTTTATTAATCTATTCCCACACAATAACGCCTTCACGGGTCTCCAAGATAAAAAAAACCTTTGGAAAATATTGAGGAAAATGAAGAAATTGCTTGTTATAAGCAATTACCTCATAATCCACTAAGTTTTCTACCTCAAAAAAAAAAAAACAACATTAAATTTCATCAACCGTAAATTGTCGTCTGCAACTTCCTTTGACCAATCTAAAATTTTGCCGTCTGGTAAAGTGCTAGCCTTTAGCCCATTTCCAAACATAAATATATTTGACTGATGAAAATCGAGACATCATTTCACACTACAAATAATTGAGAAATAACTATCATATGGGGTAGAAAACAAAGAGAGGAGTTGTGGAATTGCTTGTTACAAGTAATCTCTCCTTTTCTCACAATGTTTTCCAAAGCTTTATTTCTCTACTGCATAAAATGCATTAAATGCGGGATTAAGTGGTGAGGGGTTAAAATCGAGGAGTAATTGACATGGAATTCTACGAGGATCCCTCAATTTATGCTCTGACTGACAAAAGTAATTACCAGAGTCTGCATAGAATAACCATAGAACACAGACTTTGGCAACTCTTAATCAACAGTCGAATTACAAATGAAAACATGCTGAATTCTCATATGTCACTAATTGGATGATTGAAAATGACAGTATTTTTTTTTACAACCTTTTTTTAACTGTTTAGGGAATCTAAATAGTTTTGGTGAAAATTTGCCTTGCAAAATCCTAGTTTTCACATTTCTCAAATTGTTCTCTCCTCCATGTTACACATTCAATATCTTTAACCCATTAACACACAGTTCAACATTTCTACACCTTTAGGAAATTTCATTTTGAAACATTGTGATAAAAAGGAGCAATTGCTTGTGCCAAGCAGTTTTTCCAGTTCTCATAATACTTTCCATCCAATTTGGCACATTTTTCAACTAACACACCCTGAATTAATGCAACTTTATTAATCTATTCCCACACAATAACGCCTTCACGGGTCTCCAAGATAAAAAAAACCTTTGGAAAATATTGAGGAAAATGAAGAAATTGCTTGTTATAAGCAATTACCTCATAATCCACTAAGTTTTCTACCTCAAAAGAAAAAAAACAACATTAAATTTCATCAACCGTAAATTGTCGTCTGCAACTTCCTTTGACCAATCTAAAATTTTGCCGTCTGGTAAAGGGTTAACTACTGCAGACTGCTATTATAATCAGTCAGGCTACTTCTGGTGAATTTTTTTGAAAACTCCTACCTTCTATAATAGGCAGTATTTCGGGCTGTTTTATGGTCTCTCGCTGGTTATGCAGCATACATCCCAATACTTCAACAGTCTTTCCAAGACCCATTTCATCTGCCAGTATCCCACCAGAGTCATAGGACACAGTGTGAGGTAAGTCCTTCACCAGTCTGAAACAAGCATAAAAGGTGGACTACAACATGTTTGAATCCTCTTAACCCTTTCCTGTTTTTCAAAATTTTGGTCTTGTCCAATTTGAAAGAAGCTGCAAACAGCAATTAAAAAGAGAGTGTAAATTGAAAAGTAACCAACCTTCTAAGAAAATATTGAAGGAAATGAAGAAATTGCTTATTACAAGCAATTTCTTCTCTTTCTACAATATTTTTTCCAATATAAAATCACAGGCCAGTAAAACCAAGGGATTGAACAGGAAAGGGTTAATTGTAACCTTGATAATATTTATTTGCTGTTTAAGTCATTACCAGAAAGCAATTTAAGACGGGTTCAAATTAAACAATGTTGCACATGACAAATTTAAATTGGTGGAATTTTGGAATTTTTTTTACTTTTTGGTAGAAAACATTGTTGATAATGAAGAAATTGCTTGTAACAAGCAATTTCTTCACTTTTTCCAGAATGTTTTCCCAAAGTTTCCTTTGAGATGCATAAAAAAGCAGGATTGTGTGGGAATGGGTTAACCAATTTGGACAGTACAAAAAATTCATACTTGTTCAAATTTAAGGACAACTTTTGTTGATGAAATTTTAAAAATCTTTTTTACCATTGCAGTTTCTTTTTTCTTAACAGTATGTTCTAAAGCTTTTTCCTTGAGAGGTGCAAAAAGAAGGATTGTGTGGAAACAGTTTAATTGCAACTGGCTTTATGCAGGAAGATTGTTTCTGTGAATTAAATTTCTGGTTATTTGCAACAACAGTGTTAATAAATTGATGTTCTAACTAACTTGATTCAATTACAAAATCTACACATTACCACACATCACACATCTTTACACTTTTAAAGAACATAGTTGAAGAAAATACTGTGAAAATAGGAGAAATTGCAAGCAATTTGTTCTTTTCTATAAGTGTTTTCTATTCTATCTGGCAAATATCTGTTAATTGACACAACCTTTGAATTGACAACTGTAATGGCTTTCAAATTGAACCAGTCTAAAATTTTGTTGTCTGGTAATGGGTTAAGATAGTCTGGTCAAACTTCCTTCATCAGCTGTGTAGCAGTTCAATCTGCCTTTACCCATTGCTTTGGTTAAAAAAGCAGCCCTGGTAAACACTGGGTAAAATGATCAAATTGCATGTTACAATTTCTTAATTACACACAGTATTTTCTTATGAGAAGGATTTTAAAATTTCATCAAATTAAAATCGTTATCTTCTATTCTATTCTGAATTTAGACCAGACCAGATTTTTGTCATTTGGTTATTGGTGCTTGAGCCATTTCAAGAAATACCCATAGCATTTAACTATGCTTGCATAATGAAATTCGTGTAGTACTATGTGCTTGCACAAGAGCTGCAGCTGACAGATCCCTGCTGTCAGTAAAAAGATTTAACCAGTTTTTTTGAGGCTGGTCCTAATTGTTAGAGAAGTTGCAGACAACAGTTTAACCCATTCCCACACATTCCCTGATTTTTACGACTATCAAGAAAAAAGCTTTTTTTCCTTTCGTTTTTCTTGACATGTGTCAAAAAAGATCATTGTGTGGGATTTTGGTTAACAAATCAAACCAATCATTTAGACTGGTTTAGACTAGAGTGAAAGGTGACCAATGAAATTAACCAATTCCCAAACAATGGCACTATTTGACGCCCCTTATGAAAAATAATTAGGAAAACTTTGTGTAAAATGAAGAAATTGCATGTCTTCAATTTCTTCATTTTACACAATATTTTCTACCCAGAAAATTGAAAAAATCTACAATTTCATAAACTTTAAATTGTTGTTTAAAGAAAAACAACTCCTATCAACTTGGACTGGTTTAAAATTTTGTTTCGTGGTTAATTCATCTCAAGCATTATGGTTGGTTTGGCAGTTTAAATATTATAACTACAACCAGTGATCATATTTTTGTTTTATGCCACTGACCACATATTTTGGAACTAATTTAATTTGATATCTCAGCTGAACTGCCATGTCGGAGGTCAATAGTATGGAAAGCAATCTGTTAACCCTTTCCCGTTTTTGGAAATTTTAGACTAGTCCAAATTGAAAGAGGTTGCAGACGTCAATGAAAACTGGATGCCATTTTAAAAGAAACCATCCTATTGCTTGTTTCTTCTTTTTCCACAATGTTTTCTTGAGTATAAAATCACAGGAACGTAAAACCCTGTATTTGAACGGGAAAGGGTTAATTACCTTACCTAGCAACAAATCACATTTTGGTCCCCAAGTGAACCTGTCCCAGAAAAGATTTCTCTCAGCAAAGGCTGGATGCATTTAACCAATTTCTACACAACAAAATTCCCAATTTGTTCAAATTCAAAGGAATAGCAAAGACCAATTCAAAGTGCATCTAGAAATACCCGGTAGTAATTTCACAGAAATACCTGGTAGTAATTTGACAGAAATACCTGGTAGTAATTTGACAGAAATACCCGGTAGTAATTTGACAGAAATACCTGGTAGTAGTTTGACAGAAATACCCGGTAGTAATTTGATATACCATGTATACCTGATTATCGTTGTTTAGGATAGCAAAAATAGTGAGAAAAAAATTCCTGTAGCTCAAAATAATTTATTTCTTGACATAGAGATATAAATTTAAGTTCACTTACATTCCAGTATATTTATTATAGTACAGATTTTTCCCATCTAATGTTTTAAACTGGGTAAACAGCAAGTCAATACTATCTGTAAAAGAATATGTTAAACCCTTTACCAGCATGCATTTTTAACCCATCACAACACAATGACTCTTTCTGATGCCTAGAAAAAAATTGATCATTGAAAACTTTTTGGAGAAAGGAGAAATTGCTTGTAACAAGCCGTCTGCTTTTCTCATAAGTTTCTTACTCTATTTGGCACTTTTTTTCCCATTTTTAGCTCAATTTGAAAGGTCGTCTGCAACTTCTTTCAATTTGGACAAGTCTAAAAAAAATTCGTCTTGTATTGGATAAACAAAAGTGCCTGTTCAATGACCTTTATCTGTGACCCTTAGCTTGAAACTCATTCTTAACTTTGAAAAATGTTCATCAATTTAGAACTAACATATACATGCAAGTCTAAACATAACAAATACATTTAATTAAAGTCATATCAATCAAATCATATCACTTACTATTAACCAATTACCAATGGCAAAATTTTAGACAGGCCCAAATGAAGGAGCTAAAGGTAACAGTTTCGAGTTTATGAAATATATAATTCTAGAAATAATTAAGAAGTCAACGAACTGATGCTTCATTAAAAAAATCATGGCTCTTCACCTTCTGGGTCAGGAGGAGAAGATTTTTTAAAGATTATTTTACAATTTCACTTTTGTTGCCATGGCAACCAAAATTTGTGCAGATTTCAATTCTTTTAGCTTTTTTTAAAGGGGATCACCCAAGGAAAGTTTCTGCCAATTTGGTTCAAATTGGCCCAATAGTTTGGGAGGAGATGTTATTTAAAAATTGTTCTTTACTTCTACATAAACACCACCCCCTGGGGCTCTGCTCCCGGGAACCCGAATTCATGATTTTAGCTATTTTGAAAGAGGTCAATATTATGATGTTTCACGCAGAACATCAAGGCTCTACGCCTTCTGGGTCAGGAGGAGAAGATTTTTAAATATTATTCAAAAATTTTACTTTTATTACCATGGCAACCAGAGTTTACAAATTTAAATTCATTTAGCTAATTTAATATGTGACGACCTAAGGAACATTTCCGCCAAGTTTGGTTCAAATTGGCCAAATGTCACTTAAAAATTTGATCTTAAATTTCTAAATAAACCCCATTCCTCTGGAGCTCGCCCCAAGAGATCCTACGGTAATTTTTTTAGCAATTTTGAAAGAAGTAAATATACTGATGTTTCATGCAAAACTTCAAGGCTCTACGCCCTCTGGGTAATGAGGAGAAGATTTTTTAAAAAATATTTTCAAAATTTCACTTTCATTGCCATGGCAACCAGAGTTTTTAAGGGATTTAAATTAATCTAGCTGTTTTAATGCAGGGCTACCTTAGGAACATTTATGCCAAATTTAGTTCAAACTGACCAAATGTTTTGGGAGTAAATGCCGTTGAAAATTTGCTCTTTATTTCTATATAAATCCCATCTCTTGGGCTCCGCCCCTGGGGAACTTGGGTTTTGATTTTAGTATTTCTGATCATTATAATGATGTTTCATGCAAAATTTCAAAGTTCTAGGCCTTCTGAATCAGGAGGAAAAGATATTTCAAGATTATATTACAATTTCACTTTTGTTGCCATGGCAACCAGAGTTTTTAACAGATTTTTTTTGGTTTTTTTTTTCATATTTCTAAAGGGGAAAACCAAAGGAACATTTCTGCCGAATTTGGTATAAAGTAGCCCAGAGGTTTGAAAAGAGATATTGTTTAAAGAAATTGTTGATGAACGCCGGCAACACACGACGGACAGACGCCGGATAAAAGGTGATCACAATAGCTCACTTAAGCACTTCTTGCTCAGATAAGCTAAAAATTAGATAAACCAACAAAAGCCATGACTATTTTCAACCAATCAAACTCAAAAGGGACATTACTAGTTCTTAGTAACTATGTTGATATGAGAGATACAACAAAGATTGTCATACGAACAAGAACAATGCTATTATCAATACCCCAACAATTGACAGGCCATAGCTGTCAAAGAATCAATTGACCAATCAAATCATTCATTTAGAACAGAAGAGAACCTTGAGCTCCAACACTGGTGGACATTTAAGGCAGTTTTGTTTGTTTGGCAACTTAAACATCATCACTATAGCTTATTAAAGCTGTAGTTATGATGTATAGGATGCCAACCTGACCCAACCCTTTTACTTTTAACATACAAATTACTGACCATACATTGACAGATTAACACCATTTAATATCTTAGTGGATCTTCCTGTCAAAGCTCAGTGGGTGGGCCAGGTAATCCGTAAACTGAAGCCAATAACAATACTTGACATTTTGCTCAAAAACAGCCAAGCTTAAAATGTTCATTTGAAAAATGCTGCAAGATCTATATCATGAGAATGTCTACTAGTTCATTACAACACAACAAAATTTTAGACTGGTCCAAAGATGTCAGGGATGACTATTCAAAGTGTGCTGAAATTAGAAAATACATACCAAATAGAGTAGAAAACATTGTGTGAAGAGAAGAAATTGCTTGTTTTAAGCAATTCCTCCTTTTCACCAATGTTTCCAGAGCTGCTTTTCTTTGGAGCATAGAAAATGTGGATTTGAGTGGTAATGGATTAAAAATGACTGTGTACCAAAAAGTAGACACAAGGCCATTCTTGCATTGTGAACTATCTACCTTTGTGAATGGCCTCTGACTTTTCCTTATTAACCATCCATGTAATAGCTGCCTTCTGATAGGGCCGTAACTTTGGCAGGAGTTTCTCATGTTGAATTCCAGGCAAATACTGTATACTTTGTTTCTCATGTCTTTCTTTAATGCAGCTATATAGGTGGTTTATATCATGTTTCTTACTGAAGTTGAAACCGTCATAGGCTAAAAATGTAAAGAATTAAAATGTTATGGAATAAAATGTGTTACCCTTCTAGGCGATTTCCTACAATGTTAGACAGATTAGACAAAGGTCAGCCTGCACAAATGTGCAAACTGTTCTTAATCTGTACATGCTTCCATTTAGCTGTTTAACAATTTGAAATTATTTAAAACTTAATATGAACTTCTAAAACTAATTGGAGATTTTTTTTTCTTCAAGACAAAGGGTTTAATTTTTCCTTCACAATAAGATCCTACTTCACATAACTTTAAAACTTATTTTGATATCCTTTTCATTTGTTTATTCCATGATTACAAAATCCCAATTTTTACCATCCTGAAGAATTATGATTGAGAAAAATTTTATGAGACAATAAAAATTGCTTGTAACAAGCAATTTTTTTCTTTTCTCACAATGTTTTCTACCTTATTTGGCACTTATTTTCCAATTTTAGGGCACTTTGAAATGTTGCCGCTTTTTTCAATTTGTACCTGTGTAGAATTTCTCATCTAGTAATTGATAAAACCTTTTATTCCTGAGCCCTTGATTCAATGACCTAGTGAACTTATCCCCAAATGTTTGTCCTAAATGGTTCATACTTTTTAACCCTTTCCTGCTTAATCCCTGGTTTTTACGTCCCTGTGATTTTAAAATTGAGAAAACATTGTAGAAAAGAAAAAATTGCTTTTTACAAGCAATTTCTTCTTTTTCAACAATATTTTCAAACCTACTGAAGAATTATTTTTCAAAAAATTCAACTTTAAATTGCAAACCTTTGAATTTGGACTAGTCTAAAATTTCAAAAAACAGGAAAGGGTTAACCTATTCCAGTATAATCCCAGTTTTTTTACAATCCTAAGGAAAAGGGTTTTTGAAACACCTTGTAAAATGCAGAAATTGCCTGTAACAAGCTATTTCTTCATCGTCTCTACATATTCTACCTTAACCCATTCCAACACAGCAAAATTTTAGACTGGTCCAAATTGAAAGAAGCTGCAGACAACACTTTCAAGTTTAAATTGTTTCATCATTTTGGGTTAAGAGACAAAGATATTTGAAATTTTATCAGGGTTTGTGCTAGTGTGTGAAATTGAGGAGTCATGGACTCTAACATCATGGGTTGACTAAAATTTTAAGGTTTCAGACCTAACAGATCTGGTTTTGAAAAGATTGACAGAAACCCATTAAGTTGTATAATCTTCAATAGTACATACATCACTGAACAAGATGTGTTTGTGAAACACTATGCCCCCGAAACGGGAATTCTTTAGAAACGGGTAAAGGGTTAAAATTTTGACCTTGACCTTGATGAAATGACCTTCCCCAGTTGCGCCTTGTTGAGACCTATCTACTACCAAATATTAGCATTGTAACTTAATCAGGGTTAAAGGTATAGGAAAATTTTTAGTTGGCAGGTCAAGTTTTGCAGACAGACAGAAAGACAGACGGACAGACGGATGGACAGACAGACAGACAGACAGACAGACACCGGTAAAACAATATGCCCCCGATCTTATTGATGCAGGGGCATAAAAATCGAGGGGTCTAAAAAAACTTAGAAATTTGCTAAACCCATAACTAGATGGCAAAATGTTGTACTGTTCAAAATTTAAAGGAGTTTCAGACGACAACTTTAAGTTTATGAAATTTTAGATTATTTCAATTAAATAGGTAGAAAACATTGTGTACAATGAAAGAAATTGCTTCTTACAAGCAATTTCTAAATTTCGCACAATGTTTTTCAATTGATTTTCTTGGGAGGCGTCAAAAAGTGTTGTTGTGGGGAAATTGGTTAAAGTGTTCAATTGACCCCTTTGTACGGGTCAGAACAAGATATTTTCAAATTTTTGAGGGTCAAACCCCTGGTTTACAAGTCAAACATAAGCCCTGTTTCATCAATTACGAATAGACATTTTCACGCCAGATGACTAAAAAGTCTGTATCTGCTAGACACTTCCAAAGAAAAACAACAACAACAAATTTCCACTGCGGGGTGGATTTACTTCCGGTTTTGTTTTTCGAAAGCCTTTATATTGCATATGGTCATTTTAACATCATTTTTCGATGTTTTACAATGAAAGCATAGGCTAAATAATGTAGGTAATATTGTTGGAAATGTACCATCTGTTTGTTACAACATTTCTTTCTCTGTTGTTCAAGAAATGTTTCTTCAGAAGCATTAAAGTACTCTATATTATCGGCCTTAAGGAATAAATGACGAGAGTTTCGTTTCATGATCTATGTTCATCATATACAATAAAATGTATCATAAGCCGGTATATAGTATATGTTGAAACAAACGCCTGTAATGAATGAAGATGAATGCACCACGGAAAGGTCATTAACCCATTTTGTCTCCGGACAAACTTCAGAATGTTCTTTGCCTCTGGAAATATTAAATTATGATAGTTTGTATGAGAAAAGGAGAAATTATGCTCAATATGTTTAAGACATTATATCGTCGGGTTGGCGACCAAAATCTTGAAACCACGTTTTATCTCAAATTGTATTCAAAACCTTTTAGTTAGCCCATTGATGATATTCTGGTTGTAATTTGCACAATGGCCCCTTGATCTGCTAGTAAAGCTAGATATTCAAATATTAGAGCTAGATTTTTTTTAAAATGAAAGCCTACCTTGCAATATATCCTGCAGCGAAAAAACAATTTTAAATCCATTCAATGAAAATAAGCGTATTCACTTGATTTGAATTTGGTAAAAAATGCTGAAAAGATAAACACTATGTTATGATATTACCATGCCGATTGAAACGATGCCTGGTCGCACCCTTTGATCAATCGACAATAAATTAGTATTTGGCAGCATATCGGTTGAAACATAAAAAGATCAAGTTTGTCTCATCAAATCATAAATTTTACTAATTAAATGTAAGAGTGTTTATCGGATTCATTGTGACATATTGCCGTTTACATAATCACCCCATATGTATTGTGATTTACCGAAGGGAACTCTTAACATCAAGGCTGTTAACAGTTCATTCTTCTGATCTGGTCTATCTAATCATTACCATTACTTTATTCATTTCATTTTTTGTAGTTATCTTTGCATTATAATATCGTCATTATCAATACGGTTTATGTCATTCATTCATTGTTGAAATAATGCTCTCTGTTTTCGCATTACAATATACATGTATTCTTTAATTCATGATTGTATGGCACTTTTTTATAAAAAGATGATTATTTTTATCAAGAAGATTCTTTCTCCTTTTCTTCTACATTCCTACATATCACAATGATGTGAATATTTAACAAATGACATGCTGTTCTTCGGGTGTGTTTGACATTAATAAAAGAAAAGAATATAGAGAGAAAGAGCAAGAAGAGAGAGAGAGAGAGGAAGAAAGAGAGAAGGATCTACATTGGTTGACACACAGACAAAAAAACAAACATTTCAAAAATAGCATGCTTGCTGTGTTCTTTATTTTCATCATATTTAAGTTTAAACACCTATTCTTTGAAACAAGGAAACTTTAAAAAAAAACAAGAGGCCCATGAGGGCCTGAGACGCTCTACTGGGTATCAAGTTTTCCGTTAAAATCTGATATTTAAGGAAGTTAATTGCTCAAAGAAGAATGCATAAAGAAAAAAAAGGGGGCTTTATCTCCTTTATCATTTTAAGCAACAATCCTCAAGGCCCCTTTTCCCATGTTTCATGACAGATCCACCCCATTTCCAAAAGAAAGTTACCTTATGACCCTACAATCATTCTGTGAATATTTCATCAGAATCTGACAATAATTCTGGACTTAATCACATAAACAGGATTGTTTTGAATGAAAATCAATAAGGCCCCTTTTCCTGTGTTTTCTGATGGATCAATTTCATTTCAAAAGGAACTTTCCTTACAACCCGACAATTGTCCTGTGAAATTTAAAAAGACAACTTGATAATGATTGTGATCTTCATCACATACACAAGAATGTTTTGAATGATAATCTGTAAGGCCCCTTTTCCTGTGTTTCCAATGCCACAATTATTCCATGCATCTTTGAAGAGAATCCAATAAAACTGTTGACTTTATTGTGTTAACAAAGATATTAAATTCAAGTTCTCATAGGGCCCCTTTTCCTGTGATATTTTACTGTTGGTTTTATCGTTCTATGAAAGTTAAAAGTGAATCCGATGAAATATTGGAAATTCATTATGTTTACTAGAATATTTGAAAAAAAAATCATATGGCCCCTTTTTACATGATACTTGATGGATTGTACCCAGTTCTGAAAAGAACCATCTAAGTATTTGTACAATCATTCTGTGAAATTTTGAAGTGAATCCAGTGAAATCAAGGGACATCATTGTGTTAACCAGAATATTTAAGAGAGTTTTTCATGAGGCCCCTTTTTATGTGACCCTTGCTATAGTCAGATCCACTGTCAAAATCAACAATTGGAATGATGGTACAATCAATCTGTTTAATCTGTGGAATTTATTGTGGTAATGAGTTTATAGTGAAATATTCATAGGGCCCCTTTTCTCATGATACTTTACAGAACAAACAAAATTTCAAAAGGAACAATTCTAATGAAGGTAGAATCATTCTTTAAAAGTTAAAGAGAATCAATGAAAACAGTGGACTGAATTGTGTCAAGAATTTTTGTAACTAAATTTTCATAAGGCCCCTTTTTCCGTGAAACTTAACAAATCAGACCCAATGTACAAAGGAACAATCCTAATGATAGTTTGAAGAAAATGATAAAGACTGAGGACTTTATTGTAATAATGATGTTTTGTAATACAATTTTTATAAGGTCCCTTTTCTTGTGTCACTTAACTAATCAGACCTAATTTACAAAGGAACAATCCAAATGATGGTACAATCATTCTATTAAAGTTTGAAGCGATTCTGATAAAGACTGAGGGCATTGTTGTGTTTATGAGGATTTGGTAATACTTTTTCATACAGCCCCTTTTCCTATGATACTAGACAGATCAGGCCCAATTTGCAAAGAAACAATCCTTATGATGGTACAAACATTCTGTGAAAGTTTGAACAGAATCCGATGAAAACTGCAGACTTTATCTTGGTGTAATAAGGCTCCTTTTCCTGTGATACTTGAAGGATCAGGTCTCATGTCAGCATCAACAATCGTGATTATTGTACAATGATTCTGTGAAGGTTTGAATAAAATCCAATGAAAGCTCTGGACTTGGTTACAAGGATTATAGATAAAATTCTCTAAAGGCCCCTTTTCCCATGATACTAGACAGATCACACCTAATTTGAAAAGAAAGAATCCTTATGATGGAATAATCATTCTGTGAAAGTTTTAACAGAATCTAATGAAAACTGTTGACTTTATTGTGGTACAATGTTTTTAAAATTAAATTTCATAATGCTCCTTTTCCTGTGATACTTGACGGATCAGGTCTAATGCAAACATCAACAATCGTTATTATTGTACAATTATTCTGTGAATGTTTGAAGAAAATCCGATGAAAGCTCTGGACTTGGTAACAAGGATTTATAAATGAAATTTTCATAAGGCCCCTTTTCCTGTGCTTCTTGACAGTTCAAACCCTGTTATGAAAAGAATGATA
This sequence comes from Fragum fragum, assembly GCA_946902895.1. Lineage (NCBI taxonomy): Eukaryota > Metazoa > Mollusca > Bivalvia > Cardiida > Cardiidae > Fragum > Fragum fragum. Next base: position 33,724,610 of record OX336368.1, on the reverse strand, counting down.
GTTATGACCTTCATATCATTCTGTGAAAGTTTCAACAAAATCTGATCAAAGCTGTGGGCTTTATTGTGTTAACAGGGTTTTATTAATTGAATTTTCATATAGCCCCTTTTCCCATGTTACTTGATGGATCTGAACCAATTCCAAAGGGAACTCTTGTTACAAAAGTATAATTATTCTGTTTGAGTATAAAGACAACCCCATCTCATCTGTGGACTTACAAGCATTAATTAAGATTTTTTTAATTGAATTTTCCTAAGGCCCCTTTTCCTATGTTTCTCAATGGATCAGACCAAATTTGAAAGGAACAATCCTTATGATGGTACAATCATTATGTGAAAGTTTGAAGTCAATCAGCTGAAATCTAGGGCCATTACATTTTAACTAAGATTTTTTTTATTAAATTTTCATAGGGCCCCTTTTCCCATGAAACTTGATGGATCAAACCTACTTCCGAAAGGAACAATCCATTTAATGTAATAATCATTCTGGGAATGTTTGAAGAGGATTTGTTGAAAACTATGGACTCTATTGTGTTTAAGAGGACTTTTTCAATCCAGTTTTAATCGGGCCCCTTTTTCCCGTGGTCCTTGACTGATCATACCAAATTTTGAAAGGAACAATTCTTATGATGGTACAATCATTCTGTGAAAGTTTGAATCAGATGAAAACTTTGGACTCTAGAGTGTTAACAAGTTCTTTGAATTAAATTTTAATAAGGCCCCTTTTCCTATGTTTCTTGAGGAATCATATCCGATTCCAAAAGGTACAATCCTTATGATGGTACAATCATTCTGTGAAAGTTTGAAGAGAATCCGTTGTAAATTGTTGGATCTAGATTATAAATGAGAATTTTTTATTAAACATTTCATAAGGCCCCTTTTTCCTGTGTTTCTTGAAGGATCATACCAAATTTCAAAAGGAATAATCCTTATGATAGTACAATCATTCTGTCAAAGTTTGAAGGGAATCCGATGAAAACTGTGGACTTTATCGCGTAAACGAGGATTTTTTAATGGAGTTTAATAGAGTGTTAACAAGAATCTTTTAATTAAATTTTCATAAGGCCCCTTTTCCCCTGTTTCATGACAGATCAGACCAATTTTGGAAAGGAACGATCCTTATGATTGTACAATCATTCTAAAAAAGTTTGAAGAGAATCCGAAGAAAACTGAGGACTCTATCGTGTAAACGAGGATTTTTAATGGAGTTTTTAATTGAATTTTCATAAGGCCCCTTTTCCAATGTTTCTTGACGGATCATACGCAATTTCGAAAGGAAGGATCCTTATGTTGGAACAATCATTCTGTGAAAGTTTGAAGAGAATCCAATGAAAACTGTGGACTCTATCGCGTAAACAAGGATTTTTAATGGAATTTTTAATCAAATTTTCATAAGGCCCCTTTTCCTATGTTTCTTGACGGATCATACCAAATTTTGAAAGGAAAGATCCTTATGTTGGTACAATCATTCTGTGAAAGTTTGAAGAGAATCTGATGAAAACTGTGGACTCTATCTCGTAAACGAGGATTTATTAGATATTCATAAGGCCCCTTTTCCGGTGTTTCTTGACGTAAACGAGGATTTTTAATTGAATTTTTAATGAATTTTTATAAGGCCCCTTTTCTTGACGGATCATACCCGTTTTCGAAAGGAATGATTCTTATGTTGGTTATAATCAATCAGTGAAAGTTTGAAGAGAATCTGATGAGAACTGTGGACCGTATCGCGTAAACCAGAATTTTTAATTAAATTTTCATAAGGCCCCTTTTTCCTGTGTTTCTTGATGGATCATACCCATTTTCGAAAGGAACAATCCTTATGTTGGTACAATCATTCTGAGAAAGTTTGAAAAGAATCCAATGAAAACTGAGGACTCTATCGCGTAAACGAGGATTTTTAATAGAATTTTTAATGAATTTTCATAAGTCCCCTTTTCCCGTGTTTCTTGACGGATCATACCAAATTTCGAAAGGAAGGATTCTTATGATGGTACAATCATTCTGTGAAAGTTTGAAGAGAACCCGATGAGAACTGTGGACTCTATCGCGAAAACGAGGATTTTCTAATTAAATATTCATAAGGCCCTTTTTCCCGTGTTTCTTGACGGATCATATCCATTTTCGAAAGGAAAGATCCTTATGATGGTACAATCATTCTGAGAAAGTTTGAAGAGAATCCGATGAAAACTGTGGACTTTATCGCGTAAACAAGGATTTTTAATTGAATTTTTTATTAAATATTCATAAGGCCCCTTTTCCGGTGTTTCTTGACGGATCATACCCATTTTCAAAAGGAACGATCCTTATGATGGTACAATCATTCGGTGAAAGTTTGAAGAGAATCTGATAAAAACTGTGGACTTTATCGCGTAAACGAGGATTTTTTAATGGAGTTTTAATTAGGCCCCTTTTCCCGTGTTTCTTGACGGATCTGACCCAATTTCGAAAGGAACGATCCTTATGATGGTACAATCATTCTGTGAAAGTTTGAAGGGAATCCGATGAAAACTGGACTTTATCGCATAAACAAGGAAAAGTTTAACGGACGGACGACGGACGGACGGACGCATGCACGGATGCACGGACGCCGGACGAGAAAAAGCCATCGCTATAGCTCTAGTGGCCTTCAGCCAGTAGAGCTAAAAAATAATAATAAAAAAAATATGCTTTTTGATGAAGACTTTTGGAGATTGGTATCAACATAGGCCACTTTATGGCATATCTAAAGCAACATTTATCTGTATCTTCCAAAATGTTGTAAATAGTATTGAAATGCACTAAAAATTAAACAAATTAACCTAGCCAATCATGTCAATCAGGATTATTGTCACTTGTTCGTATCGTCAGGCCTTCCATGCCAAGGGCAGGATTTACCACAATTGACTTGCGCACATTCGCAAATTTAACCAATCAGTGTTCCAGAAAAAATTTAGAAGGCTTATTTCTTTTGTGTTGTGTCGATAGTTGTAAATATTACAAAACCATTTATTTCTGGCAACAATAACTTATTGTAATTTGTTTGCTATTATAATTATTCAAAGTGACCATTCAGTGTTTGTACCGAGTGTTAAACTGTAACTCTATATTTTTTCCGGAGGAAAATGAGGAGGGTTGGTGGGTGTTAAGAATATTTTTAAAAAATCTTATTATTGTATGAAAAGATGATTATTTCCAAATTCAAGGTAAGTTATATTTTATATGGCCTAGATACCAGGCCGTTTTAAACTCAATTTTATTGCAAACTCAAGATATTATCATCAAAATTGCTCGCTACAATTGGCCTGCACATGTCTTCTCACAGATTGAAATTCTTTTTTCACCAAAATTTTGATTTGTAATCTTTACTTTTGCTTGTTCAAAATAGCCAATTTATATAGGATTATAAATTTATAATTAATCGACTCCCCACAATCGATCACGTGACAAAGTCTCGGGTAGATATCGCATTTAACGAGATTTAGTTTGAAGCATGCGCAGTGAGAGCGTGAAAAGGTCTATTGTCTCCTGCAAATTCTTTGAATTTGAAACAGTCTGAAAATACGTCATCTGGTGATGGCTAAATTTACACCTATTATCAGAGCAGCTGTAGATAGAGAGAATGATTTCAATTTCGTATTGTAAAATTTCATTTATTTGTCCATCAAACACTATGTTATGAGTGTTCATTAGGACTGTCTTATAAAATCCTGATAAGTAGAAAAAGCATAGAGTTTGGTACAAAAATAATAGATTTCAGCTGTCATTGCTTCTTCATATCTAGGAATTTTCAACCCTTGTCATGCTGAATAAAATCCTTATTCAGACTTGCAGTAAAGTGGGAGGGCTGAAAAGACTGAAATGTCCTATATGTGGATCAATTCATCTTTTAATTAAATTTATAATCAAATCTGGTTTAAAATGTCAACCAGGTTGTTGAGACTAAGATCAGACTGCACATATGTGCAGGCTTATCATTGTCTATAACCCTTGCCAAAAAGGTATATTCTGGGCTTTAGCATTACTAGGGTTGAAATGAAACCAGCCATCAAACAAGTTTTGGTTGTTTTACCCATTCCCACACAGTGACGCTTTTAAATGCCCTTCAATACAAAAGCTTTAGAAAACAATTGTGGAAAATGAAGAAATTGCTTGTTACAAGCAATTTCTTCATTATCCACAATGTCTTCTGTCCAAAAAGACAAAGATTTTGAAGATTTCTTCAACTTAAAATTGTCGTCTGCAGCATCTTTGAATTTGGACTGGTCCAAAATTTTATCATATGGGAATGGGTTAAGTGTTGTAGGTTGCATGTACCTACATGGTTCAGAAATCCTGTAGAAATGTGACATCAAAGTTTTCATTGATAAATTATGTTGTCTTGGTCTTATAGCCTCATATGGAAAGGATAGCTCACTCATTACAGCTTCAGTTCCCACTATCTTGAATGTCAAGCTCATCTCTCGTTTATCAAAAGCGTCCATCACTAGTAGAATGGTTTTACATTTCAATGCCATTAAACATTCCTGAGGTAGGTTAATGTCTACTAGCCAAAACAGGATCTCTTTTGGAACGTCTGATTTTGATTTACCTCTCTTTTTTGAGGATCCACTAAGAGTTTTGCTATCAGAGTCATACTCTAGATACCTTTCAAAACTGAGAATACTTTTTTCTCCCTCAGCACTTATCCATAAGGTACATGTCTCCGTCTTAGGTAGTCCATCAGTTGGTAAGGGTAAGAACAAGGGACCAGGAGAAAAACTGACTGTAAACTTTGCAATTTCAAAAAACCAATCCTCTTCTTTTGTTGAGAATTCTATAAAACCAGTTAGATGAAATAAACAAGTCTCTTTATGGAGATCAAAGATATCTTTTAAGTCATCATTCTTGTATCCTACACTTGTCTCAGCAGTTCGAGTACTTGTCTTCTGAGTGCCCATCTGTAGTTCAACAGCTAGCTGGTGTTCTGCTAACAATGATGGATCACTGTCAGATACAACAGTCATGTCCCCCATCTGGTCATTTCCATCTAGCATGTTCCATGTCATGCATTGTCTCTTCTCCTCTGTTGTCCTCTTGGGAGCAGTTTGCTTCCTCTTCCCCATCTTTTTTACTAGCAGTAAGCTGACCTGAACAAAGAAAGAGCACAGCATGACATATATAAATTCACATGACTTGTGTGTAAAGCGATTACACTGACCAGCCTTGACAAAAAACAGTGCATCAAAAAAAAGGTCCATTTGATTTAACATTTTCTGTTCACCCTAACTTTTAGAATAAGTTTTTTTTAATATATTTTGATGTCAAAATATTTTTGGAATATGTACACCCATTCAATTCCTCCTTTTCTCACAATGTTTTCTATCCTATTTGGCAATTATTAGTTTATTTACTACACTGATTTGTCATCTAAAATCCTTTTAAATTTAGAACACCAAAAATTTGGTTGTCTGGTAGTTGATTAACACAAATAAACTCACACCCTACATATCTTTTACTTACACTCAGGTGCAAAATTCTAGCATCAAGATAGATTTACAGGATAGACAAATACTTCATTGATTTAAACTAAATACAGTTTCTTGTCAAATCAAATACAAACATACAATTTAACAAATAGAGACATATAGACATAAAATCGAAAGTCACTATATACAACATGGCAAAGAAGGTTTGGAAATGTGTGAATTACTAAAAATATGTATGATACTGGGAAATGAGACATTATCATAAGTGCAGATATAATGTATCCGTTCTTAAAATACTATTGCACCCACCAACAGCATGCTTTACTTATTATAAATTTAATTTCCATTCCTAGGTAAAACAAGAGGGCCGTTGGCCCACCGGCGCTCACCTGAGATAAACGCTCTTTTTCTTTCAACAGTCTAATTTCATGTTAAGGTTAGGATTATGATACAAGTGGGCCACACTTACATATAAAAACTATGAACCTGGGGATCGAAAAGTCTAAATTATAAATTCCAAGGCTTAAGGGCAGATTTGAAAGAAGGAAAAAACTTTTTCCTCTCTCTGGATCCATGGGTTATAATTTAAGAAATAAGAGAGAAGTCTGCGAAGTGACACATCTTGCCTATACCCCCCCTGGCTCCACCCCTGGACACCCAAGGATCATGATTTTAGCTATTTTGTAAGAGATCAATATACTGATGCTTCATGCAAAATATCAAGGCTCTATGCCATCTGGGTCAGAAGGAGAAAATTAAATTTCAAAATTTCACTTTGTTGCCATGGCAACCAGAGTTTTTAACGGATTTCAATTCTTTTAGCTATTTTTAAAGGGGACCACCTAAGGCACATTTCTGACAAATTTGGTTCAAATTGGTCCAGTGGTTTGGGAGGAGATGTCATTTCAAAAATCGTTCTTTATTTCTATATAAACCCCATCCCCCATGGGGCTCTCCCCCTAGGGACCCGAGGATCATGATTTTAGCTATTTTGAAAGAGGACAATATACTGATGCTTCATGCTTATGATTATATAAAAACTTCACTTTTGTTGCCATGGCAACCAGAGTTTTTAATGGATTTCAATTCTTTTAGCTTTTTTACAAAGGGAACCACCTAAGGAACATTTCTGCCAAATTTGGTTCAAATTGGTCCAGTGGTTTGGGAGGAGATGTCATTTAAAAATCGTTCTTTATTACTTTATAAACCCCACCCCCCTAGGGCTCTGCCCCTGGGGACCCGAGGATCATGATTTTAGCTATTTTGAAAGAGGTCAACAAACTGATGCTTCATGCAAAATAACAAGGCTCTTCGCCTTCTGGGTTAGAAGGAGAAGATTTTTAAAGATTATTTTAAAATTTCACTTTTGATGCCATGGCAACCAGAGTTTTTAACTGATTTCAATTCTTTTAGCTATTTCTACAAAGGACCACCTAAGCAACATATCGGCCAAATTTGATTCAAATTGGCCCAGTGGTTTGGGAGGAGATGTCGTTTAAAGAAATTGTTGACGGACGACTCATGATGCACGACGCACGACAGACGCCGGACGAAAGGTGATCACAATAGCTCACTTGAGCTTTTTATGCTCAGGTGAGCTAAAAAGGGAATTACAGAATATTTGTTGATAATGTACAGCTATAACTTTATATATGTTCTGTTGTACTTTTAAAGGATAGTCAATTATGATACAAAAGTCATGCAAGTATTGTGCAAAGAGCACAATTAAAAGATGATTATTTCATAGAGAGGCAATGCAACCATTTATTTCATTGACGAGCTATCAAAAGCCTGCAACCACAGCTTTATTCAGAAATACTTCATTGAAGCTTAGTCTTGAATATTGTAAGAAGATTGTTTAAGATTGGGTTAGAGTTAATCTTATTCTGAAAATATTTAGAAAAACTGTATAAAAAGTATCAAAAGATTCAAAGTAAAAGACCTGGATTCAAACTGTACCTGACATTTTATATCTAAAAGGAAGGTGAGTTCTTTTTGTCGAGATAAAAAAATCCCGCTAAATCAGATTTTTGAGACGTCTTACAGAATGAGTTTTGTTTTATTGAATGAAAATATGCGACGTTGTCAAGACTACCAATTTAAGCCAATGCCTAGTACGCTTAAATTCCTCATTAAATATTCTTCAGATTCTTAAGTAGCCACTTAAAAATCTTAATCTTAAGAAGGCTTTTTCTTAAAAATCTAAATAAGAATCTTAACAAACAAACGCACCTATGTTCACCATACTGCTCAGATGGTTTGATGATGAAATAACTGTGATCAACCTTATCAAGGGCCTTACAAAAATCCATAACAATTATATCTGTTTATTGACATTTTCAAGATTATCTTGGGCTCCTTTAGAAATTTGATCATTGCGATTCAGAGCAATGTTTTGCTCTGGAGCCATGCTGGAACTGGCTTAGCAGCGGTAACTGCTGGTGACAGAGCACTTCGACCCATTTATATCTCAGGCGACTGGCAACTCGGCTCATCATATAACTCAGCACGGTCAACTCAGTCCCAATATAATGGTATACAGTGATGTGTGAAATTTCATTGAAGAATAATTTTCTTTTCAGGGGGGGAGGAAGGAGTGTTATTTTCATCAGCTTCTTTTTTTCTCCTCATAACATCCGAATGTTACAAAATGTTCTGGTTAATTAAAAAGGTGTCAGACATAACTGCATATGTAATAGCGGTCAATTTGATTAAGGGGTTGTAGATTAAAAATTACATTGCACAACAACAAACATTTTAATCGGGGATTCCTAATTCCAAAAATTAACAAAATTCTATTTTCCCAATAATTGTAGTAAAATTAAGCTGATGTAACTTTTCACATAAGATCATTTATTTATTTTCTTTACCTTATCTGAATTTTGTAATCTTAGCCTATTGGGGTCAAAACCCATGTCTCAATGCTATTACATTATAGCCTGTAGTCTCCCATATTCGATCACCTTAAGCTATAAATTTGCGCATGACCACTTACAAAATGATAATTAGACTTAGTAAACAAAACTGAAAGTAACATTAATTCAATTAGAATATTACAGTAAGTATGATAAACAGATAAGTGAAAAAATTTGTAAGAAAAATTACACTCTTTTTGCATCCATACACTGATCATTGAGATCCAAATTCAGTCTCCCATAATTGAGCACCTTAGCAGTATCCATCTAAGGATCAATGTCACACTTGCAGCATTGGTGAAACAGACTTGAAAATGTATTTCGAGTTATTTCCAACCTATCTACCCAAATTTCAAAAAACATCTACATGGCAACAGCATTTGCAAGAAGAAAAAAAGCATGAATCCAAAAGTATTTGTAAGGAATGACAAAAAATAGTATAAACCAGGTAATGCAAGAGTTTTAAAGAATAATTTGTATTTCTTTGATAAATTTCATACATTGACATTGATTAATGTTGATTTCTTACAATTTGCACATTGTTTGTAATACACAAGTTAAGTGCAAGTGCACAGAAATGAAACTAATCGAATATGGGAGACTGCTAGAATACGGGAAACTCAAGTATAATATTATTTCAACAAAAGAAAATAAATAAATAATCAAAAAATAAGTTGCGGGACATAAAATCTACAAAATTTTCATATATATTATGCATTAAACTCTCTTATATATTAATGACCATCCTAATACCATCTACTCCCAAGTTCGTTTGTTTGCAGATGACACTGTCGTTTACATAGCTATTAAAAACAAGCAAGACTGTATCACCCTACAAGAAGTTCTAGACAAGTTAACGCAGAAGAAAAAGTGGGAAATTGAGTTAAACCCCAGCAAATGCATTGTCCTAAATATTTCTAAAAAGAAGAAAAAGATTTCCTTTAATTACAGGCTACATGGACAAGTGCTAGAGACTGTGGACAATGCCAAATACCTACGAGTTAACAATATCTGGAGATCTTTCATGGAACAAGCATATTGACAATATAACATCAAATGCAAATAAAACTATTGGTTTTCTCTGCAGAAACATCCAGACCAAAAATAAGAAGATCAGAGTGACAAAACATTGGTCAGACCCAGGTAGAATACGCATCAACCATTTGGAGCCCTTACACAAAAACCTATATCAACAAAGTGGAAAAAGTACAAAGTAGAGCTGCAAGATACATTCAAAATAATTTTTCTTTTTATGACAGTTTCACTTGCATGCAGAAGGATCTTGGCTGGCAAACTCTTCAATATAGACAAGACATTTCCAGAGTCACCATGTTTTATAAAATTGTTAATAGTTTTGTTGCAGTGCCCGTACCAGCTTATCTTGATACCTTACATATGCACACAGCATCTTTCAGACAGATCTAGACATTTGCTTCCTTCTTTCAATATTCTTTCTTTGCCTACACAGTGATACTTTTGAACAGCCTACCAGAAACAATAGTACAGCAACCTGACTTGCAGCTTTCAAAAAGAGTCTCGATTCCTTTCAGATACTGAGCCATCTCTGAATGACCAGAATATGCTTTATCAGATCTTTTAATCTAATATTCACAATACTTTTAAATATTGCACCCTAACCAATGACTAACAGTTTTATTCCTGAACACACGCGCATATGCTAGTAATACCAGGAGGGGGAGTTAGGCAGTATATATAGGTACTTGCATACTAAATACTATACATTCGGGACGAGTTGGCCGGAACAAGTTATTCGATGGGACGAGTTATTCGATGGGACGAGTTATTCGATCGGCCGAGCAGATCATCAGAAAGAGGCCATAATATCGCAGATAGAACTTGCTTAGGTTTAATCCTATTGACATATGCATCGATATATCTACTGATGTGTAGTTCTGAAGTAAAATTGATTCATTACAAGTGACGGCGAACTGAAGTGTTACCTGCAGCAATATTACACAACCCGGTGTAATGATCGTATGAAGAGATGATCGCGGTTACCAATGATTAACTCAGCGATAATCCGAAAGACAAGTTTATCATTAAACTCATCATTACAACATGCTAATCAATGGCAAAACTTAATACTACAAATTATGTAATTGAAGAATCTTTGATCTAAAATGACTTAAATCGATCATTCACACAGTTAGCTAATAGTCTTCCGAAAAAATAAATGGAGCTAGTTCATGCATGACTGATTCTGTTTGTAAACAAAAATTAGCTTATTCGTCGGAAAAAATAAATATATATTAACTAGTTCAAAATTATCATTGAATAATTACCTGTAATTGGTAAATTTGTTTTTTTCTCTAAAACAAAGGGTAAACGTCGGTAAATTTAAAAACTTAATGTGCTAAAGCGATGTTATTATTTTAAAACGAGGCTACTTGTCATCCATTTTGAATCTTAGAGTTTCGAGAAAACTTTGTTCAAAATCCTCACCATCCCAAGTCGTTTGGGAATTGAAAAAACGATAACTTGTACGTTTTCAATAATTTATTATCTTATTTATCAATCTAAAACAATATTTTTTGTTGAGACTGTGAAATTGTGATTTTGTACGACTAGTAAAAGGCCTTGACTTGCAGCTATGGCCTGCGGAGCAACATTGAAAAGAAGTTTGGATTTCGACCCGTTACATAGTCCCGGACAAACGCCTCCTAAACGAAGAAGATGTGTTCCAATGACACTTTCACCATCAACCCCTCCACGACAAACTCCTGCCTCCCCTTTCACAGAAATTGCACCAAAATTGACCTCTGGTAAGTTCTGTCATCTGTCAAAATTGATGAGTATATGACGGCATACAAGACTCCCTTACTTTCATCCGCCCATCTTTCAGAAACATTAACTTGCATAACTTACTGTTCCTGGATCAATGGTAAGTCTGAGACTTCTGGGGATCCGTCGGTATTGGTGTTGCATTGGAGTAGCACTGTGCATCAAACTTAGAGGGATGGTTTTTTTCAGTAATTGTTTAATTTATTTTTAAAAGTTTTAGAAATGAGGCAGATAATAAGACATGCTCAATTGTCTGTCAGGTCTGTACCGAGAACTAGATTAGGTATGCTTTGAATCCAAGATTTTTGTTTTATGCCACTAACCTGGTAAATCTCTAAATTGCTAGGGTAATCATAGGTTGACATTAAGAAATATCTTGAAAGCAAGAATTCTGGAACTGTATATATTTCAGCTTCTCAAGGGCCTTTGTCTCTATGTAATATGTAGAGCTGTTGGACAAAGCTAATCCATTCAGTAGGGCTGACTATCGGCTAAGAAAATCACTATCGCGATAGTTTAACTATCACAGTATTGATATTGTGATACTATCACTATCGTCAGAAATCAATCGCAATATATCACGATACTATCGGTATACGTTACTTTGTTTATTTTCTATGTTGATCTGTATATATAGCATAGTCTAGAGGCGACTCTCTTTTAATCAACGTTTTCGCCTTCCTTTACGAAGCCAAAATAGTCTCAAAATGGTCCCAAACATGGGACTTTCCGCCTTTGTTTTTCACAATCTCGATGTCAGACATTATGTCAGACGACAAAAATACGTAAAACAACATAACTTGATTAGTGTGCTCGAAATAAGTAATTAATTATCGTAATTAATCGAATATCATTTATGATTGTCTTATTTTTATTTTTTCGACAATTCTAGCGCTAAGAAATCATTAAACATTGATCTCAAGTCTTAAATTAACATGCTTTTGGATTTTTGAGAACCTTATCACTTCGTAAATCGAAAGTTAAAAATCAATTCCTGAACAAAAAAGGAGTACGGAAGAAACAAAAATCAAACGTGCTGATCACGTGATAATAGAAATTGAAAGTAGGATAAGTTACACAGAAAACTCGTTCTCCCTCTATCTATCTCTTTCTCTCTCTCTATTTTTTCACCCAAGAGACCAAGAAAACATTGAATTTCGGTGTAAGTAAGCTTTTAATATTTACTATCAAAACTATCGATATTTGAACAAACAATCGCGATAGTTATCGATGTCAGGGAATTGCAATCGATACATCGATATCGTGACTGTCACTATCACAATACATCGACCTATCGATCTATCGTTACACATCTACCATTCAGAGAATAAGATCCTCAACCCTAAATGGATTGACTTTTTCTATATGTATCAGATAACTACAAATAACCACTTGTATCTCTGGAGGTTTCCTAATTTGCCTACACTCCAAATTACCCCTCTTGAAACTGCAGAAAACTTACCAAGAGACTTGGCCTGGATGATCTATGGGTAATGCAACTCCTGTTTGGCAGTTGCTATAAAATTGTATGTAGCCTTCTTTCTGATAATCTGCTCGCAAGAGCTACAAATTCCTTGTTATTTGCTCTTTGTTGAAAGTCTTTATATCATACTCTTTGTGATAATCATCTATCGACGGATCATTTCATACATGTGTTAATATTATGAACAAATTCTTTCTAAATAATAAAAATATAATTTGTATCAATCATTTTTTGCCAGATTCTTTTTAGTTTTTGAAAGAAATCTTAAGTTTGACAGCCATAACATTTGGTAGGTAATGTGATATATTATTATGTCACTCAGGGTTTTCCATTGGCATGAGAATTTGGGGGTCATTGTGACCCCTATGCCTTCAGAACTTGGGGTCTTTTCTCCAATTTAGGGGGTCAAATCTGAAAGACTGCTAGAGACTACAATAATTTAAAAAAAATAACAAAGGAGACATGAAAGACGAGAGTTCATACAGCTAGTAGTGTAAGGATTAGTTTTTTTCGTTTTAATACACGGGTCACACAGCATTTCACCATCGGCGAATTTAAGCTAACTGAAGGTTTTTAACCATTTCTGACTAAAAGTTCTCCGGGTCTTTTTCCAAGACGGGTTTCATCATCAGACTCGCTACCAGTGCTCTCTTTGGTAGTCTGATTGCCATGACTGCCCGATGCAGACGAGAGGAATTTCGACATCTTTGTTTGATGCGACATTTTTACATTTTCTAGTAGTCGGGTAAACGATATGTTTTATTTTATCACCGGACACCAAGTCTGAATTTGATAAAAATCACTATAACCCGTCTACATATTTTATCTGTCAACTAAAAATAGAACAGGATATTGCTATAAATAAATGTTGGAAACCCAAATTACCAACAGTCGCTAATTTGATTGATTGTCGTAACTCGGATTTCTAATGGATTTATTTCAACATTTTGGCCTTTACCGACGATTCTAATCATAAGAAGTAGGTTTTAAAACTTGCGTCATTTATGACGCACAGGTAAAATTTTTACGGGTCATTTGTTTTGTAATTGCGACAAATTTTAGAGCTGTAACGATACACTCGAATATTCGGTGAATCGAATATTTTTTTACCGGCGAGTACGTATCGTATTCGTCTGTCTGATAACCGAATATTGGCGAATACAAAATGTGAAATATTTTTCCGGGATGCAAAGTGCAAAAAAATATCCAAGAGGTCATAGATATCCAACATGCACAAGCTAAAACGGCGGTTTCATCAAATTTATGAAGAAAGACGTAAATCCTTAAAGCCTAGGCGGCTCCCGTAGTCGATTGACAGAAGGCGCCTCTGATGCAACTTAATGCATATTCTAGATACTAAATCAAAGAATTTCTATTTCTCTGGTGACAGATATTTATTTGTTGTCTACAAGTGGCATTTTGGGTAGTAAATGATAGATTAACTTGACAATCGACGCTTGACTTTGACCGTCAATGGTCGGACCTCTGTTAATACTAACAATCAAAAATCATCTTTTTTAAGTCAAAGTCTTGATCAACTAAACCTTTTAAATCAAGATTTTCAATTCAAATTCTAGTATTTATGGCCTAATTTTTCTATATTATTGACCATTAAGTTCAGATTCTGAAGAAATTGAATGACATAATATTTCCGAGCATAGACCATTGTCTTCAATTATGCAACGTATATATTACCTCCCTTTAAAAAATTAAAAGGTAAGCTATAGCTGCATGTTCAATATACCTTGAATATTGGCTAGAATTTAATTATTTGGTCTTTTCATTATAAGTGATCAATTCTGGTGACAAAAATTTTCATATTAATTGGTAAGTTTGTAACAGGTAGAAGTTTACAACATAATTCAAAATATACAAATTTAAAGGTACAAATACGTGAAATTGAACTGTGGGGATAGTAAGATGAAATGATCCAGCATCAACCAATGACGGATCTTGACTTCACCCTTTGTTAGGCTTGAATTTGCCATACACCTTTGATTGTTGTTGCAGAAATAATAAAACAATTAACATGAAACAGCTGTCTGTATCACAGATAGGCATAAGTTTGTTTCATTCTTTACTCAAAGAAATACATGTATATAGATAAATATGTCTGTTCCTGGAAAAGGTTGTATTCATGAATAAATATTCATATTCATGACCCTGTATCGTGATCTGTATTCGTATTCGTCACTTTGTGTATCGTTACAGCCCTAGCGACAATGATGCACGAATTTTGCGTCATGGAAAACCCTGGTCACTGAATCATCAATATATTTAGCTCCACTGGCTGGAATCCAGCAATTTATTGTCATGGCGATGGGTTGACATTGTCTATTATATAACTACAAATAGTCAATTAGCTCTCTGGAGTTTCCTAATTTGCCTATGCTCAAAATACCTCTCTTTGGAACATTCATATTACTCTTCCCTCCGTGAAAACTTTTCCTGAGTCTTTGCCATTTTTACTGCAAATGCTTTTATAGATTTTACTGCTAACTTATAGATGTTACAAAAAAGTAACATCAAGATTGTGAAATTTAAAATCTTTACCCATCAGGGTAGAAAACTGTGGATGACGAAGAAATTAGTTACATTCTGTTTCTTCATTGCCCACATTGTTTTTTCAAGCTATTTTCTTGATGGTCATTAATAAGTGTGTGTTGGAATATGTTTAAGCTGTTTAACCCATTCCTACATAATGACACTTTTTGACTCCTCCAAAGAAAAGCAATTGGAAAAACATGCTTGCTTCATTTTTAATGTTTTCTACTCAGACAGTTGAACAAATCTGAAATTTCATAAACTTGAAATCGTCTGCTACTTCTTTGAGTTTGGACCAGTCTAAAATTTCACAGTCTGGTAATGGGTTAATGTGTGCATTGGAAAAGGTTTACACTTGCTTGAGTTTCATTGATGAACTATATAAGACATAAATGGAACAATTTGGTTTTCTTCCTCATACAGTATCTATTTACCAGAGCTAGTATTGTTTAAAATTGTTGATTTGTTAATTCTTTATAATAATGTGATGGTGTCTACAAATTGGCTAATCTTTGATTCAGAACAAATAGCTGCCAACCTTTCCATGGAGATTCGCCGACTACAAAAAAGAAAACAGCTGCACTATCCTGGATGTTCAAGCCCGCCACCAAGCCAATCCACTTCTAATGAAAATGTGGGGTCTCCTTCAAACATGGATAGTCTAAGTGTTCAAAGTTTAGCCCAGTGTAGTTCCAGCACATTTTTCAATGCCCTTTCTCCAAATAAACGAGACATTCCTCTGTTCACATTTAAACAAGTTAGCATGATATGTGAGAGAATGTTGAAGGAGAGAGAATCAAAGATAAGACAGGAATATGATTCTGTTCTCACTTGTAAAATGGCAGGTAAGACGCTTCTTAATTTGAAAAGTGTAACTTATCCATCCCACTTTCTATATAAAACCTATTCTTATGACTTAGATGATTTTTAGGTGGAGCAAAACATTTAGAAAATGAGAAACTTTGTATGTTTCTACATCATTTTCTTCTCAGCAGACTTTCAGTCATTTTTATGCCCCCGCATCAAAAGATCAGGGGCATATTGTTTTACCACTGTCTGTCCATCTGTCTGTCATTCAGTCTTTCCGTCTGTCGGTCTTTCTGCAAACTTAACCAAAAAACTTAACATTGCCAATTACTACCAGCCTATTCAAGACACAATGCTCATATTTGGCATGATGATACAATTCCATAATACGCATCTTCTCATGTCAAGGTCATTTGATGAGGTCAAGGTTACATACCAAGCTCAAACACCCCCCCCCCCCCAAAATAAATACTCTATGAAAACTCATATACAAGTCAACAACACTTTTCATAGTTAAGTCCTGTTGCGGGGCATTGTGTTTCAAACATATTGTCAGGGTTTTCGTTTGACCCGAGACCTCGGGTTTTGACGCACAGAAATTCATAAAAATGCCATTTTGATGCTCGAAAATTTGTCACTGTGCGTCATTTTGACTCTCGAAAATTAGCAGCCAAGCGTCAAGGGTCATCATAAGTGTGCCAAAATTATTGGAAAATGGTTAATTGATTATGAATTTATACAACCCTATCAAGGATAACACAAAGCTTGATTGGTAATTAACACTCTCAAGCGATGGACATGCATCGGCGATCGTAATTGACAGGTACTTGACACCTGTGAAATTAATGATGAAACCCATTTTCAGAGTTCTAATCCTACTGAAAGTAACTTGTTTGCTGTTTCTTTTATAAAAAAGCTCACAAAATATAACCAAGAAGTAAAATGAAACCAAAGAAAATGTTGCCCAAGAAATGTCTTCAGTTTTCGTGCATGAAATCGGCACTTCTTTTTGTGAAAAATAAAAACAATTTGATCCTCTTAGTACTCTTGTGATGTTCTAAAACTGATTCAAACTAATAATATACAGGGTTCTCCCCAGAATTTTTTGAAGGCGTAGTGGCAAATGCGCTGCATGTTGTCAGTTATCATATGGTATGACTATACATAATAAAGGTCATTAAAAGTGCTTTTTAGCTTGTTTATAAATATCTTGATTTTTATTGAGTTTTATTCTTGAATACAATGTAATATGCTTCAACCTTTTAATTATTATAGCTTTAATTCTCTACTCTGAGGCTGATCTTGATACCAATCAATTGTGACATTACTCAGCTTATTTTGCCTCTCTATCCTATTTGTTAGAAAGGGCACTAAATTGTGGGATGTGAAACGGAAAGAAAAGGAAAGAATATATCCAAAAGCCATAAAAATACAGCAAGTCAAATAAAATCAAGGTATCAATTGGTCAAATGAAAGAATCAATCACAAAGTCTCAAAGGAATGAGTAAAAAAAGGTGTCAGCTGCTTGTCTGTTAGATAGGAATATCTTTTCATGCTTGGCCATTTTAACAAGTCTGTCCAAAAATCCTATCCTTGAGGACTCTTTAAAAAAAAGCATGGAGTGTTGGATTGAAAAAATGCCCTTCTTCAGAAAAATATAGATATTATTTTCAGTATTTTCAAAAATGTATTTATAAGATTCCTGTGTGAAATACCTGGTTTCATCTTCAAATTTTGCATCTTAGAGAGCTCAATCAGATTCTCTGTGTTAAATTTGAAAGGTTCATTATTTGCCCATTCAGAATCCTTTGACTGTCTGACACTATAACTATCATTCTAACAGTACTTTCAGCTCTTTGATTTCAATAAGTTAATAAAAAATGTAGTATATATCAGCAGTGTCAATTCTTTGCTTAATTCTTAAATTATAAAATGAAACTTGATCAAATTCATAAACCAAGTGTCCTTACTCTTCTCTTCTTCAAGTGATTTCAGCACTTTGATTTTCAAAAGTTTTTTTGTTTTCAGAATCTTATAGAGTGAATTATCTTTTCCTGATTCTAAATAATTATTAAACCATTACTTTTGATAAAAAGAAAACCTAATTGGTCTAAGGCATTCTTTTCTTGAAGTGCTTTCAGCACTTTGATTTTTATGGGGTATTATTTCTTTTTAAGCAAATATCATGAGAGGGCGAGATATCATTACATGATTACTAAAAATATAATAATACTTTCAATCAAAATTTAAATTTTTTTTCTTCTTTTTTACAAAGGGGTTGAACAAACCAGGGTACGAATGTGTGAGATAATACCCTCCATGTTGAATAAAAAATGAACGGACTTAATCAGAAAGATACATGTATGTAATTATTAAAGTGGGTTGAAAACAAGCGCTAAGTATAACTAGGATGGCTTATATACCAATCTGTGTTAAATATTTCGGCAAATTCTCGCAAAGAAAAAGATCGCGAAAATGGCATGTATCTATCTATCTATATATATCGTTGTGGAATATGTTTTCGTCCGTCATATGTTTTCACACCAATTCGTATTTTTCTTCTTCTGTGAGCAAATGTTGTTGTGCAATACATTTTTCGCTGTCTAAAATTAGTTTAGAAACATAGCTATCACAATAAGTCCTTAAAACATGTTTCCTGTCAATTCAATCGACAGAAGAATTATTTGAGTGGGAGCTGCTACTTTTTCATGTGATTTGCTAAGTCCATTTTTAGACCTTTGTATATCTCCTGTTAAAAGAAATCTAGATAAATCTTATAAAATCTAGCTATGTTGATTAGTGATTTGACATAAAATTTTGATGTCACTTGACTGTCGAGTGGTTTTCTCTAGTACAGATAGTTTCTTTTTACGACTGAAGATTAGATGTTTCTTATATTTTACCAGTCCTTACAGTATTTAAAATAAATAAATTACAGCAAATATTCTTAAAAAAAATTCACTTTAAAAGTCTATAAATACTTTGCAGGCCATATAAAACGAATAAGTACATTCTCAACAAACCTTGTTTAAAAGGTTGTAGAGGTGTATTTTTTTCTCTCAAAATTAAGAGCCTTTTTGTATATGTAGGTTAGGATTAGCACAGAATTACAGGTTCAGTACTGAATATTGCTTTACCATTTGCAAATTGGTTAGTATATGATTATTTTGTAACAGTTACTAAAGAAATATACATATGACGTAAGGTAAATCATTGTATTTTGAAAATAACTGGTTTCTATATTCAAATCTTGACTCCACATCCGTAAATGGCCAATTCATAAAATAGGACGAAAACATATGACGCTGTTTTACTCCCCCTATAAATCTTGACCAGGATCGTAAAAAGGAAAGAATATTAATAACAATTCATTAAAGCTTAGAAGGAGGATATAAACTAAAGAGATGTTCATTTGATACTTTATGCAGGAATTCTTAATTGACATAGATTTTAGTAAACGCAAAACTGAAAACTCATTATTAGGACGAAAACCCATACCACGAGGATACTGCCCAACTCCCCTTTCGGGTATTACTGGCAGGGTTTCAGCGATCCCTTTCGGGTATTACTGGCAATGTTTCAGCGATCAGTGTATAAAATAAACTGACCAAATTAATCTTTCCTTCCAAAATTTATATCATAAACCACTGTGGCTTTAGTTTGATAGTTGTCACATCAAATAACCACATATTTTACCTCGGCAAATCTCAGCCAAAGTGACAATTTTCTGAAAATGGGTCGCCATTTTGAATTCATTGTTTACATATTGGTACCCATCATCCTTGGTGACTGATAGCGCGGTACCAGTGGTAAAAAATCAATAATGACCAATTAGTAAGAGTGTAAGGGTCTTATCATTAAAGGTGTTACGTAATATACGGTAAACAACACTATAGATAAAGAGCCTGTCGTGTCCACGCTTCTGCAACCAATTTGAGTGGCTTGCTTGACCCTTTCTTCATCTAGAAATTAAGCTGTAAAGGTGACCAAATTTACGCGTATCGGCGATCTGAAGGCGTATCGGCAAACTCTCTTAATTTATGAAGGCGTATCGGGGCCGATACGCCATAAAGGCCTGGGGAGAACCCTGATATATGTATAAATACTAAACTTTTCCAAAAATTTATCTTATATTGAAAATAGAATACTGTCAGATTGGAGAAATGTTTCAATCTGAGACAGAGTTTATTCTAAGGCACCTTTGCCCCCCCCCTATGCCCCCCCCCCCCCCAAAAAATTTTTAATGCACCATTGCTAAAAAGTTATAAACTTTTTTTCTAAATTTCTCCGGGGGGGGGGGGGATATCGCATTTTGACTCTTGGGATTTCAATTTTGACTCTTGGAAATTTTGGCCCAAGGGTCAATGACTCTTGGCTTTTGGGAACTAATGGAAACCCTGATTGTTAGCTTTTTTTTTTTAGCTCACCTGAGCACAAAGTGCGAGGTGAGCTATTGTGATCGGTCGTTGTCCGTCGTCCGTCCGTCCGTCTGTCCGTCTGTCCGTCCGTCCACAATTTCTTTAAAAATCTTCTCCTCCTAAACCAGTAGGCCAATCAAGCTTAAACTTTGCAGGGATGTTCCTTGGGTGAAGTTCTTCAAAAGTTGTTAAAAGAATTTAATTCCGTCAAAAACTCTGGTTGCCGCAGCATTTGAAAATGGGAATCTTTAGCAATCCTTTAAATATCTTTAAAAATTTTCTTCTCCAAAACTAGTAGGCCAATCAAGCTGAAACTTTGCAGGGATGTTCATTGGGTGAAGCTCTTCAAAAGTTGTTAAAAGAATTTAATTCCGTCAAAAACTCTTGTAACCGCGGCATATGAAAATGGGAATCTTTAGTAATCTTTTAAATATCTTTAAAAATTTTCTTCTCCTAAACCAGTAGGCCAATCAAGCTGAAACCTTGCAGGGATGTTCATTGGGTGAAGCTCTTTAAAAGTTGTTAAAAGAATTTAATTATGTCAAAAACTCTTGTAACCGTGGCATATGAAAATTGGAAATTTTAATAAATCTTTGATGTTGTTTTTTTCATAGACTACAAGGCCAAATGCCTTTATATTTTGTAAAGAGCTTAATCATATGGTTCTCTACCAAGTTTTTAAATATTTAATCTCTGGGGTCAAAAATGGCCCTGCCCCTGAGGTCCGAAGTTTGGAAAAATTCTTAATAAGAGCAATTTCAAAAGGCTTCTCCTCTTAAACTATAAGGTCTAGGATATTCATATTTGGTATGTAGCATAACTAGATGGTTTTGTACTATATCACAAAAAGTTTTCATCCAAGGGTCAAAAACGGCCCTGACTAGGGTTCCAAAAATTTGGAAAAATGCAAAATTTGAGTTTGTTGAAAAAAATTCTTCATTTTAAGGCAGAGGGCATTTACATTTTGAGTGTAGCATAGCCTGGCTGTTATCTATCAATTTTGATTAAATTATGCCTGTAGGTTAAAAAACACCCCTTCCCTGGGTGTCCAAAGTTCGTAAAAATGCTCGATTAGACCATGTTCAACAGTCTTCTCCTCCCAATCTACAAAGTCTAAGGCATTCATATTTGATTTATAGCATAACCAGATGGTTCTCTACTATGTTAGCTAAAATCTTAGCCCTGGGATAAAACATGGCACTGCCCCAGAGGTCCAAAATTTGTAGCATGACTATATAATTTTGTACTATGTTACAGGAAAATTTGCTCTTAGGATAAAAAATGTCTCTGCTCCTGGGATTGAAAATTGCATAAATCGCATTGAAAGGATTCTTCTAAAATAGAAACGGAGAAATTGCTTGCTTTCTCACAATGCTTTTTTAAACCTTTTCCCCTGAGGGTGACAAATTCTGGGATAGTTTGGTAATCCATTAAACCATGAAGGCATTCGTTTTCATTTTAAAGCATTACTGGATTGTTTTGTACAAAGCCCAAAATCTTATATTTGTTTTATTTATTTTGCTCAAGTTGTGTCTTTTTTTTACAAAAAAGTACTTTAATTTGCAGATGCCTCAGGTGAGCGATTTAGGACCATCATGGTCCTCTTGTTAAATATTTAATCTCTGGGGTCAAAAATATCCCCGCCCCTGAGGTCAGAAGTTTGGAAAAATGCTTAATTAGAGCAATTTCAAAAGACTTATCCTCTTAAACTATAAGGTCTAGGATATTCATATTTGGTATGTAGCATAACTAGATGGTTTTGTACTATATCACCAAAAGTTGTCTTCCTCCGGTCAAAAAAGGCCAAAATTGGGAAAAATGCAAAATTTGAGTATGCTAAAAAAAAAGTTCTCATTTTAAGGAGGAGGGCATTTATATTTTGAGTGTAGCATAGCCTGGCTGTTATCTATCAGTTTTGATTAAATTATGCCAGTAGGTTAATAAACACCCCTTCCCTGGGTGTCCAAAGTTTGTAAAAAAGCTCCATTAGACCATGTTCAATAGTCTTTTCCTCCCAATCTACAAAGTCTAAGGCATTCATATTTTGTATATAGCATATCCAAATGGTTATCTACCATGTAAGCTAAAATGTTAGCCCTGGGATAAAACATGGCACTGCCCCAGAGGTCAAAATTTTTTGAAAACGCTCAATTAGAGCAACATCAAAAGTCTTCTCCTTCTTAAATATAAGGTGAAGGGCATACATATTTGGTATGTAGCATGACTAAATAATTTTGTACTATGTAATAGGAAAATATGGTCTTAGGATAAAAAAAATGTCTCTGCTCCTTGGGTCGAAAATTGCGTAAATTGCATTGAAATAATTCTTCTTAAATATAGGCTCTAGAGCATTTACATTAAAAACAAAGGATAACATTATTGTTATCTACCATGTTTATATCCTTTTGACAAACATGGCCCTTCCCAAGGCATCCAAAGATATGAAAAACACTTAATAAGAGCATGTTCAAATATCTTCCACTCCTCATGTATAAGTTGTAATGCATTCATATTTTAATATATAGTACATCCAGATTGTTCTTTACCAAGGTTGCTAAAATTACACCCATTGAAGTTGCAGACAGTAATAAGAGTTTGATTGAAATCTAAATACAAAGAATTTCAGATAGAATACACTGTGAGAAATGGATAAATTGCTTGTCACTCCCTTTCTCACTATGTATTTTTCAAACCTATTTTCCCTGAGGGTGACAAATTCTGGGATAGTTTGGTAATGGATTAAACTATAAAGCCAAAGGCATTCATTAGAATTGTAAAACATTACTGGATTGTTTTGTACAAAGCCCAAAATCTTATATATCTTTTTTAAGTTGTGTCTTTTTTATACTAAAAAGTACTGTAATTTCGAGATGCCTCAGGTGAGCGATTTAGGACCATCATGGTCCTCTTGTTTTAGAAAACCAGAGATAATGCTATAGCCAGGTTGTCGTCTGAAAACTTTGACAGTCTGTAATATCTCTGGTATTACTGAACTCATTACGGAAACTGGGAATATATGGTCACTATCAAAAGAGAATCTGTATCAACAAGGGGATAATTCGAAATGCATTTTTTAACGAATTATGCCCTTTTTCGTCTTAAGCCATTCCCAAAGAGTGATGCTGTTTGACATCCCCAAGATGCATTAAGGACAATGAAGAAAAAGCTTGTTACAAGCAATTTCTTCATTATCCAAAACGTTTTCTTCCCCAAAAGTCCAAATTATCCAAAGCTAATACTAAAATTTGTCATTTGCATCATCTTCGAATTTGGATAGGTCTGAAACTTGGTCAATTAGGAATGGTTTAAGAAGTTTTACCCATAATCAAGTACTTGAACGGCTGAGCATTTGCATCCTCGTATGATGCTATTGTTACAATTGGCATTCACTGATACCAATTATTTCTACTAGACTAAAAATCTTCATGAAGATGGTCAATCCTTTGTTACAATATGATGTCTACTCTAGAAGTAGCTAGTCCATGAAACTTGGACTGTGTATGCCAGGTAAGAGGTATATTGTTTTACATCTTTTCTGTGATTCTTGTGTGTATAGTAAAACTAATAATTCTTAACCAGTAAAATAACTTTGTATGCTGGTACGTTGTGTATATATATTTGTTTGATTTAATGTGAATCACCATGACACTGATAATATTTAAAAATTATGTTTATGAGGTCATCATGTGTTTCACAGAAAATAGCTTGATGCTATAATTGACAGATTGCTGGCTCTGCACACTGACCTGTGGACTTTTGACTGAATTATCAAATGACAATATTTTGTACAAAATATTGTCCTGGAACATAAGACAAATGGTATGTTGTCTTTGGGTGACCTTATTGTCACAGCTACAGCTTGAAGAACATGTAGTTACGACATTTAAGTTCACCACAAATAGAAATTGTTGAAACATGTGAATTTAGCATGTTGCTTCTGATTTAATTGAATGAATTGATAAGTCAGTCAATTTTTGGATTTACATTGGCAATCTATAAATTTGGGTGCTACTTGATTATTAGGTTTGGGCAATAGACTTGACATATGTGGTGCAAAGGCCACTGGATGGGCATAATTG
Organism: Fragum fragum; assembly: GCA_946902895.1. Lineage (NCBI taxonomy): Eukaryota > Metazoa > Mollusca > Bivalvia > Cardiida > Cardiidae > Fragum > Fragum fragum. The sequence continues at coordinate 33,700,119 of OX336368.1, read as the reverse complement.
AATAAACAATAATGATTTAACTGAAATATTGTGCAAACAGGCATAGCACCTTTTATTGTAACAGTAAGATAGCAAAAGAATTAATTTTCGCATTAAAATTGCTTGTTAGAATTAGTATGAAGATATGCTCTCCAATATTTGACTTTTTTCCCTTACAGAACAATATGAAGCATTTCTGAAGTTCAATCATGACCAAATACAGAAAAGATTTACAGGAGATTCAGTTAGCTGTAAGTATTGCTGACAATAATGATTTATCAAATTATATTGTATTTTCACAAAATTTTAAGCTTAAATTTGTTATTTTTTCTGTCGATAAATATACCAATTAATCCTAAGCAATTGTTGATGTTATATTTTTTCACGGAAATTCCCAATCTATGTGGCCTGATGGATAAAAGCAAAAACATGACTAGAAAGTAGCAGTTTTTAAAACTGATAAATGTCAGATCTTGCTTGGTTCAACTCCCTTTATATACGGTGTCAAATGACTATAAGGTGTTTGTGTAAAATAAGCCTACTTCAAAGACAACAAATTTTAGCTCTACTGGCAGAAGGCGTCTATTAGTTAACTTTTCCTTGTTAATACATTATGGTCCACAGTTTTCATTGGATTCCCTTCAAAATTTCTCAGAATGATTGTACCATCATAAGAATCATTCCTCTTGAAGTTAAGTCAGATTCGTCAAGAAACACTGGAAAAGGGGCCTAATTAAAATTTAATTAAAATTCCTTGTTAACACTCTAGAGTCCACTGTTTTCATCAGATTCTCTTCAAACTTTCTCAGAATGATTGAACCATCTTAAGGATTGTTCCTTTCGAAATTGGGTATGATCTGTCAAGAAACACGGGAAAAGGGGCCTTATGAAAATTTAATTTAAAAAATCATCGTTAACACTCTAGAGTCAAGGGTTTTCATCAGATTCTATTCTAACTTTCACAAAATGATTGTACCATCATAAGGATTGTTCCTTTTGGAATAGGATATGATCCGTCAAGAAACACAGGAAAAGGGGCCTTTTTTTAAATTAAAATGAAAAATCTATTAAAAAATCCTCGTTAACACTCTAGAGTCCACAGTTTTCATTGGATTTTCTTTAAACTTTCACAGAATGATTGTACTATTACAAGGTTTGTTCCTTTTGAAATTGGGTTTGATCCTTCAAGAAACACAGGAAAAGGGGACTTTGAAAATTTGATTAAAACAATCCTCGTAAACACAATAGAGTCCACAGTTTTCAACAAATTCTATTTAAACATTCACAGAATGATTATTACATTAAATGGATTGTTCCTTTCCGAAGTGGGTTTGATCCATCAATTTTCATGAGAAAAGGGGCCCTATGAAAATTTGACAAAAAAATCTTAGTTAACACATCATGGCCCTAGATTTCACCTGATCGACTTCAAACTTTCACAGAATGATTGTACCATCATAAGGATTGTTCCTTTCAAATTGGGTATGATCCATCGAGAAACATAGAGAAACATAGGAAAAGGGGCCTTAGGAAAATTCAATTAAAAATATCTTAATTGTTGCTTTTAAGTCCACAGATTTCATGAGGTCTCTATACTCAAACAGAATAAATATACTTTTGAAAGTATAGTTCCCTTTGGAATTAATTCAGATCCATCAAGTAACATGGGAAAAGGGGCTATAAGAGAATTCAATTAAAGAATCCCTGTTAACACAATGAAGCCCGCAGCTTTGATCAGATTTTGTTGAAACTTTCACAGAATGATAGTAAGGTCATAACGATCATTCTTTCATAACAGGGTTTGAACTGTCAAGAAGCACAGGAAAAGGGGCCATATGAAAATTTCATTTAGAAATCCTTGTTATCAAATCCAGAGCTTTCATCAGATTTTCTTCAAATATTCACAGAATAATTGTACAATCAAAATGATTGTTGATGTTGACATCAGACCTGATCTGTCAAGTATCACAGAAAAAAGGAGCATTATGAAATTCGATTTTACAATCCTTGTACCACAATAAAGTCAACAGTTTTCATCAGATTCTGTTCTAACTTTCACAGAATGATTGTTCCATCATGAGGATTCTTTTTTTCAAATTAGGCCTGATCTGTCTATTATCATGGGAAAAGGGGCCTTTTGAGAATTTTATCTATAATTCTTGTAACCAAGTCCAGAGCTTTCATTGGATTTTCTTCAAACCTTCACAGAATCAGTGTACAATAATTACGATTGTTGATGCTGACATGAGACCTGATCCTTCAAGTATCTCAGGAAAAGGAGCCTAATGAATTTTTTTTTTAAATCTTTACACCAAGATTAAGTCTGCAGTTTTCATCGGATTCTGTTCAAACTTTCACAGAATGTTTGTACTATCATTAGGATTGTTTCTTTCCAAATTGGATCTGATCTGTCTAGTATCATAGGAAAAGAGCTGTATGAAAAATCCCCATTAACACAAGAATGTCCTCAGTCTTTATCAGAATCTCTTCAAATTTTAATAGAATGATTGTACCATCATTTTGATTGTTCCTTTGTAAATTAGGTCTGATTGGTTAAGTGACACAAGAAAAGGGACCTTCTAAAAATTTTATTACAAAACATCATTATCACAATAAAATCCTCAGTCTTTATCATTTTCTTCAAACTACCGGTATCTATCATTAGGATTGTTCCTTTGTACACTGGGTCTGATTTCTTAAGTTCTTAAGTTTCACGGAAAAAGGGGCCTTATGAAAATTTTATTACAAAAATTCTTGACACAATTCATTCCACTGTTTTAATTGATTATAAACCCTCTACCAAAATATTTCAAAGAATTATCGTATTCTGAAAATTAGCCCTTTTCTTTGTGATCCCTTATTTTACATTGAATAAAAGAAGGAAATCTTTAAAAAATCTTCTTCTCCCAAACCATAAGGCCTAGAGCTTTGATATTTGTTACATATCATCAGCCATTGACCCTCTACCAAAATACTTCAAAGAATTATCATACTATGAAAATTAGCCCTTTTCTTTGTGAGCCCTGGTTTTACAAAGGAATAAAGAAGGATATCTTTGAAAATTTTCTTCTCCTAAACCATAAGGCCCAGAGCTTTGATATTTGGTATACATCATCATCTATTAGCCCTCTACCAAAATATTTCAAAGAATTATCGTATTCTGAAAATTAGCCCTGTTTTTAAATGATCCCTTAATTTACATAGAATAAAAGAAGGAAATCTTTAAAAATCTTCTTCTCCCAAACCATAAGGCCTAGAGCTTTGATATTTGTTACATATCATCAGCCATTGACCCTCTACCAAAATACTTCAAAGAATTATCATACTCTGAAAATTAGCCCTTTTCTGTGTGATCCCTGGTTTTACAAAGGAATAAAGAAGGATATCTTTGAAAATCTTCTCCTCCTGAACCATAAAGCCTAGAGCTTTGATACTTGGTACATATCATCAGCCATTGACCCTCTACCAAATTACTTTAAAAAATGGCCCTTTTCTGTGCAATCATTAATTTTAGTTAGGAATAAATAATGATATCTTTGAAAACCTTCTTCTCCTAAACCATTAGGCCCAGAGCTTTTATACTTGGTATGTATTGATGTCTATACTTCAAAGCATTACCATATTCAGGAAATTAGTGCTATATGGTGGGATCATCAATATACCTAGAATTTAAAGAGAAATCTTTAAACATCTTCTCCAAAATAATAAGACAGAGGGCTTTGCTATTTTGTTTATATCATAAAGCCATGAACCATCATACTCAGGGGAGCTATTTAGGACCATCATGGTCCTCTTGTTTTTAATTATTCAATAGATATTTATACCCCTCAGAACTGGAAGTAGAGGGGGATATATTGTTTTCACCATGTCTGTCTGTCCGTCCATCCCTTTTTGTTTCTTGCTCCAACTCCAGAACCAAATGACCTACAACCAAAGAACTTCATACAATTGTGGCCAGTTATCCAAGTGTACTTTTGGTTTTTGAGCCACATAGATTGAAGGTCAAGTTTACAATTGAACTTTGAAAATTGTTTCCGTGCTCTAGCTCATACTTCAATTTACCAAGGACTTTGAAACTTAATTGAAATGTTACCTTTTACCAAAGGACATTCTCTATTGTTTTCGGATAAAGTAGGTAACATGTCAATTGTGGAACCTGAGTTACAAAATGCAAATGGGGGTTTAAGTCCATTTTGCGACAACTCTAGTTTGGACTGGTCTAAAGGGCTGCATTATATGTAGGAAAGAATTTTTTCTTCTACCGCACATAATCCTTCATTTTCAGGTTAAAGTTTTGGTATATATACACTATAAAATGTCTTCTGCAAATTCTTTCATTGAAATTATCTGGTTTGGTAATGAGGTGATATTTCCTTATATATTTTTCAGATGTGTCCTGAGTGGTGTTAATAATTAGCGAAAAGTTTGTGTTGTGTTTGCAGTCAATGTTGATGGATGTTGATGGAGTATAGGCAAAAGTTTTGTGTATCAATTGTTATTACATCCTTAATAATTGATCCATATCAATTCATTGTATTTGGCAATCCTAGGAACTAAATGGTCTAGTTCATGTGTGAAAGTAGAATTTTATACTGTTTTAGCCACAGCATTAGTGGTATATTAGAAGAGAAATTCTGCTCTGTAAGTGTGTTGGCTAGATTTGATGTTGACAACTGACACATTATGTGATATTTTACATGAATCAGATGTGGATGTGTTTGAAAGAATGACTATTAGTTTAAAGAAATGCTTTTGGGGGGGGGGGAGGGATTTGTTTTTTGTTAAACAGCAAAATTTCAACCAAGGTAAAGAGTCTTATATGTCATTATGTTAAAACATTTCTAGAAAAGAAAAGCTCTATATTAATCCTTGTCATAGTAAACACCGGAATTTTTCTCATTCAAGAGGTATAGCTGCACATACACACAACTTATCTCCATGTACACCTCACTTTGTTGATTTAAGCCAGAGTTTGGGAGAGGGGGTAACATATATAATTAATCAACAAGGAAAAATTGACTCACAATCAAGGCCTTTCTTTTGAAAAAGGTCATGACAAGGGTTAAACCCAAGAAGCACAAATGACATAGTTTGATTAATTTGACTTCATCATGTGCATTGGAAAAAGTGGGTTTTTTGTTTTGCTTTTAGTACAATGTGATCAAGATGAGCTTTTGTGATCATGCTGTGTCTGTTGTGTGTCATGTTTCAACATTTTGTTTGAACTCTAAAGGCTACAATGGTGACTCAAATGTCAGGATGTTTGTTTTCATGATAATTTGGCCAAGTTCGAATTTGGGTCACTTGGGCTTCAAAAGCACCAGGAAAATAGGTCAAATCTTAGAAAGATCTTGTTTGCACCGAAGAGGTCACATTTTTTCCTCAAATGCCTTGATGTTTGACCAGAATATTTGTATCTATGAAGTCTCAGTCCAGTTTGATTAGGGGACACATTGGGTAAAAAGCTAGGTCACTAGGTCTAATCTAAAGAAATCTTCCTTGCAGAGTATATGCTACTTTTCCTGTACCAACACTCAAAACTTTGTAAGAATAATTGTTCTTGATTTCTTGGACAAGATTTGATAATGAGTTACTTTGGGAAAAGTCAGTCACTTGGGCTTTGTTTACTTCTGCAGACATTGACACAGGTGAGCGCTTTCGGGCCAGTGGCCCCCTTGTTAGCTCAACTGAGCACGTAGTGCTCAAGTGAGCTATTGTGATCCCCTTTAGTCCGGCGTCCGGCCGTCATGCGTTGTCCGTCAACAATTTCTTTAAACGATATCTCCTCCCAAACCACTGGGCCAATTTGAACCAAATTTGGCAGAAATGTTCCTAAGGTGGTCCCCTTCAAAAATAGCTAAAAGAATTGAAATACGTTAAAAACTCTGGTTGCCATGGCAACAAAAGTGAAATTTTAAAATAATCTTTAAAAATCTTCTCCTCCTGACCCAGAAGGCATAGAGCCTTGATATTTTGCATGAAGCATCATTATATTTACCTCTTTCAAAATAGTTAAAATCATGATCCTCAGGTCCCCAGGGGCGGAGCTCAAGGGGGGGGGGTATATAGAAATAAAGAACGTTTTTTTAAATGACATCTCCTCCCAAACCACTGGGCCAATTTGAACCAAATTGGCAGAAATGTTGCTTAGGTGGTCTTCTCGAAAATAGCTAAAAAAATTGTTATCCGTTAAAAACTATGGTTGCCATGGCAACAAAAGTGAAATTTTAAAATAATCTTTTAAAATCTTCTCCTGACCCAGAAAGTGTAGGGCCTTGATATTTTACATAAAGCATCAGTATAATGACCTCTTTTAAAATAGCTAGAATCATGATCCTCGGGTCCCCAGGGGCAGAGCCCGGGGGGGGGGGGGTTTATATAGAAATAAAGAACGATTTTTTAAAATGACATCTCCTCCCAAACCACTGGGCTGATTTGAACCAAATTTGGCAGAAATGTTGCTTAGGTGGTCCTCTTCAAAAATAGCTAAAAGAATTGAAATCCATTTCAAACTCTGGTTACCATGGCAACAAAAGTGAAATTTCAAAATAATCTTTAAAAATCTTCTTGTCCTGACCCAGAAGGCATAGAGCCTTGATATTTTGCATGAAGCATCAGTATATTAACCTCTTTCAAAATAGCTAAAATCAGGATCCTCAGGTCCCAAGGGGCGGAGCTCTGGGGGGGGTTATATAGAAATAAAGAACGATTTTTTAAATGACATCTCCTCCCAAACCACTGGGCTGATTTGAACCAAATTTGGCAGAAATGTTGCTTAGGTGGTCCCCCTTAATTAGCTAAAAGAATTGAAATCCGTTTAAAACTCTGGTTGCCATGGCAACAAAAGTGAAATTTCAAAATAATTTTTTAGAATCTTCTCCTCCTGACCCAGAAGGCATAGAGCCTTGATATTTTGCATGAAGCATCAGTATATTGATCTCTTACAAAATAGCTAGAATCATGATCCTAGGGTATACAGGGGCGGAGCCGGGGGGGGGGGCGGTTATAGGCAAGAAGCATCAGTTCACAGACTTCTTTCTTATTTCTGAAGCTTTTGTGATCTTTGAATGTCTGTCGTCCAGCATGCGTCGTCAACAATTATAGTGTTAACACTCTAGAGGCCTATGGCTCTATCTTCATGAAACTTTGCAAGAATTATTATTAGGTCATACAGATGAACCCTATTTATTATTAGAAGGATGTTTTCGAAAACACAGGAAAAGGGGCCATAACAGCAATTTCTTTGTTGACAATATATAAGTCGCAGTTTTGCCTCAATCTTCATGAAACTGATTATAGTAATTTGTCTCTAGTTGCTTTTTTAAAAAGCAGACAGTTCAGGTAAGCCATCTAGGACCATCATGGTCCTCTTGTTTTATTGTTGTTCTATCTACACATGTACTTTTTTTTACCTTTAAATGTGTTAAACAATGTTTATCTTACATATTTAAAAATCCCTTTATCTAATGTACAGTTAAAGCTGAACATTACTTCTGCTGTTAATTTAATGATTGATTGTCTATTAACACATTACCAGACAATATAATTTTAGATTGGTTCAAACTGAAAAGAGTTGCAGACAATAATTCAAAGTTTATAAAATTTTAGATTTGTTTAACTTTATGGTTTGAAAACATTATGAAAATGGAGAAATTGCTTTTTGCAAGCAATTTTTCCGTTTTCCACAATGTTTTCAAAAAAAGCAATTTTTTATTGGGGGGGGGGAATCAAAATGCATCATTGTGTGGGAACGGAGCTTGTTTATATAGATTCACTTCTGACAAACTGAAGGGAAAATATTCTGTTACAAGCTATTTCTCCTTTTGCCAAATTTCTTTTTTAACTCTTCAATTGTTGTCTACAACTCCTTTCAATTGGTGCAAGTTTGAAATTGTGTCCACTGGTAAAATGTTTCTTCTTGTTTCCAGATATGCAATATATACATGATTTAAATGGATAAATTAACTTCATGTTTATTGCTTCATCTTTGTACTGAACTCATTCAAGAAAAGTAGCCATTGAAAACCTAGTTTGAACAGAAGAAATTAGCTTATTACATGTAATTTTTCCTGTCTTAACAATGTTTTCTAGCCTATTTATTGTACTTTCTGACTGGTCTCTTTTTGTGAAAGGTGACTTGTTGATTTTCAGTCGTCAATGTTGGATCAAATTGATCACTCTTGTATATATGTTTTGGTATTTGCATTCATTCTAAAGTATTAAGTTGTTTGTTGTTTTCTTGTAATTGCATTTAATTTGAGGGTTTATGGGCAAAACCATTTTAGGTGCATGTTTATTGTGTACAATATGCAATAAACATTTTCCCAAAAACAATTTTTGCCCAAGCTCTAGAAATTGTGAATACTTTTATGAGTTTGTAGAAAATTGTTTGTTTTTGTAAAAAAATGTAGAGACTCTGGGGCCTAAAATCCAAAATTCATGAAGGTCTTACTTTACAAATTTTTATACGGCAAAAAAACTATGTTTAGGGGATATATAGGAGTAAGCTTGTAGTCAGTGAGTTTGTTGGTCTATCAGTCAGTCTGTAGCTTCTTCTTGTCTACCCATTTACTCCTAAACTACTTGTTGGATTTGATTCAAATTTCACACAACCACTCAGTATCAAGCAGAAGTGGGCTTATGTTATTTTGGTTACATTTAATTTGTTTTTTTTTTGTTAAGGCCCTTTGTTTAAAGATACTGTCTGCTCATTTTCTCTTCAACTACAGAATGGATTTGATTCAAATTTCACTTGTGCAGTCGATATCAAACAAAGATGTGCATATTTTAATTTGGTTATGGTTCATTTACTTTTCTTTGAGTTATGGCTCTTTGTTGATAAAAGGCTTCATTCCAGTGAATAAATTTTATTGCTGTGACACGGAGCAATAACGGGTTATTAACCCTTTACTGTTTTTCAGTCTGGTATGGTGTCCATGGTCGAGAGGTAGACTGTCGGCCTCCCAATCAAGATGTAATTATTTTGATTCTGGGTAGTGGCTATCCATCTTGGTTCTGTTATTGGCCCACGTAATCTGTGCGTGCACTGATCTATTTTCCAGAAGCAGAATCAAGAGGGATTAATCCAAGTTGGAAGAATTTGTTTCCAAATTGGTGTAAAATGAATAGGTTTATACCTAAACCTATTGTTTTTCAAAATTTTAGAATTGTCCAAATTTAAAGGGGTAGCAAATGCCATTGTAACAATTGAAAAAGTAACCATTCTTTCTGATAGAAAAATATTGTGGAAAAAGAAGAAATTGCTTGTCAAAAGCAATTTCTTTTTCTACTATATTTTCCTAAGTATAATTTCATGGGGACATAGAAATCAAGGATTGTATAGGAAAGGGTTAAATTTCCATCTGAAGTAATTGACAAAAACTAGAAATGAATAAAATGTTGAAAGTAAATTAATCCAGTTAAGTCGAGACGAAACTTGGAAGTAAGACATTTGTAGTGTGTTCATAAAGCTTTTTTAAAGTACATGTATATGTTTGTCTATTAACCCAAGATATGCTGAATAAAATCCGATACAGAATTGCATTGAAATTAAATAAGTACTTATTTTTGTTTAATATTCATTTCGAAATTCTTTCTTTTATCTGGCTTTAAAGGGATGTGCAGGTGGTGTAGAAAAAATCAGACTGCACATATGCAAGCTGCAGACTGATCTTGGTTTATACCTCCTGCCAAAACAGGAATATTCTGGGTTTAGCATAACAAGGGTTAAGTTTAATACTTTTGTTAAACTTGTCTTGAATGTGAATTTTATTTGTTTTGACATGTTGTTACTAATTCCAGTAGCTGAGGGCATATTTCATGTATAACTCCGGGTAGAGGGGAGGCTTTTGATTCATATTTCAATTACAGGTCGTAAGGCTATACTTAATGTCTAAACAGTGAATGGATCAATTATACTGTCTTTTGCTCACCTTTAGGTATGAAAATTTCAACCCATCACCAGACAACATAATTTTAGACAAATAGGAATTCAAGAACTTTTGACTTTGGGTCACATGGTGTAAAAAAACTAGATCACTAGGTAAAATCTTACAATATATACCTTGTTTATACTCTAGAGGCCACTTTGTAAGAATGGTTGCTCTTGGTTTCAAGACTGGTTTGATAATGGGTCATGTTTGGGCAAAATTATTTCACTTAGGCTTTTGTAGTCATGAACTCAGGTGATTACTTTAGGGCTAATGGCCCTCTTGTTTATTGGCAAGGCAAAGGTAAACTATTCTGCCCTCAGACATGGCTATTTCTTAAGACAATTAAACTGAGCATCAACATACATTTCATAGAGTGGACAGATCAACTCCATCAATCCAATCATTTATTTAGATGAAAGCGAACTTTGAACTCTGACATTTTAAGAACTTTTGTTTTTGGCAATGTAAATGTTGTAACTACAGCTTATTCAAGCTGAAGCTTGGATATTTAGGCTGCCCACCTCAGTTTTTTATATCCCTGCAAAGAAGTGATGACAGGCATGTGGTTACCTCTGTGTCTGTGTTTTAGTGTACATGTGTCCTATTCTTGTCCTAAGCATATCTACTACATTAATGGATGGATTTCAAAATATCTTGGCAAAGTTGTTTCCATTGAAAAGTATTAATGTCTTGCCTTTAGTTTTGTCTTATACTCCCAAGTCCAAGGTCACACCACAAGGTCATGTGATGACCAGTTATCAAGAAGCATCCTTGTCTGTGACGCATGTCTTGTCTTGCCTCTGTCAAACTGCAATATAGGTATGGCCAGCGATCGTCCATTATGAAAGTTTCATTGCCTCCCTTTATACCTAGAGCTCTGCTTCATCTTATGTTTCATCGTTCATTAGATATAGTTTTGAAGAAAGAAATCTTACAAGAAAGTGAGGTGTGACTTGATAAAGTTTGAGACTGAGGGAGTGATTGCATTATTCGTCAATAAAAACTATCATGTTTGTAGTCGTTTTAAAAATCTTCTAACACGATTCAAATGAGTACACACTGTAATAGGGTTAGGTATAATAACCTGCTTAAATTGTCACTTCTCCCTCTTAACCAGTTACCAAATCGCAACATTTTCGACTGGTCCAAATTCAAAGAAGTTGCAGCCAACTATTTCAAGTTTATGAAATTATAACTATATCTGCCTTTCTGGGTAGTGAACAATGTGGAAAATGAGATGTTCCTTTGTTCAACATTGTTTTCCTTAACATTTTTCTACATTGGCTTAAAAGGGAGGGATTTGGGGGGAATAGGTTAAGTCAACCCATTTTCACATGATTCTGCATTTTAACCCATTCCTGGTTAATCCCTGGTTTTTACGTCCCTGTGATTTTGTAGTGGAGAAAACATTGTGGAAAAAGAAAAAAGTTGCTTGTGACAAGCAATTTCTTCTTTTTCCACAATATTTTCTACTCTGTTGAATGGTTATTTTTCAAATAAAATAAACTTGAAATTTTCGTCTGCAAATCCTTTGAATTTGGGCGGGTCTAAAATTTTGCAAAATAGGAAAGGGTTAAGCCACAGAAGGAAAGAAGCTAAGGAAAACGAATGGAAAGAGGACATTCACCATGTCAAACATGTTTGCTGCAGCCTACTTTAATTTAAGTCTCTCTCAAATGGTAGGACTCAAGCTATAGACCGATACTTTGAAAGTTCAAAATCATTGTAGTTAACCATTTATAAAGCTAATTCATCTTATTTTGTAATCTAGTTAGCAAAGGAGCTATCATGTAAAGTCTTTCAAATATTGTATAAAAATCCCAGTTTTCAATCATATCAGTTGTATAGTCGAAATGAATGTTTTGAAACTTCATTCTCAAAGCAATTGGGGAATAAAACAAGTAATGTTAGATACTGGACTTTATTGGACATGTTGGTTTTCAGATTTCAGAATAATAAGGCTTGATTCGTTCGGCTTTTATTGTGAAAAAGACATAATGTAGAGGCTTCATCTGTTGCTTAAATTCCTTTTGACTTGATTAGATTTTTGTTTGCCTTCTTGATTATCTCGGATAAGATTTAATATTGGGTCACTTTTGGGCACGTGCGAACATTTACGCCATAAAACACAAATCAATCAATTGAACATTAACTTCATTTACTAGGTTTAATTTGGTACATAGCACGATAAAGTGCATATTTTCAATTACCCTGTTCTTAGCAACTATAAATCATAGACCCGAAACTTTTTAAGCATCAGCTAGGGTATTCTGTTGCTTACCGAGTTGTCTACACAAAATATTCCTGTTCTTATTTTCTTACATAACAGGGTAAATACCAATTTTTTATTGCACTAAAAGTGACCTGAAACTTTATATTGTTGCATAAGCTAAGATTCCTAAGCGATAGTTCCCGAATTGAGCTCCGTCCGAAATCTACTTCCCGTTTTCCTCAGTTTATTTTCTAACATTACACGTAAATTCTTTTGGATTTACTGGTCCCTGTTTAAGACAAATTTCTAACAATCAGCATTGATGGATATAATGTTTTTAAAACGTGTGGGGGTATAACCAGTCGGTATAATTCTCAATGATTTCTTACGTCTTGTCTTTAAACTTTCTATAAAAGAAAAATACAAGAGTAAAGCTTTAGGGAAAATCATATTTTACACAGAAAAAAACAATATTGGAAGTCAATTATTTATTTGAATGCAAAACCAGATCTAGCACAGGCTACTTCTTTGCTGACATTTCAAAAGTAAATGTACAAGGTAGAATAGATATTCTTCATTAAAAAAGAACTGCCTTGGCTAGCCAAGGATGACGCCTACTGCGCATCTGTTCGGTGAAGATATCGTAAAAATTCTTGGTAGGGTTTAAACCCTATCAACTTGCGAATTCTGATCAGTGTCTGACGGCGACCATGGCGTAGATGGTAGCGTGTAGGACTCCTAAACATGGGGTCACAGGTTTGATCCGCGGCGTTTATCCTTTCCGACATTTGTCTCCGACCTATGGGTGGATAATCGTAAACCCAAGTCGAATGAGCAGCTGGAAGCTCAGAAAGGTAGTGGTAGTGCTATTGTGAGAAATGTCAGGAAGCCCCAACCGCCGCGATATATCTGAAATACTGTTAAAATGGAATGAAACTTCAATAAATCAATCTGATTAGGGACGTTACTTTTGCTTGTCCTCGGTTGCCTTCTATGGCTCAACAGGTCAAATTATTTTATTTAGTTCAACTGCATGTATTTTGTGTTTTTTCCGAGATTTTCTAAGTATATATAATTATTTGTAATACATAGTAATTTAACATCATTTTAATGCAGAATTAAATGATTTTACTTGATAATGAAAATGGGATATTTTCATTCTGAAATTCAAATGTTCTTGAAAATAAAGTTTCAGTCAAATTATATTGTTATTTTTATTTTAAATCCTTTACCCTATTGAATGAGTACTTCGTTTTTTCCTTTTTAGGGGCTATCGTATTACATGTATATTGTTTTGATGTTGTCTGTATGCATATCCATACCATAGGGGAAACAATGTATTGACTACATCGACGGATCAGAATTAGGGACCGAGGGTCAAGACAGTCCCCCGAACTTAGGTAAAATATGGTAATGAGGTTAGAGAAAGCTCGAAATCAATGTTTCATATGATTAGTGAGCGACCAATTAGATAAACTGTAATCACGACAATTTGCTTGCTTAAATACCGTTCACGATAACGAGACGAGTGCAATCCCCCTATCTGCCGCCCGGAAAAAATCGGGATCCATGCATAAAATCACCTTTTTTGCTCAGTTTCGACTGAAAATTTCTTGAAATTTGCTACAGTCGTTGTAAATGATGTCTAGTTATGCACGAGACCTTCAACCCATTGATTTGTCGAGTGGTTCAGGTCATGCTATTTCAAAATACTTCAAAGAATTGAAATCAAATTATTACTCGTGGATGGCAATAAGCCATATGTTGTGGGTTCGTGGATTCAGAGATAAAGAAGGAAATCTTTAAAAGAAATTCTCCCAAAACTATGGGTCTAGATATTTCACTTTGGCATGCAGAAATTCCTCGGTTGAACTTTGCCAAAATCTTTAAGGTTAAGTTTTTGAACATACGCCATATATTGTCGATCCTAGAGCAGTATCGCGCTATCCCACAATTTGACACACTCAAAACAAGAGCTAGAGAGAAACACTGTGGGAAAAGGACAATCACTTGTAACAAGTAATTTCAGATTTTTCGCGAATTTTCAACATCTTGCGCTTACTTCCCCTATTTTATCCCACATAAATTTATGTCAGCTTTTTTTTCCAATTCGGACCTGTCCAAACTCTGTTGTCCTACACTGCTCAAAAAAATTAAAGGAACACTTTATTTTTTTGTATTTTTGTGGGCCTTATAATAATAAACAAGTATTTCATGACAAAAAACGACGATTTACTAAACTCATAACAATTTCAACCACATTTAGTAAAAAAGAGTTTCAGCAGATAGCGAAAAAAAGTTAAGGAAAAATGTCAACTTATGGTGTTTTCGAAACAAAATCGAAAAGCTATAGATGGTATAAGTGGGTTTAGATTCTGAATGTTAGTAATGAGTATGACCACCACGAACGTCTCGACATTCTCTACACCGATTAGGCATGCTCCGAATCAACGCTTGGATCAGTTGCTGAGGCAAACTGTTCCAGCCTTGAACAACAGCGATTTCGAGCTCCTGGACATTTTGTGGGGGATTTTGTCGACTAGAAATCTGCCTATAAATCATGTCCCATACATGCTCAATACAGTTTAAATCAGGGGACCTGGCTGGCCACTCCATAACGTCGATAGATTGGTCCTGAAAGTAATCCATAATCACTCTTGCCGTGTGAGATCGCGCATTATCTTGGACTAAAATAGAGTTATTACCCATTGCACCCAAAAAAGGTCTAACTATAGGTTCCAAGATCTCATCTCTATATCGTAATGCCGTCAAACTGCCTCCCGCAATCCTGAATAACTCTGTGCGACCGTCATTGCAAATCCCGCCCAAAAACATGACAGAGCCCCCACCAAACCTGTCATATATCGAGTCCATAGTCAATTAACGGCGCTAGGCGATACACCAAGGTAACGTGCCACTGCACGTTGTGAGTAACCAGCCTCTATCAGTTGCACGGCTCTGCATTATCATCGTGGTCTAAATGGTGTCTAACAGTCATGGATAGTCCAATAACACACAAAAGAATGCAAAATAATCCAAAAGCTTTCATTTTGACTGCGAGATGTGAAAAACACAAGTTTCGTGTATGCAAAGAAAAACCATGAAAACGAGGGCAGCCTGCTTTGGCAGGTTGCACGTGGATTACGAGACCCATGTTGCATATAAGATTAACAATAACTTATTCTACGGGTATTGTTCTATTATGGAAGCTCGTACGGGAAAAAATGGGTGGCCCAAAATAGGAAAAATATCTCGTTCAAAAACCGTTCCTTTAATTTTTTTTGAGCAGTGTATAATTGGCGGATAGCTGGCCCCGCCAAACGGCCTCCAATAGGACGTTCACCAACAACTAAAAAACAGCAACCGGGCTTATTTAAAGATATTTAAGGTCAGTCGTATGTAACAAAGAAAATATGGTTGGTTGGAGATCTTAACATCGTAAACAAAGCTTGGATAAGCTTCAATTGCGACGTTTAAGTCGACAAACCAACAAACATGCTAAACATTGATGACAAAGTTCAAAGTTATCTTCCAGTCTAAATGAATACTTTGACTGGTCAATCGATTTTATTGTCAGGAGCGATCCCTTACTTGTTTATAATGTGTAGCATATCAATGATTTAATCATAAAGCAAGTGACTCCAAGCAGTTATAAAACACTGAAATATCTTAGACAGCATTTTATTTAGTTGTCATTCAAGCCCTTTAGAACATTCAAGCACAAGATTTCCTGTCGTGTTGTAGATACGTACCGTCTCGACAAAGACATTTGATCCCATTATTCTCGTCCGGTATACACAGGCTGGAGCAGCCACCTTGATTTACAGAACAACCATTAGTGCCTGAAACATTAACATGGTCTGGTGTAAATGGGGATAATGTTTGTAATGGGTTCAGCACTACTTTCAACATTTTTTCAGTTATATCACAGCTAAGTTCGCTCATTCACGTGCTTCCTTTGTACCACTAGTACAGGGCTGGATATCTGACATGCCCAAGTACAAACCCACTCGACCGAAATTCGAATATGCAACCCTCAAATTCTTTAAAATGACGAGTCGGCCACCCTAGCCACTGAGCCACGCAGAACCGTTTCGGAAAGTAATGATTCTTATCATAATGCCTAGACTGATCATGACAAACATTTCATTTTCAATAAATGTTCTATATAAAACGGCTATTAAGCAGCAGATACAGACAGTAATTCATCGCTTGGTAAGTAAAATGTCGTAGCAGCAGCTTTATCAAAGCTATTTCTAAAGGTTCTACGGTACTATGGTGCTTAGATTGTAGGATAACTTCGCGGCGATGTTGGCACGCTTCTCCATACTATCGTGATAAACCGATCCCGACCAGTGGCCGCGTTGAAGTACAGCGGCCGACAAAACGACATTCAATATCCTGCTACGCAGGTCTAGCAGTCTGAACAACGACTTCCCTACGATGGTGCTGATAATATGACGGCAGTGGTACGCAACTAGTACGAATTTGGCGATCGTATACATATTTCAACTTTCAAACTTTATTGTTCAAACTTCAAAATAAAAGGTGAATGGTCTTATGAATGCAAACTTGATTCTCTTGATTTTACTTCAGAAATAACAGATTTTAGCTGCTGGTGATTGCCAATAACACAACAAAAATTATTTAAACATCTTTTTAGTTAATAAGCTATTACATAATATTTGTATATACACTTATTCTAATCAAAGTAGAGAAGGAAATTTACATGCACGTATTTTCAAACGTAATAGCCTACAAACTTATATACCATGTATTATAATATTAATGTATATTCCTTTAAATATTCTCAGTCAAGATGTAGACAATAGCATCTCGGCTATAGAAATTGATATTCAAAATTATAATGAAATTCAATGAACCGCTGAGATCACGAATGAACCTACCTATAAAACTATCATTTTTGATGGATCATGTTGTAAAAAGAATTCAATAAGCACCCAAGCATAGAATATTCCAGCTAACGAACAAAGTCTAAAGAATGGTTTTGAAAGGAAAGGTTATAAGACACACTACCCATAAAAGCCCCATTTTCGACTGATCACAATTACTTCGAGGAATTTGGTAGACCTTCAACAAAGGAACATTATTGCAAAAGTACAATTAATCCGATTAACGGCTTGAGAGGAATAATTCTAAAGGTTTCACATATTATCCATGGAAAATTATATGGTTAATAAACTCCGCCATACAAGCTTCATTTTTCCACGGATCAAAATTATTTCGAAGAAACTTATAAGACCTTTACCAAAGGATCATTCTTGTTTAAAAAATGGAATCCACTGAGTGGTTTGAGAAATTTCTGAAGGATTTCTATATTTTATTGCTATGAAAGCCAAAGCTCCTCTTGGAACCTAGTTATTTAAAAGAAGTTTGGTTGGTATCTCCACAATAGTTTCCGAGGAAATTACATGCAAAGAAAACAACGTGTAAGCGGACGGATACGTCGGTATGACAGTTGCTCCGTTGGCTTTTGACCAATGAGCTAACAACGAAGCGTCTAGAATGATCCATATTTCAAAAAGAAAAAAGAACTACACATAAGACCTCAAACAAAACATGACCTTTCAGTCTCAAACATTAAAACAAAAAATATTGAAAGAAAATTTTCTGTTTTCTTCAAAGTCAGTGTTAAGAACGAAACTCCACTTGATATAAGCAGTAAACTCTTACTGAAAACTCTTACTTAAAACTAGTTAAAATAATTCTACTCTATAAGTTTAAAGTTATTTTTAGATGACCTTGTTGAAATAAGTTTTGGACATATGTTTTAAAATTCTATCTTCTCTATATATTAAAGGCACACTGACTGAGTATGGCTCGACGTACAAGGAAATATCACCAGTGGGAGCGAAAATGCAAATACAGCTTTATTCCTACCGAAGATATTGTATGCATTTCAGGGCGTAGTTTCAGATTGTAGGGGCGAAGGAGGCGCCGGTGTTATTCAAAAATTCTAACTAAAATATATCCTCAATTGACCAATCACTAGCCCCGCCCACCGACTCATTTGGCCCCGCCCATTGACCCCGGCAGGAAGTTCTGCTTCGATTTGTAACGGCGTTGTTTTGTAAAATTTTTGGCCGGTAGCATGTCTCAAATAAGTAGAATGGTTGGTTGGCGACCTAATTGTCGTAAAAACAGCTTTAACTAGAACTTGTCACAGTATGTGACTTAATACCCCCGCAAGTGCCTTCAGTGTAATGAGAGCTTTAACAATACAAGGACATAGCTACTGACTTTGCTTTTCTAGAAAGGAGGAGTTCATGACACAAAATTGGTAGTATAATTAGCTGTATATGTCTACAAATCATAAATAATGTCTAACTTCAAGGGGAGATATTTCTTGAACCAGGGGGAATTAAGACTTCAAAGTTGCGTGTTGCAAAACTTCAACATGTGGTTAATCTTTGTATAAAGTTTCAATGGTATTTGTGCAAAAATGAAGGAGGAAATCGCGAAACAAAATTGGGAGTATTTTGTACACAGACACACAGACAGATGGACAGACAGGCTGATTCCAGTACACCCCCGAAAACATTCGTTTTGCAGGGGTATACTAAGCTGTAGTTACGGTGTTTAAGTCGCCAAACCAACAGAAATGATTCACAAAAATGGCGGCCAGTGTTGAACTTCAAATTGAACATCCAGTCTAAATGACTGATTTTATTGGTCAACTGATTATTTGATTGACAGCTGCGATTGGTCAATTGACCAATTGCTGGCTCCGCCCTCTTACTTCTTTTGCCCCTCCCATTGACTCCAACAGGAAGTTCCGCTACGATTTTTAACAGAGTTATTCTGCAAATTTATCGCTAGTAATATGTAACAAAAAAGTAAAATGGTTAGTGACCTAACGTCGTAACTACAGCTTGAACAAGCTGTAGTAACGACATTCAAGTCGTTTAACCAACATAAATGGTAAACGAAAATGGTGCCAATGTCGCAGCTGATAAGCTCAAGTCCGGGCTGAATGAATTATTCGATTGGTCGGTTTATTTCGCGATTGACAGCTGGTCAATTTGGTGGCCAACTGACGATTTCGTTTTACGATATACCTACCTACTTTCTCGTCTCCGGATTTGAAGACTTGTATGCCATTTAATCGACCGAATTGCTGTGGTCCAAACTGACTTTTATAATGGACACCAGAAGAGTCTATGGTCATAACAGATCTGAAACAGTAACTCACTAGAAGCATGGACCTCAATAAATTACAATGTCACATTGGATAATGTTTTCAGGTATACAAATACGTCTGGTCCAGTCAGCTCTTGATCAATTACCAGGCACAATATTATCAAACATACAAAAATGAAATCTGTTGAAGACGACGATTAAAGGATTTTCAAACCATTTCCAAACAACAAACCTTTAGACCGGGCCAAATTCAAAGAATTTGCCGATCACAATATTGAGTTGATTGTCTTTTAGGATAGAAAATATTGTGGAAAATGACGAAATTGCTTGTAGCAAGCAATTTTTTCATTTAACACAATGTTTTCCCAAGCTCTTTTCTTAAGGAGCATCAAAACGCAAGAATGTTTTGAAATGAAAAAAATAAGTGCCGAGTTGGGTAGAAAATAGTGTGACAAAAGGGGTAAATATTTCTCCTGTATTCACAATACTTTCCAATACTGAATAAATTTAGCGCGGTAAGATGTGAGATCGGATGGTAATGGGTGTAATTTGTTTGGTATCGTGAAGTTCGTCAAGTACTAAGATGGAAGTCGACTTTGCACCTTTAGCATAGTCCGACCTTCTTCAATGTCATCAATACCCTCCCTGTCGACCATGCACCTTGCAGACGACAATTTCAGTTTAATAAAAAATTTAAAAAAAAATGGTTACCTTACTGGGGTAAAAAAACATCATGGAAAATGAAGAAATTGCTTTTTAAAAGCATTTTCTTTATTTTCCACAATATTTGCCCATGCTTTCCTACTGAAGGGCTTAAAAAGGCAGGATTGTGTAGGAATGGATTGGAAACTTAGGGTGACAGTATTTTCTCGAGTCAGTTTGGGTACCCTACATGTATATATTCTCAAAATTGACGTACGGTCACTATCAATTACAATAGAGAGACTGACCAAACAAATCATCCCGATTAGCTCAGTTGGTAGAGCACTTGACTTCAAAACTCAAAATCACGGTTTCGCGCCCTGGGCTGACAAAACTAACAAACCAATTGTCTTTTTGGTGAAAACTTGAACCGAGGTCCCGTGTGATGATGCTATCCATCAAGCACGTTAAAGATAAAGGCGGAGCTTTCAGCAGTTTTGTCCTGTACATTTGCACTATACCCCGTAACAACTAACCTTCTGTTGGGGGCGTAGCTTATATGGGTACGTACTACGGTAGGGAAGATAAATAAACGGACATACACACACAAACAATTCGTTTAGACCAGACACAGACTTTGATCTCAGACAATATTGTAAAGCATATGTGTCCTTTAAGTGACTTAAACGTCGTAACTACCGGTTATTTAAGACGTTCAGGTCGCCAAGCAACCATTTCACTTTTTTGTTACATTGCCGTAAAATCATTATTTACATCGGTTCGTTACAGTATACGGCTCAATTCTCAAATTACAGATTGGTTCCAGGCACAGGCGGGACTCCGGCAAGGCTGTGGGTTATCGTCCCTGCTATTTAATCTATACATTGATGACTTAGCAAAGTTTCATAAGTCAGCACACAAAGGTATTAACGTCAACGATGACTTAATTTCCGTATAGCTTTACGCTGACGATATTGTATGATTAGCTGACAATGAAAACGATTTACAATTTGCTTAATGCACTTAATGATTGGTGCATCGGTAATGATATGTCTATCAATTGTTCTAAAAGCAACGTCGTACATTTTCGCAACGAATCTGTAGAACGCACGTCAATTACTTTCACTTGTGGAAGCGGCAAGTTAAACGTTATTGATAGGTATACATATCTGGGAATGATTCTTACTGAACATCTTTATTGTGAGATAACGGCAAAAGCGGTTGCCCAAAGCGCGAGTCGAGTTTTGGGCCTACAAATTGCTAAGTGCAAAAGCGTCGGCGGTGTTCCGTATGGTGTTTTCAGCAAATTATACGACACGTTAGTATGGCCAGTCATTAGTTACAATACTCGTGTATTAATGCCGTACAAAATAGGGCCATGCGATTTTTTTTTTTTCGGACTTGGTAAATATGCACCGAATAATGCCCTTATAGGAGAAATGGCTTGGGAACCAGTTACAGTTCGCCAATGGGAATCAGTATTTTCTTATTGGTGTAGAATTTGTATTTAACCAACTCGCGTCTAAATAAGCGCGTAGCTGTATGGTCTAACATCTTGCAGGAAGTGATTTTATCATGTTACACAAAAACTGTCCTCATTAGACGAAGTAAATACTAGTTTGAATACCGCTAGAGGTACGAAAGCATTTCTCCGCTCTTTAAGCGCAAAAATGATGTCAAACTTTACTCGAAAATGACAAAATAGTGTAAATAAGATTGACAGTAGAGTTACTGGTAGAGGAAGAAACAAACTAAGAAATTGTAGTAAAATGAAAACTGCATTCGGCGTAGAGAAGTATTGTAAAATGATTCTTCCTCCCCGACACAGATCAGCCCTTGGTAAATTTCGGTGCGGAGTGGCACCTATCCGGATAGAAACCGGAAGGTACGAAAATTTACCGGAAAGCGAACGTCTGTGCCCGTTTTGTGACGAAATTGAAAATGAAGCACACGTGCTTCTAAGATGTAGCAAAAATGATTCTTTTCGCGCGCAACTTTTCGAAAAGGCGTTGTCATTTAATCCTCGTTTCTCCACCATGAGTATTTTGAAAAATCAAAGTTCATTTTATCCGATAACAAAATGATTAGAATAATGCCAAAACCTGTTTTCAAATATTAAATTCAAGGACATTTTTACTCTGTAAAAAAGCATCGATTTTTAGTTAAATTTATGATAGGCTTATGTGTGTGCGTGCGTGCGTGCGTGCGTTCGTGCGTGCGTGCGTGTGTGAGTGTGTGTGTGTGAGTGTGTGTGTGTGTGTGTGTGTGTGTGTGTGTGTGTGTGTGTGTGTGTGTGTGTGTGTGCGTGCGTGCGTGTTGGTTTTGAACGTAGCCAAATGAGTGCATTTAATGTATTCTTATGAACTCTAGTTGTTTTACTCTGTCTCTTATAACTCTATTTTAGAGTGGCTTTGATCACCTTTTACTCGTTTTTTATATGTATGTGTTTGTATTGTAAATCAAAGATGAGATGTAAAAAAAGTATATAATAAGGCTACTAGCCATAGTTTTTGCAAAATAACACCGTTTATTATATAATTTGAACTTCATATCGGAGTTCAGTAGGTGCCACAAACAATCCGTCAATTAAGGCGCGACGAGATAGAAAGCTTTCAATCCCAATTTTATGCCTCGGTACGTCGAAGACTACTAGATTCCTGATCTAGACCAACTTTTCCAATATCCGACGGACGGACGGACGCACTCGCGCACGACGAATACGCCGCCATGACTATATCTCAGGGGCTTTAAGCCAGTGGAGCTTAAAAAAGTGTACAATTTCAAAGTAGATATTTTTTTGAAGAACTTTAAAGTATTAAGGCGGATATTTGTAGGGAAAACAAACACGAACCACACCTAAAGCACCTTGTCAACTTTCAAGAAAATACCACCGAAGACACACTACTCTTTATAAATTATTTACTTTTCTGCTGAGAATCAAATTGACGGAGTAGCAAATACCAAAATTAGCTGAGAAATCACCATTTTTTTATTTTTATACGACCCTCGAAGACAGATCGTATTAATTAATGGATCACCAATGGACTACTAGCGGACGGTGTACCTCCGATTCACTGTCCGTAGTATAACTTTGACAATAATAGTCACACTGATTTGATGGTTGCTCTTCTGTCTTTATAGCGCACTAGAATCCTAACCATAGAATTACCTCTCCTATTACTATCAGATGACACTGATCAGCAAAACATACAGAGATCACAGCAATAAAATAGATATTTCTCAATACAATGTGTACAACTTTAACAAATAAATATCCGTATGACTGGGAATAAGTCTTTAGGAAAAGTTACGACGAGGTTCAGCATGTCCCCGGCCTCACATATGTACCTTTACGGAGTTAAATTTGGAAAGAATTTATCTTAAAAAAAAGTTCTAGATAACACCATAACTCACATTAATCAATCTATAGCTTTTACAATGTACATCGATTTTATAAAAAATAATATGTAAAAATACCTTTCATTCCAGTCTGTAAAGAAAATGGAATCCCCTAGAACGGTAATTCCAAAAAGATGACTGCTGCTAGAGCCAGTATACAGAACATGGCGGCCACCACCATCAATATTCATCGATACAATTTGGTCAAGTCCACCATCTGCCCAATATAGCTTTTGTGCTGGAAAAGGCGTATTTAATCAAAATGAGATTTCATGGCTGCAGTAGACGTACAGTTTATTGACTGATATTAAGAACTACATTTTGCGCCGTCCTTGTGTGGTAATGTCTTTTGGCAAGGCATTTTTGATTGAAGGTCGGTTTAGCGTAACCTAAGGAGAAACCGAACCACTTTATCAAAAGCGGGATTTACTGAGACCTCATAACCAGTGCTCTCAATAAGGACCAATTTCAAGAATCTTTAAAATTCCAAGTTTCAATTTCAGGAAGTTTTCACAAATCAAGGAATTTTTTGTTCACCCTCGACCATACCTCCTCCCAAAAAAATGAAAAAGATACATAAAGCCTGCAGTACATTCTTTTCCATCCTTTACTTATAGTCCCTAAATTCCATGTCCCATTGAGTTGAACTAGAGACAACAATGTGGTAAAAGAAGCGTTTCTTGAGAAATTTGTCTCTTATATAAATTTCCCCTTTTCCCCCCACAATATTCCCGCACCTTGAACACTATTATTTTCCAAATTTGGGTGGATAAATTTGGTAATTATTATTTGCGAATCTCTCAGGATTTGAAAATTTCTGATTACTAGAATGTCAGAAAACAGACTGTTTGAAACGTTTTTGGTACGAAAAAATCGAGACTGGATTATTCCGAGACCGTCTCCGGTCACATCATAGATATTCAAGTGCATACGCCGTGAATAACACTTACGTAAATAAAAGTTACAGCACAAAAGGAAATGAAACTAATAGCAGAGCTGTATCTTTTGAGAAATTCCCTGTTTCGTTTCTGCTAGTTGATATTTACAGACAACACGTGTGACGTTATTAAAAAGGGACCGAGCTCTAGCAAGATAAATCAATTAACCTTCGATGTTTCTAGGACGGACGTCATGTCAAGTTACTAAATAGAATCCCCAGCGTCATAGACGTATTTAGAATGCAAATTTGACGCACCGTTCTGTATCCGCCGCGAACTTGAAGACGGGACATGACATTTCGGGTGAATTCCGGCCCTGAACTTAGTTTACATAAATTCGACCGAACGGCTTTCATGGGCCTGCTTGATTTTTGCCCGGCACGTTATTAATCGAGTGACTTCCAAAGAAATGGTCCGAGATGCTGCGACGGCTCGGTTACTGAGCCGGCTATAATCGAGTACGCTCTACGTAAATTTCCATCTACATCGGTCGTCATGGATACATTCCGATAAACTCATTGTGGATTCAATTTTACCCGAGGGTATGGCCAGAATATATATTCTTTTGTTTGTCA
This sequence comes from Fragum fragum, assembly GCA_946902895.1. Taxonomy (NCBI): domain Eukaryota; kingdom Metazoa; phylum Mollusca; class Bivalvia; order Cardiida; family Cardiidae; genus Fragum; species Fragum fragum. The sequence continues at coordinate 33,675,281 of OX336368.1, read as the reverse complement.
AACCCTTCATATTGTAACTTCAGAAAACGTCCGAGTCATGAAATCAGGACGTTATCCTAGAATCTCGGACGTTAATTTACGTCCGGGTCTGATTTTCTGGACGTTTTTTCTGATTTTCTGGACGTAATATACGTCGACGTCCGCTTATTGAGAGCACTGAATCATACACGTATTGAGCTGATACGATATGGATAGATGACGTCAATTCCCCGTCACGCCAAGAATAACGTTATTTTGGTTGTAAAAAGCGTTGATTTAAGTCTAATTTCGTAAGCTTCTTTGATCTATCATGGGAAAAAATCGATGTATATGATAGTAGTGATACAAAACCTTGCATTAGATGCTCGTCGCGTAGCAAAATTTGGTATTAACCTTCGGTCTCGTGAAATATCTAAATTTTTCTACGCGGCTCGTTCTGTATCGTAACTAGAACATTATATTCCTTATTATTGTATATGCGTGACGTAGTTATGGGGCTTCGGAGCTGCTGTGTATTTCAGTGTGTTACTAAAGTGCTGTCACGACGTTATCTCAGTACACTCTCTACTACTTAGCCTACTATCTTTGGAATGAGATGTTTGATTGGATGTTCATTAAAAATCTATCAGCAATACCGGTCGATCAAATCGACCCTGAGATATTATGCTTTAATGCACTACAGTAATCTGGGGGATTAATCGGGTGTTTATTCCAAACCGGTTTACCTTGTGTGTCTATAGCGAGACCATTTGGCCATTTGAGACCTGATGTCACGATTTTCTGCCTATTGTTGCCATCATAACTTGCCCTTTCTATAGCTGGTAAACCCCAATCTGTCCAGTATATCATACTGAAATTAAAAAAAAGAAAAAGAAATAACGAAATTGTTTTCATGGTTTCTATAGTGTATCTGTTGCCCAAAGTAGAATGACTGCAGCCAAAGCCTTCCAATCACATCTTAGTATTGGCTGCCCACAGTAAGTCCGCTTTACAAGATAGGAACCCAATGCTATCATAGTCAGTTTTCGCCTTGCGCCTGTGCGGAAATATGCGAATGTTTTGTTCTAGCCAAACGCTTCTTAGTTTTATGTGCATCTGGATACCCTGTTTCATTCTAAAACTAAACCTCGTATTTAATTCCAAACATTTAGGCCATGTACATTGGCAATGTAAACGATCCAATGGCTAGGTTGAAACATAATATAACAAAGGGTACATCTTCTATTTCAGTTCATTGGTATGAAACAATTTTGTTGAAAATAGGATGTTGATGTGTAGGACCATATGGCCTTTTACTATTTCTTCTTATGAGAATGTATCTATTCATGTTACGTCATGACTTAGACTGGTATTTACCGACACTAGCGATATCTTGACCCATTATCAGATAGCTAATATAAGACTGGTTAAAATTCAAAGAAATTACAGACACAATTTTTGGTTGGCGAAATTAATAAAAACTCTTTATCATTTTGAGAAGAAAACATAGTGGATGATGAAGAAATTGCTTGTGAAAAGAAATTCCTTCATTTTCCAAAGCGAGTGCCAAATCCTTTTTCTAAAGGGGCGTCGGAAAGCATGCATAAAGATAAGATTCGCATTCTTTACAAAGCGAAAACTTACAAGGAAATAAGAATAAATGGTTACCCTTTGCCCGTATCCAGCACTATGGCCCTGGGCTCTTTCATACCGGATCTTATAACGCTCGTCTTTTCGGTCCCGTCCAGCTACATCAACCCAATGACTTTATAACCAGTATCGGTGTAGAAAAGTAACCTAGAAACGGGATCCACAGCTATGCCGTCTGGCACAGACCCTGTGGGTGGAAAGGATTAGTTGGTTGATTGAGGTTTAACGCCATTTTAACAGTATTTCAGTCATATCGCGGCGGCTGGAGCACCTATCTATGGGTTCCTGGTATTTCTCACACAAGTACTACCACTACATCCTTTCCTAGCCTCCAGCTGCTTTCCCACTTAGGTTTATGATTACCCACCCATTGGTGAGAGACAAATGTTGGAAAGGATATGTGCAGCCGTCGGGGATCGAACCCATGACATCCTATTGCTGAAGATTGGAAGTCTAATGCGCTACCGACTGCGCTATGAAGGCGGTGGGTAGAAAATACTTTGATTCGGTAAAATTTGGTCATGAATTTCATAGGACTTTTTCGTAAAACAAACAATGACACATAAAAAAAATCATTTGTAAAACGCGACAAATGTAGATGCATTTCTTCATATCTTCATTAGCCCTTTCTCGTTTAATCCCAGGTTTAACTTCACTGTGATATAAAAGATGGGGAAACAATGTTGAAAAAAGAAGAAATTGCTTATGACGAGCAATTTCTTCCGTTTTCAAAATGTTTCTATCATACACGTCGGTTACTTTTTTAATTGCACTCGCTTTATAATGACGCCTGCTACTCCTTTGAATTTGAACAATTAAAACACCAAAGGCTTAATAACGTAGCTTCTTAGTTCAACCGAATTACTTTTAAAAAGAAATGAAAGCACGTAACGGCGTATTTTCGCGTTTTGTATTTCTCGAGCGATTTCCCTTCCACGTATATCATCCAACAAACGGGCACCCCGACTATTTTTTCCGTGACGTCTTCCACGTATTGCTAACAGACCCATGTCACCCACCTGAAGGTAATGTGTATAAGTTCTTCTCTTCAGAGCCATCTAGACTGGCACACCTAATCATCTCCGTCGAAACATCTGTCCAGTATATTTTCCCGTCTACAGGATCATAATCAATCGCTATTGGGCTCGTGACCGTGACAGGTATCTTTTTAAACTCTTGTGAGTTGATGTTCATGATATATACCCCTTTCTTGACTGTATCCGTAAATAGCAGGAAATCTTCCGCTATAAATAAAACCAAGACAATACATTCCAGCTCACATTCATTTTAGTTATATCTGTTATCTCTTTAAAATGCTTAAGATTGTTTAAATAAACGAGATCTAGTATTTAACGAGTCACCTACCAATTAAAAAAAGGCTTTGTCGAGTTTTATCTGTTAGTATGACAAGTTTGATAAAGAGAAAGAATTTAACATTCTATTTAAAACGTAACCTATTTTTTGCGATAAATCGGTAAAATGTCTGGAAACGATTTAAGATGGGTCCCTCTTCAACAAAACATTTAACGCCGTCTGTAAAATAACGTCATTAAATGTATTATCTGACGTCATTTTCTCGGTAACAAAAATGCGTTTCCATAGGTCCCATTTCATTATCAAACATAATATCATCTGTAGGCCTATAATATCAAAAATATCCAACAGGTATCCCACTCTCGCGCTGTATGTCACGTTTTAAAGAGACATAATGCAAGATCATTAAGTCAGACATAAATCTTTAACCCATTACCAGGCAAAGATTTTGACCAGTTCAAAAGAAGTTGCAGATTATATTCAAAGTGCGCTAAAATAAGAAAATTAGTATACCAATTAATGCAGAACACATTGTGAAAAATACTTGTTAAAAGCAATTTCTCCGTTTCCCACAAAGTTTTCTATAACTATATTTCTCCAGTGCGTCAAAAACGTGCCTGTGAGATAATGGGTTTAAGTTGTTAGATCTTATAAACAAGACTTTGTCGAAAGGGTGGGTTAACTCTATTGAACAATGATTTGACAAGAGCGTTGCATATACGCCCGAAGGGCCTTGTCAGTGAAAGTACACAATAATTTTCAGATAGTTTTCTAAGTCAAGGGCTGATAGATCTGATACGACTTTAGGGATCTAAGTAATAATTGTCTCATACACAGCGATGCATCATAGAGATTCGTTGCTAAAAGTTTTAATTCATTCCATTTGAAAAAAATGTAGAAGTTGTGCACTTAAAAATGCTTACGAACAGACAGACGGAAAGTCGGACGATCGGGTCCATAGTTTATACGAGCCTTGGGGCGTATAAAATGATCCGATGCTGAATTTGTTTTTTAGCTCACTTGAGCACTATGTGCTCATGTGAGCTATTGTGATCACCCTCCGTCCGGCGACCGTACGGCGTCCGTCAACAATTTCTAAAACAACATCTCCACCCAAACCACTTGGCCATTTTCAACCAAAATTGGCAGAAATGTTCATTATGTGGCCCCTTTGAAAACAGCTAAAAGAATTGAAATCCGTTGAAAGGGTGATTTAAAAAAATTAGAATCTACTACTCCTAAGCCAGAAGGCATGGGGCCTTGTTATTTTGCATCAAACATCAGTACATTGACCTCTTCTAAAATTGCTAAAATCATTACCCTAGGGTCCTCGGGGGAGGAGCCCTGGGGTGATTCTATATAGAAACTAATACGGATTTTTAAACGACACTCCTCCCAAATCATGGGGCCAATTTGAACAATATAAGGCAGAAATACTCACCCCTTAGAAATAAGGCGCCCCTTAAAAAATAGTCATTGCAGTAAAAGTAAAAAAGATTTTCTCATCCTGACCTGAGCACAAGGAGGGGTGTTTTTATATAGAATCAGAAGGATTTTTAAATGACATCTCATCCCAATAAATTGGACCAAATGACAGAAATGTTAATTAGATGCCCCCCCCCCCCTTATAAATAGCTATAAGAATTTAAATCTGTTGGAAACTTCTGTTGCTATGCGAACAAAAGTAGAACGTTTAAAAAATCTTTAAAAAATCTTCTGCTCTTGACCCAGAAGGCCTAATGTCTTTTTATTTTGCATGTATTATCAGTATATTGACCTCTTTAAAAATACCTAAAATCACTACTCTCTGGTTCCCAGTGGCGGAGCCCAGGGGAGGGGGGTTCTTTTAGAAACAAAGAAGGCTTTTTAAACGGGTTCTCTTCCCATATATGGAAGAAATTATCCTTAGGTGGTCCTCTTACACAAAAGCTAAATGAACATTGCTAAAATTTGGATTTTTGGATCCCCAGGTACAAAGCCTTTATGTATATAGTATGGTTATGTTCTATTGGCCTTGATATTAAATTAACTATTGAAAGAAAAAGAGCTTTTATCTCCGGTCAGCTCACCAGGACCAATGGTTATCTTGTTTTTATTAGAGTCATTTGAAAATCGTATGCCATGCACTGCAATTTTCCGTTTTTTATTCGATAAAAAAATCTATAGTGAATACTTTTCGATGATCCAAAACGCAACAGGAATTTGCCATCACTATTTGGTATTTTCCTTGTTGAAAAACTAAATCAACTCTAAAGCCATAACATACATAATGTTGTTAGATACCCTTTTGACACAGTTTTGCATTACAACCGTTCGTATCACAGCACTGGTTACAGCCATGTCGCTGAGTCTCACGTCGACGTCCAACTATAGCTGCTGGAGAGGCTAGCGTGCAAAGCTACATAACGTTGAGAAATAAAATATGTGCTGTGTTCACACATTCCCAAACAATCATTTTTTACGACTCTTTACAAAAAAGATTTTGAAAAAACATTGTGGATAATGAAGAAATTGCTTGTAACAAGTAGTATCTTCATTGTCCACCACGTTTTCTACCAAAATGGCAAATATTTTTTTTAAAAAAATCTATCTATGTTAAATTGTTACATGCAACTTCTTTCATTTTGGATCAATCTTATATTCTGACGTCTAGTAACGGTTTAAACATTCCCGCTTATATGTGGCACGTCAAGCAGACCCCCGAGATCCAGTAAAACAAATATTTGAAAAGCATATACGAGCCAAGAGAGTTCAGTTAAAATCTAAATGCAGAAAATGAATTAAGAGTAAATTGTTTCTTCTCTAGTTTATTCAAATTCATTAAGAGTAAACACTTGCTTCTACTCTTCATCATCCACAACGTTTTCTATGCAATTTGGCAAATAATCTTTAAAACATCTATCAATGTTAAATTATTGTAGGCAACTCCCTTTATTTTGACATTAATTACAGCCGATATGGCGGTGTCTCGCGTCGACGCATGGAGAGGCTGACGTGCAAAGCTTTATAACGTTATGATAAAAATGTGTTCTATGTCAACTCATTCCCGAACAATTACGTTTTTTACGCCTCTCAACTAAAAAGGATTTAGAAAACATTGTTGATAATGAAGAAATTGCTTGTAAAAAGCAATTTCTTCATAATCAAAACGGTTTCTGTCCGAAAAGGCAAATATTTTCATATATCTATCAAAAAACAACTTTTTGAAAAAGATATAGGAGCCAGCAGAGAGTATTTAAATTCTAAATCCACCCCCCCCCCCCCAAAAAAAAAAATGTCTACTCTGGTAACCAGCTGCGCAGTCAGTGCAGCGTAAGCATGGTTGATAGTTTTCGTATTTCTCAGAAGATCCTTCTTCATTACTAAAGATGTTCTCATAACACACTCCCACACGACCACGCTTTTTGATTCCTCCGAGGAAAAAAAGACTTGTACAGCATTGTGGAAAATTACGAAAATGCTTCTTAAAGTAATTTCTTCGTTGCCAATACTGTTTTCTATCAAAATTGGTAAAGATTTTTAAAATTCAACTGAAAATTGTCGTCTGCAACATATTTGAATTTGGACCAGTCTAAGATTGTGTCGTCTTGTAATGGGCTAACCTATCTAAAAACCAGAAGAAACTTTTTCTGGATGGGGAAATTTGTGCCAAGAATGGAGGATACTTTCCAGATTGTCTTTGAGTACAAAAAGACGTATATAATAATTGTAACAGAATTCCTAACAATTGTTAATCCTGAAATAATCTTTATTGGGATGTTTCCTTTTGTTGTTGTTGCTGCTGCTATTAATGTTACTGTGTCTTGTGATATAAAAAACAACAACAACAAAAACACAGTATATAATTTTGCTTTCTTTGTCTTCTTTTTGTGGTACAGATAGTTAAATACACACACGACTGTGACAATTGAACGGTCACTCGTTCTCTTTCTTCGTATATTTGTTTGTTTTCATTTACACTCTGCTCTTGCGTTTCATGAAACGTCTGAAAATACTGACTTTCTCATTGTATGAGAAAAGTTGAGTCTCATATTTTGCTAACATATTTTTCCATCTACATAGCTTATTACTCAGTACTCTCTTTGATGTCTTACAGTAATGTATTTTCGAAAGCCTACTTACCGTTCTGGATCGACAACCGAGAGAAAATGTTTCAAATGGAGTGTTTGGGACATTGACGTCTGTATAACAGAACTAAAATAGAGAAAATTAATTTTCCTAAAAATAATAATAATACCCAAAAATTCTGTAACAACTACCTAAAATACTTTTTTCTTGTTCGATATCCCATATACACGGAACCTTAGTGCGTGATTGCGTAAGAAGTAGAACATAAAAAAACTATGCTAACTACTTTTTCACAGGATGTTATAAAGCGAAGATTTTTTTCTTTGTTATCATTTAAGTATGAAACAAAAAACATGAACAAACTTCTGCATGAATGTCAATTATAATAATGAACTTTATTCTATGAAGGCAAAACATTAAGACAGTCATTTCAAATTATATCCTATTAACATTGTAAGAATCCGAGAAGCAGTTTCCTACAGAGGCGTGATGACATTTTTAGCTTCATACCTCGATGTAGATGAATGATTTCATTTCATTTCCTATTGTTTAATACTAAAAAAGCAAAGCGCACTGCATGAATTCACAAAGCGGTTTCAAACGGAAGTTTGAAAGCGTGTATTCTTAAATAAAAGAAATATAAAAAAGAAATACAAACTAATACCATAATGACATACTCATAACCTTTTACTGTTTTACAAACTTTTTAGACCCGTCCAAATTCAAAGGTTTTGCAGACGAGAATTTAAAGTTGATTTTATTTGAAAAATAATCATTTAGTAGGGGAAAAAACTTTGTGGAAAAAGAAGGAATTGCTTCTTACAAGCAATTTCTTCTTTTTCCACAATGTTTTCTCAATTATAAAATCACAGGGACGTAAAGAACAGGGATTAACTAGGAAAGGGTTAAAAAAAAAAATCCAAATTCAATTAATCATTTGAATATCATTTATATTTTGAAACATAATTTGCCGCTGCTTTAGGTCTTGTTATTCGAGGAAGGTAGTCTCTGTGTACAATTTATGTGAACGGTAAGTTTTGTAATACATTTGTAAGAAATGTATACTATGTTCATTACTGTACATCATGGACTGCCATGTCTTATTGTGAATAAAGATAACATATATATTCTACCAGAACTAGTCATCATGTTATGCAGCACGATCGGTTTTATCAGCGCTTGCGTGTGATTTTCTGCAATACGCTGGCTATTCATTTCTTTTTTAAAAAAATGGCCATGACATAATAACAATAGAACCTGTATTATATTACCTGTCAGGCGAAAAAAGACCTCCTGTTGCGAAATATGTCGATCCAGGTTAGACTACTAGGTTAAAAAACTTTCCGCTGTTTATAGATTTTCTCAATCTTACGAAAATAGCAGCGATCGTTTAAGAGATTTGCTACTAATATTACGAGGGTGAGTCAATGAGTAACCAGCCTGACCTACTTTCGGTCGAGATCGATCTCTTCTTTTTCGATGTAGTTGCCCTCCAGAATGAGACATTTAGACCAACAGTGTTCCAGTGCCATCAGTCCAGAACTAAAGAAGTCAGGCTCCTTTCCATTGACCCACTCCTCAACTGTCGCCACGACTTCTTCATCGGACCGGAAATGACGTCCACGGATATCTTTTTTCAAGTTTGGGAATAGGAAGAAGTCACTAGGAGCTAAGTCTGGAGAATAGGCAGGATGTGGTATTAATTCATACCCATTTCGCTAAACAGCACCCATTGCAACTTTGCAAGTGTGGACTCTTGCGTTATCCTGTTGGAGCAGAACCCCTTTAGAGAGTTTACCTCGGCGTTTTCACGAATTGCAGTTCTCAGTTGGTCGAGCAAGTTAGCATAGTACGCACCAGTTATTGTACTTTTCTTCGGTAGAAAGTCTAACATAATAACGCCTTTTGTGTTCCAAAATACAGTGGCCATCACCTTGACAGCAGAAGGTTGCGTCTTGAACTTTTTTGGCCTTGGAGACCCAGGCCCTACCCATTGACGACTCTGAGATTTATTCTCTGGTTCATAATAATGGACCCAAGTCTCATCTACAGTTACAAGACGCAAAAGAAAATCTTCTTCCTTCGGCTTAAACCGCTTCAACAAGGCGCTAGATACTGATGCCCTGGTTGCCATTTGCTCGTCGCTAAGGGATTTGGGGACCCAACGAGCTGTTAGCTTGCGCATACCTAAGCGATCGTGCGAGATGGTTGAAACGCTACCATGTGATGTGCCTAATGCCTTTGCTATTTCTTCCACCTGAATTCGCCTATCAGAGTATACTAGGTCCTGCACCTTTTTACTCATTTCTTCATCGGTGGCATCTAGTGGGCGTCAGGACCTGGTATCATCTTCTAAAGACGTTCTACCTCGTTTAAATTCAACGACCCAGAATTTAACCTGAGCATACGATGGTGCAGAAGACCCATATACATCGACCAACTCGCCATGGATTTCCTTACCCCTTTTCCCTTTCAAATACAAGTACCGAATTACTGCACGGTACTCCAATTTAGACGAAAAACACGCCGTTGCATTACTAGCCATGTTTGACATTCAGTATCTTATCGATAAATTAGCCGATACGGGTGTAATTTTGCCCCGAGGTCTAAAACATGTATTGCAACAAAGCGTGGAAATTGTGGCCGTTTCGGTCAATCGGAAATGGGATAGGCTGGTTATTTATTGACTCACCCTCGTAGAAACAATCTTTGGACCATCTTGTCGTACCAAGGGCGGCGAACGTTCTATTTATCTATTTGAGAAAAAAATGATCTCGATATGCCTTCACTCATGAGGATGCCTTTGGACGTGCACGCCTCCTTACCAAGAGGTAGGGCAAACAAATAATATCCAACCATATGAGTGTTATATAATAGATATTGAAAGCTATTTAACCCTTTCCTGTTTTATAGAATTTAGACCAGTCCAAACTAAAAGGTTTTGCAGACAAAAATATACGGTGACTTTAAATTGGAAAATAGCCTTTCAGGTGGGTAGAAAATATTTTGAAAAAAGAAGAAATTGCTTAAAACAAGCAATTTTTTCTTTACCCACAATGTTATCTCAAATATAAAATTACAGGGCCGTAGAAAACAGGAATTGTACAGCAAAGGGTTAAACCCAAATTGAAAAGGGAATCGATTCGCTTCCTTTGATATCGTTCAAGCTATTTAAATTTATTTCCAATACAAGATACGCCTACCGTTTGGGATTTGTGTACTAGTACTACGTTTTACGTAAGGCATATATTGCCTACGTCATACACAATCGCTGCTATCCCACATTATAAACATTTATTATATTCCTAGCTGTAAAATCTTGGGATTTCCCAATGTAATAAATTTTGATATCATCACTACAGTAGTGATGATATCAACTTTCACTCCGAAAATTTGGAACTACTTTTATTTTCAATGGGCCAGCTCGCTCTGAGACCTAACATCAATTTCTTAGGCTAAAAATCAATTAAAAAACAGTAAAATAAGAAAAAATTATCGAACATAACTACAACATCAAAATAACCGTTTTGTTAACAACTGGTTTGAAACAATTACGAACCCTGAAGTTTGTGTTATCACAGATGACTCAAACAATTGCATAAATCTCCGTGACGTCCAAAATTATTCCTCGAATACTGATGATATTGCAGTTAAAGTGATAGACACTCAAACCTAACCCGCATGAGCTTGTTTTGTACGCCCAAGTCAGGAGACTTAGTGATCACAGACTGCTTATCCTATAATTCTGTCCAGGTCCAAGTCACGAATCGTCGATCGATGTTCGAAATATCCCGGGGCCTTAAGATCGACGATCAGATTGTCGCCCTAAGATACAGAATATGTTTCGTCCAAATTATTTTTGTGTCTGACACTGCAAATCTCTAAGTGTCTTAAAATACGGACTTTCCTTCAAAATTCCTTTGAAAAACTCGCCCACTTGGAAAGAAAATCCAAGATAGCGAACAGAAATTATTGAACTACAAAACCCTTTGGTATTAATGCGCACGGTTTCTAGGGCCGATGGTGTCGAATTTGATTCAAATAAATCAGCAACTCTTGAAAAATAATAATGTTTCGAATATAATAAATAGAATAACCAACTGGTTATTTTTATATGAAACATCTCTCACTCGAATACGTTGTTATGCGCTAGAAGAACTCGTCATAGCGCAGTTGGTAGCGCGTCGGACTATCTAGAGGTCCCGGGTTTGATCTACGACGGCGGCACTCATCCTAATCGTAGACCTATGTGGGATAGCAGCTGGAGGCTAGGAAGGGATGTAATGGTAGTGCTGGTGTGAGAAATACCAGGATTCCATTGTAAGGTGCTCCAGCCGCCGCGATATAACTGAAAGATTGTTGAAAGCGGCGTAAAACCCCGTTCATACAAACAAACAAACAAACTATCTCTAGTTGACCTCTGTTTCATCTTTTTTTTTCTTTTTTTTCTCTCGTTTTCAAATATTTGTTTGCGGAACCCTAGAGTATCCCTTTTTGTCGTACGGATAACATACACGTGTACAAAAAAATTTGAATAAAGAGTGACATGTCAAGCAAAAAGGACCAATCTGCATCATTAACAGTCATAATTGGTTTATACTGGCTTTACTCCAAAAACAAATGAATGAACGAACTTTTCTGCGCGTGTGTGTGCGCGCGCGAGTCTGTGTGTGTTTTTGTTCGTTTATTTATCGTCTCTACCTTTTGCATTAGCCAATGTGAGCGACGCCACCAAGAAGACGGTTGGTTTTTATGGGGAATAGTGTTAAGATACAGAATGAAACTGCTGAGAGCTCCGCCTGGTTCTTTAACGTGCTCGATGTAAAGCACCGTCATACGGGGCTTCTTTTTTAACATCTCATCCTAAAGACAATTATTTTCTTAGTTTGGTCAGCCCTGGACTGAAAATCATGATTTTGGGCCGGGTTTAGGTCAAGTGCTCGACTCGAAAATCAAACGTTATGAACTAGATCAACCCGTCAAGTCCATGCAGTTTGACCAGTACTCTTGACACTGCCCAGTTCTTTTTTGTGTGGTAAGCCACATATTGGCCAATCGCTGGCCCCGCTTACTTACCCCATTGGCCACGCCCTGCTGACTCTAACGGAAAGTACCGCTTCGACTTTTAACGGCGTTATTTCGCAAAATTTGTGGCCAGCAGCACGTAACAAAAAAGTATTCAAGCTGTAGTTACGACCTTTAATTCGTTCAACCAACAAAAAAGGTTAACAAAATCGGCGGCCGACGTCGGAGCTCAATATTCATTTCTGGTCTAAATGAATGATTCCATTGGTCGACTGGCTATTTGATTGACAGACGCGATCTGTTAATTAGCAGATGACACAAAACCCGCATAATTTATTTAAGCTGTAACGACTATGTATAAAAAATAAGAGTGCAATGGTCAGAATATACACCGCCGACTAACAAAAACCAGAAATTTTGCATTAAGCCTCCTTTTTTGTGACATAGCCTTAAAAAGTGAAACCCCGACCATTTGGGTAAGTGACTGGAGAACGTTTTCTGTGGAAATCTCATTTAGATTATATAGAGGAAAAGAAAAAAACAAAAAAAAAAGTGGACGGACAGGTGGATGGACATCGGGACGAACGGACGGAAAGACGGAGAAGATGATACCAATATACGACCACCTTCAGCGGCGTGTAAAAATGCGGACAGTCCTTCTTTGCTTGAAGTATCAACATAAACTTGTACTCACGTCCTTTGCTCCGGGACACGGCTGTACATTTTGACAATCAGAAATATTGTACACGATATCACACTGGAGACAGCTCAAGCCATCTGAAATAGATATATAATGTAGAAATGGTGATGCTTCTAATAGGAAATTCATCGATGTTTGAAGGAAGAAATGTTTAATGGCTATAACCGACCTTCAAGAAAACTGTTCGAGATGTGAACACAAAGTTGTACCAATTGTCGAAATTATTGCATCACTCTACCAGCTTTTGTCCGCAATAAAGAACTCGAGAAAAACTATCATAGACAAACATAGCATCAAACTAACAGAGACATAAACGAACAAACACTGCGAGAAAATTCAAACAATTGGACTCTAATATGTTAAGCGTACGTACGACATAAGGTCATGTCCCATATAACAAATACTAAGATCAACGCTCCATACATTTTTTGTAGACCAGCTTTTATCTTTCTTTACAGAAATAAAACGTAATCAGTCCCATTTGGCCTAAATAATAGTTCTGTACTTGAATAAATAGAACAAAATCGTACCACTTGACCATATTATACGTAAATTGCTGGTCATTCTCACTAACATCCGACATGGCTGTTTAGTTTAAACATATTTTATTACAATCTTTTTTCCCAAAAAACATTTTACAAGACCTATAATATGAGCCTATGCGTGGCATTTCCAACCATTTCGCGGCATGTGTGTGACTCGCGAACATTGAGCACCGTGGGCAGCCATTCGGGACAATTAGAATTTCGCTGATTGTTTAAAGAAGCTTTGGGTCGGTATCTATCTACAGAGCGCAGAGTGAAGACTCTGATTAGACTGTGCGGATGCACAAGCTGATCTGAGTCTTTACTTGGCGCATATGTGTAATGGTAGGAAATGTCACGCATCCGCTCATATATATTAATACAAAAAATAGCAAAGGGGTTTGGCCACAACTTCTCACAACTCAGAATTTGGTCATCCCCCAAAATGGCAGTTCCATTGGGATAGTAGGACAATAAATAATCTAGTACGTCATGGCTATTCGTCACCTTTTATAGTGATGGATTATCATCACAAGCCTTCATTTTCATTGTAATTGTTAGCCGTCACTGAAAAATTATCAAAGGACTGAAGGCCTGAAAATCGCCATATTTTGATCGTTTCCATAACACACTAAAGGTGTGGAAGAAATACAAATCCTCAGACCTGGATAACATCTGTCTTAAAACCAATTAACGGGCAGAAAATTTTAAGACTGGTCCAAATTGAAAGAAGTAAAGACAACAATTCTTTTTTAATGCGAAAATATGTGTTATATGGGGTAGAAAACTGTGAGAAAAGAATAGATTTCTTGTAACAAGTAATTTCTCCTTTTCTCACAATGTTTTCCTTAAGTATTTTTCTTCAAGCCTTAAAAAGGCGGGTTTTTGTGTGAATAAGTGTTGAGTCTTTTCAGTTGTTTGAAATTTAAGTAGTTTTTTATTGAATTGGGTTTAGCGCCGCTTTTAACAGTTTTTCAGTCATATATATCGCGGCGTCCGGAGCACTTAACAATGGATTCCTGGTATTTCTCACACCAGTACTACCACTACATCCTTTCCTAGCCTCTAGCTGCTATCCCACTTAGGTTTACGATTATCCAGCCATTGGTGAGAGACAAATGTCGGAAACAATATGTGCCGCCGCCGGGGATCGTACCTATGACATCTCATAACTGAATTTAAGGAGTCTGACGCGCTACCGACTGCGCTATGACGGCGGCGAAATTCAAGTAGTACAACAGCAATAACTATCTTGGTTTTCTAAGACTGAACTCATTTTGCAGCATAAGTTTGTATGCAGATGCCTGAACCTCGGCTCTAACGTTCTAAAGGACCGATGTAAGTAAAAAAAGATGAAAAAATCACAAAATTCGAATGAAAATGAATTCGGAGTAACCTTCCTTGATTTTAGAATTTATGCTTCCATTTTTAACCTATTACCAGACGGCCAAATTTTAGACTGGTCCAAAATCAAAGAGTTGCTGGTGAAAGTTTAACGTTTATTTTTCAACATTCTGGGTAAAAAAATTGTGATGATGAAAATGAAATTACTTTATTGTACACAGTTGTTTCCCATATTGCCGTTTTTCTGAAGGGGTGGCAAAAGTGTCACTGTGTCGGAAAGGGCTAAGCTATAAGCTTATAATCACATTTGTTACAATGTCAGGCTTGTTCGACAGGTTGAGGAACTTGAAAGTAAGTATGTCAAATTAAGAACAAGCATCTGCATTTTCATTTAACCCATTCCCACTCTTTCCCGCTTTTTAAGCATCTCGAGAAAAAAATTAAGCCTTTTAACCTTTAACCCGGCCTTTACAACACGACAAAATCTTAGACTGGTTTAATTTGAAAGAAGCTGCAGATGACAATTTCAGCCCGATTAGCTCCGTTGGTAGAGAACTTGACTTCAAACCTCAAGATCACGGATTCGAGCCCTGGGCTAACCATATCAACTAACTAACTAATTGTCTTTCGGATGAGACGTTTAACCGAGACCCCGTGTGACGATGCTATCCATCGAGCACGTTAAAGAACCAGGCGGGGCTCTCAGTAGTTTCGTCCTGTATCCTTGCACTATCCCCCGTTACAACAAACCGTCTTCAGTCTTGGGGCGTCGCTCATATGGGCATGTGCTACGGAAGCGACGATGAATAAACGGAAATACAAACAAACATGACACTTTCAAGTTGCTGAAAATTTTGCCTTGTAGAGTAGCAAACATTATGGACATTGAAGAAATTGCTTGCTACAAGCAATTTCTTCATTGTCAACGATATTTTCCAAAGCCTCTCTTTCAGGGACGTGATAACATCTGGATTGTGAGTTTATCACCTGCCAGTAAAACCCGAAAGGGGAGTTAGGCAGTATAAAAATTCGGATAGACAAAGGGGAACAACTGTTGAGATGACTTGTGTGAAAACTGTATTTATCTAAATTACCTCCCTTGTTAATCAGCATCAATCACGGACGCACCTTGTTCCAGGTAAATCCATGATGAACACAAAAGTATCCTTTATCACTTGAAGAGAAGTTTTGGTTGGTTGGTTCATCTTAAGTCAAAGAATTCATTGATGTTAAATTTATATGAAAACAACAAGAAAAAATTAAGTAAGTTGCAAAAAATCATGAGAAAGAGAAAATCACCCGTCCAGAAAATTTTACAGAAAGTGGGTGGGGTAGAATTTCTCGCTTGATCGTCACTTAACTCTAGCGTTGTCGAAATTACGGGTCCAATTCCTGCTGGTCTACCCATTGCTTAAATTGTCACTTAGAAAGCGATAGATCTTAAGTATGTAAGCCGAGACAACTTATTTCTTTACCAATCTAGAGACTTTTCCACGAAAATACAATGAACTTGAGTTTTCAAATTTGATCTGAGCTATTGTGATAAATGTAGAGATTGCAGTTTTTTAAGCAACTTCTTCCTTTTTAACAATGTTTTTCTGACTTAACCAATTCCCTCTTTTTACACCTCTCGAGAAAAAGGCTTTGGAAATTAAAAATTGCATGCTACAAGCAGTTTCTTTATTGTCCAAAAAAATTCTACCTCAAAAGACGTAGATTTCTTAATTTTTCATTGCCATAATACTCATCTGCATTTTGGACTGTATTTGGACCAGTCTAAAATTTTGTTGTTTGGTAACAGATTGATATATCTTAGAAATTAGTTATTTATAAGGATATGGTGAAGGTTTAGAACTGAAACTTTTAGAAAAAAATAACAACAAAAGGTGCTGATGAAATTCTTCTATTAGTCTAATTTTTCAGTAACCTCAGGAATAAAACCCTTTGAAATATTGTGTAAAATGAAGGAATTTTTGTAACCAGCAATTTATTTTTTTCACAATATTCTTTACTGAGAAAGATAAAGATCTGTAAAATTCAACATAATAATCCCACATATTTTATTTTATTTTTTAAAGAGAGTTGAGGAAGAAAAAAATTGTTTCATCACAAGCAAAATGTTTCTCCCAATTATAAGATTCTTTCTTTCAAAATAATTTTCACTTGAATGATCTTTTCTTGTTTCTGTATCAGTTCATACTGGATCTAGTGCAGAAATTTATCATTTGTTAATGGGTTAAGTTATGACACGACATGGTTTGGTGAACACAGTAAATAGCCATTATATTTCATGTTACTGATGGTATATTGGAGACAGCATAAAATATGGTATAGTGTGTGTATTTGGCTGTGTTAATACTGTTGGAGTATTTAACAGTTCGAAGGACGTCAGTCACACTTTTGTTTCGATGAAAATTGAGTAAATATATTTCGTCAAGGATTAACTGATATTGAACCAAATTAAAGCATTACAGGTAAAGAAATTAATCTTTTATCAGTATATTGGTGTGTGGATTGAACAGTTTGCTCATGAATGCAAATAGCCAAGCCCATTATAAATTTCACCAGAGGTGTGCCTTATTTAACCCATTACCAAACAAAATTTTAAACTGGTCCACTGTTAAGAAACTGTTTTTGGTAATTCTATGGAAAGTAGAAGAACATTGCTACTTTTTTAGTTTTCCTTTGTGAAATTGAAAGAATCTGCACTATCATCCAAAAAGGAACAAACCAGGTTTTCAGGAGACAATTTGTTAGTCTGCACCAAAATGAAAGAAGTTGCAGATAATGATTTCATATGGCTGTAGGTTGAAAACTAGCCAGCATATAGGGTAGAAACTGTCATGGGAAAAGATGAAATTGCTTATCACTAGCAATTTCTTCTTTTCCCACAGTGTTTCTATGAATATTCATCTGGTGCTCCTAGAAAAGTTGGATTGTGTGGGTCTGAGTTCAAACTTCACTGGAATAAGAGGCCAAACAAGGTTATTTATTCTAGAATGAACCACTAGTAAGGTACAGTAGAAGGACCTAGTTTTCCTAAAAAAAAAAATAAAAGCAATGTGAAAAATGAAGTTGATGAGTGATGTAACAAATCTTTTAACCCATTACCATATGACAATTTTTTAGACTTTTCCAAATTGAAAGATGTTGGAGACAACAATTTCAAGTTGATGAAATCTTCTGATTTTTTGGGGAGATTAAAGAAATTATTTTTTTCCATAGTGTTCTCCTAACACTCTTTTCTTTGAGGGATGCATCACAAAGTGTGATCATGTGGAAAGGGCATGCTTTTTGATGCATCCAAGAAAAACAGCTTTGAAGAGAAATATTGATAATTGAAGAATTTGCTTATTATCCTGAATGTACTCCATCCAAAAAGACAAATATTTTTAAAATTTTATAAATAGTTGTTATTTGTAAATGGGTTAGTGAAGATTGTTATGTGGTTGTTTGCAGTTTATTTTAACTCAACTATATTTATTTACCATATAATCAACTCTTTACCACACAATCCCACATTTGGCACCCTGAAGAAATACAGCGCTTGAAAACATGATTGTAGGAATATTATAACAAACAATTTCTCTTTTTCTTGCAATGCATAAGATACTTTTTTTATGAAGCACACTCTTAAAATATTGTCTCAAAATCTTTCAATTTCAACCAGTCTAAAATGTAGTTTGCTGATAATGCATTGAAACTAATTGTCTAAAATAGACTAGTCAGTGTACATATACAATCTGATGAATTTAATATAATAATGAAATATAGATATTCTATTTATTGCCTGCGGCTTCCTCAGTCCAGAGAAGACAGCCTATGTCTGTTCAATTCAGTATGAATATAATTATGTTTTAACCCTTATCATGCTGAACCAGGAATTATCCTGTTTTGACAGGAGTCATAGACAAAGATCAGCCTGCACATAAATGCAGTCTGATCTTGGTCTACATCACCTGCTTATCCAAATTATGCCTCAGTTGTTTGTAGAATAAATTGTCTAAAGAAATATTAGTTCTCTGTAACTTACAATCCTTATTGATTTAAATGTATCTTTTTGAAACATATTTTATTCAGCATGACAAGGGTTATTTTGCCTTGAGGCATAATTGACCAAAAATCATTTCTATAGCAGATTCAATCCCCTACATTCTGATAGACTAAACAGGGAAGTTAGATAACCATTGAAGTGTTCAAACCAGTGCATGAGCAGGAGCAGCAATTTCTCTTTTTCTGAAAGTAAAATTTTTTACCCTTTATCATACTTACAGTTCAATTTGATACCATTCTGAATCGTTATCTGTAACCTCTATCATTAGGATTAGTCTAAAGTTTTGTCTTCATGAAATGAATTTAACCCTTTCCCGTTCAAATACGGGATTTTACGTTCCTGTGATTTTTTACTCAAGAAAACATTGTGGAAAAAGAATAATATTTTCTACCTCATATATTTTCTACCACATAGGATGGTTTCATTTTAAATGGCATTAAGTTCACATTGTTGTCTGCATACTCTTTCAATTTGGACTAGTCTAATATTTCCAAAAACGGGAAAGGGTTAAGCAACTTCAGGATTGGTGCTAGTGTTTGAAATTGAGGGTTGATTGACCCCTTGACCATGAAATTCTAGGGGTCAAAATTTATTTGGAAGGAGGTAAAAACTTAACAACCAAAAAAGCGAATCATGAATACAAATTTGGATGTTGAATTGCTAGCTGTCCCTTTTCTAGAAGTATGTATATCAAATGCATCATTGAAAAATTTAGGGTTAAAACCCTATTTTGACCCTTCAAAATTTCTTGAAAAGCATTATTTAGCAAAGGGTATATCAAGTCATCCTCTCAAGACTTAAGCGACATATACAGTGAAATATTGCCGACATATACAATGAAATATTGCTGAGACTTGTTATCTCAAGAGCTCATTGTCATGCAATATGAAACAATTTTTCTGTGTGACTCACTAACTTTAATAACATTATTCAACAATAAAAGATATTTCCGTTTAATTCTTTTTAATTCAGAATAACTTTCTAAATAATTGAATACAATTTAGTTTCCAGTTTCACACCAACCAAATAGAATCCTGCACAGGCAAGGAAGACTTACACATGAGTGCATTTGTATGAATATTTCCCTGAACCCATTACCAAACAATAGAATTTTAGACTTTTCAGAATTAACCCATTCCCACTTGACAAAATTTTAGACTGGTTTAAATTGAAAGGAGTTGCAGACAACAATTTTAAGCCAATGAAATTCTAGATTTTTTAAAACTTTCGGAGTAGAAAACGTAGTAGAAAATGAAGAAATTGCTTGTTAAGAGCAATTTTTTCTTTCCCAACAATATTTCTCCTGGAGTTTTTGTTGGTGGGCATAAAAGGAGAGGAATTCTGTGAAAGTGGGACAAGTTTTCACGAATTATATTCATCCATCAGGGATCAAGACTAAAACTTTGCTTCGATGGGATCCCACAGGAATCCCTAGTTAATACATCAGGGCTCCTCCACAAAATCAGGTATCTCTCCTTAATTCACTTTAACTCATTACCACACTGTCCTGCCCTTTAAAGGCCAACAAAAAAAGCTTTGGTTTATATTGTGGATAATGAAGAAATTGCCTTCAATGCATTGGATTCTCTGGATCCCGAGACATTATTAATGATGATCCCTGCCTGTTCTCTGGATCCTAAGACACTATTAGTGTCGATCCCTGCCTGTTCTTTGGATCCCGAGAAACTATTAGTGTCAATCCCTGCCTTTCTCTGGATCCTGAGACACAATTAGTGACGATCCCTGTCTATGTGTAGCCTCCTGTAGCATCCCTGATAAATCATGTGAAATTCAAGAGATATATTTCAACAGATCAATTATGCAATCACAGATGTTTAAGTGAAAATAAAAAACACTAGTTCAACAGAATTGTGAAATTCATTTACATCAAAACTGAGAAAATGTGACCAGAGGGGACAGCCAGACTGACAGCTTCCAATCATTAGGTTTTCATCGTTTATTTATATTCCTTTTTTACATAATTATGCATGAATTTACATGAAAGGTTAAAAAGTGCAAGCTGGAACAGTTTATAATGCAATATTTTCTGCACTTATGACATTATTATGCATTTATTATATCCCTTTTATAGAAAACTGTACTATTGCTGATGATGATCTAGATTGAACTTCTCCATGAAATATCTGAAAGATTGTTTAAAGCAGGTTTAAACCTTATTTAACCCATTTTGACATGAGAAATTATTAGCCTGATCAAAATTGAAAGGAGTTCGGAACCCCAATTTAAAATTTAAGAAATTTGATATTTTTCAACTGTCTTGTGGGAAAACATAGTGAAAAATGAAGAAATCACTTGTTGCAAGCAACTTCTTCATTTTATACAATGTTTTCCTGATTGTGGGGCGTCAAAAAGTGTTATTATGTGGGATTGCAGAAAAAGTCAACTGCCTGATTAGAAAATACAAATGTATAGATTCTACAGTAAAACTTGAATAAAGGGCCACTCACAAGATGACCACGAGGTTGTCGCTGAAGAGAATGGTATCTTAATACATTTTTTGTGACATGATTATGATTCAGGGTTAGCTCTGGCTAGAAAAAAGTTGTCGCCATCACTTTAGCCAAATTAAAAAAGTTGGGGCCAAATGGAAAAAGTTCGGGCCAAATTGAGAAGGAGTTGGTGCCAAAGTCGAACATTTCTTAACTGCACATTTATTTTCTTAACTTATATCTTGTAAAATAAACAATATACATATTAAAGAGATTGTAAACAATGTAATTCATTCGTAATTTAGTCTGGAATGAATGTACCTAAGTCATACATTTACAATGACTTGACTCATCTTCAATCAGTGCTTTCAGTACTTTGATTAGAAATTCGAGACTTTGATGAGAAAAATAGAGAGAAGGAAATAGCAATAAGCCTTATATAGTATGGCTGATTTGATGACCAAATAACGTAGACATCTGTATTCAAAAAATCCCCCAACGGTTTAAGGATGAACATTCTTGGGTACGAATGAACAAAAAAGAAATCATTTGTCTGCTTTTAGGACAGTAGAACTCATGAAATTTCTGACAAATTTTGACAAACTACCACTGTTACTATCAACAGCTCATTGGAATATCCTTCTTATAACCCATGGATGAGGATTTGCGGTAGGGGTGCCGAGATTAGAATCTGACTGAAACTGTAAGCAGAAATATGCACGAATACATCAAATGTCTTAATCAAGAAAAGGCAAATGGTGGCGAGTTTGATAAAATGTATTCAATTGTAGCCGTCATATAAGATCATCCCTAAAACTAAGTCACACCCTCAACACAAAATCAGTACGTCCTGCCAACCAATGAGTGCATTTCATTTATCTCATTTGCTGTCAATCAGAACCGTAATGAAATTTGGCGATGTGTAGGTCTTGTGTCAGACTCGGTGACATTGATAAACAAGCCTTTGAGCAATTATACACACTTAGCCCTCTGTCTTGATTTCCGGAGAATAGTCAAAGAAAAGTATGTATATAAAAATTGTCATTTTTTAAAAAATATTTTGGTGCCACAAACTTTCGCCAAATTAGAAAAAAACTTGCGCCATAATTTTAATTTTGTCGCATTTGGCGCCAATGGCGATCGGCAGCGCGAACCCTGTGATTGATTGATTTGCTTGCAAACATGAATTATTACAGAATTCTTGCTCAGTCTTATATGGTTCAAACAAAATGAATGTAGCTGCCGTCATAGCGCAGTTGGTAGTGCATCGGACTGTCAATCTAGAGATCCCGGGTTCGATCCCCGACGGCAGCACTCATCCTTTCCGACTGTTTGTCTCTCACCAATGGTTGGATAATCCTAGACCTATGTGGGATATCAGCTGGAGGCTAGGAAAGGATGTAATGGTAGTACTGGTGTGAGAAATACCAGGATTCCATTGTTAGGTGCTCCAGCCACCGCAATATAACTGAAAGATTGTTGAAAGCGGCGTAAAACCCCATTCAAACAAGCAAACAAAATGAATGTTTTTATTAAGCGACCATAATCAAACTTCCTTTGCTACAAAAAATACCATTCCACACATACAGTCAATATTGCTTAGGCTTCAACCTCTACAAAATGAACATTTTTATTAAGCGACCATAATCAAACTTCCTTTGCTACAAAAAATACCATAACTAAATGATTTTATTTGAACTCATAAGAATGGTCTCAGTGAGGCAATTCTGATGAGTTCAAATAACATATGATTTAGTTATTGTATTTTAAACACGTGATTCCCATTCCACACATACAGTCAATATTGCTTAGGCTTCAACCTTTACATAATGAACAGTTTTATTAAGTGACCATAATCAAACTTCCTTTGCTACAAAAAATACCAGTGTGGAATAGGAATCACATGTTTCAAATACAATTTCTACTTTTCTGGCAATAATGTTTGATATCTATGAAGTGAAATACAGATTCTTTGGGGTAGAAGGAAATATAAGATGACAAACTTGAGATTCATAAAATGTAACTGACTAATACTAATAAGCTTAACCCATTACCAAAGACGACTAAATTTTATACTTGAAAGATGATAGTTGTAGACAACAATTTTAAGTTGATAATATTCTAGAAATCTTTGTTTTCTGGATGACTTTTCTTCACTTTTTTATGTTTACCCAATCTTTTTTCTTTGGGCTCATAAGAGACCTGAATTTTGAAAACGGGGTGATTTGCTTGTGACAAACAAAATAATTAAAAATTACCACAATGAAAAAAAGGGTTCGTTTGACAGAAATGTTACAAAGATGCGATAGAAAACCCATCATTTCTCCCCCCATACTGTTAACTGCTGCATGAGAAAAACTTCACTCACTTGAATCGATTTACTTAAATTTGAAGCATTTTGTCATATTGTCCTTGATAATTAGGATGATTTCCTCTGATCAGTCATTATATTGATTGGCTATAATCAAATAAGAGCAAAACACAACAAAGAAATGTTAAAAGGACAAAATTTTCTCCAATCAAATCAGGTACAAAACAAAAGGTGCCTTCATGGTTTTAACCCTTTCCTGTATTCAATCCCTGGTTTATATGTCCCTGTGATTTTATAATTGAGAGACTCGTATACCTTGAGGAAGGACTCTAATGACTTTGTCTTTTGAGTCCCTTGGACCCCAATTAGTATATGTCTGATTAAAACCCTGTTTCTATCTGAGTAGTTTACATTAACTCATTCCCACACGATGAGATTTTAGACCAGTCCAAATTAAAAAAATTGCAGATGAAAATTCTTAGTTAATGAAATCTTTAAAATCTTTGTCTTTTGAGGTAGAAAACATAGTGGATAATGAAGAAATTTCTTCATTCTCCTCAATGTTTTCCAAATCTTTATAATTGAGGGGCGTTTAACAGTGTCATTGTGTGGGAATGGGTTAACCTGCGAAGCCCCAATTAGAAGTCTTTACGCATTGTGACTTAAAAACATTTTAGATTGGTCTAAATTGAAAGATGTTGCAGACATTTATACTAGTTGTTAAAAGCAATTTCTTCATCGTCTACAATATTTTCCAAAGCTTTTTTTTGCAGAGGCATTAAATAACTGGATTGTTTGGGAATGTATTCATTTAAAGCCATATTTCCCCAAAAATAATCAACAAAATTAATCAGAAAACCATACTCCAGGCCCAAAAGCATATATATAAACATGATGGTTGAAGTTATAAGATCAAAATAATTCTACCTGGAAAGCCTAATATTTATTAAAAAGTTTGGATATTTTAAATTGTGACCCACCACAATTTAAGTTTTGTTTACATAAAATTATGACATCAGTGATGGCACTTTAACTTTTGCTAGCCAACCCACTCGGTCACGGAAATTACAAAACCGTCAATTAAGTTTAGTCATCTGTTCCTCTTCATATTACAGTAAATGCCGAAGATAAGCATATATTTCTGGTAAAGAATCAGATTAAAATTGATAAGAAAAACATAAAATACTCTTTCCAGAGACCTTCACTCATACTCTCCTTTTGCATATCAACATTTAGAAGGCCTTTGTTTGCTCTTGTGACCAATTAAAGGATAGCTTGTTATCCCCCACCGTTTCAGCAAAGGGGATATAGTAATGGTCTCCGGCCCCCATTCTGTCCTTCCATCCTTCCGTCACTAAACTTGTCCGCAGCATATCTCTGAAAGTATAATTGCTATCAACTTGAAACTTCATAGGTCAACAGATCTCATTGAGGAAAATTGCAATGCACAAGAACCACAACTCTTGCTTGCATAATTTTTGAGTTATTGCCCTTTGTTGTTTTAAAGACTAAGATTTTGTCCAGGGCATATCTCTGAAAGTATAATTGCTATCAACTTGAAACTTAATAGGTGGATACATCTTATTAAGGAGTGCAATGAACAAGAACTACAACTCTTGCTTGCATAATTTTGGAGTAGTTGCCCTTTAATGTTTTAAATCCTTACATTTTGTCCAGAGCAAATCTCTGAAACTATAATTGCTATCAGCTTGAAACTTCATAGGTGGTTATTTCTCATTGAGGAAAAGTGCATTGCACAAGAACCACAACTCTTGCTTGCATAATTTTGGAGTTATTGCTCTTTATTGTTTTAAAGACTAAGATTATGTCGGGGCATATCTGTGAGAGAATAATTGCTATTAATTTGAAACTTCATAGGTGAATACATCTCATTTAGGAGAAGTGCATTGCACAAGAACCACAACTCTTGCTTGCATAATTTTGTAGTATTTGCCCTTTTTTGTTTTAAAGACTAAGATTTTGTCGGGAGCATATCTCTTAAAGTATAATTTCTTTTAATTTTAAACTTTATAGGACTATACATCTCGTTGAGGAAAAGTGCATTGCATAAGAACCACAATTCATGCTTGCATAATTTTGGAGTTGTGGGCCTTTGTTGTTGTAAAGACTAAGATTTTGTCCGGCCATATCTCTGAAAGTTTAATAGCTTTTAACTTGAAACTTCATAGGTGAATATATCTTGTTGAGGAGAATGGAAGTGCACAAGAACTACAACTCTTGTTTGCATATTTTGGAGTTATGGTCCTTTGTTGTTTTAAAGACTTACATTTTGTCCTGAGCATATATCTGAAAGTTTGATAGCTATTATCAACCTCTTTGAGAAGAAATGCAGTTCACAAGAAGCCTAAATCTAACTGGCTTCGGTTAACTATCAAGCTTTTTGGAGGGGGGATGGCCATATCCTATATGGCTCTTTTTTAAACTGTTTTTCCTTCCCCCGGAGGGAGGATGATATGGCTTTAAAATATCTTTTCCATAGTACGCAATTGTCAGGAAAGATATTTTAATAGGTTGATTTAAGTACTTTCATTATCAACTTTCATACTTTGAGTTAGATATTTTCTGCTTCCTTGTACATGTATTTATATGAACCTGTCTGTAATCAAATATTGGACCAAAAAAACTCAGATTCGTCCAAATAGAAATAGTTTGTTCACAACAATTTAAAGTGTATTTAAAGTGAAACATAAGTGGTATAAAGGAACAAGACATAGAAGAGAAATATAAAAATTGCTTGTTACAAGTAATTTCTTATTTTCTCACAATGTTTTTTTTCAATGCATCAAAAAGTGAGATTGTGTGAAAAGGGGTAAATTTGAATTGAACCAGCAAGACTGACAATATCTATTGTGTTGGTATTTGTAGCCTCAGCCTACTATGGAACCTGTTGCCCTCTAGCAGATACATTCTATTGCTGTAATATGGTATCATGCAGATACACTCTCGCTGTAAGATGGCAGAGTTCTCAGGAAGTTTAAGCTGGAATGTAATTCATTGTGATGTAATTTACAAATTGTGAGATTGGATTTGGGAGTTAGTCTCTTATAATAAGCAGTGTCTTCATTTCTCGACATGTTTTCTATTCCAAAAGACAAATATTTTATGAATTCCATCAGCTATAAATTGACGTCTGCAACTTCTTCTTATTTAGACCAGTATGAAATTTTGTCATCTGGTAATGGGTTAATAATAAGTGTCCAATAGATTCTAATTTGCTAAAATAACACAGTCAGTTAAAGGGTTTTGTTCATTAACAAGTGACATTTTATCATTGATGAAGTATACAGCTGAGGTTTAAGTCACCAACTGACGTTGAGGCTATTTTTCACCAAACTTGTTAAACAAAAGTTATAATTTGACAGAATATCAATATTGGAAAACCGTCCACTACACAATTATGTCAATGTACTTAAATGTCCAGCCGACTACACAATTATATCACATGGTATAACGTCCAGTCAAACCTTTGTATGACCCACTCAATGACCACTCTCACTATACGTAAATATTTGTTTACCGCTCAGGTAGAAATAATCAGGAATGTCTTGATAAAGTTTGTACATTTTATTTTAGAGGTAAAAGTTGGTTTTAGTATAGCTTGCATTTCAGTTTGCAATTATCAGCAACGATATTTATATGGTGCAACCATCTCTGCTTAAAGTGGAAGATCAAAAGCAAAATTTATCAAATTAAATGACATAAGCACTTATTAACCCACTCCTACATGAAAAGATATTAGACTAACCCAAATTCAAAGAAGTTGCAGATGACAATTGTAAGTTGACGAAATCTTAAAATCTGTCTTTTGGGGTAGAAAACATATTGGATAATGAAGAAATTGCTTGTAACAAGCACTTTCTTCATTTGCAACCAAGCTTTCAAATTGTGAGGAGTTTAAAAGTGTCATTGTGTGGGAATTGGTTAAACAAGGGTACTGTATGAAAGCGACTTTGTTGAAAACTATGCTGAATTGAATAATTTCCGAACCAAATGTCTGAAATTATTGGCTGATTTTGACAAGTTTTTCACGCTTTTTAAGCCCTTGCCTCAAAATTGTTCCATTTGCTCGAAGTTCAAGGTCCCAGGCTTAATTCAGACTTGAAGCTTGTCCAGATGAAATCTCTATAAGTTGGACGAATTAGAATGTAATTTCACATAACTGTTGAATGTTGTACATTTAGTTGTGGACGAAACAAGAATCAGGTCAATAGGCAAAAATAAATCTGCACTTACTTGTACTCACAATTCTTACATGGGCTTCTTCATTGATAGATTGTTGCTCAGGCAGCTATTTTCTCTATTTTATGACCTTGACATTTTTAAGAAGTAAAAAAAACAAATAGTGCTGCAACATTAACTTGTGGACCTTTCTGAAGCCTTTAAACTAGGCTGAGGTGCCAGGAGTAGCTAGGGACTCTCTGTTAGGATAGTGGCTATGGGCATCTTCAATATATAATCGATGTTTCAGAATTCGATCATAACTAACACTATAACATGTATTCAATGAACATCAAAAGGAGAGGGAAGGGGGGAAAGATGAGATATTTATTGTGGTTTAAAGATGACCCCATTTTTGTCATATTTGTATGCTATAAGAATATTTTATTATTTGCTGTATGTCACCTAAGTTTATACCAAGGTAAATATGCCAACCCTTGTCATGTTAAACCAAGAACATACCTGTTATTGCAGGAGGTATAGACAAAGATCAGATTGCACATATGTGCAGTCTGATCTTTGTCTACATTGCCTGTTTGTCCCTTTCAAGCCAGAGTTGTATTGAAGATCAGTTTTCTAAATAAAACTTTACCCATAATTGGCCGTCGATTTTAATGCAATTCTTGGAAAGATTTGATCCAGCACTACAAGGGTTAAGAGACATGAATAATCTTAGTTGAATGCAGTAAAAGAAAAGGTATTGTATAGGTGGGCACCCCCCCCCACACACACACACCTCCCTTATGAAAATTTCTGGATCCACACATGATGGTTATGGTTCAGGGGCGATGTTTTCCACAGACTAAATATCTTATGGTGAATGGGTCCCAACAAGGTCCAAATTAAAAATAGAGTACCATGGTAGACCACAATTATGCAAATGGTTCAAAGGTATATCTCATTAACCCATTTCACGAAATCCGTTTTTTTATACATATATGCAGGCTGATCTTTACTTTACCTCCTGTTGAAGCAGTAATATTATGGGTTCAGCATGAGAAGGGTTAAAACCTAGGGGGAAAAATCCAATGGACCCAAAAATACACCCAAACAGGCATTTAATATGGATCAGATATTATCTTCATGTTTATTTGATGAGCAAAAGTGGCGTTTTTGCAGGTATCTAGCAAAGATTCAGTGGAATCACACATTATTTTTAAATTCACAACATTTGAATGTTGATATTGTGTGACCATTTATATTTGACTCCAATTCAGTGGAAAAAATAAATGACAAAGCAAACAAATCAACATCATAGAGTTAATAAGGGTTAGAGCAAAACTATTGTAAGTGCCTATATTAACCCTTGTCATGCTGAACCCCGGAATATTCCGGTTTTGGCAGGAGGTGTAGACTAAGATCAGACTGCACTTATGTGCAGGCTGATCTTAGTCTACATCTCCTGCTCATACTTTTCCTTCTCAAGTTGTTTATGAGGTTGATTTCTAAAAGAAATATTGATTTTTGAACAACAAGTTCTATCAGTACTTTCAGTCCTTTGATTTGGCAGCAATTCAGTAAGGTAATTTATACAGCATGACAAGGGTTAAGATAAGCACTTTGAGGTGCAAGTGATTGTTGAAGGTCATTTGTTTGACAAACTGTGTTACTGTCCCACAATTCATTGCAAACCTCCATGCAACATCTTTAAATATATTAACTGGATACATAGCCAGTCAAGAAAATGCCACATTTTATTTGATAATCCTTTTTTTGCAAATCTATTTTCAGAAAAATGTATTCAAACAAGATATGAGATGAAATAGAAAACAAAAATCTGTGACATGATTAGCATCAACACCCTGAGTAATGTTGGGTCATGGTCACATTTGAAAATAAAATTTTTGCAGGCTAGACACAGGTTGTCATTTAACAACCATTCTTTAAGCTAACTCTTTGCGACCCAATTTTGGAATAATCTGAGATATCATCTTGTCAAACACTCTGACCAAACAACAAGACATTTTAGCAAAAATTTGTATTCTCTAGAATTGCCTATTCTAAGCTCTTTCAGGTAATATTAACCCTTGTCATGCTGAACCTGGAATATTCCTGTTTCGGCAGAAGGTATATGCAAAGATCAGACTGCACATATGTGCAGTCTGATCTTTGTATTCACCACCTGCTTGTCTAATTCAAGTCAGAATTGTGTATAGGTTAATTTGTCAAAAGAATCATCGACCCACAGTTAAAGCCTTACAGTGCTTTCAGTCCTTTGATTTTCATGTAATTCTCAATAAAGATTTTATTCAGGATGACAAGGGTTAAGAGACCAAGTTTGGAGTTATTTGATGTGGCTACACAGAGCAAAATTGATGACAATATGGAGAATAGACACTGGACACAGCCTTATCACAATAGCTCATCTTGTAAATATGATATATCTTTTCACAAACTGATTTCATTTACTCTGAAAATTACTTTCTCTATTTCAGGTAGACAGTGGTCTAGGGGACCTTAAATTGTAATCATGGCAACAGATGACATCAAAATTCAGATGTTACAGGATGATGATGATGCCGGTCATGAAGGTAACTAATGCATCAAATTTGATTGCTAATTTTATCAAAAAACTTACTGATTTGTTCCTGATTCATGTTCTGTCACCTGATTACCTTTGCTGATTTCATGAGAAACTCGAGAGGCAATACCGACAACAACAACAACAATAATCAAATTGACAGATCTGTTACCATGCCCTTTGACCTCTGACATGGCAGTTTGAATGAAGTAATAAACAACAATATTTTGTAAAGTATGTGGTCAAAGACATAAAAAAACAGGAAAATTGTTGGTTGACAACCTGAACGCTGTAGCTACACATCAATAAGGTGTAGTTACCACATTTAAACTGTTAAACCAACATTAATGTCAAGTTCAAAGTTAACTTCCAGTTTAAATGAATGATTTGATTTGTCAATCCATATTTTGCTTGACATGGTTATCTGTCAATTTGGACTTGCATAGCTTCTCTGTCCATACAAACATTGCATATTTAATTTTGTGGTATTAAATCAACAAAACTCATCTCACAACATTGTCTACATATATAGTTTTGGCCTGTGGGTAGATTTGAATAGGCCCCATGAAATTTGATCATTAAAGCGATATATATTGTTGTGTTACACTTTTTCATTAAAATTGTGAAACTTCTTTACGTAAATGCAGTAAAACAATTTATTTTGTCTCCCAGAGTTGTATTTACACAAACGCAATCCCGTAGTTTAGGCAGTAAAGGACATTTGTATCGAAAAAAACGTGGGAAAAGTAAAAAATTAGTAACAAACCATATCTCCTTATCTGGCATTTTATTTTCAATTTAGCTCTTTTTTTTACTGTTGTCTTCAAATCCTTTTGAATTTGAACAAGTCTAAAATTTTGCTGTTCAACTTCATAAAAACAAGGGATTGTGCATGAAAGGGTTAAATATTAAATACTGACTATGAATTTTTGCTTGCCTTAGATCTCATTACACTGTTGAGGTATTCAGGTGGTCCTTGTTCATGTGATACTGTTACAAATTGACGGGTCTCTGGCCATGCCTAATGACAAGGCTGTTACACTGTTATATTAACCCATTTCCACACAATGATTTTTTAAGACACCCCTCGAGAAAAACAATTGGGAAACATTGTGTCAAATGAAGAAATTGCTTGTAACAAGCAATTTCTTCATTTTCCACAATGTTTTCTACACAGAAATTTGAAAAAATCTAAAATTCTATGAATTGTCGTCTGCAACTCCATTAAATTTGGACCAGTCTAAAGTTTTACCATGTGGTAATGGGTTAAACTAGGTTAGTTTGCAATATTTATTACCAGGGACATAAAAAAAGAGCATACTGTTTGACAGCAATCTAACATTGAATTTAAAGATAAAATGAACTATAATTATGGCATTAACCCATCCCACACAATCCCACTTTTCCATGCCTCTCAAGAAAATACTTGAGGAAAACAAGGTGTATAATGAAGAAATAGCTTAATGCAAGACAGAGATACTCAAAATTCTTTCTACTTGAAATTGTTGTATGCAACTTCTTTGAACCAGTCCAAATTTTATTCCTTGGGTTATGAGTTAAAGTCTCCCACCATGAAAAAAAGGTATTACATAAATGCAGGAGGTCAACATTTTACTTTTAGTCTAAATGAATGATTTGATTGGTCAATCAATTTTATCATAGACATTTGCAATCAGATAACCCATTACCATACAGTTAAGTTTTAGACTGGTCTGAATTCAAAGGAGTTGCAGAGGTCTGTTTAAAGTCTATGAAATTCTAGATTTTTCAACTTTCAGTAGAAAACATTGTAATTTCTTCATTTTCCACAATGTTTTCCAACACTTTTCTCTTTTGGGGCGACTGAAGGCGTCACTGTGTTAGAATAGGTT
This sequence comes from Fragum fragum, assembly GCA_946902895.1. Taxonomy (NCBI): domain Eukaryota; kingdom Metazoa; phylum Mollusca; class Bivalvia; order Cardiida; family Cardiidae; genus Fragum; species Fragum fragum. Next base: position 33,643,252 of record OX336368.1, on the reverse strand, counting down.
GAGGGCAAGCTGTACTAAGAGTCCTTAGCTCAGTGTTATATCCATATTTTAGTTGATTGCCAACTAACCATTTTATTTATTAGCTTGTCTGTTTAAGGAGATAACCCGAGGTATCGTGATCACCTTGGCGTCGTACGCGTTGGCATTGGCACGACAAACTTTAACCTTGGTCATACATACTTCTGTTGTTAATGAAGATATCCTCATGAAACTCGGCATGTGTATGACCATCACAAGAGCTATCTAGAATATCAAGGGGGATAACTCTAAAAGCATTTATGTAAGAGTAATGCCCCTTTTCCAATTTAGAATTTTTGCATTATCCAGCATCTGCAGCCGAGGGTTGGCACAGGTGGGTGCTGCTCTTGTTGTTACATGTTACTGACCATGAATTCTGTTAAAGAACATTGTATAATATCTAAGTCAAAGCTCAGTGAACATGGCAAGTGATCCGTCAACTTAGGGTACATGTATTCGTTGACTTTTCATTTGTAAAATAACAGCCTGCCTGTCACATTTCAAATTATTTACATGTTCATAAAGCAAGGTACAAGGAGTCAACCTTGACATCCACACAATCAGCATAGGATATTCACTGATCGTTTTACCCAAAATGAAAAAAAATATAGACTCGTCCAATTATAAAGAAATTATAGATGACAAATCCTAGATGATGAATTTTTCAAAATATTTGTCTTTTCAGGTAGAAAACATTTTGGCAAAATTAAGAAATTGCTTGTTACAAACAATTTCTTCATTTCCCAAAATGTTTTCTCAGGCTTTTTTCTTCAAGGGCGTAAAATGCGGTATGTGTGGGAATGGGTTATTGAATCTTAGAATCATTATCTATCCAGAAGTTTAGTGAAGACACTGATTAGACTGTACTGTTACGCAAGCTGATCAGTCTTTACTTTGAACACTCATGAAATTGTTTGAATGTGACCCATCAAGCTAATTGGGACCTCTCAGGAACTCTGGGAAATAAATATTTGAAAAAAAGATATGAGATAACAGAGGTCAATCAGAAAAGATATTGAAAATATATGATAAGGTAGAATTACCAATCTACAAAAGATTTGGACCTTGGTCCAAGGAGGTCCCTTTTGGTTTGACTGGCCATCTATGCTTTTCTGAACAATTACTTAGTACATGTATTTTATTCATAGCTATCGAATTACCTAATAAAACAGAGAAGAGTGACTCAGGTAGTATTAAAAGAATGCTGTATTTTATTCGTACCATTCTACCATACCTTTTTCGATATCAATACAATTATCCTCATTAAACCAAACACCTTACAGACAACCGTCTGAATATTCCTGTTAAAAAAAGCTTTCCTTATCAAACTTGCAGAAGTATCACAAAACTTGAGGCTTCCAAGTAATGGTGTAAGGTGTGTGTGTGTGTGGGGGGGAACGCTAAGAAATACTCTGTAATACCCTTTCAACCTGTGGCTCTGCTTCCATGTAGAATAATGAATTTATGAATTATTCTCATAAAAAATGGAGCATATATTTCATCTTTCCATTCTATATGACAGAACTTTGATACCTATCCAGCAAGATGACCTGTAAAACTGTTATGAGTTATCTTTGTGGTGCAACATCAAACATCTACAATGCCCTTACTGATAATGTTGGTTTGTCTCAACCCATTTCCACTCGATGACACCCTTTGATGCCTCTGTAAAATATATCTCCAGAAAATATGGTGGGAAAAGGAGAAATGGCTTGTAACAAACCGCTTATCCATTTCCCACATTGTCTTCTATCACAGTCGTTATTTTTCAAAATATACACACTTTGAAATATCATCTGCAACTTCTTTCAATTTGGACCAGCCCAAAAAATTGATGATTGGGAATGGGTTAATGGTTAACCCTTTACTAGAGTAAACCAGTTAAGACTGGTCCAAATTGAAAGGAAGTGCAGACAAAATTTCAAATTTTGCTGAAATTAGACAATAAGTGCCAAATAGGACAGGAAACATTATGTTGAAAGGAGAAATGCAATTTATCCTTTTCCCACAAAGTTTTCTGCAGGATGTCAGAAAACGATATTGTGTGTTAATGGGTTGAGGCATTTCATAACTCCAGTCTATCACTGGTGAGCAGCACATGAAAACATGAGCTCGTAATTTGAATTGAAAATCTTTAGAAGTATCATAAATGTAATATTTAGATATCATGGATTAACCAATTCCCACTCAATGACCCTTTTAGATGCCCCCAAGAAAAAAAAGCTTTGAAAAATATTGTAGAAAATGAAGAAGATGCTTGTTACAAGCAATTTCTTCATTATCAACAATGTTTATTACCCTGAAAGTGAAAAGAATCCAAATTTTCACAAACTTTCAATTGTTGTCCGCAACTGCTTTTGATTTGGACCAGTCTAACATTTTGCAGTCTGGTAATGGATGTCCATCTGTCTGTTTGACCAAGGTTTGATTTACTGTTATAATTCAAGTCCTTTACATCATGTTGTCCTTTGCTTTCTATCTTCTATCAATCTTTGAGCAGGGGTGTGGAATTCCCATGCCCGACTTGTCCGACACGGACTTTTCTACCTGCGGGCAAGTACATTTTACGAGGCTACTTGTCCGTGGACAAGTAAATATCAGGGCAAGTCTTGGAATGATACTAAATAGAAGAGATTTATGAGCGTAATATTGTATGTAAGGCTAGAAAATATTTTTTTAATGAAGAAAATGCTGAGTTACAGCATTTTCTTTTTTAAAAATAATGTTTTCTCAAAATTATCTGTTCTTCATCTTTTCACGGGCAAGTCCATTTAGATCCTGGACAAGTAGAAAATCGCATTTTACTTGTCCATGGACAAGTAGAGAAAATCCGTATTTCCACACCCCTGTCTTTGAGTGTTTCTTGTTTGCCCTGCCAATAGCTAAGAGGAAAACATTATGTTAAAATAAAAAAGAACCTGTTGAATTTACTTATAGACAAACTTGTCTTCTTTGATGTTCTTTTATCTTGCTTAGAAGTAGTTGGTCTCCAGTGCTACTTGAAATTACTCTCTTGCTTTTTAAACTAGTCTTTATTTCATAAACTCAAATGGAATCACCACTTTCTTTCAAGCATGGGATACACTTAGTATTAGCATGTTAACCCTTGTCATGCTGTATAAATTACCATACTGAATTGCTGTAAAATCAAAGGGCTGAAGGCACCAATGAAAATTGTTGTTCAAAAATCAATATTTCTTTTAAAGATCAATTTCATAAGCAACTCTGGCAAGAAAAGTACAAGCAGGAGGTGTAGACCAAGATCAGACTGCGCTTATGTGCAGACTGATCTTGGTCTACATCTCCTGTCAAAACCGGAATATTCCAGGTTCAGCATGACAAGGGTCAAGATATCAAATGACAAAGAATTGATTTTTTACTAAAACTTGTCTGTTAAGTATTTTATGTTGTTTTTGTGAAGAAAAAAGGTAGTGATAGTAAAAGAATGAAATCAGCAAAAGATGAGCACTAAACCATTCCCACTCAACCCTGCTTTTTTACAACACCCCATCCTTCCCAAGAATATTGTAAAAAATGAATAAATTGTTTTAACAAGCAATTTCTTCATTGTCCACAATATTTTCTACCCTTAAGTACTATATTTTTCAGTTTCACTGAATTAGATCTGATGTCTGTAAATTCTTTCATTTTGGACCAGCCAAAAGTAAAATGTTTCAACCCTTGGCTCTGCTTCCATGACTGTCTCGATGGCAGAGTTGTATAGGTGCTTGACACGTGATCTGAAGGTCACGGGTTCGAACCCCACCATCACCGGGATGTGTTCATGGGCAAGACACTTAATAGCTAAACCCAGTCTACCCAGCTGTAGAACTGGGTAGCAATAGGTTTATATCACTGCCTCTCTTTCAAGGACGTGAAAACATTCTGGATTGTGAGTGTTAGAGAGCAACTCTATAAGCCAAAGGCTTTCGTTGAAATCAAACTGAAATGAATTAGTATAAACTAATGTTTCAACCATTATCTAAGAACTTTTAAATTTTAGTTTTGCATGCAACACTGTGAGTAGTTGTATAACTGCATTTATTTGAATTGTACACAATTATATCGGGTCATATTAGCATGTGTTATTAAAAAATAATTCTATATGACTGGTGAAACTAAAACTTGTCACAGTATGTGACTTAATGCCCCCGCAAGTGCTTTCAGTGTAATGAGAGCTTTAACAATACAAGGACATAGCTACTGACTTTGCTTTTCTAGAAAGGAGGAGTTCTTGACACAAAATTGGAAGTATAATTAACTGTATATGTCTACAATGCATAAATAATGTCTAAGTTCAAGGGAAGATAATACTTAAACCAGGGGGAGTTGAGACTTCAAAATTGTGTCTTGCAAAACTTCAACAAAATTGGTAGTATTTTGTACACAGACAGACGGACACATGGAGAGAAGGACAGACTGGCTGATTCCAGTATACCCCAGAAAACATTTGTTTTGCGGGAGTATAAAAACTTTGAGACAAGCTAACTTTGAGATTTGGCCAGTATTGTGACAGTTGAATCGTTCATTACAGAGCTGAAAGATGATCTTATAATAATATCAAACTGTTCAGTAGTTTTTAACCCATTGCCACACAATGACGCTTTTAGAGGCCCCCAAGAAAAAAAGATTTGGAAAACATTGTGGAAAATGAAGAAATTGTTTGTTACAAGCAATTTCATCATTATCCACAATGTTTTCTACCCTAAAAGTGAAAAAAAAATCCCAAATTATATAAGCTTTAAATTGTCGTCTGCTTCTTCTTTCAATTTGGACTGGTCTACAATTTTGTCGTCTGGTAATGGGTTAACACTTCAAAGCAAATAAGGGAAATAACCAAAATAAACCTGCAGAAGTGTATTCATGAGTTATCCCAAACACATTGGGAGTATCGTTAGTGGGTAACCAAACCTTATTCAAGATGTGTTTACTACCATTTTGTAGTCCTTCTATCATAAAAGATATGTATCAGATATCAGGTTATGCTAACTTCTCCAAAAAGTTCCCTTACAGCAATCCAATTCCCAGTCATTTACCATAACCTTTGTCCAGGGGTGGGGGCTGGGTGGGTGTAAAGGCAACCTCAAATTACTACACCCTTCAATTGTATTACATAAATGTGGACACCAAACATTGTCAAGATTTACAATTTCATACGTCTATTCATTTTTGCCTGACATGAGGAACTCATCGGTTGTTTCACAATCAACTCAGCAAATCTACTTGACAGAAAGCCAGGGAATTATCTAGTGCTAAGCTACAGGTTTGATATTCGGCTGCATGTTGAACTAATGGACCCATGCAATACAATGAGCCTTAAAGAGATGACCAGATACTTGTACATGTTCCATTCCCATGGTAATGAAAAACAGAGATCCAGATAGAGGGAGTGTTTTGAAGAATTCTTATATTAATTCTTATTATATAATATCAAGACTTCTCCACCAAACGCAAGGAGTGAATACTCATAAATTGGAAATGTTTCCTGAAGATTGTGAATGAGGAAGAAATTGCTTGTTACACTGCACATTTTAAAATTCCATTAACCAAAAAATTGTTTTCTGCATCTTCTTTGAATTTGGATCAGTCTGAAGTTGTGTTGTTTGTTAAAGGGTTATGGCTTTGGGGAGTATTGATGGATTTAGATTGTCATCACTTCCGATGAATCCATTAGCAAATAACAGAACTTTATACTGACCCAAATTCAAAGTATTTGCAGATGACAATAATTAGTTGATGACATTCTAAAAATCTCTTGTCTGGGATAGAAAACATTGTGGTTGTAACAAGCAATTTCTTCATAATCCTCAATGCTTTGCAATAATTGGTTATCTAGAGCTCTCAAACACTTAGACCAATGGACCTAAATTCAGAAGGAGCCTGTCTACAAACTGTTAGTGTTCCTGTTCAATCCCTGGTTTTCATGTCCCTGTGATTTTATAATTGTCACAAGCAATTTCTTCTTTTTCCACAATATTTTCTACTCTATTAAATGGTTATTTGTTAAATTAAATCCACTTTTAATTGTTGTGTGCAAAACCTTTGAATTTGGACATATCTAAAATTTTACAAATCAGGAAAGGGTTAATAGTAAGTAAGGTACATCACCACTCATGCTCTACAATTACATTCCCTGAAATTACCTTCCTTGCATCCCACAAACTGACCAGCATAACAGGGATAACAACTAGAGAATAAAACTTTTCAAATAAGATTATAAATCAAAGTGCTGTCAGCACTGTAATCGCGTGCCACTGAAAATTGAGAAGTGTTGTTGTTGTCACCATTTTTAGCGTTATATATTTCTTTGAAAAAAATAAAATAGACACGCTTCTTTTAGGCTACCATACAATACACAATCCATTGTTTTAAGCTTTTTGAAGACAATATTGTTGAACAAAGATGTTAGAAACACGCTGTAGCCCAAAGTGAGTCAATATAAGGTATTATGCACGTAAATAAGGACCTTAATCCATGCCCACAGAATCACTCTTTTTACACACCTCTTGAAAAAGGCTTTGAAAAACATTGTGGAAAATGAAGAAATTGCTTGTATCAAGCAATTTCTTCATTATCCACAATGCTTTCAACCTCAGTTGACAAATATATTTATATAAACATATGATGCCCGTAATAATGGACCTTCATCTTTGCCCACACAATCCCGCTTTTTCACGCACTTCTTGAAAAAATCTTTGAAAATCACTGTGAAAAATAAAGAAATTGCTTTCAACCCTAATAGACAAATATATTCCATTAACTTGAAATTGTCGTCTATTACATCTTTCAATTCGGACTGTTCTAAAAACTTGTTGTGTGGGAATAGGTTAAACTTGTAATTCGCGAGTGCACACATATCTAAGTTACCTAAATACAAGGTATGATCATAGTATCATTGAGTAATATTAAATGTGTCTATGAGTTAAGTTTTTAATAGACAGACAAATGTTAAATAATAAGTCTAGAATTTTGAGAGGGGATATTGAAAGAAGGAACTATCAATATCTCTTGGCTTTCTCTTCTGTAAAGTTATAATAAACGATAACTTATCTATCGTGCTAAAATCGTACTGCAGCCTAAAAACTGTAATTGCGAGATTATTGGTAGCTCTGGGCCCAAATTTGGATTTTACCTTTTCCATTTAGCTAATAGTTCACTGATTTTATTGTACATATTTATGTGAAGAAAAAGGGAGAGAGAGAGAGAGAAAGAGAGAGAGAGAGAGAGAAAAGAGAAAAGAGAAAAGAGAAAAAGAGAAATGGACAGCGAGAAAGGGATATAGAGCGCGCTGAGATAGAGACACACAGGCAGACAGACACACAGACAGAGAGAGAGAGAGAGAGAGAGAGAGAGAGAGAGAGAGAGAGAGAGAGAGAGAGAAAGGGGCGTTATAATAAATTTGTTGATTTCCCTGTTTTTCAACTATATTTTAAGCCGTATTAATTTTAAGTAAAATTGAAGTCGTTAAATTTTGCTTGAATTCATTTGTCAAACCAGAAGAGTAATTTGTTACATAATTATCCGTCCAAGATGTTCAAAGTTCACGAACAGTTAGTGTGAGTTACGCGTATTTAAGTAGATCATCCAATTAAAGCAGTTTTATATTTAGCTTATAACGGTTTTTCCAAACTCTGGACCTCCAGTTTTCTTTTACTCTACGATAGAAATTTCTTAACTTGTAATTCTACTTATTCAACGTCACTTTAAAGGAATCTAGTGTTTAAAGCATAATGGCATGCTCGAAAAAAGATGTTCCAGACTCAACCTTCAAAGGAATTCAGATGCTCCTTTATTGGCAGCTATTATAATTGCTTATTACCAAGAATGTTCAGTATTGTATGCGTCCAGTTGAGTTAAAGGAACATTTGGGAAATAGGGTCACCGACTGAATTTCGAAAACACGGTCACTAATCGCTCCCAAAAGGTCGCGATTAAAAACTAATAAATACAAAGCGGTCAGACTGCGAGGCAATCTATCGAAGAAGAGGAAGAGAGTGCAGATTTAAAAGGATCCTCAGTTAGGGTAGGAAACATAATCAGAAGAGATTTTTTGAAATTCAAATTTTTCTTTTTAGTATGTCTCAGGGCTGTGAATGTCTGATATAGGTTAACCCATTCCCACACAGTGACGCCCCCAAGAAAAATAGCTTCAGAAAAACATTGTGGACAATGAAGAAAATGCTTGTCACAAGCAATCTCTTCATTATCAACAATGTTTTCTACCCCAAAAGTTTAAAAAAAAATCCAAAATCTCATTAACTAAACTTTGTTGTCTGCAACTATTTTCAATTTGGACCAGTCTAAAATTCTGTCATCTGGTAATTTGTTAACAGAGCCTTAGGCATTACCAGATCATAAAATCTTATACTTGTCCCAATCTGGATTGGTTTTTATTTGTCAGAAAAGTGCCGCAAAATTAATGAAATTTGCTTCAAAGAGAATAGAATACATTATGGTAAAACAAAAAATTGCTTGTTGCAATTAATTTCTACTTTTCCAAATGTCTTTTCCAAAGGAATTTTCTACTATAAATATAGGATTGTGTGGTAAAAGACTTAGGAAGATCATTGTAAAAATTGAGTGACATCACATGTTTTTATGACTTCAAGAAAAATAGGTTTCAAAAGCATCATGATTGAATAGCCAAATCACTTGTAACCAGAATAATTTCTCCATTCCTATGATACTTTTTGCCATTTTCAAATTTAATTTGATTAATTCTGTGACTAAAGTTGGGTAAAGACATGAGGTTCTACTCATTGGTTCAGAGTAATTGTTAAGGGGCATTAATACACTTAAGAAATCAAGAGCTCAAGAATATAGACTCCCTTTGTATATTATGTAACTTATCGGTGTCCAAATGTCCTGAAACCTGAAATTGCAATATAAACCTGCAATTTGTATTTATAAAATACTGATAATAAGGTTCTGTATAGTGACCAGAAAAAATGAAAAGAAAACAAATAGAAATAATTATTCAATTATGCATAACTTATTACTAAGAAGCCCCACAGAGTGTTTATTGGAAGATATATGGTATTATAATCTTAATATTTTCATGAATTTCAATAAGTATGATAATTTTTCATTGAAATTGAACTCCTAAAGAAATAGATTATTTGAACCTTTACATCAGCTGTTACCAAAGTACAAAATTCAGTCTCTTCATACCTAAAACCATTAATAGTATATAGTCTGTAATTAACCCTTGTCATGGTGAACCTGGAATATTCCTATTTTAGCAGGAGGCATTAACAGACAAAGATCAGCTTGCATAGTATAGCTCCTTCAATAATGGATGGATTTCAAAATAAATTTGCACAATTGTTCTGAGTCATGTGAAGATTTGTAATTTGGAAAAGGATTGGAAAGCTCCTAGGTCAAAGGTATAGGCCCAGGTGAACTGTTGAAAATAGCCATGTCTGAAGCTTCTGAATTCAAAACAACTTTATACAATAATTGTTCTCTATCATCAGTAGATGTGCAATTTGAAACAAATCTTTAGGTAACTCCAAGGTCTAGGTCACAGCACTTCCAGAACAAAGATCCTTCAATTATTGATGGATTTGGAAATAACTTTACACAATTGTTGTCTATCACGAGTACATGTGCCATTTGAAAAAAATATTCATATAGGTCAAGGTAACAGCTCAAGGTGGAGCATTAAAATTAGGTATGTCTTGAGCATAACTCCTTCAATTATAGATGGGTTCCAATATAACTTTTCACAATTGTTCTCAGTCATGAGTAGATGTACAATTTGAAGATAAAAAATCAGACTGCTCAAAGGTCAAGGTCTTGGATTAAGGTCAAACATTAAAATTGTTTAACCCTTTCCTATTTTGCAAAATTTCAGACCAGTCCAAATTCAAAGGTTTTGCAGACGAAAATTTAAAGTTGATTTTATTTGAAAAATAACCATTTAGTAGGGTAGAAAACATTGTGGAAAAAGATGAAATTGCTTGTCACAAGCAATTTCTTCTTTTTCCACAATGTTTTCTCAATTATAAAATCACAGGGACGTAAAAACCAGGGATTAACCAGGAAAGGGTTTAAAATATTGATGCTTTTTGAGGCCTCCCAAGAAAAGCAATTGGAGAAACATTGAGTAAAATGAAAGAATTGCTAGTAATAATCAATTTCTTTATTTTACACAATGTTTTCTATCAAGAAATTCAAAAATATCTAAATTTCATAAACTTAAAATTGTCGTCTGCAACTCTTTTCAGTTTGACCGGTCTAAAACTTTGTTGGCTGGTAATTCGTTAACACCACTTTCAACTGTACTTCAATTAAACAGCAGAGACTGGTGCATCTTTGATTATTACTTACACCAGAAAATTGGCAAGATTATCTAAGCCACCAGCTGCTCATCCAACCTAGGCACACTGCTTATCATTTACTCAATGGTGAGAAGTAAAGGAAGCAAGTCGCAATGATCTTCGTTAAATTGTCTGAAAGAATGTTGAGACAGCTGGGATTGAACTAGCATTCCCAGCATTGAGGGCACAGATGGTTGCCGACTGAGCTAAGCAGGCTTGATGTCATATGAAACCAACTGCAAAGACAAAAGCTTGTTTTGAACAATTTCTAAATATTTCTTTAGCAACAGTTAAGTGCCCTTAGCAGCTATGCCACTCAGTGACCTGATTTACTGATTGATGGAGGTTAATTCATTTTTTTTCTCTTCTTTCTTTTCTTTCCAAGATGACAAGAGTTTTCTGATGAGAAATCGACCACAATACAACTCTACTGGAAGTTTAGTCTTTGAAGTCCCATATTCTGGTAACATTTTGATGTTTTTGTGTACTTTTTTTTTTCAACCCTTTTTATGCCTGCACCTTTTCAATTGCTTGATTGATATGGGAATTTTTATCAGGCCATTATGAGGGCCCTAACTTACTAGTCATTTATGCCAAGTTGTCTTTCCTAAAAGTTCTCACCAAAGCTGTTCCATGCTAGATTAAGTACCAAATTTAAGTTTATAGATTCATGTGAAGAAAATTTATAGAAAAAAAGTTTTTGGTCACAAATTAAGAATAACGTTCACATATCCTACTATTTTGAACACGTTTATGTTACTGCACTAGCATGAATTGTTACCCTCCTGTATGTTTTGAAGGCTAAAGGGAATTTCAAAATTCAAAACATCAGATTTTCAAATAAAAAAGTATTTATTTATCATTGCTACCAAACCAGTGACATTGTAGTGTGTATTATTTGCTGTGGATATCCCCACCCTTTTTTCTCTCCCCCATTCCAATGCATGCAAAAGGAACAGTGCTACTTTAAGTTGAAAAGATGTCTTGAGCTTTTATAATGGGTATCTTGCGTTTACTATGTAATAATAACAGGGTGTATAACCTGATATGCAATATATTAGTTTCTGCTGCACTACACACACCATATTATTTCCATTTCTGCCACAAAGCGTAGATATAGAATACCATATACCTCAGAACAGCAATGGCAATACAATCCCATGTATCATGCAGCAGTTAGTGCAAAAATCTTTCTCTTTAAATCTACTTGAATGGAACTTTTCAAAGTGAAGGTCACAGTTTTCAGATCTACTGGTAAATAGCCAGCCGGGTATTTTCATGTAACTTAGCCAGCTGTGCATCTGTCATGTTGTTAAACCAATTTCTACACAATGGCCCTTTTTGACGCCACAGAGAAAAAAAGCTTAGGAAAAAATTGTTGAAAATGAAGAAATTACTTGTTGAAAGCATTTTATTCATTATCCACAATGTTTTCTCTCCAAAAGTAAAAAAATGCAAAATTTCATCAACTGAAATTTGTTGTCTGCAAGTTCTTTCAACTTAGACCAGTATAAAATTTTCTTGTGTGTTAATGGGTTAACCAATCATCACATAATCACAATTGATGCACTGATGAAATATAGCTTAATAATAAACATTTCCAGGAAATAAATAATTGTTTGTAACAAGAAAATTCTCCTTTCACACTGTATCACTGAAAAAAGGCACTAGAACTGTACCTGAGCACTTGTAGAGTAGCTCCAATGATGGGTTCTAGAATTATTCATGCAATTTCAAGAATTTTTCAAGACCTTTAGAAAGTGGAAGATCTAATTGTTATGATTAATGGTCATCTGTTAACATCTCTTTTTAAAAATGTTTTCATTAAAATTGAAAGATTGTTTACCCGCCCAATTAGCTCTGACAGGAACAGTGTTATTTTGAAAACTTTTTTGCCAGTAACACGTTAACAAGAATATTGATTGGTTAGTAATCTCAACATTATTTCAACAGCTTAAACAACTTTTAGTAATGACGTGTAAGCCATCAAACCAACAAAAATGCTACACATACATGTTGGTCAACGTTGGAGTTCAAAGTTCACTTCCTGTCTAAATGTATGATGTGATAGGTCTATAGATTATATGATTGATAGCCGTGATCCGTCAATAGGCTGGACCTTTGGACTATAACTGATAGGGCCCTTAACCCTTTTCCGCTTATTGAAATTTTAGACTGGTCCAAATTGAAAGAGGTTGCAGACAACAATGAAAACTGGATGTCATTTGAAATGAAACCATCCTATGTGGTAGAAAATATTGTGGAAAAAGTAGAAATTGCTTGTTACAAGCAATTTCTTCTTTTTCCACAATGTTTTCTTGAGTACAAAATAACAGGAACGTAAAATCCCGTATTTGAACAGGAAAGGGTTAACCCTTGTCATGCTGAATAAATTATGCTTCTAAGAATTGCATTAAGTCCAAAGGACTAAAAGCACTGATTGGCTTCATTCTGGGTTAATATTTCTTTTAAAAATTTATTTTTATTGGCAACTTTAGCTGACATATAATGTGCAGAGCGATCAATGTCTATAAATTCTAACAGACCAGGAATATTTCAGATTCAGTATGACAAGGGTTTATATATCACATGGGAAGACCTTTCTATGACTACCTAGTTTAAGTCCATCTTTCATTATAAATAGACTCAATACATGTGTATTTTTAATACATGTATTATGTTAAAATAAAAAATAAAGGTCTTGGATTTGATCAAGTGTTGAATCTTATTTAAGATGTTTGCTTTGAATTAAGTGTCAGTTCAATAGTTTGCTTTCCTTTATTTATGATAATGGGTGTAGGGGAGTTGTGTGGGTTTTACATGTATATTGGATTTAGGTGCATCATTTCATAATCATATGAGCCGTAATAAAGCTTTTCAATTCCAAATCATTCATTAGATTTGTTTGAATTGGATTTAAGGCCACTTTTAACCCGTTTCCACACTTCTGGATGCACTCAAGAACATCGATTGGGAAAACATTGTGTAAAATGAAAAAATTGCCTGTTACAAGCAATTTCTTCATTTTTCACAATGTTTTCTACCCAGAAAGATGAAAAAATTTAAACTTCATAAAGGTTGAAATGTTGTCTGCAACTCCTTTGAATTTGGACCAGTCTAAAATTTTGCCATCTTGTAATGGGCTAACAGTATTTCAGTCATATTGCAGCGGCTGGAACCCCTAACCATGGATTGCTGGTATGTTTAACACTAGTTCTACCACTACATCCTTTCCGAGGCTCCAGTTGCTCATTCCACTAAGGTTTACTATTATGTACTCATTGATGGTAGACAAATATTGGAAAGAATATTTGTGGCTGTAGGGATCTACCCCATGGACCCCATGACAAGGAGTCCTACGCTCTACCAGCTGCACTATGGTCACAGCCTAACCTTTCATTAGAATGTGATGCATTCCTACACCCTGTCTCAGAAAATAGACCTCAGGCTTAGAACTAAAGACACTCCATTATGGTACCTGTACAGTTATCCCATTCCCATGCAAGCCCTCCTTTTTATGTCCCTCAATCAAAAAGCTTTGGAAAACATTGTGGATAATGTAAAAATTGCTTGTATCAAACAATTTCTTCATTATCCACAATGTTTCTATCCCCCCCCCCCCCAAAAAAAAAAAATTAAATTCCATTAACTTCAAATTGTTTTCTGCAGCTTTTTTCAATTTGGACCAGTCTTAAATTTGTTGTGCGGGAATGGGTTATACAGAGAGATATATACGCTCTACAGCATGTTGCAGCAAGGGATGCATTTTTATCCTTTGTTCAACACTATAGGTTACAGCTTCTTAATCTGCTCCCATACAATCATTCAGATTAAGAAAAAGGCTTTGGAAAACATTGAGGATAATGAAAAAAAATGTTTGTGACAAGCAATTTCTTTAAAATCCACAATGCTTTCTACTGTAACCCTTGTCATGCTGAATTAAAAATCCTATACAGAATTGCTTCAAAATGAAAGGTCTGACAGCACTGGAAGGTCTAAATGAGGGTCATTATTTCTTCTGAAAATTGATTATTTAAACAACTAAAAGAGGACAAGCAGTAGGTGTAGACCAAGATCTGACTGCACTTATGTGCAGGCTGATCTTTGTCTATACCTCCTGCAAAACAGGAATATTCCGGGTTCTGTATGATAAGGGTTAAAGGACAAATACTTTTAAAATTCCTTCATTTGTAGCCCATTCCAACAAAACCCTGCTTTTTTGCATCCCTCTAGAAAAAAAATAGAAAACATTGTGGACAATGAAGATCATTGTCAACAGTGTTTTTTATCCCAAAAAACTAAAGGTTTCACATTTCCTAACTTTTAAACTGTGCTATAATTTTGACCAGTTTTAAATATTCTTGTTTGGTAATGAGTTAATTGTCCTCTGCAACTTCTTCAGTTTGGACCATCCTTAAATTTTGTCATCTGGTACTGGGTTGAAAATTGTACAAGGGATGAGTAATAATGTAGAGCAGAAACATATCTCTCTATTATACAGTTTTGGGGGAATGATTTGAAAGGAAGTTACTGTGAGACAGCTTTTTCAGAGCATTTGAACAAATGAATGCATCATATAATGATTGTGTTAAAAGAAGGAATTTACTGTCAGGAGCAATTGAGTCTTAACCCATTACCACATTTTTTTAGACTTTGTCCAAATTGAAAGAAGTATCAGATGGCATTTTTAATTTTTTTGGTCTTTTGGAGTAGAAAATACTGAGGATAATGAGATACAAGCAATTTCTTCACTTTCCACAATGTTTTATGTAGCCTTTTTCTTGAGGGGTGTCAAAGCGTCATTGAGTGGTAATGGGTTAATGCACAGTTTTTAGCTTGCCTACTTTGGGGAGCAAACTTGCCATAGCCTAGTTGTCATCTTTCTTTTCGTAGTTGTAACTGTTGTGCAAAGCCTTTAACATTTTACGACGATTCTGGTGAAACTTGTGGCCTCAGTATATTGTTGTTTGGCAAGCAAAATTTCATAACTATAGCTTTATTCAAGCTTTAAAAGTTACAATATTTTGCATGCCCAGTGATGATATATCACTGCTTACTTTCAAAAGAGCAACCTAATTATTATCATAAAGTGAGGTAACTCTTAATGCATTTTTGTAAGATTCATGCGTAATTTTAAAATTTGATATTTTTTCATCCACTTCAAAGCACCTAACAGCAAAGTTGGCATATATTGACCCATACTTGTTGAAAGGGTTTAAGAGGACGGAAGAAGTGAAACTAAGAAAAGGAAAAGGAAAAAGGATAAAACACTTGTCAAATTGTTGACACATTTTGTTGGTGTTAATAAGGTCAGTGGTCACTCAAGATGACCATGTTATCAAGATCTGAGAAATAAACTTAAAAATCTTTCTGCAACAGCCCAACCTAATTTATCGTCAAATAATACCGTAGAAATAATGCAGTAAATGGGGAAATTACTAGTTACATACAATTTCTTTTTTCCCAAAAGAGTTTTCTAACTGAACTCATATTTGTAACATTTTGATATTCCAACAATGGTTTCAGTGCATTTTTGCCTAAACGCTTCAAAATGAATTGTGTTGTGATGGGTTATTGTTGTGTTCATGATTTATACATATCAGCTCTGATGACATTCCACTGACCGTCAGACTGAATTGAATTTTTTGGTTGAGATGATAAATTTATGTTTATTTACCTATTTAAAGGTAAAACTCGTATTGATGTGCGAGGACTGGGTTACAGTTCACCTGGTTTGTTTGTATGACTTGTTAAGGTAAAAAACCCAGCATAATTTGTGTTGACGAATGGATATTGGAAATACTGTCACACACATATAGATTTATACGCAGGTACTGCTTCAGATGTCAATTGTGTAAAAAAATTTCATATGAATCTCTTTTGTTAAAGAATTTAAAGCTAGGAAATGAAATATTAACTAAAACTTCATTATATCTTTTTGAAGGTCTTGCTATTATTCTTAATTTTTTAAATATAATTTCCTGTTTCATTCTAATTTTTAGGGAAGTTTTAAGTACAAAAACCTTACCATAGCAACATATTTTCTCCATCAAGGATATTCTGTTTGTATTAATTGTGCTTTGAGAGAATAGTTTTTCGACCATTACCAAATGATAAAATTTTACATTGTTCCAAATTGAAAGAAGTTACAGACAAAAATATTTGGTTGCTGAATTTTCAAAAATGTTTGTCTTTTCAGTTTGAAACATCTTGGATAATGGAGGAATTCCTTTAAACAAGCAATTTCTTCATTTTTCCTCAATGTTAACCAACTTTTTTTAAGTGGGTGCCTCAAAAAGCATTTTTGTGTGAGATTGGGTAAATGGATAATAATTCCATTGAAAGTTACGTAATGAACTTGTTACAAGAATTTTTTTTAGACATGTTTACAGAGGTTGAAGACAAAATGGTGTTTGAATTGAAAAATAAGGTTGATAATGGCAGATATAAAAACTTTTCTGCTCTATATCCCTCCTACCAAGTAGGGTTAATGTGGGATTGTGTCCGCCATGCATGCATTCATCCACCCAATTGTCTGCCAGTCTCTTTTTTCTTTAAAAATCTTCTCCTCAGATACTGGCTGGATTTCAACCAAATTTTACAGGAATGAACCTTGGCTGACCCTATATCAGATTCCTTCAAAGATTTTTAATCAGATGAAAAGCATATCTTTTATGGACAATTTTCCATGTTATGATGCATAGTGGAAACTTAAAAATCTTTTTTTTAGAAACTGCTTCCTGGATTATTTTTTAATTTCACAGAAATGATCCTTCAGTGACCCTGTAGCAAAATCTTTGAGGAAAAAATGTTTTGATAGCCAATATGGCTTTTAAGGCAGGGGAGGGGAGGGGGTAGGGGTACCATAGCAAAACCACTAAAGGTTATCTCCTTAGACTGCATCAAAAGGAAATCATCAAATTTTATATGGACATTCATGGATACTTTTTGGATGACCTTTAACTAGATTTTTGTCGAATCCACTTGTGGTGAGCGAGACATAGTTGTCACTATGACAAGAAGGTGTATGTGCGTTAGTACGTAAGTTGATTCGCTAGTCCGTCCGAATTTGTCTGGACAATTACTAGGACATTTATTGATGGATTTCAAAATAACTTGAAAATTGTGCTTGTCCCAAGCATTTCTCCTACAATTATGTATGGATTTAAAATTAATTGGCACAGTTATTCTCCATCATGAGTAGATGTACCATCTGAAAATTTTTTTTGGATAGCTTCAAGTTCAAGGTCAAAGCTCAAGGTCAAACACTTAAATTGTGCTGATCTGGAGCATGATACCTACCAAACTTTGCGGGCTCAACAGCAGTTGTCCTGGGACAACCATCAAGTTTTAAAAATTTTTAATCAGTGAGAAAATTTCAGACTCTATTATGAACCTATTGAAAGAATTAGAATATAGGTTTTTGGACTCTAATTGAGCCCATAGAAAGAAGGGGCTATATTTCATTTTCCATGATGTTTTTCTTGAGGGTCAAAAAAAAAAGCTAGATCAATTTTGAATTGGTTAACCAGTAAATTAGGACCAATGTAGCAATACTGGATAAAAGGGTTTTTTAGCTCCATTGGCTGAAGGCCAGCGAGCTATTGTAATGGCACTGTTTCTATCATGTGTGCATCTGTCCTGTCTGTCAGTGTGTAAACTTTTTCTTGAAAGTCTTCACCTCAGAAAATGGGGATAAAATCTCAACCAAACTTGTTCCTCTTTCAGATTCCTTTGAATAGTAATACTCCATGTTAATTCATATTTATTTTAGTTTGATTGCGACAGAAGCTTCAGGCTTATAGTGTCACTCTCTAACGCTCAAAATCCAGCTATTTTCATATCCCTGAAAGAGAGGCAGTGGTTTAAACTCACTGCTACCTAATTTTACAGCTGGGTAGACTGGCCATTAAGTGTCTTGCCCATGAACACACCCGGTGTCAGTGGGACTCAAACCCGTGACCTTCAGATCACGACTCAAGCACCTATAGCCATCGAGGCAGTCAACCATGGAAATCCTGTAAAAATCTTAGGTTTAGGTTTTTCTTTTTCATATATGTTCCTTGCCTCATGGTCTATCTAATTCTAAAATTATTTGGATTTGTCAAAAAAAAAAAAAAAAAAGGACTTTGTGGGAGGGTTTTTTTTCCTTGCATAGCATAAATGCATTATTGTATCGTATTTAGGTAAATGTGGAAGAGACACGTATATTTTGTAAAATAGTTAAATTGGTAAATTCCGTCCATTGTGTCTTACTTCTTAGTAGGTGTTGTTGAAAGTGACTTGTACAGTTGGTTGAGGATAGAAAAAATTAGTATTTAACCCATAGCCAGACAACAAATTTTGGTCTAGTCCTAATGGAAAAATGTTGCAGGAGACAATTTAAGTTCATTAAACTTCAAAAACTTTGTAGAAAATGAAAGAAAGAGTGCCAGAGCTTTTATGGGCAGGGCCTTTTTTCCCATATATGGTAAATACATATAGTTGTTTTATTATGTTCAATTTATGGTGTAAGAAAGACAACTTACTAATTGGAAAAATTGACATGCAAATCAATTAAGTCCCTTATACCTCATGTAAAGACTTGTTCATATTACATGCAGTTGGTTGATTACCAAAATAAATTAAAGCAAATTTGGTCAATAGAATAAATTGGGATGAGCTTATTTAACCCATCAATAGATACAAAAATCTAATAATTAAAATTTTGAAATTGAATGAATTTATAGTTAAAATTTTGCAAATGAATGAAGCAACAAATAGCAATTTAAACTTATGAAATTTCAAAAATGTTTGTTTTATGAGTAAAGAACATCATGGAAAATGAATTTCACCATTATTTTGGACATATTTCAGCCAGTGGAGAGACACATGCCCTGTTTGGCCTCTTGTTTTTAAAGTTTCCTCCTTGAATAGCACTTCTACATTGTCAAGGTGCTGGATGGGAGGTTATGTTAGCTTTGTGGTAGTTATACTTTTGTACAAAATTTAATATTAGGAAAGTCCATTGTGAATATTCATGTGACAACAGCTCAAATGGGAATTTAAACTTCCAAGTTGCAACTAGACATAATTAGTCTAAACCCTCTCCCAAGTTACCATTTTGTTTTTTCTTTAAAATAGTTGTTGAATAACCCTGATACATAACCTGTGTATACAAAAATAAATAATGAAATGAATACATTTTAGAAACAGAGCATGTCTATTCATTTAAGCCCCAATTCTGTAGAGGGTTGGAAATTAATCTATAACATTCCATCTAAACATTCCATCAAATATTGGTATCCATTTATTAATAAATGTTGATATATCCTGTAAATGCTGTTAAACAATACAAATACAATACAATACAAACATTTTAATTGCAATTAAATGTGCTATTTGCACACATAGCAATATACAAGTTACAAACAATACGAAATTCAACATGATGTAGGAGAAAAGTGAGTGAAGAAACTATATTTATTACCTATTACTTGTTATAATTTCTATTTGTCTTAAATTATTAGCCTCAAATATAAATTTTGCCAAGTTAAAAATGATTTTCTTGTTTTTAGAAGACATAAGGTTTGCAAACTTATTGAGATTAGGCCATCTACAAAAATAAGGCTTTATATACTGAATGCGGATGTTGTGGTAAAAAGGACAAACTAGTAAAAAGTGAAATTCACTTTCAACAGAATTCTGATTACATAATTTACAAATTCTATCTTTATAAGGTACATTTTGATATCTTCCTTTTTCAATTTCTAAATCGTGGGATGCTATTCTAAAACGAGAAAGGGCAGTTTTTAATTTTTTATCAGATATGAAGCTTAAATAGGATTCTTGTACGAATGAGTGCTTGAACATACTGTAATATTTTAGACGAGATGAGTTGTTAATGTCAGAGTACCATGATTGATAATATTGGTCAAATATTCGCTGTTTAATGAGACTGAAATTTATTGTTTCTTGTCTTTGATTGATCCACATATCGTGAAAACCTAGTGATTCCAGGAGCTTTTTGAGATGAAACGCCCAATTTAGATTATTATAGGTGTGATTTTTATTTGCGTCATCTTTTTGCATATTAAAAACTAGTTTAACAACACTCTTTTCTGGAAGATGTAGGATTTTAATCCAGTAGCGAATCATATTACATTTGCGAATAACATTTAAGGGAACTCTTCCTACTTCGCCATAGATACTGGACAAATTTGTAGATTTTCTGACCATTAAAATTTTACGAATGAATTTTGAATGTATTTGCTCTATGTCTAGGCCTGCACTATAAGACCATATTTCTGAAGCATAATGCATTACTGGAAGAACCAAAGAATCAAATAAAAAGCATTTTTTCCCAATACTAAAGTCAAATGAATTGAATATAGACAATAGACCTGTGATTAATGTTTTACCTCTACTGCTATATTTCGATATTCCAGTTTCAATTTCATCAAAATAATCAAAATCAGACCTTGAATGTAAAGATGAACTAATTGGTGGTATATAGCAAAGACAAATGAACACGTCTTCAGAAAAGTTAAACACACTAGAATTGATTTTTAACCATAGAATACCTTGATTATATTTTTCCACAATGTTTATCTTATTTTTCAAATTTGATCTATAGTAAACTGATAGACCTCCACTATATCGGCCTTTTTTAGTACCATGTTTCTTGTTCCCAGGAAGGTGATAACTACTGTAATTGTTAATTTCTAAATTTGTTTTTTGTTTACCTATCCAAGTTTCAGTCAAAAGTATTAAATCGTAATTCTGTATTTGTTGTATAAAATCTGGATCTGAAAGTTTTCTACAAAGACCATTAACATTCCACGATATTATGTGCAGTTTCTCATCACTTCCCTATTTGGTTACCTCTTCAAATCGACCGCCTGGATGGTGTTGAACCATGAGTCTGGAACCAGCCCATCTAACCTTTTTACCTGCTGCTTTTTCCCTGTCCATTACGCTATACATTTCACTCCTTTTTTGAAGGACGGATTTTGTTTGCTGTATACCTACTCTTTGGTTTAAAGACTTCAGCTCTCCATCAAATTCTAAAGCTCTTTGTCTGACGATTTCCCTCTCTTTATTATAGTGAAACTTTGCAACTACAGGCCTTGGTTTTGAAAGTTTCGGTTTTCCTATTCTGTGTACCCTATCAAGTGTGATTTCCTCATGGATATTTAATTTTTCTTTTATGAAAGTGATCACTATATTTTCACAATTTTCACCTTCTTTTTCAGGTAAGCCGTGAAATAATAGGTTCTCCCTCATACTCCTGAATTCAATCTCATCTGTTTTTTCCATCAATGTTTCAGTTTTTGTTTCAATTGTATTTAAGACATCATCAAATTTGGAGACTTTATCTGTAAGAGTTTCTAACTCGGATTTATTTGTTTTTGTTAGCACTTTAGAATCTTCAAATTCTTTATTAATTAGCTTTTGACTGTCTTCAACTTCAGCAACCCGGCTTTCTAAATCATTTACTTGTTTTTCTAGTTTTCCAACTTTCAAATGTATACTTTCTACTGTTTTTTCGATTTTATCAATTTTGGATACCGACACTTTGATAGCTCTAATATCCTCGATAAGTTCTAGTGCCCACTGTGGCGGTACATTACTGAAGGGGGGTGGGGGTGGTGATTGTAAAGCTTGCATATACGGACCAGGATAACTTGGCTGAGGATAAGTCATGTTTGAAGCCGACGTTGTATACGGATAATTCGAGATTTGGTGCGATTGAATAAATGAGCCGGATAGATCGTCTGTTGAAGCTAAGCAAGCACTTGGTTTAAATCGTTTGTTTTGAGCAGAGTTGTCGGTATTTACAACGTTTGTTGACAAACTATTTTTAGTCACTGATTCCGAACCTGTTTGACCAGTTAAATGTGAAGAATGTCCGCTTACGTTATCTAATGGTGATGTGGCAGTTCGTTTTCCATCTGATTTACCATCATTTTCGGTTGTTTTTCCTCTATTTTTCTTCTTCGTCATTTACCTTAGATGTTTTCTCACCAATAGACACCAAAAGTTGATAAGGAAGATGCTTGTTTGTAGTAAAAATTCGATTTTTTGTAGAGCCATCTAACCCACGTAAACTCTACCTACATCACGTGATATCATAGGTTAATTAGAGCATAGCTAATGGACATCACTGATAAAAGGATACATAAATGTAAATAACACATGCTTTATTTGTTGACTTGAATAAGTGCATCAAAGTAGCCTAACTTATTGCCAGACGACATAATATAAGAACTGATAAAAAAGACCTTGCTGACATCTTAAAAGGAGTTAAGTTTGAAAAAAGGAGGAAAAATCATCAAAGATTGTGGGATAAGGAGAATTGCTTATTACTAGAAATTCACTGTTTTCATCACAATTTCTTTTTATACTGGAAAAATGATGGAATGGATTCTTATTGGTTCAACTAGAATGATAACAGAATTCTAAGGCTATAGAACCAACAAAATTCTAAGCTAAAAGAACCTACACTCTTTCTTGCAAGTCTGAAATTTTATCAAAGGGAGGTAACAAATCCATTATAACCTGACTAACAGTTGTTTTTCTTTGTCTGAACCTAAATGAATGAAAATGCTGCTATGGTAAGCTTTAAAAAAGGGCAATGAATAAATGAAGTCATGAAAAAAATTCAAAAGTTTATTTGGATTAATTTTTATGTTAGAAAGAGTAAGCGATACACAGTAATACAAATCTGATTTACATACAGGAAATATGATAGTCTGTTCTCATGTTGTTCTCACTTCTGAAAACTATGTGACCGCCTAGCTCTGCCATGTAAGTTTCTGAGTGATACCATTCTATACAGCTATTTAGAATATCTGTGAACACTTTATTTGCCAAGCATAAGGGTATCAGTCAGAAACTCCTCTACTATAGACAAAGGTCTGGATTACAGGGGGTATCGCTACTCTAAAATTATAATTCATTTTATAGCCTATGTTTTGGGTACTCATTTTAATCGTCTTGATGAGAAGATTACAATGAGTACCAACATTATAGGGTTTAGGGAAATATGAGTTCAAGTCTTAAATCTGAAATCCAAATAAACCCCTTCATCTGTAACTTTTTCATAGTTCTCATTGTAAATTACTTTATTTCGTTGTACCCAAATCTGAAGCAGATACCTATGAAACCTTTTTCCTGCTATCTTAAATCCAACTTAGTTGCCTACAGCTGTAAAAAAATAAACCCAACATTACACAAAACATTATAAACTGAGATCATTGTGCAGACTGATCTTAAACTATCTATTAGAAAATGAGCTTGTGCATGACATTTCCAGCAGTCTGAAAATGTGTGATAAATAATTCAAGTTTCTAGTTATATCTGTCAAGATTCAAGTGTATTGATTGGCTGAATTTTTTTGGCATATGTCCTTGAACAAATTGTTGAGACTGCTACTATTTTGTCTGCTTATGTTCAAAGTAGATCCAGAAAATTGTACTCCAAACTAGTAAAATATTTGATTTGGTTTACTTGATGGCCTTAAATTGTAAGAAAAGGAGAGAATATTTTTTGTTTTCAACGAGGTATGAAGCCAAAAATATAATATGACTATTGTATGAATCAACTTTATGTATTTATACAATGTGCTTAAGTTGTAGGGGTTCATACCTCTATGAAAACAAAAAAAGTTCTCTTCATTTCTTAGAAAAAAATGTGGTAGATCAGTCTATGCATCCATACTTTCTAATCTGAGTCCTCACTAAGCTGCATATAGATAACTACTGACTCAAGGTTTCTTTTAATGATCATCAAAAATTCCACTATATGAATGTCCAGGCTGCTCAATGTCTACGCTCTTTGCACATGTGAAATATTAGAAATGTCATGCACAGTCTCGTAGAAAGGGAGTAGGAGAAGGGTTGAAACTATTTCTTGAAAACACTCAGGTGACCTTGAACAAGAATGACTTCGAATGGCCTTAGGTCTGCGCCCTTGTCGGACTGGCCAGCACGGTCAAGGACTTCATACAATAAGATGACCCACTTCAGTGACCTTGACAGTCTCTCACTTCCATCAGGTAATCAAATTTGCTTGTTTTTATATTGTAGAATATACACTTGTGAAAGGGAGGTAATGTTTCTGAGACCAGGATAAGAAAAATTGTCAATTCTGTAAAATGAAATTGAAACTTGCAATTTTTCATTTCATTCAATGTTTTCTACCAAGAATGTTGAGAAACCTTAAATTTCATACAGTATAAGTTGTTGTCTGCAACCCCTTTACATTTTGAATGGTCTTAAATCTTGTCGTTTGGGAATGGGTTTACTTTCAATTTAAAGCCCCTTTGTTTGCAATTTGTGTCCCCATTTAATATGGGCTGGTGAAAAATTGTTGGTTAAGCCAAATCTTTTACTGCACAGTCCGCTTTTTGAATAGAGACCTTAATCCCATTTAGGTGTAGCTATGAAATTTTATGAAGTACATTGCTTTTACTTAGTTTAGAACACTCGTAATGACGTAAATAGTTTTGAAATAGTGTTGGAATTTTGTTAGAATAAATTGAGATGAAATAAACGCTTAAAATAAAACAAAAGCACCGCCTATGGGTAAATGATGCTGGAAGATGAAAAGAGGAGAGGTTGGGCAAAACATTGTTAATGGTTATTCCCCTTGATAGTATAAATAAATTGCTCTTGATAGTGAACTCATATTCCAAGGTTCTATTGGAAAACATATCGCAAAATAGCAAGGTTCTCACAGGACCATCACAATGCTGACAACAAGACTATTCAAATGCCTGTGTTCTCCTCAAACTGCAAACCTACTGAAAGAACTCCACTGGATATAAGAATTCTGATAGTTCCATTATTTTAACTGTTGTCACGCTGAATATAATATTTATCTGAATTTGCATTATAATCAAAGGCCTGAAAGCACTGGAAGCACTAGTTAAGGGTCAACATTAATTCTGAAAATTAAATTTATAATCAACTCTGGGTTGAATGAATAAAACAAGAGGTTTAGACTAAGATCAGACTGAACATATGTGTAGGCTGATCTTTGTCTTTACCTCCTGCCAACGCAGGAATTTTCCGGGTTTAGCATGACAAAGGCAAAGTTTAGAAAATTGGGTTTAACTTTTTTGAAAGATTCAGGTCGCAAATTGAATTATTTCTTCATGTAGTCCCTTTCTCTTGAAATCCTTAAGAAGCTGGAGTTATGAGGTTATAGTAGCCCAAAGAATACAATTACAAAATCATTAAATACTCGAATTACTTAAAAACAATGGAGACCCGAGACACTTAGTGTCAGTATATTCTTCATCTGCACATTGAAATCCATCTTACCGAAACATCCATGATGTTCAATCCAGCACCAATATTTAGCGGACATTCATTTTGCTGGATAGTGGACATTCATTTTGCTGGAAATGCCAGCTATTACATTGTATGTTCTGAAATAAAAGACCTTGTACAGGATCTGAAATAGAAGTTGATTAAATGTAACTTAAATTTTTGATAGTTTTTTTTAGTCAAATTTTCATAAGACCTCCTTATGGTACAACCATTTCTACAAAGTTTGAAGAGAATCTGTTTAAAACTGGACTCTAGTGCGTAAATGAGATTTCATAGATTAAATTTTAATTAGGCCCCTTTTCCTGCGTTTCTTGACAGATCTGACCCAATTTCAAAAGGAACAATCATGAGTCGAAAAAAAATCTTTAAAAAGGCTCATGTGACTTGATACTTTGTAAGTGTTTGTCTCTACAATATCTCTGTACTAGGAACAAATTTGGGTCACATGGACTCAAAAACTAGTGTATTGGTCCAATCTTAGAATCAAAGTACTGAAAGTCCCGAGGGCGGTTTTGCTGGCTTATCAGTAACGGCACTCAATAATGCCAACATGTATCATCAAGACGTGTAAATAAATCATACACCTAAGTGGGATGAGCAGCTGGATGCTCGATAAGGATGTAGTGGTAATACTGGTTTGAGAACTACCAGGAATCCATCGTTAGGAGCTCCAGACGCCCCGATATAGCCGAAATGCTATGAAAATATGCGTTAAAACCTCTTTCAATTAATCATTTAAATTACCCTTTTACTGTTTACCGAAATCGCTATTTCAATTCAATCACGTTTTCTCTAATATAATTTCATCAGTGCGTGAAATTTGTGATTGTGTGGTAAAAGGTTAAATGATAAAAGTTGAAGCAATCAAAGCTTTCATTCAATTCTTTTTGCTTTGAGCATATTATTATTACAATTAGTACAGTACTACATGTTTGTTTCAAAGATATAGTCGAATTCAAGAGGTAAAAGGGTGTTGCACATTATATCAAGTGATTCTGGATGACTGAGAAATTAACCCTTTCCTGTACAATTCATTATTTTTAGCTCAGCTTTTTGGAGAAAACCCAAGATATTACCATAGCCTTGGTTTGTCGTCATCGTTGTTGTCGTAGTAATCGTTGTGCAAACACTTTGACATTTTGTGATTTCTCTGGTTCTACTAAAGGCATTCACTTGAAACTAAGCACACTTGTTCACTATCAAAAGAGCAACCTATACTATCAAGGGGGATAACTCTAGTTGCATTTTGTCAACTATCCAGCACCCAATAGCTGAATGTAGGCACCCATAGGCGGTGTTCTTGTTACACCCTGTGATATTATGCTTGAAAAATTATTGTGGAAAAAGAAAAAAATACTTGTTAAAAGTAATTTATTATTTTCACACAAAATTTCCTATCATATAGAATGGTAGCTTTTTAATTGTACCAACTTTATAATGTTGTCTGCTACTTCTTTGAATTTGGACAAGTCAAACATTTTTTAAATAAGTGAAGGATTAAGGAGTTATAGCCCTTTGATAAAATTTCTTGGCTTTATTTTTGTGAAACTCCTGGTCCTGATTCTTACAGACTTTAACCTGTCTATCTTTAACCATTTCCTGTTCAATCCCAGGTTTTTGCATCCCTGTGATTTTACAACAGAGAAAATATTGCAGAAAAAAAGAAATTGCTTGTAACAAGCAATTTCTTCTGTTTCAACAATATCTTCTACCCTACTTCAAATTAAATCCACTTTAAATTTTCATCTGCAAAACCTTTGACTTTGGACAGGTCTAAAATTTGAAAAAAAAACGGCAAAGGGTTAACACAGCTCTAGGAGAGTGATTTCAGAACTTGCTTAACAGCAGTTGGGAGTCTGAGAGTGTAAGTAATAAAGTACTGATGCAGCCAGAAAACATCATTTATTGCTGTGAATGACAAAAATTGAATAGGCTTGCTCAACCAATTCCTACACAATCCCTCTTTTTTACACCCCTCAAGAATAGAGTTTAGGGAAGCATTGTGGAAAATAAAGAAATCGCTTGTTATAAGCAATTTCTTCATTACCCACAATGTTTTCTACCCCAAATGACAAAGAGTTTTAAAATTTCATCAACAATAAATTGATGCCTGCAATTTCTTTAATTTGGACCATTTTAAAATTTATCATCTGATAATTGGTTAACCAATTACCAGATAGGGCAACTTTTTAGACTGGTCCAAATTCAGAGAAGTTGCAGACCAGATTTTGAAATCTTTTAGAAGTCTTTTGTGATAGAGAAGAGAACATTGTTAGAAAGAGAAGAGAACATTGTTAGAAATGAGGAAATCCCTTATTACAAGAGTTTTCAATGCCGTTTTCTTGAGGGTTGTAAAAAGGTTGGGTTGTGTAATAAACTATTAGGATAAGTTTGGTCTAGCTATACCATAGCTAAAAGGCATTCATGTCAATATTGATATTTGGTAAAGCGATCTATCAAACTGAATTATTAATATAGGTAAGGGTGAAGTAGGAAATTATTCAGGTGCATCAATTGAAAAATACATCCAGGGTTGGATGTTCAAAACCAGCCGTGTTTACAAAAATTACAAAATTCATGTGATGGACTATCAATGTTGTGTAATGTGATATATTTATCAGGAACAACTTGTGGATTTGATTAACTATGTCTTCCCAAGACAAGGATCATCTTGTAAAACATGATGTTATTACAATAGGTTTGTAATTTTGATGCAGACAACATACATTAGAGTTTGTTTTAATACCCCACCCCAATCATATGACTGGTAAACCCTTGGTACCAGTCCACTGACGTTTTTCTTCAGCACCAATCTATATATACTTAAGTTTACCCTTGTCATGCTGATCCTCGAATATTCCTGTTTAGACAGGAGGTATAGTCAAAGGTCAGGCTGCTCATATGTGCAGTCTGATCTTAGTCTACACCACCTGCTTATGGATTTTAAGCAGCATTCGTTTATAATTGATTTTCAAAAGAAACAAGAACCATCTATAAGGGCTTCCAGTGCTTTCAGTGCTTTGATTTAAGGCATTCCTGGAAAAAGGTATTATTCAGCATGACAGGGATTAATCCTTTGCCACACAATGACCCTTTTTGATGCCCTGAAGAAATACAATCATGGAAAATTTTGTGGGAAAGGAGATATTGCTTTTAGTTTTCCAATTTGAAATATCGTCTACAACTTCTTAAAAATATTAGACCAATCTAAAATCTTGTTGTCTGGTAATAGTTTAACCCATTACCAGGTGACAAAATTTTAGACTGGACAAATTTCAAAGAGTTGCAGTAGACAAATTAAAGCTTATATTGAAAAATTAGTTAAAAATATTCTATTTAATAGAGTAGAAAACATTTTGAGAAAGTAACTTGTAACAAGCATTTCCTATTTTCCCCAAAATTCTTTGCATCATAATTCGTGAGAAACATTAAATTGAAGAATCATAGTCTAAACTCTAAGCAAGCAGCAAAATTTGAATTGTGGTTTTAAAAAAAAGAGGCAAAAGAAAATCTCTTTATGGGCATGAATAAGGGACTGAGCTGTACTGACAAAAGTAAGAAAATGTGTGCTTTTCTGAAGTACTTGTACTGATATTTACATTACTCTTATATTTTGTATATTATGTAATTAGTTGAAGTAACAGGCCCACATGGAGGACTGTGCAACCATTGAAATAAAGTCTTTATTATGCCCCCACAAAACCAATGTTTTCAGGGGGGGGGGTGTAATTACTGGAATCATCCTGTCTATCCGTCTGTCTGTCTGTGTACAAAATACTACCTATTTCCAACAGTTTACCTTCAATACCTTTAAACTTTATACAAAGATTAACCCTTTCCGTTTTTCAAAATTTTAGACTTGTCCAAATTCAAAGAAGTTGAAGACAACAATTTACAGTTGATGAAATTTGTAAAATATTTGTCTTTGTGGGTAGAAAACAATGTGGATAATGAAGAAATTGCTTGTAGCAATTCATTCTCCACAATTTTCCAATATTATTGAGGGGCATTTAAAAGCGTCACTGTGTGGGAATGGGCTAACCACATGTTGAAGTTTTTGCTAGATGCAATTTTGAAGTCTTAATTCCGCCTAGTTCAAGAATTATCTACCCTTGAACTAAGACATTATTTATACTTTGTAGACATATACAGCTAATTATACTACCAATTTTGTCCTTTCTAGAAGCAAAGTCAGTAGCTGTGTGCTTGTATTGTTAAAGCTCACATTACACTGAAAGCACTTGCAGTATTAAGTCACATACTATGATAAATGTTATTATGAATTGCCTTAACAAGTACATGTATAATCCAATGGCAATAATGTGTCACCTGACCGAGACTTGCATCTTTGTTGATCAACCCATTCCCACACAATAATGCTTTTTGACAACCCTCAGGAAAAACAATTTGGAAAACATTGTGTGAAATGAAATATTGATAAAAGAAGCAACAGAGCCAATAGACTATAACTCAAAGTCTATGAAAATATAGATTTTTTTGCTCAGCTGTTTTTGGAGAAACCTAAGGTTTTGCTATAGCCTTAGTGTCATCGTTGTTGTTGTTGTCCTCCTGCGAAAACATTGACATTTTGTGATATCTCTGGTTCTACTAAAGGCATTCACTTGAAACTTGGCACACTTGTTCACTATCAGTGAACCTTTACTATCAAGGGGGGATAACTCTAGATGCACTTTGTCCACTATCCAGCACCCAACGGCCGAGTGTAGGCACCCGTAGGCGGTGCTCTTGTTGCAACTTTTTGGTTTGAAAACATTGTGGAAAATAAAGAAAGTGCTTAAGTCAACCAATTTCTTCATTTTACACAATGGTTTCCCAAATGTTTTTCTTCAGGGGCATCAAAAAGGGTCATTGGGTGGGAATGGGTTAATAAGTAGTCAAAAGACCACTCATTGCATATAAAACAACAAAGTTGCTATTGTTATGATTTTAAAGGTTTTTGTTAGTAAATAATAGACATTTTATACCAGTGAACTATAAAACATACCAGGATGTGTAAGGAATAGGAAAAATTGATGGGTTAGCGTGAAACAGTTGTAACTGCATATTTACAACCGTTTTGTGCTGACCCATTAAAACGGGTTGTCATTGTTCACCCGTTACCACTCTATCTCTGATTTTTAGTTCACCTGAGCACAACATTCTCAAGGTGAGCTATTATGATCGGTAATTGTCTGGCATCCAGCTGTCAGTCCGTCCATAAATAAATATTAACAAATCTTCTCCTCCCAAACCATAAGGCCTAGAGCTTTGATATTTTGTACATATCATCACCTATTGACCCTCTACCAAAATACTTCAAAGAATTACTGTCCTTTTAAAATTAATCCTTTTCTGTGTGATTCCTGATTTTACAAATGAAATCTTTAAAAATCTGTTCCTCCAAAGCCACAAGGCCTAGAGCTTTGATATTTGGTACATATCATCACCAATTGACCCTGTACCAAATTATTTCAAAGAATTATGGGACTCTGAAAATTAGCCCTTTCTGTCCGATCCCTAATTTAAGAAAGGAATAAAGAAGGAAATCTTTGAAAATCTTCTTCTCCCAAACCATAAGGCTTAGAGCTTTTATATTTGGTATGTATCATCACCTATTGAACCTCTACCAAAATGCTTCAAAGAATTACCATTCTCTGAAATTAGCCCTTTTCTGTCTGATCCCTGATTTTACAAAGGAATAAAAAAGGAAATCTTTGAAAATCTTCTTCACCCAAACCATAAGTGTTAGAGCTTTATATTTGGTATGTATAATCATCTATAATGACTCTCTAACAAAATACAGTACTTCAAAGAATTACCCTTATCTGAAAATTAGCCCTTTTCTGTTGGTTCCCTGATTTTTCAAAAGAATAAAGAAGGAAATCTTTGGAAATCTTCTTCTCCCAAACCATAAGGCTTCGAGCTTTTATATTTGGTACATATCATCAGCTATTGACCCTTTACCAAAACACTTCAAAGAATAACTTTATTCTGAAAATATGCCCTTTTCTGTGTGATCCATGATTTTACAAAGGAATACAGAAGGAAACCCTTGCAAGCTTTCTTCTCCTAAATGATTAGGCCTAGAGCTTTGATATTTGTTACATACCATCAGCCATTGACCCCCCAATTACTTTAAAAGAAAAACTGTATTCTGAAAATTAGCTATTTTCTTTGCAATCCCTAATTTTAGGTAGGAATAAAGATATCTGAAAACCTTCTAGCTTTGATATTTGGTATGTATTGATGTCTATACTTCAAAACATTACCATATTCAGGAAATTAGCGCTATATGGTAGGATTATCAATATACCTAGGATTAAAAGAGAAAATCCTTAAACACCTTCTCCAAAATAATTAAACAAAGGGCTTTGCCATTTTGTTTATGTCATAAAGCCATGAACCATCATACTCAGGGGAGCAATTTAGGACCATCATGGTCCCCTTATTACTTGTAGGATGTAATAAAAGAGGGCAATTTCTTCCTTTTTTACAATGTTTTGTTGAATACTGGAATCTGTCTGTTTGTCCTTCTGCATGTGTACAAAATTTCTAATAATTTAGTGTCACGACCTCCTCCTCTAATTTTGGTTCAAAAGTAATTAAATTTTATACATCACATGTGAAAGTTTTGCAACACACTTTTTTGATGTCTCAATTCCCAATGGTAGAGAATGATTTTCCCTTGAATTTGGACTCTTTTTCATAAACAATACTCTAAAGCGGGTATAATAAATCCCCTCCTGTGACAAGTTCTAGTTTCTTGAGGGTCATGAAAAAAGAAGAGAAAGGGTTATATTCATGCTGTTGGAGCACTACTGGTGCTGAAGCACTAACAGTTGAAATTGTCTCTGTGTGTCAGTTTCCAGTATGAATGGGACTTCTTTGAATGTTCTGGAGTGAAATTTTGGTATTGGAAGGATTATCACATTCCTTCACAAAAAAAGATGAAGTATTTTTCAGTGAGTGGGTGGAGAGGTTTATTAAGATAAGCCTAATACAAATATTGAAATGAGAATTAAAAAGTAAATTTGATTTTGACCTCAATCAAGCCTTAAACATACTGTAAAAAAATAAATTTTCTCTCTTCAAGCAAATGTGCCTGTCAGATGAAAAGATTTTACTTGTCAATTACAATTTGACTTTCTGACTTCTGAAATATTTGGGAGAGAAATTGCATTGGCTAACAATCATCTTCTTCTCTTCCAAAATATTCTTCAAACCTTTGAGTATTCAATTAAGGGCTCTCTTCTTATAATATTTGATAAATGTTTTTGTTAAAATTTTACATATTTACAAAACATTAAAATCATGAATCATACCTTTGACAAACATTCTGTAGGTAACGACTGAAAAGTAGTCAAGCAAAACATTGAATATCTTTCACATTACAATATTATACCCATCACTAGTTTCGTACACATTTTACCCATTCTCACACAATGATGCTTTTTGAAACCCAAAGAAAAAAAGCTTTGGAAAACATTGTAGGAAATGATCAAATTGCTTGTTACAAGCAATTTCTTCATTATCCACACTGTTTTCTACCCCAAAACTCCAAATATCTAAAATTTCATCAACATAAATTTGTTGTCTGCAATTTCTTTGAATTTGGATCAGTCTGAAATGTTGTCGTCTAGTATTGGGTTAATGATATTTCTAAATGCATTATACTGAAGCTGTTTTCCTCAAAATAAGCTCACAAGGAGCTGAATTTATGCTATTTAAATTTGAACAAAACGGTTATGTGGACTTAGTTTAATTGCAAACATCTTGTCTAGTTTTCTATCTATGACCAAAAAAAATCTAATATACCAGGCATTAGCTTGCCTATGTTATGGAGGCACATGGCACTTGTTTTATAATACACAGAATTTAGTTTGACATCAATAAGGTGGGGTCCCAGAGACTTAGCAGTTGGTGTCATAAGGGTTTTAGGTTTAAGGGGTCTCAGTTGCAAGTGTTGACTGTTTTCTTTAAATCTCTTCATGTTTTTAATAAAGCAATATTATAGGTATTGCTATTGCTATTGCTTAGTCCTTCTTGGAATGAACTTCAGAAAAGAATGGAAGACGGTAAAAAAACAGTCTTTACTTCTTTTCTGAAGTTCATACCCAGACAATTTTGAGAGTCCTGGTTACTTATTTGGCAGTCTCAGACTGGCAAAACCCGCATCTGTTGAAGCATTGATAATCAAGAAGTATTTGATATTTAGAAACATAAAAAATTCAAATGTAAGAATATAACTTTTGTCCAGTGTATTTCTTTGATTTAAACCATTACCAAATAATATATTAGACTTGTTCAACATGAAAGAAGTTGCAGATGACAATTTTCATTTGAAAAATTGTTTTGGGTGGAAAACATTGTGGAAAATGAAGATATTGCTTGTAACAAGCTATTTCTTCATTGTCCACTGTATTTTCCAAAGTTTTGCCTTGTGGGCGTGAAAAAGCATCATTGTGTGGGAATAGATTAAAACAATGTTATCTAAAAGAAAAAATATACTTTTGTTTTTGCAGATGACGGTCAAAATGGACAAACAGTATCAAGCAGTCTAGTTGGCCCGGATGGTGTCAAGCTAAAGGTAAGGATAAAGATATGATGAGCATTGTTGTGAAATATTTTATCTATCATCCTAATAACCTGACATAGTTTAACATCAGGTCAAGTTGAAAAGATTGAAGTAGACAAAGTAAGTGTTAATCAATTGATGGGTTTAAACTCATTCCCACACAATGACGCTTTTTGATGCCCTAGGAAAAAAAGCTTTGGAAAAAATTGTGGACATGGAAGAAATTGCTTGTTACAACCAATTTCTCCATTATCCACAACGTTTTTACCCTAAAAGTAAAAAGAGTAAAAAAATTTCATCACTTAAAGTTTGTTGATTTCCACTTCTTTAAATTTGGATTAGTCTTAAATTTTGTGGTCTGGTTATGGGTTAATCCATTACCACATGACAAATTTTAGACTGGTCTAAATTGAAAGAAATTGTGGACAACAATTTCAGTTGGTGAAATACGAAAAAATCTTTGTTAATTGCTTCATTTCCACAATGTTTGCCAAAGGTTTTTTCTATGGGCTTATGAAAAAATAGGATTGTGTGGGAAGGGGTAAACCCTTTCTAAAGTTATCAGATTCTCATGGTTCTCTGTTCAACTAGATAACAGGAAAACATTGTACAAAAAAGCAGATGTTGTTAAGAATAACCAGTTTATCTATTTCCTATTATGTTTTAGCTCCCCTCTGTTCAGAAACCCCTAGATATTGATACAACCTTGGTTTCATTGTGATTGTGTTCTTACTAGAGATATTAATCTGAAATTTTGAATGTATGTTTACTATTGCAATCAATACTTACAAGGGAGATAAATTAATTTTTTCAATGAAATATACTGCTTTTTGACTGAATGGTTTTATTTGTCTCCAGCACTAAGCAGTCCAGTGTAGACTGCTCTTGTGTATCTGACAAGATATTTTCCTTTTTACACAACTTTGAAAGCTCCTTATTTGAAACTGTCTAGTCTGGTTGAAGGTTAACCCATTACTTATAAAAAGCAATTTCTTCATTATCCACAATGTTTTCTACCCAAAAAGAAAAAAAAAAGTTTTAAATTCCATCAACTAAGAACTGTCGTCTACATCTTCTTTCAATTTGGACCATTCTAAAATTTTGTCTTGGTAATAGGTTAAGGACTGTTTGACCTGATGAGTTTAGTAATGTTGGTGATGTCTGACAATATTTGCCAAACAGGTATAGCAATTATCCAAGTACAAGACTATCTAGCCTTTTGACTCTTTGTGACAACAAGCAGTTTCCCCTAATTTTTTCAAAATGTTTTGAGCACAGTTGCCTGCAACTTTTCTTCTCTTTTTTTCTAATTTGAACCAGTCCAAAATTTTGTTGTCTTGTATTGGTTAACCCATTACCAGATGAAAAAATTCTAGACTGGTCCAAACTGAAAGACAACAAATTGTAGTGGATAGAATTTAAAAGTTCTCCTGTCTTTTTGTGGAAAACATTTTGGATAATAAAGAAAATGCTTGTAATTTAGTAAAAGAACTTGCTTAATTTTGCCTTTTATCAGTGATTGTTATAGACTCAGTAATTGACCTAAAAAGGGGGGGGGGGTAAATGATGGACAATGCTTTAACCCATTACCACAAGTCAACATTTTAGGCTCATCCAAATTGAAAGGAGTTGCAGGTGACAAATTAAAGTTTAGGAAATTTTTTATTTTCACCTTTCTGGGGAGAAAACATTGTGGAAAATGAAGAAATTGCTTGTCCCAAGCAATTTCTTCATTTTACACAATGATTTTCCAATTGTTTTTCTTCAGAGGCGTCTAAAAGCATCATTGTGTGGGAATGTGTTAATAGAAAATGGGCCTTAAAAAGTGGGTAACACAAAACTGTCCACAAAATTTCTAGCCAAATAGACACTAATTTTCAGTTTTACCTTAGATTCATTTACTCCTTTGATCATGAACTGTTTAATCTTTTTTTGTCTGATTTAATATTCTCATTACTTTCCAGGGGCGCAATTTATTTTTCGATGACAAAGAGAGGCGAATAGATTACGTTTTGGCTTGGGAAGTACCAGAGAAAGAAGATGAAAAGACAGAAAAAGCCAGGAAAGCTAGAGAAATGTTCGAAAAGAACTTGGAAAGAGAAGGGCTTAAACTGGAACCTGATTTGGTATGGGCTTTATATGTATGACCATGAAATCATAAATGGAACACTGGGCTGTTAAGAAATAGCATGGTTAGACTCAATCCATTTTCATAAAAAGATCAAGGAAGAAGCACACACGGCCAAGCTAGCCAATTACATGTACATGCCTTACTTTTTAAGCTCCACATGCTGAAAGCCAGTGGGCTATTGTCATGGCTCTATGCAGACTTCACAAAATACTCAATGTTTATAGGACAGTGGATCTGGTAAACTTAACATTTTTACCATATCAAACTAAATTTTACCAGACGAAAACAATTCTTTTAACAGACCAAACTAAATTTTACCGGACGCAAAAATGATTTGACATGAAACTTCTTTCAATTGGACAATTCTAAGATTAAAGGAAAAAACAGGAAAGGGTTAATGAAGTAGATTTATTAAACTGAGATGATTTGCGCCCCAGATTTATATTTACCAATGGCTGAAAAAATAATATACACTGAAGCAGGAAAATTATCGAATTGTTACTATACCTACATTAAGCTGCATAACCTGTCTATTGCACATGTTGTGGTTATAAGCTTGGAAATTTCCTTAAAGAATTTTAGATTTTAACCCATTACCAGACAGCACAATTTTAGACTGGTTGAAATTGAAAGGGGTTGCAGAGGACAATATGATGTGTATGAAATTTCATAATTTTTCAACTTTCTTGGTAGAAACCATTTTGTAAAATGAAGAAATTGCTTGTTACAAGCAATTCCTTCATTTTACACAATGTTTTCCCAATTGTTTTTCCTAAGGGGCGTTTAAAAGCATCACTGAGTAGGAATGGGTTAAAACAGACAGTTGATGGTCAGTCAGTCAGGTATTCTTATGCTTATTCATAGGACCAAGATAAGTTTTACTTGACTTGTCTGGTTGACCAATGGTATTTGTTGAAGTCTGCATTGCGTCTGTTGTGTGTCCATGGTGCATACTTTTATCACTTGAAAATTTTTAACTCCAGAAGATATTGCACTGATTTCAACGAAATTTCACAGGAGTGACCCTTTAACCCATTCCAACACAATGGAATTTTAGACCGGTCCAAATTTAAAGGAGCTGCAGACGACAATTTCAAGTTGATGGAATTTTAATTTTTTTGTCTTTTTGGATAGAAAACATTGTGGATAATGAAGAAATTGCTTGATCCAAGCAATTTTTTCATTTCCCACAATGTTTTCCAAAGCTTTTTTCTTGAAGGGCATAAAAAGGAGGGATTGAGTTGGAATGGGTTAATAGATTCCTTCAAAGAATAAATATGGCTTTTATCTGCAGGGCTAATAACCATATTCATATAAGGTATATATTGAAAACTTTGAAAGTCTTTTTCTCAGGAACGTTGGATGGATTTCAATGAAAGCTTAAAAGTAGTTATCTTTAGATGTCTGTTCTTCAGGTTCCTGTAAAAAAAAAAAAAATAGAATAAAAACATATTTTAAATGGGCTGGGCTAAATTCCATATGTATATGGTGTATAGTGAAAACTTCCAAAAACTTCTTTGAAACCAATTTTGCCATCTGGTAGTTGCTTGTCAATATTTGACAAAGTCCATGTAATCTGACCTCTGGAAAAAAAGTGCCTTACAATAGCCCATATAATAGAACTTCTTATTTTCGTTTTTCATGAAGGATGGTATACTGGTTTCACCATGTCCGTCTGTATGTACATCCATCCTGTCTGTTCAACTATCCATAAACTTTCTGTTTCTATGCTCTAACTCTATGACCAGTTGACCTACAATCATGAGACATCATGTAATTGTTGCCAATGATCCAGTATCCAGGGATGTGTGCTATTTTTTGAGGGTCAATTAGATCAAAGTTCAAGGTCCTAATTTATCTTTAATTGAAAATCTTTTTTTGTGTTTTAAATCAAAAGCCACTTGAAACTTTATTCAAATAGTATCCATGACCTAAAGTTTTTGGATAATATAGTTCAAAGGTCAACTGTGCTATTTAACCTATTCAAACACAACAAAATTTTAGACTGGTCCAACTTGAGAGAAGTTGCAGACGACAATCAAAAGTTGATGGAATTTTAATTTTTTTCGTCTTTTGGGGTAGAAAACATTGTGGATAATGAAGAAATTGCTTGATACAAGCAATTTCTTCATTTTCCACAATGTTTTCCAAAGCTCTTTAACTGGGTGGCGTAAAAAGGAGGGCTCGAGTTGGTATGAGTTAAGTGACAAATTATTGGTGAGGTGTATAAGTCTGCTTTTCAGCAATTTCAGTATGAATTTTCATTGTCAAAAAAACATCATATATGACTATATAAAACACTTTCAATCAGATTCACTGTCACCTGGTTTCTATATTCAGTCTGATGATGAAGTCCATTACACGAAGGTTCACGCTCCCTGGGAAGTGCTGACTAGATATGCTGAAATATTAAAGATGAAAATGCCCATGAAAGAGGTTGGTAGAAGTTTATAAACATTCAGTTAATTTTATCAGCAATTTACTTGAAGGGATATTTGTTTTCCCACACAATCAAGCTTTTTTATGACACTCAGTAAAAATTTAGAAGGCATTGAAGAAAAGAAAGAAATTACTTGCTATAAGCAATTTCTGCATTTCTCGCTCTGTTTTCTATCTAAAAAGACAAAGATTTTGTTAATTCTATTAATTTAAAAAAAGTTGTGTGCAACTTCTCTGAATTTAGACCAAATTTTGTCATCTGGTATAGCAATTTCTCATGATTTTAAAATTCAGCTACTCAAATTGTCCTCAGCAACTGAATTTTGGCTAGTTTTGAATTTTGTCTTCAGGTAATGGATAAAGAGTCATTAACCTATACCCACACAATTCAGCCTTTAGACTACTCCCAGGAAAAAGACTTTGGAAAACATTTTGGAAAATGACAAGCAATTTGTTCATTATCCAAAATGATTTCTAAATCAAAAGACAAATATCTTAAAACTTCATCAAATTGAAATTATCATCTGGAACTTCTTTGAATTTCGACCAGTCTAAGATATTCTAATGGGTTAAATCTCTACTGAAAATTTACTTTGTTATAATAATGCTATGATCTTTTACTGATAGCTAAATTATTTAAGAGATGAAGAGAATATTTTTTGTTTTCATGGAGGTATGAACCAAAAAACC
Source organism: Fragum fragum (assembly GCA_946902895.1). NCBI lineage: Eukaryota > Metazoa > Mollusca > Bivalvia > Cardiida > Cardiidae > Fragum > Fragum fragum. The sequence continues at coordinate 33,603,760 of OX336368.1, read as the reverse complement.
TAATCATACTGTATGAATACGCGAAGCGGATTCATACATTGTGTTATTAGGTTTTTCGAGTCATACCTCCATGAAAACAAAAAATATTCTCTTCATTTCTTATAATGTAATAGCATTGAGCAAAAAAACAGAAGCTTTACAAATTTTGATAACTTTTTGTATGGGACTATTTTGTGAGGAAGCATACAAAATCATTGCGTGCTCAAAGTTTTGTTCATGGAGTTAAGAATATTTTTTTTTTACCAATCAGAATGCTCGTTTTTGATAGACGAAACTAAAAATTAAATTATTGAAACAATTAACTCACTGTTTTAGATACACTTCATCCTACTTCTAGTCATTTTACTTTACTGTATGTTAACCCATTACCATACGTCAGGCCAAGGCCAAAGCGTATTTATTAGCACGTTGGACTCTCAATAATGAGGTCAAGGGTTCGATCCCTGGTTGTTGAAATCCCTTCAGACAGTTGTGTCTCACCAATGGGTGGATAATTGTAAACCTTAGTGAGATGAGCAGCTCGAGACTCTGAAAGGATGTAGTATTAGTACTGGTGAGAGAAATACCAGGAATCTACAGTTAGGTGCTCTAGCTGCTGCGATATGACTAAATGCTGTTAAAAATTGTGTTAAACCCCATTCAAACAACAAACCACATGTCCAAATTTTAGGCTAGTCAAAATTAGTTTGGTTTAAACATATTTTATTTGCATGAATTTCTTTATAAGCATATACATACGAGTATGACACAGACAAATGTAAATTAAGCAAAAAGGACTAGAAAGAAAGAATAAGCTTATAATGTTCTTCTCCCTATTTGTGATTCAATAGCGGAACTAACTGACATTTCTAATAAGTTATTTGAATTTCAAATAAATGACAACATACATTATACACACATGATTGTCAGAAGTAAGCATTTTTGAAAGATAAAAGTGCTTTACAGATGGGGGGAATAATTTAAGATGGTGCATACGACAAATTTTAGTTGATTAAATTTTAATATTTTTACCAGTCGGTTAACTCTTATGAAACTTGACAGGAATTTTCCTTAGGTGAAGTTCTTTCAAATTTGTCCAAATAATTGAAATCCACCCTTAACTCTGGTTGCCATGGTAACAAAATGGTGAAATTACTGAAATGTTTAGGAATCGTCTTCTCTGAAACCAGAAGACAAAGAGATTTGATATTGCATTAGGGGACATCTATTGTTTATAGTTTGTTCAATATGAGCCCAACCTGACCCAACCCATTTTACATTGAAACAAAGAATGGAAACTTTCAAATCTTCTTCTCCGAAACCAGACAGCCTTGAGCATTGATATTTGGTAAACAGCATCTCATAGGAGACCTCTATCAAATTTGTTCATATGATACCCCTTGGGTCATATTAGGCTTTGCTTGGGATTATCCTATTTAACATAGATTAAATGAAAGAAAAGTTAAGTTTTCTTCTCTAAAACCAGACAGGCTGGAAACATTGATATTTGGATTGTAGAATCTCCCAGTGAACCTGTAAATTTGATGCCCTTTTGGTCATATTTGGGCTCCACCCGCACGCTCACTATTTCAACATACAAAAAAGGAAAAAAATTAAAAAATTACTTCTCTGTAATGAGAAAGTCTAGAACATTGATATTTGGTATGTAGAGCCTTCTAGTGAACCTGTACAAGATTTTTTATATCTTGTGAACATTGATATTTGGTATGTGGAATCTCCAAGTGAACTTTTACAAATTTGTTCATGTGATGCTCCTTTCATCATATTTGAATTCCTTTTGTAGATCCTTTCCGTTTACATAGGAATTAAGAAGAAAATTTTAAAAAATCTTACCAATGGCACACCTTAGCTAATACAGAACAAAGAAAATGTAATAAAAATCTCCTTACAATTCACTAAGCTTAAAGGTTTTACAAAATGTTTTTGGTTACCAACTGGCGTCTCTTTTCAAAATTGTTTTGTTCAATATGATTGTCTCTAGTGACAATCATAGAAATTTTGATTGAAAATTACAAGCAAGTCGAGCTTGTAACTTAAGAATTTTAACTAGCCCAATAGGTCAACTTTGCACAAAAGTGGCTGATGATTTCATTAAATTTGTTGACATCATGTAGAAACAAAATGATATGCTTTCTTGAGGTTTTTACCTTCAGTTTCACATATCTTATTTTACACTAATTATTTGAAAGCCATTTGAATTCTCTTTCTATTAGAATCATTCTGAATTTTTGATATCCAGTAATGATTAAAATGTACCTTTTGTTCTTTGTGCTGTGAAAGATAAATCAATCCTACTTTGAAAACACATCTTCTGTTTATTTACAGACCTTGGTTGCCCAAAAGATTCAAAAGAAATACTCAAAATGGGAGGTGAGTGAGAATGGGATCATTTATTTTTTCTTCACTGCAGGTGAAAAGTGGGTGTAGTGGTGCAATTATAGTTTTTCACACCAAAATTGTGCTGAAATCTTATAATGTTTCACAATATGTAATAATTATAACTGATACTTTATGACTTTACCAAATTGTTTTATGAGCTGAATCAATCTGAAATAATGCTCCATGAATGTAGGGAATATGGTACTGGCTACTTTGTGGAGCATGACCTATTTCAAGGATGTCTTCATATTTGAGTCTTGAAAACATATTTTAGCCTTTGTTTTTTTGAAATATGTTTTCAGACAAATTTAAGTAACAGTATCAATGCTTCAATGAAAATTTATATCTTATGATATTTTTCTTATCTCAGCTAACTGATTGCTTTAACACTCTACTGTTCTAAAATTTTTTAGACCTGCTCAAATTTGAAGATTTTGCAGACAACAATTTGAAGTCAATTTTATTTGAAAAATAATCATCAATGAGGGTCGAAAATGTTTTGGAAAAAGAAGGATTTGCTTGTTACAAGCATTTACTTTTTTTCTACAATGTTTTCTCAAGTTTAAAATTACAGGGTCAGTAACAAAAAATTGGTTTCCCACTTTATAATTGAATACTCTGTATCAATATTTAGTCAGTTGTATGACTCTTTCTATGCTTGAAAATTTATATGTATACTTAAGCCAGCTTTTTAACACAGGTCTTCTTTCAAAAGGGTAGTCGGTCACTTATTTATAAAGCTTCTATTTATTTCATCTCTTAGGGCTTTGCCTGAATAGTCAGATTAATTTCTATATGGCCATTCTTTGCAAATTGTCAATACTTTGAAAAAAAAAGATGAATATTGGACATTATGTATCAAGTTGACGGAAGTTGCAGTATATGGCTTAGAGAGGATATTCAGAGGCCATAAAATACTGCATTTGTTAACCCTTGTCATGCTTATATTTCTGTTAATGAAAATCAAGTTGTGTAGACTATATTTGCAATCTGATCTTAGTCTACACCCCTTGATTATTCCTTTTAAGCCAGAATTGTTTGAATAATAATTTTCATCAGAAATATTGAACCTCAATAAGGCCTTCCAATGCTTTCAGTCCTTTGATTTAGATTCAGATTTAGGAATTATTCAGCATTTAAAAGGTTAAATGGGTCATTTACAAACAGATGAAAAAATGCTTCACTGAGTTTTATCTGTTGTAGATGACCAATTTAAGGAACTCAGTATCCTCTCAAGCCATTCCCAATCAAAAAAGTTATAGACCAGTCCAAATTCAAAGAAGTTGCAGACGACAATTTTAAATTGATGAAATCTCTAAAATCATTTTCTTTTGAGGTAGAAAACATTGTTGATAATGAAGCAATTACTTGTAACAGGCAATTTCTTAATCTTCCGCAATTTTTCAACTAATTGAATTACGGAAATTATTGGACAATCGTCATAAAATGATGTCATTATATGCTTTTAGACATCATTTTCATGTTAGCTAAAAATCCTTTGAGAAGTGGTTGATTTTTGCCCATAGCAAAACTATCCAACAGCTTAATTCCACACCTAGACTGTTGGTCATGTTATGGATAGTAATATATCATGTATTTTTTGCTTTCATTTATATAATTGGCTTTTGTTTTAACCTGTCTCATGCGATTTAAAAGAATTATCTTAGAAAAGCAGGTAGCTTAGAGATGAAGATTGTATTGGGTTTAACTCTGCTTTCAACAGTATTTGAGTTATATCGTAGCTGCTTGTGCACTTAACCATAGCTTCCTGCTCTTTCTTACATCAATACAACCACAACTATTAATCGAAGCAACCAGCTGTTTATCCCACTGAGGCGCACTATTTACCATTTGCAGATTGGTGAAAAACAAATGACACATGTTACATTGACTTTTGTCAAATGTTTAAATGTTGTCCGAGTCAGGGTTTGAAGTCCAAACCCCGTGATTTAGAGCACAGCCTTCTTCCAACTTAGCTAACATTAAACTCCATACATGCTAACAAACAATTACTAACAATAACAATTATGTGATGATTTTGTATTATGATATTTTGAGCAGGATAAAGGTTAATGCAGTTACATTAACAATGCTACAATTGTATATCATGAAACTTTGCAGGAAACTGTTGACATGGTAAGTCATACTTAAAAGATTGCAAGGCTCTCTCCCTTTGTATTGATTGTATATGTCCAAATATGTTGATGTACATAACATTTATGTGTTTAAAGTAGAATGACAAACATATCATCATGTCAAGATAATGCATGAAATGACATAATACTGATCACAAACAAGGGTAAGGAAACACTCTTCCTTGTCCTACAGAAAGTAAATGGTAGTTGGTCCAGTGTTTGAAAATGGTTTTGGTTCTCTGTGAAGCTTAGTCTAACCCATTCCCATACAGTACTACTTTTTGACTTCCCTCAAGGAAAAAATTGTTGAAAATGATGAAATTACTTGAAATAAGCATAATTTTCATTTCCTGCTTTGTCTTCTACCATGAAAGATAAAGATTTTGAAAGTTTCACTTAAATTGTCTGCAACTTCTTTGGACCAGTTTTAAGTTTTGTCATCTAGTTATTGGTTAAATTTAGAGGTATTGTTTTCCTATTCCGGTATATTTTTTTTCTGTTTGTAAATGCCAGATCCATTTCTTTCAAGTCTATTCTTGTAATGAAATTCTCTCCCTATGGCTATAGCTCAGTCTCTTTATTTCATAAAAAGGTCTTTGATGATACAATCAATTCAACTTTCATAGTTTATGGTTTTTGAGGGCTTATGGAGTTGTTTGCAAATTATTCTTGGCTTATTTACTTTCCAATAATTACATTGAAATTATAGGCATGACTGGTTACAATTGCTCTCACTTTCCCAGCTTTATATACAATTACAAAAAGTTATTTAACTTTAAATGTTTACCAACACTCCATACTTGCAACATTTAGCATTTTCTTGCTATAAAACCCTAAGTTCATAATATCAACCCATGAGTTGCTAGCCTGTAGCGCTTCATAGATAGACTTAACCCATTCCCACACAATGACGCTTTCAGATGCCCCTCAATTAATGCAATTGGGAAAACATTTTGGAAAATGAAGAAATTGCTAGTAACAAGCAATTTTTTCACTTTCCACATTTTTACCGAGGAAAAATCTAAAGTTTCATAAACTTAAAATTGTTGTCTATTACTCCTTTCAATTTGGATCAGTTTAGAATTTTGCTGTGTGGTAATGGGTTAATGCACAGCTTTCTAATAAACAGAGGATAGTTGTTTGTTTCAGTTAGATTTATGACTTATTGAAGGAACAACAAAAGCTATATTTTCATGAGAGATGGAGCCACAAGTGAATATATTTCTTTTGTTGTTCAAGAAATGAAAGATATATTGATTTTGCACAAAAGACATACAATTATTCTATTTCTTTAATCCAAAAAGACACAAAATATTATTTCTTTGGACAAAATATCTCAGCCTGATGATGTCATCACAGCTTTGGTCCAGCTGAGATAGTGTTCAGTGAGTGAAATGAACGGAAGAAGGGCTAAATCTACTTAAACAGTTAATTTATCATTTCGATAATTTGTCTGGTTTTATGGTACAATTATCAGGTGAAAATCCACCTAGAAATCGCATTAATTCATTGGAAAGCATTAAAGAACAAACAAAAACTAGGGATTAGAACAAATACTAAACAAATATTGAAATCTTGCTAAAACTTGATCAGAATGATTGTTATGTCATAAGGATAAAGCCTATTGAAAACAGGAAGGTTCCAGTTGAAACACAGGAAAAGGGGTCTTAATGTTAATTTCTTTGTTTACACCCTAGGGGTCACGATTTTGGCCAAATCTTGCTGAAACTTGGTCAGAACGATTGTAAGGATGATCATTCGGATGAACCTTATTGAAAATAGGGGAAAAGTGGGGCTTTAATAGCATTTTTGTATGTGTGTGTGTACACTCTAGGGGTCAAAGTTTTGACTCAAACTTTTTGAAACTTGGTCGAAATTATTATTAGGTCACAAGGATGATCATTTCTGAAAATGAGATGGTTCCATCTGAAAACATTGGACAATTTGATCAATATTAACAAATTTCAAAAGCCTTGTGTAAAGCTTTTCTCTTCACAAATAAGACCTGACCTTGGGTTAGCTATCTAGAGCACTCTTGACCTTCTTGATATGACTTTTGGTTTCAAAGTAAGCGGGCACATGGTCACATCTTTAGCTTATAGCTTCATTGGGGTGACCTATCATTGCTTTTTTGCAGTTGTAAATGTTGCTGTTTGCATAACATAGCACATCAGTAAAATAAAACCAAAAATAAGTATGATAAAATTGCATTTGATTGTTGAATCATTTTGAATATTTGTTCTATTCCCTAGTGAAAACTCTTGTTGGCATACATTCTGCTTTTATTCCTTCCAAGACTACAAAATTTTAGACTGATGTTCATTTGAAAGGAGTGACAGGTAAAAGTGGATTGTAAAAAAGTTATACCATATGTATGTGTCAAGAATATAAATATGATGACAAATAAAGGAGAAATTGCTTATTACAAGTACCATTTTCTTTTCCTAGTATATTTAAATTAAAAAATACAATATCTCAGGACTATGTTAAACTATGAAGATCCAAATTAAAAGGAGGTGCAGGCAGCAAATTTAAAGTTTATGAAATTCTTATGGTTTTATTTTCAACTTTCTGTGTAAAACCTTGTAGAAATTGAAAAAAAATGCTTGTTTCAAGTAATTTCTTCATTTTACACAAGCTTTTCAGAAATGACTTTTTGTCGAGCCCGCTTGCGGTGAGCGAGAGACATAGTTGTCACTATGACAAGTTGGTGTATGTGCGTTAGTGCGTTTGTCCGTTAGTCTGTCCGTCTGTCCAAATTTGTCTGGACAATTACTCCTACATTTATAGATGGATTTCAAAATAACTTGGCACAAAATTATTCTCCATCATGAGAAGATGTGCCATTTTAAAGAAATTTTGGGATAGTTCTAATGTCATGGTCACAGCTCAAGGTCAGACACTAAAATTGTGCTTGTCAGGACAATTACTCTTTACATTTATTGATGGATTTCAATTCTCCATCATCAGTATATGTGCCATTGAAAGAATTTCTTGGATAGCTTGAAGTTCAAGGTCAAAGCTCAAAGTCAGACACTAAAATTGTGCTTATCTGGAGCATGATACCTACAAAACTTTGCGGGCTCGACAGCAGTTGTCCTGGGACAACCATCTAGTCTTGAAGGGGCATCAAAAAATGTCATTAAGTTGGGATGGGTTAAAAGTCATAGAATTTTACAAGCAGTTTCTATATTTCCTACAATGTTTTCTACTCTTTAAGATAAAAGATTTTTAAAATCTTATCAGCTAAAATTGTTACCCCAACTTTTTGAATTTCACCAGTCTAAATATTTGTTGTCATGTAATGTATCCATGAAGTCCTGTTTTGTATGAACAAAAATACACTTGTTGATATTTTTCCAGTAAAAAGCCAAAGAAATTTTGAACTTTGGTAGATTGATGCTTATGAGAGCATAGGTACTTAATCCAGTGCCACATGTTTTTTTTTAAGACTGGTCTAAATTGAAAGAACCTACAGTTTGAATATGCTGAAATTTTTAAAAATACATGTATTTTGTTTTTTTGGGTTAAAAGCAACTTGGAATTTGAATAATTGCTTACTTGTCAATCTTCACTTTACACAATGCTTTTCCATTTTATTACTTTGAGGGGCGTCCATAAGTAGCATTGATTGGGAATGGGTTAAGTCAGTATATATCTTGTACCAGTACATATGAGGTATGGATGTATTAAGATGATAGGTATAGGAATGAGTGTAAAGTAAAAAAGAAAAACTCATTACCAGACAACACACTTTTAGAATGACCTAAATTCAAAGCAATTACACACTGAACAAATTTTACCTAAAACTAACTAACTTTGTTTAACCCTTTCCTGTACAAACCTGGGACATGTTTCTGTGATTTTATACTTAAGAAAAAAATATTGTTGAAAAAAGAAAAATTGCTTTCAATAAGCAGTTTCTTCTTTTCTCACAACATTTTCTACCACAATTTTGGTTTCATTTCAAATTGAATCCAATTTTCAATGTCTCTCAATGTGAACCAGTCTAAAATTACAAAAACTGGAAAGGGTTAAGTAGAATTTTTTTTAATGAAAATGGAAAAAAGGTGGTTAAAACCACTCTATTTTTTGTCACAGTATTTTCAAATGTTATTATATTCCTTGTCTGAAGATAGAAAGCAAGTAAGTGAATTGATAAATCATCACTTTTGATTAACCCTTGTTATGCTGAATAAAATCCTTTTTTGAATTGTATAAAAATCAAAGGGCTGAAAGCACTGGTAGTACTTGTTGTTCATTTGTCAATACTTCTTTTGAAAATTGATTTCATAAACAACTCTAGTTTCAAAAGACAGACATGTGGTGTAGACTAAGATCAGACTGCATTTATGTGCAGTCTGATCTTTGTTTATACCTCCTGCTAAAACTGGAATATTTTGGGTTCAGCATGACAAGAGTTAACATTCAAAACCATTCCTAATTATTAATCCTACAATTGTGTATGTAAATCAAAATAATTTTGCACAGTTGTTCCCAGGGAGATGTTTGGTGTGGTGATAATGAGCTTAACTACAATGTCAGGGGTCCCTGGTTCAATCCCATGCCTTTCCAGTCGTTCAGATGAGACTCTAAACCGAGGCCCTGTCTCTGTATTACCTTAATTGAGAGGTAAACCCCATAATATCAAAGCACATTTGTTTCAAGTTCAAGGTCACATATCAAGGTCAAATGTTAGAATTTACCATCACAGAGTCTTTACTTGTATGTTTATGGATGGTTTTATGTTGATAATGAAGAAATAGTTTGTAACAAGCAATTTCTTCATTTTCCAAATTGTTATCATAAGATTTTTTTTTCTGGTTGGAGGGGGGGGGGAGGTGTTGTGTGCCAAAAAGTGGAAGTTGATTGTCTGAGACCAAGGAACTAGCTTCAAACTGCTATCCCTTCTATTGTGTTGTCTGGAAATGAGAGAAAGGCATTATGATGCATACACAAAATACTATGATAATAGAATAAGTATTGCATGTACACTAATATTTAATGACTGACAGTCAAGAGAAAGATCAAGTTGTCATTCATGTAACAATTATTAGTTAAAAGTTATTTTCATGAGCACAAAAAATCCAGACCTGATAAAAATTTCCTAGTGTTGAACCAAAATGTCATTATTTCTCTTATTCAGCTGCTTCTTAAAAAGAAAAGAGAGGATCTTACATGTAGCGAGCGTTGCTTAGTTACCTTGGTAAAATTTTCAACAAATGAATTATGAGGGTTAAAGTAAATTCCGCACATCACTTTCATTAATCCTTGCCTCTAGCTGATGATACTGAAAAAAACATTGTGAATTGGATATGATTTGTTGCTGTACAGGTAGAAAATTTTCTAAAATATTTTGGATAGAAGTGAAGACTGATCTTGGGGATTTTTCACTGTTAATGCCTTTGTGTTAACCAATTCCAGCACAGTGATGCTTCTCATGCCTCTCATTATGAAAGCTTTGGAAAAAAACATTGTGGAAAATGAAGAAATTGCTTCTTACAAGCAATTTCCTAATTATCCTAAATGTTTTCTGTCTCAAAAGACAAAGATTTTAAAGATTCTACCAGCTTAAAATTATTGTCTACAACTTCTTTGAATTCGGACCAGTTTAAAATTTTCCTGTGTGGGAATGGGTTAATTAATAAAGAATATAGATTGGATATTATTGAATAGTTTGAGATTTTTAAAGTATCAGCTATGGAGGGATTATGCTTTAGCTTAAGTAGGATATGACACTGCATTTATATCACTCATTGTTGTAATCAAAGCATTGTTCAAGTTTGTTATTCTTTGAATCTTTAACTGTAAGCACTGTTGTTTGTAAAAATGAAAAAAAGAAGAAATCCAAAAAATATGAAGAAGGACACAATTATAACAGAACTTTAACGAATTGCTTTTTTGCTTTGAAATGATTGCTTATATTTGACATGGGCTGTAAACCTATAAAATGTATTAGTTGTGGCAAGTTATTATAACCAATTTCAGCAAACATAACAAGAATTATTTAGTTGCTCAACATTGGAGTAATTCATTCATCACATGAACTTGCTGTTAGCAATTTTTGTACTTGGTCACTTTGTGATCAACCAAATATCATTTCCCCCTAGCTTCCAAGATTCTATGTTTACCCCGTTCCAACACAATGTCACTTTTTGATGCTCCTCAAGAAAAACAAGTGGGAAAATATTTTGTTAAATAAAGAAATTGCTTGTAACAAGTAATTTCTTCGTTTTCAACAATGTTTTCTACCCAGAAAGCTGATAAAATCTAAAATTTCATAAAGATTGAATTGTAATCTGTAACCCTTTTCAATTTTGACCAGTCCAAAATTTAACCATATAGTAAGAGATAAAGTCTGATTATATGTATGTGTGTGTTTGTCTGCCTGTCAAAATCTAGTTAATCCAATCCAACTCGGTGAGACCTTTAGACGCCACCAAGGAAAAAAGCTTTGGAAAACGATATTGAAATGAAGAAATTGCTTGTTACAAGCATTTACTTCATTTTCCACAATGTTTTCTACCCAGAATGTTGGAAAAATCCAATATATCATTAACTTCAAATTATCGCCTGCAACTCCTTTCAATAGGGCCAGTCTGAAATTTCAATGTGTGGGAATGGGTTAATCATTGACAAAGTATTAGTCATTTTATTTGAAGAATACAATTTTGGTCAGTCAAATTTTATAATGTATATCTAATTTCAATTTCTTATTCACAAACTGGCAGGATCTCCTAACAAAGAGCAGAGCTGATCTCACAATTTGTGAGAAATGTATGGTGACACTGGTGGGTCATTGTTATCGGAACCATCCATGTCGTTATAGTTCAGTTTGTTTTGTCTGTTTTAGGCCCTTATTTAAGAATAAGAATAGAAATCCATAAACTGTTTTCACTACATGTAATTATTAGTGAGCCAATCAGATAGGCTGAGACATTTTTGTGAACCAATCAGATTGCTTGTCAAGTAATTTTGATTTTGATTTTAGTGTCTGTTGTTATAATGTAATGTCTTGATTCCACAAGTATCCTATCAATTTCGGGGCTTTTTGCCCACACAGTGCAGTAAAGGCATTCTTAGTGACACAGAATGAAGTGGGATTTGTGCAAGTAGTTTGAACTTTTTTATCAATGAATACAAAATAAATCTGTTTGAAATAATCTATTGGTCAATTTGACATTGGTGAATAAGGGCCTTTTTTTGCGCCAAACTATTGTGCCTGGCTTGAGTGTTACTTGTGTTAGAAACCTATGGTGTTTGATCAACCTGCATTTACTAATACATTAGGCCGTTGCCCTTATTAAAATTTTACCACAACTTTCTAACATTCTAGAAGTCTTTAATCCGTTTCGACACAATGATGCTTTTTGAAACTCCTCAAGATAAACAATTGTGAAAGCATTGTGTAAAATGAAGAAATTGATTGTAACAAGCAATTTCTTCATTTTACAAAATATTTTCTACCCAGTATGTTGAAAAAATCTAAAGTTTCTTCACTTTGAAAAGACGTATGCAACCTGTTTCGGTTAGGACCAGTCTAAAATTTTGTTGTCTGGTAATCCGTTAATAGACTGAGGGAAAAAAAGGAAGAAAAGTGTGACACAAAAGCTTCGTCATTGAACAACCATAGGGAAATTAGGTAAAAATGTTGTACTTCTATGCTTTTCTATAAAGAAGTTGACTCTGTAGGAAAGACTATGGCTCATCTGATTGTTGGTAATATTAGAAGCATACATATACTTTCTATAGAATCTTTCTACAAAAAGAGTAACCAAGCTGGTGGCTAGGACTGGTTAGTATGTGGGTTTCATTATTATTATTGTATAGAGTAAAATAAATTACCTGTAGATCTGCTTTCCATGGTTGTAAAAGACTGTGAAGGCATGGACTTTGAATCTACATGAATTGAAATTCTATTTAGCTCTGAAGGTTAAATAGCTTTAAAAAAAAGGAATAAAGATGTAATAAGATGTTAAGATGATAAACATCGCTATCCATTCAATTCTAATCAGAGAATGTAATTATTGACAAATTGTTTAAAGAAAACCTTAGATAAAGTTGCACTTAAATCTAAATTATTAAGTAAGAAAGTCCCTTGAGTTTTATAATAGCCTGAAAATTATGTTATGAGCATGTATTTTACTAGCCCATTACCTATGGCAAAATTTAGACTTGTCCAAACTTAAAGAAGTTGCAAACAACAATTTCAAATTGGTAAAATTTAAAAATACATGGCTTTATTTGTAGAAAACATTGTGGCTAATGAAGAAATTCCTCCATTTTCCAAAATGGTTTTCTAAGTATTTTTCTTGAAGGCTTTATAAAAAGTGGGATTGTGTGGGAAAGGGTCAATTGATTTATTAATTGAATGGTGTTTAATGCCACTTAACAGTAGGGAATGGGTCAAGCAAAACAGATGGCTATGCAATGTATCATTTAGCAGGATATTTTCAAACTAGCTACATATTTCTTTGCATTTTGATTATCTTTGGCACATTGTTCTGTTTTCACTTTCTCTTAATATTTTTCAGTCAGACAGCTGCAATCTCAGGATAGTTAATGGTTTTCTTATCTTTTTAGCTCACCTGAGCAAATTATGGACAACAGCAAGCCTTTGTGATCCTTGAATGTCCTCAACAATTCTTGTGTTAATCTGACAGAGGCCACATCTCCTTGCTCAAATATGTATTTGGCTTTCTCCAAAACTAGATCTCTTGGTTAAATCTTAGAAACACGTTTTTAACACTCCAGAAGGCCAATCAAGCTGAAACTTTGCAGGAATGTTCCTTGGGTGAAGTTCTACAAAAGTTGTTAAAAGAATTTCATTACATGAAAAACTCTGCTGCAGTGGCATTTGGTTCTCTACAAAGTTTTCAAAAATTTAATCTCTGGGGTAAAAATAAAGGCCCTGCCCTTGAGGCCCGAAATTTGGAAAAATGCTTAATTAGAGCAAGTTCAAAAGACTTCTCCTTGTAAACTATATGATCTAGAACAATCATGTTTAATATTTAGCATTACTAGATGGTTTTGTACTACATCACTTAAAATTGTTCCCCTAGCGTCAAAAACGGCTCTGCACTAGGGGTCCAAAATAGGGGAAAATGCAAAATTTGAGTAAGATAAAAAAAGTCTTCACTTTAAGGCCGAGGGCTTTTATACTTGGAATTTAGCATAGCCTGGCTGTTATCCATCAATTTTGATTAAATTATGCCTGTAGGTTAAAAAACACCCCTTCCCTGGGTGACAAAAGTTCATAAAAATACTGAATTAGACCATGTTCATCAGTCTTCTTCTCCCAATCTGCATAATCTAAGGCATTCATATTTGGTATACAGCATAACCAGATTGTTCTCTACTATGCTAGCTAAAATCTTAGCCCTGTGATAAAACAATACCCTACCCCAGAGGTCCAAAATTTGGGAAAACAGCCAATTAGAGCAACTTTAAAAGCCTTCTCCTTCTAAAATGTAAGGTGAGTGATATTCTTATTTGGTATGTGGCATTACTACATTATTTTGTACTTTATTACAGAAAAATATGTCCTGAGGAAAAAAATCTTTGCTGCATAAATCGCTTAATTTGAAAATTCTTCTTAAATATAGGGCCTAGAGCAATTATAATAAAAACATAGCATAACATTATTATTATCTACCATGTTTATATCCTTTGGACAAAAATGGCACTTCCCAAGGCATCCAAAGTTAAGAAAAACATTCTATAAGAGCATATTCAAATATGCATTCATATTTGGTTTATAGTACATCCAGATTGTTCTCTACCAAGGTTGCTAAAATTATACCCATTGGGTCAAAGTAACCCCTCCCCAGAGGCCCCAAGTTTAGTAAAATTCTCAATAAGGGCAATATCAAATGATTCTCCTTTTTACACTCGTCCACATTAAAGAAGTTGCAGACTGTAATTGATCCCGGAATATTCCTGATTTTACAGGAGATATAGACAAAAGATCAGACTGCACATTAGTGCAGTCTGATCTTATAGTCTACACCAGCTGCTAGAACTTTTAACCCAGTACATATTTTTAAAACTATATTTTAAAAGAAATACAAGTCCTTTATAAGACTTTCAGTGCTTTCAGTGCAGTCTGATCTTATAGTCTACACCAACTGCTAGTACTTTTAACCCAGTACATATTTTTAAAACTATATTTTAAAAGAAATACAAGTCCTTTATAAAGACTTTCAGTGCTTTCAGTGCAGTCTGATCTTATAGTCTACACCAACTGCTAGTACTTTTAACCCAGTACATATTTTTAAAACTATATTTTAAAAGAAATACAAGTCCTTTATAAAGACTTTCAGTGCTTTGATTTGTTTTATTCATTTGGCTCAAGCTGTGTCTTTTTTATACAAAAAATATTGTTATTTGCAGATGCGTTTTAGGACCAACATGGTCCTCTTGTTTACATACAACTTTAGATTTTACTGAAAATGTATATCTAATCTAGTGATACTTACTCAGAATATTTCTGTTGATAATTGTCTAGGTCAAGACCAATAAAAGATTTTTGTTAAAAACAATTGATCCAAGGTCAAAATGTTGACATCTTAATGCCAACATTTAAGTGCTAGCACCCTGCTTGTGTTTTCTTTGTTCAACTTAGAACTCAGGTGAGCAAACAATGGCCATGTTGGTCTTCTTTTTTAGCATGAATGTGAATGATGATTTTGTTAAATTGCTGAAAATAGTTTCATTTTATAATTACCAGTTCCTGCTTTATGTTGTTTTATAGAAATATAGACGCATGCAAGATGAAACGGTATTGTGATCTATTTCTTATATCCAACACGTTAGATTTTTAGTCTGTTTTTCATCCTACCAGATTCTCTTTTAACTAGACTTGCACAATGACAGATCCCTTAAATTGAATCCTTTAGCCCTTTATCACACAATTGTCTTTTACACCCAAAGAAAAAAAGCTTTATAAAAAAACATTGTAGATATCAAGTAATTACTTGTGACAAGCACTTTCTTCAATATTAACCATGTTTTATACACTGAATGACAAAGATTAAAATTCATTAGCATAAAAATTAATGGTGTATGCAACTTCTTTGAACTTGGACCTATCTAAAATTTTGTTTTCTGGTAAAAGGATAAGGTGTAGGGAAGGCAGTGTATTGTGATAGTCTTTGGCTGTGATGTACAATATCTTTTGCTGTAGTGATTGACGTAGTCCATACAGTAAAACTTATCAGCTAGCTAAAAACAACAGTTTGTTGATTCTTCATGTAAAATATGAAAATGGCGCAGAGATTCATGCTATCAATGAAAATGATCTGAGATTCATGCTATGATTGAAAAAAAATGCTGATATTTATGCAATAATTGTAAATGACCCAAAGATTCATGCTTTCAATAAAAATGATGCAGAGATTTATGCTATCAATGAAAATGATGCTGAGATTAATACTAGAAATGAAATTGATGTTGTGATTCAAATGATGCTCAATACACTATAAATGATAATGAGTGCAATAACTACACATACACTGCCTACCCTGTACTGTGATTAAAGAAGAAAAATAATCTTTTACTCCTTAAAATGTAGAAAAATCATATTTAGCGATCACATAATTATAATGAAGAAAACAGACAATGTGCACTTACATTTATTTCACCAGACTACCATTTAATATATGGTAGAAAAGTTTCACATGACTTCTATAGAATATATGATTTACCCTAGTGTCAGCACTTTCATTTTGTCACAAAGCACTTTCCATCACTTCTATGACTATCAAATCTTTGACATTAAATTTGTTGATTTGAATAAAATTTGATGGATTGACTGAAACAAAAAAAAACCATCTAATTTTGTCATGCAGCTTATACTTGGCCCCTGTACAGTTGCATTCATATAAATATTTTTGGTTCTAAATCATATTTCTTTTTCTCCAACAGTTTTTAGCTCCACAGGTCGAAAGCCAGAAAGCTATCTTTATGGCACTGTGTCCCTTGTCTCTCCGTGTTTAAGTCCATCTGTAAACTTTACCTTAAAAATCTTCACCTTAGAAAGTATTGAACAGAATTCAACCAAATTTCACAGAAATGATCATTGGGTGACCTTTTATAAGATTCCTTCAAAGAATTTAGATTGGATGAAAAATATGACTTTAACCCATTCCCACATAACAAAATTTTAGACTAGTACAAATTGAAAGAAGACAACAACTTAAAGTTTATGAAAATTGGAATTTTTTCAACTTTCTTGGTGAAAAACATTGTGTATCAAGCAATTTCTTCATTTTCCACAATGTTTTCAAAAGCTGTTTTCCTTTGGACTTCTAAAAGCGTCACTGAATGGGTTAATGGGCGGGTCTAATTTCCATATGATTTAATGGTGAAAGCTTTGAAAAATCTTCTCAGAAACCAGTGGATGGATTTCAACCAAATTTTACAGGAAAGATCCATGTGTGACTGTTTATCAGATACATTCAAAGAATTTTGATTGGATGATAAACATGGCTTTTAATAGACAGGGCTAACTTACAATTATATAGTGGGAAAATTCTTCTCAGAAACCAGTGAATGTATTTCAACCAAATTTCACAGGAATGATCCTTGGCTGATCCTCTATCAGATTCAATCAATTAGAATTAGTTTTGATAGCTTTTATGGTCATGGCTTATGTCAATGGTATACAGTGTTTTTTTTTTTTAAAAAAAAATATTATACCTTTTCATCTGACTCAGTAAATGAATTGACTTTTGTTAAACAATAAAATATTAAAAGATTTCAAGGACAAGATTTATTTGCCACACATGGTGAATTTGATTCAGTCTATATTGAAATCCTGACAACACCATTTGCTTAATCAGAACAATCCAGCCTGTGGAGCGTTACAGGCGCTCAAGCGCCTCTAGTCTTATATGTACCAGTAGTTAAAAAAGACCTTATTCTAAGTAATTTACTAATGATATTGTCGGCCTAGTTTTGATTTTAGTATTTGTAGTTTAATTTTACTTCTGAAACCCCAAATGAACCCCTTTACTAATAAACAGTACAAAACACCAAATATTATAGATATCTTTTTGATTTACGTATCTTAGCACAGTGATGAGTACATAAGTTTCATTCATCAATTTCTTTTTTTCTCCTCTACAATCAAGTAATTAAAATGGCTATTCTTTTGATATTAATTTTAGTCTTATCTCTCCATGTTTTTGTATGACTCTTTTGAATGATGTAAGAAAAGATATGTGTTTTTATACCCCCAAAAACTCTGTTTTGGGGGATATATAGGAGTCTGTACATTGGTCTGTCATTGTTGGTCGAAAGGTTGGTCTGTCTTTAGCCTTTTTCTTGTCTGTTCAATTTCTCTGCATATGCTTATGGATTCTATTCTAACTCTACGGACAGACTCAGTATCAAGTAAAGAGGTGCATATTTTTATTTGGTTATGATTATTTACTTTTTACGCAGTTAAGGGCATTTGATGAAAAATCTTGTCTGCTCATTTTCTCTAAAAACTATTGAATGGATTTGACAGAATCTTCACAGGTAGACTCTTTATCAAGTAGAGATGAGCAAATCTTATGTTGGCAACAAATAACTTACTTTTTACAGAGTGAAGGCCCTTCAATGAAATACCTTTTTTTTTCTTTTTTGATGCTAGTTTTATCTTTCAAAGTTTTTTTAACATCTAAATGTGTATGCTCATTAATGTCATTTTCACTCTAAGTTCATTTTCTATTTCCTAGAACCCTGTGAAAGCTGTTAGTACAACTCTTTGGAACTCAATCAAGAGAATCAGTGATACAGTGAAAAGTCCATTTCAAGTAGATCGTACAATACTACCCAAAATAGACAAAGTTCCAACACTGGTATACACCAGGGATAGGGAATATTTGTAAGTTTAGTGACAGCTTTGGACTAATTATAAACCTACACAATACCCCTGATGAATTATGTTAAGCAGAACCGCTGTGATAGAAGGAGAAAAGCAATTTCTCCTTTTATAACAATGTTTTCCAACCAATTTGACTCTTTTCATTTTCAAACCAGTATTCAATGTTGTCTAATTTCTTGAAATTTGGACCAGTCTGAAATAGTGTCATGTTTTGGTAATGGGTAAAATGGGAGAATTGATATCTTAACTTAGCTAAGTCAGCAGTCTGTCAGCCAGCCTCTATATCAAAAACATAATTTGCTCACTTGATGATTTCCTGTAACTCCCAAATAGACGATATGAATAAATGGTCATGAACTACGGAATTTATTAAATGAGACATCTATATGCAGATAAAAATGAGGCTACATGAGGCATTTTGTAGCACAAATGCGATAATCTATTTGTAATGGACATAAAAGACATAAATATTTGAAATAAAGCAATAGAATCCTGAATTTTATCACCGAAACATAATACGACATTTGCAAAATGACGTCATTACGTTGATTATATGACATCATTTCATAGAAGCACAAAGAGGTTATGATAACCTGTAGCTCATTTACATAGTTATGTCTTAGTGTTATATCACCCATGTAATTTAATTTAATCTTTAGTTTCGTCAGTCAAAAACGGGCGTTCTGATTGATCGAAAAAAATTTAACTCAATGAACAAAATTTTGAGTACGCAGTTATTTTGTATACTTCCGCACAAAAAAATCCCATACATAAAGGTATCAAAATTTGGTAAGTTGTGGTTTTTTTTTTTTTTGCTCAGTGCTATTAAATTATAAGAAATGAAGAGAATGTTTTTTGTTTTCGTGGAGGTATGAACCGAAAAACCTAATCACACTTATGTATGAATACGCTTCAGGTATTCATACATTGTGATTAGTTTTTTCAGTTCATACCTCAATGAAAACAAAAATATTCATTTCATCTCTTAAATAAAAAATATTCAACAGGTTTATTTCAATCAAACCATTTACCACGTGATTCTTTATACTCACACACCAAAAGAATTATATCATGGAAACTTGGAAAAAGGAGGAAATGCTTGTTACAAGCAATTCTTTATTTTCGAGCAAGCCGCTGTCATAGCGCAGTTGGTAGCGTCGGACTGTCAATCTAGAGGTCCTGGGTTCGATCCCCGATGGCGGCACTCATCCTTTCCAACTATTTGTCTGTCACCAATGGGTTGATAATCGTAGACCTACGTGGGATTGCAGCTGGAGGCTAGGAAAGGATGTAATGGTAGTTTGGTGTGAGAAATACCAGGATTTCATTGCTAGGTGCTCCAGCCGCTGGGATTTAACTGAAAGATTGTTGAAAGTGGCGTAAAAACCCATTCAAACAAACAAATCACTTTCAAGCAATGTTTTTTAGCATTTCGTGACCCTAATGTTTTCAACTGAAGTGGCATATTTTCTTCTTTAAATTTTTACTAGTATAACATTTTGATGTCTTGTTACCCCTTCTCACACAATTCCTCTTTTTGACAACCCCTCCCCCCCAAAAAGCTCGGGAAATCATTGTAGGAGTTGAAAAAATTAACCAGCAATTTTATCTGTCCCTGCATTGTTTTCTTTTCTGAAATATAAATATTGTTTTATAATCTAATCTGTTTCAAGTTTTTATCTGCAACCTCTTTGGATCAAACTAAAGTGTTATTTTCTGATAATGGATTAAGGCACTTTATTGGAATTAGCCAACAAAGTACCACCGATGAATATGCATATACTTAACTCGTTACCACTCATTTACACTCAGTAAAGCCTTTTAATGCCCCTGTAAATACCAAGGGAAACTGTGTAGGAAAAGCCAAAATGGCTTGTATGATATTCAGACAATATTTTAAGCTCACCTGAGCTCAAGGTGAGCTTTTGTTATTACCTTGTGTCTGTCGTCTGTCTTTTAAAAATCTTCTTCTTTGTAGCCATTGGGCCAATTTCAACCGAACTTGGCAGGAATGTTTCTTGGATGACAATTCTCAAACTTGTTGGTGAAATTTTGATTCACAAAAAAATGTTGGCATGGCAGGGCTGGGCTTATCAGACTTGAAGAAATCATGGAATAATACTTTGATAATCTTTTTCTCTTAACCCATTCCAACTCAATCCCTCCTTTTTACGCCCTTCAAGAAAAAAGCTTTTTAAAACATTGTGGAAAATGAAGAAATTGCTTGTATCAAGCAATTTCTTCATTATCCGTAATGTTTTCTATCCAAAAAGGTGAAAAAATTTAAAATTCCATCAACTTGAAATTGTCGTCTGCATCATCTTTCAATTTGGACCAGTCTAAAATTTTGCTGTGTTGGAATGGGTTAAACAACCAGGCCATTTTAGACCAAACATGGCAAGAATGTTCCTTAAAAGACCCTTTTCAAAACATGTTGATGAAATTCTTATTCATGAAAAAAAGGAGCTGACAGGGCCGGGCTTGTAAGACTCATGTAATTATTCATTCCAAATTTTTCTCCCACTTCACCAAATTTTATAGGAATGTTCCCTGGATTACTCTTCAAATTTTTAATGAAATTTTGGAATTTTGTCGTGGTAGGGCAGGCCTAACAGAATTAGAGGAATCCTGAAATGATTATTTTCAGGTGGCAGATTTTGAATACCTGTAACTTTACCTGAATTATCTTTGAATGACCCTCTTCTAAACTTGTTTGTGATTTCTTGATTTGTGTAAAAAAAGGGGCATGGCAGGGCTTGGCTTATCAGCCTTAGCAGACTTAGAGAAATCATAAAATAATTTTGAGGTGAGCAATTTAGAGCCATTTTGGCCCTCTTGTTCAAATTACACACACATTGAAATTCTGTCTGCACCTTCTTTTAATTTGGACGAGTCAAAAATTTTGTCTTTTGGGAAAGGGTTAAGACAAGGTCATCCTTATGATATATTCATGTACCCAGTCTTTAGTGCTTCAATTGAAAGAAGTTGCAGACGCCAATTTAAATTTTATGATTTTTTTTATTTTTTCAACTTCTTCATTTTTCACAATGTTTTCAAAATCATTTTTCTTGAGGGGGAATTGGTTAACCAAATGAATGCTTGGTAAATGTGATTAGATGACACATTTCGAGGGCTAATTGCAATACTGCTGTAAGTGTCTATACAATGTATAGACACTTAGAATAGCATGGAGATTAACCCTTGATTTGTGTATGACAATATTTGAACATTTTAGACTTTTGTCAACAGGTTTGATATTCCGGAGAAGAAAGAGTTATTTTTCACAAATGCAGAGAGAAGTAGAATTGTTGACTATATCTTGAGGAGAAAGCCTTTTGGTGAAGATGAGAGTGAGGCTTCCACATTTGGTATGTACATCACAAAGAGATTCTTTTAACCCTTGTCATGCTGAACACAGATTTTCCTGTTTTTGGCAGGGAGAATAGACAAAAATCAGTCTATTCATATGTGCAGTCTGTTCTTTGTCTTCACCACCTATTTGTCCCTTCTAAGTCCAGGTTATTAATAAAACCCATTATCAGATAAGACTGGTCCAAATTGACAATGTTTTTCTTAGTATTATTATACAGTCAAAAGGCATTATTGAGTGGTAATTGGTAAACCTAAAGTTCCCATTAAAACTTAACCTAAAACTCAACATTTTCTGTTCCTTTAAACTATTCAAGAAACAAAATCTCATATTTACTTAGGGTCGTATATCCAAGGTCTGTTTCAAAGCCTGAAAGTCTGAAATCTTTACCCCATAAGTTCCTATTGAAATTTTACAAAAAAACATACAAAGCTCATATCTTGCAGTCAATTATGAGATATAGGTCATCTGGCAAGTTCAAGGTTATATATCAAGGTCAAACTTCTGAAAAGATCTGTCATTTTGGGGAGCATTTTTTTATTTAGATGATAGGCCAATTAAGTGTAGTTGTTTGATCTTATATTCAAGGAATGATTTACACATTCCAGGTATTAAGAAGATGATGAAAGACGAATATTACACTGCAGCATATCCACTTCATGAGGTAACTTATTTCATTAGTATTATCCTATAGTGTTTCAATATTTTGTATTAACCCATTTTCAGAAGACAAAATTTCAGACTGGTCTAAATTGAACGAAGTTGCAGAAAACAATATCAAATTGATGAAATTTCAAAAATCTTTGTCATTTTGCTGGAAAACATTGTGGTTAATTTAGAAATGTCTTGTTACAAGCACTTTTTTCATTTTCCTCAATATTTTCGAAAGCTTTTGTCTTGTATGGCTTGAAATGGAATAGAGTGGAAATAGGTTAAGAATCTGATTGTCTGACTGTATATATAAAGATTTGCATATTAATTTGGCTACTACGCTTTTACATGAAGATACTTAGATTTTAATTTGTTACTACTTAAATCAGAACCAGACAGCAAAATTTTACACTGGTCCAAATTGAAAGGATTTGCGGATGACAGTTTAAAGTTGTTGAAATTGTAGATTTTTCAACTTTCTGGGTAGAAAATATTGTGAAAAATGAAGAAATTGCTTGTTGCAAAGAATTTTTTCATTTTCTGCAATGTTTTCCATTTTTTCCCCCCAGGGGCATCATAAAGTGTCATTGTGTGGGAATGGGTTAACCCTTTCCTGTTCGATCCCTTTATTCTACGGCCCTGTGATTTATAATTGAGAAAATATTGTAGAAAAGTAAGAAATGGCTTATAACAAGCAATTTCTTTCTTTTTAGCTCACCTGAGCACAAAGTCCTCAAGTGAACTATAGTGATCACCTTTCGTCCAGCATCCATCCTTCGTCGGCTGTGCGGCGTCCGCCAACATTTTCTTTAAACACTCTCCTTCCAAACCACTGGGCCAATTTGAAGCAAATTTGGCAGAAATGTTCCTTAGGTGGTCCCCTTTAAAATAGTTAAAAGATTGAAATCCGTTAAAAAATCTGGTTGCCATGGCATCAAAAGGGAAATTTTAAAATAATCTTTAAAAATCTTCTCCTCCTGACCCTGAAGACATAGAGCCTTGATATTTTGCATGAACTGCAGTATATTGACCTCTTTCAAAATAGCTAAAATCATGATCCTCTGGTCTCCAGGGGCAGACCCCAAGGGGGTATGGGTTTATATAGAAATAAAGAACAATTTTTAAATGACATCTCCTCCCAAACCAATTTGAACCAAATTTTGCAGAAATGTTCCTAAGTTTGTTCCTTATAGAAATACCTAAAAGAATTGAAATCCATTGAAACATGGCAACAAAGTCAAATTTTTCAGAGTCTTGATATTTTGCTTGACACATCAGTATATTGATCTCTTACAAAATAGCCCAATTCATGATCCTCAGGTCCCCAGGGCATGAAGTTTCAGTTCACAGACTTCCTTCTTATTTCGAAAGTATAACCCAAGGATTCAGAGGGAGGAAAAAGTTTTTTCCTTCTTTCAAATTTGACCTTAAGCCTTGGAATTTGTAGTATGGACTTTTAGATCGCCAGAAATTAGACTATTGAAAGAGAAAGAACCCTTATCTCAGGTGAGCGCCCCAGGGCCAAAGGCCCTCTTGTTTTGCATAATATTTAGTTATTTTTCAAATTAAATCAAATTGTGGTTTTCGTCTGCAACACCTTTGAATTTGGACAGGTCTAAATTTTGAAAAACAGGAAAGGGTCAATGCTGCTTACTGGCTTACAGGAATATACCTATGACAATCTTTTTGGAAAAATTAAAATGCTGTTGAGGGGAACAATTTACTTTTCCCGCTCTATTCTCTGATATGACATATACAATTTTTCTAAATTTTGTATTTTGGCTATTTATTATAATAGAGTATGAATTGGGTAATGAAAAGATGAAATATTCACTGATTATTTATTTCAGGGTCACTGGAAGGCAACCTCTGCAGACAATCCAAGAAAAATTCTTTATGAAAACTGGGGATATTGGAAGAAATTCTTCAAAGTACAGCCAGTTGAGTATATCAGGTGAGTTTTAACCAAATTTTACAACCTCTTGAGTTAAAATTAAAAGAGTCTTTAACATGGACCTTAAGGGATAATGTTGTACAAAAAATTGTTTTGATAAGTTGAAGGTCATTGTTGAATGCCAAAACAAAATTTAACTTGTCCAAATTATATATTCAATATCCATCTATGTAAAGCCTTTTTATGCCCCCAAAGGGAGGCATATAGTAATTAAACTGTCCCTCTGTCCGTCCATTTGTCAGTCAGTCTGTCCCTCCGTCTTTCCCGCTTTTGTGTCCTTTCTGTTACTTCTACTTGCAATAGTGGATTTCAATATAACTTTGCACAAATGTTCACCGCTATAAGCCGACTTGTCGCAAAACCCAGGTTCGTATCTCAAAG
Organism: Fragum fragum; assembly: GCA_946902895.1. NCBI lineage: Eukaryota > Metazoa > Mollusca > Bivalvia > Cardiida > Cardiidae > Fragum > Fragum fragum. The sequence goes on along the minus strand of OX336368.1, from coordinate 33,579,017 downwards.
ATCAAGGTCACAATCAGGGATCAAAGGTCAAAAATGGGGACTTTTTGCCGTGTCAGCTCTGTAACTTCTATAATCATGCTAGCAGGAACATATTTCTTTCATACAAATGTTCACCACCTTCAGACGACATGACGCAAAAGAACCCAGGTTCATATCTCAAAGGTCAAGGTTACAATCTGGGGTCAAAGGTAAAAAATCGGCGCTTTTTGCAGTGTCCGCTCTATAACTTCTATAATCATGCATGCAGGTACAAATTCTTTCATACAAATGTTCACCACCTTCAGAGGACGTGTCGGAAAAAGACCCAGGTTCATATCTCAAAAGTCAAAGTTACAATCTGGGGGTCAAAGGGGCGTCCAGAATGGTTAAATTGCGCCCAGAATGGTAAAATTGTATTTACTCTCTTGTTCTTCAATGGATTGCTTCCATATTTGGACAGATGCTTAATTGGGTGGACCACTTTACATGACCTTGACCCATTGACCTTGACCTTTGACCTACTTTTGACCTCAGAAAAATCCGTCCATAATGCATTTCTGGATTTCATTCTGTATTTATAGAAATTATAAAATGTATTAAAATTTCATTTATTAAAAACCCAGACGTATAGATCACAAATGCATGTGGTTATGTTTACAAAACAAATCAAAGTGCCACATGCTTGACCCTGTCCTTTAGGGGCATTTGTCACATGACTGTGACCAGCTCTTGTTGGATACTGTCAAGTTCATAGCTGTAGGTCAAAGTACAAAATGATCTTATTATGATCCCAAAGGGTGAGCATATAGCCGCAGCTTCATCTGTCCATCTTCCATTGCCATCTGTCTGTCTGCCCCAATATCTCCTCAACTCTTAAGCCAAATTGGATGAAACTCCACATGTGAATTCTTTATGATATTGCAGCAACACATTTTTCCCAGTTTTTGGATAGCTCCAAGGTCAAAGAATGAAATTGATTGATTCATTGAATGGGGTTTAACAGTATTTCAGTCATATCGCGGCAGCTGGAGCACCTAACAATGGATTCCTGGTATTTCTCACACCAGTACTACCACTACATCCTTTCCTAGCCTCCAGCTGCTATCCCACTTAGGTTTACGATTATCAACCCATTGGTGAGAGACAAATGTCAGAAAAAATATGTGCCGCCGCTGGGGATCGAACCCATGACTCTCATGATTGAATATTAGGAGTCTGAAGCACTACCGACTGAGCTATGACGGCAGCCAAGATTGAAATTGACCTTGTCCATAGAATAGCTCCTTTTATTATGGATGGATTTCAAAATAACCTAGCACAATTGTTCTTTAACATGAGTAGATGTACCATTTGAGAAAAAAATAGTGTCAAGGTCACAGTTCAAGGTCAAATGTTGAAATTAAGCATTTCCAGAGTACTGCTCCTTCAATTATGGATGGATTTCGAAATAACTTTACATAGTTGTTCTCTATCAAGATTAGATGTGCAATTTGAAACGAACATTTAGATAGCTTCAAGGTCAGATCACAGCTCAAGGTCGACCATGAAAAATCAGCATTTCCAAAATATAGATCCTTCTATTATGGATGGATTTGGCACATTTGTTCTCAGTCATGAGTAGATGTGCAATTTGAAAAAAAGAATCTGATAGCTGTTAGGTCAAGGTCATAGCTCAAGGTCAAACATTGTAAATAAGCATGTCTGGAGCAAAGTTCTTAAAATTATGGATTGATTTCAAAATAAATTTGCACAATTGTTCTATATTGTAAATTGATGTGCCATTTGAAACAAATTCTCAGATGGCTCCAAGGTCAAGGTCACAGCACAAGAATATATGTTAAATTTAGCCTGTCTAGAATAGGGCGAGCATATACTTGCATCTGCGTGTGTTTGTCAGTCTGTGAAAGGGCTATATTCAGGGAGCAAAATCCGTCTCTGACGGTTCTTGTTAAGACCATGCCTAACAGGTTTGCGTATATGTTATACATTTGTGAATTGCTTTAATATCAACTGGATCAATTTGTTCTCTATGTTCAAAAAAAGTATCTAGGATATAGTTATTCTGATAGGATCATGGTAAAGGTACAGTTGAAGCTCATTTGACAAATTGATAATGTCCGGAGCATATGTTGAATAGTTAGGAATTCTAAAATAACTCTTATTACATGTTCTCTATAATGCATATTAATTTCATGCAAAAAGTTTGTTCTGTCAAGGTCACCAGTAAGGTCAATAGTCAAGTTTGACCTTATATGAAGCTTATCCTTTCATATAGAGCTTTTTCTAGCATTCTGAGAACTATGTGCTCAAGGTCAGCTTTTGTAGTTGTGTGATGACTACTGTCTGTTGACCATCAGGCATTTTAAATGTTTACCCTGTAGAGAACCAGATTTTGCTCAATCAACTACGCAATCAGTTAGAATATTTAGTAATTATGAGTTATTATGCTCCTCTTGTGTGAAAAAATTAGCTCTCTTGTTCAACTTGCATTTTTTTAGGGGTTTGATAATTCAATTATATTCCAGGCGTTATTATGGCTCAAAGATTGCCCTGTATTTTACCTGGCTGGGATTCTACACTCAGATGTTGGTTCCTCCTTCTATCCTGGGGTTCATTATATTTATATATGGGACAGTGTATATGAAGGACAGCTATCCAAGGTAAGTTAACCTTTGTCATGCTGAATAAAATCCTCTACAGAATTGTATTAAAATCAAAGGGCTGAAATCACTGGAAGATATAATGTTGGTAAATGTTGTTCATTGGTATTTGAAAATATATCTTGTGAGCATACTCTGGCATAAAAAGGACAAGCAGGTGGTATAGACTAAGATTAGACTGCACATTTATCTACACCACCTACCAAAACAGGAATTTTCCTGGTTCAGCATGACTGGGGTTTCTTCATTATCCTCAATTATTTCTACCCTTAAAGACAAAGATGTAAAAATTTCATCAACAAAAAAATGTCATAGTCAACTTCCATCAACTTGGACCAGTCAAAAAAATGTTGTCTGGTAGTGGGTTCAACCATACTATTGGTCTTGATGGACTGAACAAAAATAGAAGTAGAAAATTGTATAAGCAGTTCTCATTATATTTTTATGCCCCCACATCAAAAGATTGGGGGCATATTTTTTACTGTTGTACGTCTGTCTGTCCATCTTTCAGTCTGTCTGTCTGCAAAACTTAACCAAAAAACTTAACATTGCCAATTACTATCAGCCTATTCAAGATACAATGCTCATATTTGGCATGATGATACATCTCCATAATACACATCTCCTAATGCCAAGGTCATGTGATGAGGTCAAGCTCAGATACTAAGGTCAGACGTTTAGTCCTGTTGAGGGGGCATTGTGTTTCACAAGCACATCTTGTCTACCTAAAGATGCACTTATATTTTGCTCAGATTGCAAAAAGTCAGCTGGGGCATTATCATTTCACAATATCTATAGCACATCTGTCTGTGCATCGGTCTATAACGTTTTTCTTGAATTTCTTCTCACATACAATACTCTTTGGGTGTCCCTCAAAAAAAGTTTTATGGTTTTTATAGTGGGGTTAACCCATCACCACAAAAGAAAATTTTAGACTGGTACAAATTGGAAGTTGTTGCAGACAACAATTTTTAGCTGAAGAAATTTTAAAAATCTTTGTCTTTTGGGGGGTAAAAAACTTAGTGGATAATGAAGAAAATGCTTGTTACAAGCAATTTCTTCATTCTCCTAAATTTTTCAAAGCTTTTTTTATCCCCCGCTGTTTCGGCGAAGGGGATATAGTAATGGTCTCTATCCTTCATTCCATCATTCCATCACTAAACTTGTCTGGAGCATATCTCTGAAGTATAATTGCTATCAACTTGAAACTTCATAGGTCGATAGATCTCAATGAGGAGAAGTGCAGTGCACAAGAACCACAACTCTTGCTTGCATAATTTTGGAGTTATTGCCCTTTGTTGTTTTAATGACTTTGATTTTGTCCTGAGTATATCTCTGAAAGTATATTAGCTATTATCAAACTCATTGAGAAGAAATGCAATACACAAGAAGCCTAAATCTAACTGGCTTCAGTTTACTATCAAGCTTTTACAGCGGGAGGTGGCCATGTCGACATGGCTCTTGTTTCAAATGGGTCATTGTGTGGGAATGGGTTAATTTCTACATAGGTACAAGAGAATGTCAGCATTTTTGTTGCAATAAACAGTAAGTTTCAAATAAAAGGAGCTGTTTGTTCTTTTTAAAAATCTAACATTTGTGCATGAAATAATTTACAATATAGCATTGATTTACTCTTATTCAAATATGAAGTTACATGATGTAATAGATTTATACATAAAAGAAGTTAAGTTGTAGCAAAATTACAATTACTGGTTAAAAATGAACTGTCAAAAGTCTTGCAATTTTTTTTTAAGTAACACATTCCTGCACAATCCAGCTTTTTTATGCCCCTCAATATAAAGCTTTTGAAATCATATTGAAAGTCAAAGAAATTGCCTGTAACAAGCAATTACTTCATTACCCACAATATTTTAACCCAACGAGACAAAGATATTAGCAATTTCTATTACTTAAAATTGCAACTTTCTTCCAATTTGGACCAGTCTAAAATTTTGGCTTCTGGTAATGTTTTAATAAACAATTATTCTAGTCCATCTACATCCAACTCTATTTTTGATATAATTTCAGCGTAGAGATTTGTAATGAATCTTTGAACATTACTATGTGTCCACTGTGTGATTATCAGTGTCCATACTGGAAGCTCAGTGATGCATGTAACGACTCCAAATACTCTCGGATGTTTGACAATAATGGAACAGTCTTCTTTGCAATATTTATGTCACTTTGGGGTAAGTTTTGAAGAACCTGATCTACTTTTGAGTTCCTAATTTGTATATGTACCCTGCATGATCTTTAAAGTTGATGTGCTATAAAACTAAATTTATTTTATGTAATGATATTTTACTTGTACCATCAACAAGGCTGTTTAAGTTTTTATTCCAAAATTCATGTTTTTAACAATCCTCAAAGAAAAAGAATTTTTCTGAAAAAATGAAGAAATTGTTTTACTCTTGTCATGCTGAATAAAATCTTCTACAAAATTTTATTAAAATAAAAGGGCTGAAAGCACTGGAAGCACAAATTTTGGGGTTGATATTTATTTTGAAAATTTTTCATAGAAATAACTATGGCTTAAAAGGAACAAAAAGGGGTATGGACTAAGATCAGACTGCACATATGTGCAGGCTGATCTTTGTCTCTACCTCTCGCAAAAACATGAATTTCAGCTTTCAGCATGACAATGTTTAATACAAGCAATTTATTCATTTCTGAAAACTTGCTCACACATTTTACAGGGGTGTAAAAAGCAGGATTGGTTGGTTCACTGTGTAGGAACATTTTGTTTCATTCCTTTGAATGATATTATCAGTGATTCATTTTTCCATCAAAGTCCTGCTTGGCTGGATGGTTAGGAAAGCAGACTCTTAACTTAGAGAAGTTGAAAGTTGCTGGTTCAGGTTCCAGCCATGCCACACTAGTCACTTGAGCATGTCCTTGGGCAAGACAATTCAGGCCCCTGGAGGTACCAAGGAAACACATGAATAAAATTAAATGATCTTTGCTTTGATATTACTGAAAGATTGTTCCCCATTCAACATCTGCTATCATTGAACCCTATCACTTTAGGGAAAACAAATGTAGCTTTTGTTTGAGTTAGCTCATAAAGACCGAAATTAATAACATTGCTTTTGTTGTTATCCCGTTAGCAGAGGATTAAATTTTTACCAGTCCATTTTAAGAGAAGTTGCAGATATAAGTTGCAGATAACAGTTTTGAAATTATATAGCTGTAAAAATCTTTCTTTTTGAAGAAATGCCTTTAAAGCAATTTCTTCACTACAACCATTTTTTCCAAAACCTTTTCTTGAGGTACATAGAATATTGGGATTGTGTTGGAGTGGGTTAGCTTGATTGAAGTGTGTAAATCTGTTTTCCTACACATTAGATTGTTTAGGAAAGACAATTAACACCAAATAACCATCTATTAATCTAGGTACCCTGTTCCTTGAGTTCTGGAAGAGAAAAGAAGCTGTACTGCAGTACAAATGGGATCTGGTAGAATTTGTCAAGGAAGAGGTAAATACATGTGTACTTCTTTGTTACATTTTAGACTGACCTTTTCAAGGAAGAAGGGTAACTGTTTCATCAAATAAATCTTATATCATGGAATTCAGACAAAGCATTGATTAATACGGGTTGCTGAATTCAGTATAACTGTTCATTAGTTAATGTTCCTTTGTCAAAAATTCCTGTATTCTGATTGGCTGAGTACACGACCATAGCCCAGTGGTAGCGTGTAGGACTTCTAGTCAAGGGGTCCCACATTTGATCTCTGGCTGCAGTGAATATTCTTTCCAACATTTGCCTCTCACTTATGGGTGGATAATTGTAAACATATGTTGGATGAGTAGCTGTTGGCTCGGAGAGGTTGTAGTTGTAGTACTTGTGTTAGAAATACCAGGAATCCATGGGTAGGTGCTCCAGTTGTGGTGATACGACTGAAATATTATTATACCCCATTTAATCAATCAATCTGATTGTCTGAAATTTGTTTTATACTTCCATGAAAAAAATTAAGCAGGGAACTATTTTGTATGCTGTGCATGATAAAGACCCATTAAATTTTCCCTCAAACAGGTATGATAGTGCTTTTTATGAATTGTGCATTGATAAAAGTAGATTATGAGAAATGAAGAAAATACATCTTGTTTTCATGAGGTACGAAACTAAACCTTAATTACGTTTCTGCATGAATTCCCTTCACATCTTCTTAGAATGCATTTGAGTGTTTGATTTTATTTCTTACAGAAAAATATAAATGATCTCTTTATCTTTACTAATTAAGAACTTTAAACCATGAATAGTGTATGTACAGTAGAATACCTTTACCTCAAACGTCCCTTAACCGAAGTTCTCTCAATGTCGAAGCTATTCTAAAGTCCCGATCTTATTAGTCTTTAGTTCTATGTATTTGAACCTCCATACGTCGTTCTCTTTATCTCGTAAACTACTCCTACATAGAATCGATTGCAAAGCCCGATCACTATTGTTTGCACATATTCACACCTCTTTTAGACAAACCTTAATCATAAAGGTCAATTTTTGCAATCAACTTAGTTTTCCACACATTTTGATGTGTCAACACAGTTAAGAGATAGGTGCATAACAGTATCGGATATCGATTGCTAACTTGATTTTGTTTGATCGTTTGTCTACGATCTGATAATTCGAAAGATTGCATGAAGTGGAGATAATCTTACAGACGAATTTTACATTGAGTAAAGAGGCAGTTTACGCCCATACGACGCAGGACTAGTTTGGCGCTAGACCTGGTCGATTAAGGGAATGGCCAGCAACTTCGACTGACGGGACGAAGGAAGAACCCGGTAACCAATCAAGATGGATACTAGATTCGAAAGGAAAGAGAAAATAAATGTAGTCAAACTATGCAATAGACATGAAGAATAAGCAATAATTGAAGAAGAAAAACAAACAAACAAAACAACAAAAAAAGCGAAGTCTAAACAAAACTGAAGCTACAAGTTACAATAATATCGTAATATTAATATAAGAAGTTACGATAAATACAACTTTGTTATATCTTTGTTCGATTAGATAATCATACTGGTACAAATCATTTGTGGCCTTATTTACCTACAGTATTTCACCACCATTTTGGTTGTACATGGAAAATATTCGATTATCTACATGTCGAACTATCTCTACGTCGAAGTTTTCTCGTAAGTCCCCTGAACTTCAAGGTGTAGGTATTTGACTGTATATAGCAATTCTTTTCTTTTCAAAGATGTCTGTTTTTGAAAATACAAAAGATTTTGTATGATTGGTGAAAGACTGAACTATTACAAGATAGCAGAGTTGTAGACTTTCAAATTCAAAGAAGTTAGAGAAGGCAATTTGAATTTTGTTGAACTACAAAGGTCTTTTATCTTTTAGGGTAGAAAACATCGTAGGAAAGGAAGAAATGTCTTATTACATTTCTTCATTTTCCACAATGTTTTCAAAAGATTTTTTCTTTGGGCTGTGTTAAAAAATGGGATTGTGTGGTAAAGGGTTGAATGAAATTCAGATTTAGAATAAAGCTGCCAACAATTATGAATATTTGTGATTTCATACCCCATTACAGGAACCGCCCAGACCAGAGTACCTGGCCAAACTAGCTAACTATCCGCTACAAAAGATTAATCCAGTTACTGGCATGAAGGAACCTCATCTACCTTTCTGGAGGAGACGGTTCCCAATCTTTGTGTTGTCCTATGGATTTATGCTCTTTACTGTAAGTGTTTTATATTCAACAGCTGAATTTGTGGATGTTTTTCATGTTCTAATACATAAAGAAGTTTCAATGTTGTTTCACTCTGCCTGTCTGTTTATCTGGCAAAAACTTATACAAGGAACGGTATTTGATTCTTAAGTCGAGTATAGATTCTATGCTTATATTCAGTACATAGGAACCTTTTTATGCCCCTGCATCGATAGATTGGGGGGCATATTGTTTTACCAGTGTCTGTCTGTCTGTCTGTCTGTAAAACTTAACCTGCTAACTAAACATTTTCCCATAACTTCAACCCTGATTAAGTTACAATGCTAATATTTGGTATTTAGATAGGTCTCAACAAGGCGCAACTGGGGAAAGTCATTTCATCAAGGTCAAGGTCAAAATTTTAACCCTTTTCCCTGAAACAAAGAAAAAAAAAATCACCTGTTTCTAAAGAATTCCTGTTTCGAGGCATAGTGTTTCACAAACACATCTTGTTTTTGGTAGAAATTTATTTATGATGAGGTCATAGGCAACTGATAAGGTGAAGGTGATGTCTTGGGCAAGACAATTCATAGTTCCAGCCTAATGTTGTGATACTTAGGAAGAACATGAATAAGTTATCAACACCTTGATATAACATATTGTTCATAGGAGCATTTGCTCAATTGAAAATTAGTTAAATGATAAAGAGTATCTTCTTCTCTGATAATTACTTTTTACCATGAAAATCTGCTCAGGAAACCTGTTAACGGATTTCAACCAAATTTACTGGAATGATTCTGAGATGACTCTTTGTCAGATTCAATCAAATGATTTTGATTGCTTGAAAAACAGGGTTTTTATGTTCATATATAGTATACATTGGAAATTTTGTTAGCCCCTTTGGCTAGTTAGTACATAAATTAACTTATGTAAAACAATGAAAAGTTTAAAATCCTTCTCTAGAACTATTTAAAAGAGTTCACTTACTAGATTTATTTGCTAGACATGTAGAATATGATTCAGTTATATTGAATTCCTAAAAGCATAGCTGTGGAGCGATACAGGCGATCAGGTGCCTCTAGTATGTTGAGCAACCTTTTGATAAGTGATTCCTTGTTGTCACCATGACAACATTATATATGTGTGTTAGTCTATTTGAATTTGCCATTGACATAACTGCTTAGTTTCAGGATGGATTTCTGAATAAATTGGGACAATTGTTCTCCATCATTAGTAGAAATCCCATCCAGGGCCAAGGTCACAGAACTAAATCAAATTTTCATAGTGAGTTTGTCAAGAGCATATCTCCTACATTTGTGAAAGAATTTCAAAATAATTTGAGACACTTGTTCTCCATTTATGAGTAATGCCAATTTAAAAGAATTGTTTGTTAGCCTCAAGGTGTTAGCTTGAGGTCAAATATTTAGCATGTTCGATGTGTTGTACCAGGAAAACTTTCCAGGTTTTATTAGCTCACCTGAGCACGTAGTGCTCAAGTGAGCTATTGTGATCGTCTTTTGTCCGGCGTCCGTCCGGCGTCCGTCGTCCGTCAACAATTTCTTTAAACGACATCTCCTCCTAAACCACTGGGCCAATTTGAACCAAATTTGGCAGAAATGTTCCTTAGGTGGTCCCCTTCAAAAATAGCTAAAAGAATTGAAATCCGTTAAAAACTCTGGTTGCCATGGCAACAAAAGTGAAATTTTAAAATAATCTTTAAAAATCTTCTCCTCCTGACCCAGAAGGCGTAGAGCCTTAATATTTTGCATGAAGCATCAGTATATTGACCTCTTTCAAAATAGCTAGAATCATGATCCTCGGGTCCCCAGGGGCGGAGCCCCAAGGGGTTGGGGTTTATGTAGAAATAAAGAACGATTTTTTAAATGACATCTCCTCTCAAACCACTGGGCCGATTTGAACCAAATTTGGCAGAGATGTTGCTTAGGTGGTCCCCTTCAAAAACAGCAAAAAAGAATTGAAATCCGTTAAAAACTCTGGTTGCCATGGCAACAAAAGTGAATTTTTAGAAAAATCTTTAAAAATCTTCTCCTCCTGACCCAGAAGGCATAGAGCCTTGATATTTTGCATGAAGCATCAGTATATTGACCTCTTTCAAAATAGCTAAAATCATGATCCTTGGGTCCCCAGGGGAGGAGCCCCAGGGGGATGGGGTTTATATAGAAATAAAGAACAATTTTTTAAATGACATCTCCTCTCAAACCACTGGGCCAATTTGAACCAAATTTGGCAGAAATGTTCCTTAGGTGGTCCCCTTCAAAAATAGCTAAAAGAATTGAAATCCGTTAAAAACTCTGGTTGCCATTGCAACAAAAGTGAATTTTTAAAATAATCTTTAAAAATCTTCTCCTCCTGACCCAGAAGGCGTAGAGCCTTGATATTTTGCATGAAGCATCAGTATATTGACCTCTTTCAAAATAGCTAAAATCATGATCCTCGGGTCCCCAGGGGAGGAGCCCCAGGGGGATGGGGTTTATATAGAAATAAAGAACAATTTTTTAAATGACATCTCCTCTCAAACCACTGGGCCGATTTGAACCAAATTTGGCAGAGATGTTGCTTAGGTGGTCCCCTTCAAAAATAGCAAAAAGAATTGAAATCCGTTAAAAACTCTGGTTGCCATGGCAACAAAAGTGAAATTTCAAAATAATCTTTATAAATCTTCTCCTCCTGACCCAGAAGGCGTAAAGCCTTGATATTTTGCATGAAGCATCAGTTTATGAACCTCTTTCAAAATAGCTAAAATCATGATCCTTGGGTCTCCAGGGGCAGACCCGGGGGGGGGGTTTATAGGCATGAAGCATAAGTTCACAGACTTCTTTCTTATTTCTGAAATTATAACCCTTGGAAAAAGTTTTTTCCTTCTTTCAAATCGGCACTAAAGCCTTGGAATTTGTAATTTGGACTTTTGGATTCCCAGGTTCATAGTCTTTATATGTAATTGTGGCCCACTTTTTTCATAATCCTAACCTTAACATGAAATTAGACTGTTGAAAGAAAAAGAGCCTTTATCTCAGGTGAGCGCCCCAGGGCCAACGGCCCTCTTGTAATACATTTGTATATTTAAATTGTATTTTTCCTATTCTTTTAGATGTGCCTTGCTATTGCTGGTGTTGTTGGGGTTATAGCTTATCGTGTTTCTACTCTTGCTGCTTTGCAACTATTAGAGGGAGACAAAATAGCACCAAATACTACGATAGACGAAACCAAACATCTAATAACCCAGAATGCAAGTTTGATCACAACAATCACGGGAGCCTGTATAAACTTGACGATTATCATTGTCTTGAACATGGTTGGTTCAAATTCATTAAACCATCACTTCGACCCATAACCAGATTTTTTTTTAGGCCATTCCAAATTCAAAGAAGTTGCAGACAACAATTTTAAGTCAACAAAATTGGAAAATAATTGTTTTTTCAGGATGAAAACATTGTGGATAATGAAGAAATTGTTTGTAAGAAGTCCCATTATTCTTGCTTTTTTCTTGAATGGCGTGTAGAAGTGGAATTATTTTGGAATGGGCTAAGGATTGTCCAAATTGAGAGATATTTGAAACAAGTTTTCAAAGTGGAAGTAAATAGTGAAGTTAGTACCTTACAGGATCAAAAATGTAATAATTGAATATGTTGTGTTTTTCCAGACAATGTTAAGACTCATTGTGTGAAATAGGTGATAATAAGATAGCCAATTTGTTCCTCTTTGATGTAGGTTGATAATATAAGGTTAATATGATTAATATGTAGGTTAATAAGTTTCTTTTGGGCTTCAGTAGATCATTAATACTGGATGAATTATTGAAATACAAATTTTTATAAGAATTCGCAAATACCAAGTGTTTTACAAACTCAAGAGATGTGAAAATAGCACCAACATTGAGCTATAAAGTTTAAAATTTGTCAGGATTCAGCTGCCATATTTTTAATTATGTTACAGATTTATGCTCGTGTGGTTGTATGGTTAACAGACTTTGAGTGTTTACGTACACAGAGTGAATATGATGACAGTATCAACATTAAACTTTACACACTGCAATTCGTCAACTACTACGCTTCCATATTTTATATTGCATTCTTCAAAGGCAGGTGAGCTGGAGTACCTTCTTTTGTATCTATTCTAACAGCTTTTTAGCCTATTCTAACACAGTGTCGCTTTTTGATGCCCCTCAATAAGAAACAGTTGGGAAAACATTGTGAAAAAAGAAGAATTTGCCAATAACATGCAATATCTTTATTTACACAATGTTTTTCTATCCAGAAAAAATCTAAGATTTAATAAACTTCAAATTGTTATTTGCTGCTCCTTTCAATTTTGGCTACTCTAAAATTTTGCTGTCTTGTTATGGATTAAAAAAAAGCTTTACTGAAATATTAGGAAATGAAAAAAATATTCACCTTAATGGACACAAATATCACAATACTTGTATTTTTAGCTCGGTTGTTTTAGAAGAAAACCTGAGTAATTGCTATAGCCTTGGTGTTGTTGACGTTGTGAAAACACATGTGCAGCCTGATCTTTGTCTAGACCTTCTGTCAAAATAGGAATAAACAGCCGTCATAGCGTAGTTGGTAGCGTGTCAGACTCCTAATCTTCAATCATGGGATGTCATAGGTTCGATCCCATGGATTGCAGCTGGAGGCTAGGAAAGGATGTAGTGGTAGTACTGGTGTGAGAATTACCAGGAAACCATTGTTAGGTGCTCCAGCTGCCGCGATATGACTGAAAATATTTGAAAGCGGCATTAAACCCAATTCAATCAATCAAAATAGGAATATTCCTACTTAATAGAGCTGTTGTTATGACGGTTGATAGTACAATTCTCTATAAGCCCTTGCACTTTAATGTAAGGGTTGTTCAAATCTGGTCTTAGTGTTCCTGTAACATTTTATCTTGAAAAATTTGTCTTTTTTGGAATGCTTTGTTGTCAAAGTCATACATTAAATTCATATGAAAACTATTTCTTTGCTATAAATAGCTCTATGACCAAGCAGAGCTGCATCCAGGTTACGTGACTGTTGGATTCTTTCATGTTTATTTCAGTCATTGCACAAATCTGTGAAATAATTGCGCAATAATTGTATTAACCCTCCCCCCCCCCCCCCTTGAAAAAAAATGAGAAAGAGAAATCCACTTAAGAATGAGAAAAATCCAGGTCATTTCAAAATATTTTATGAGAGTCCAAGTGTCATTATATTTTGGCTGTTTGAAGTGGTGTACCTTTTTGTTTCAAGTCTGGGAAATAGTCTATCTAGGCATGTGCATTATTTTCCTGTTTTTCTGTTCAATTTCAAAGTTTGGCAAAGCGATTATCCATGTTTAATATCGAGAGGAGACTTCGATGGGTTCTATTCCTGACAAATTACATGTACATTCTGTATGTATTGAAACCATGAACAAGAACTAAAGCATGTCTTGACTGTAAATGAAAACATTCAATGGTAATTCTAGGATTGCGTAAAGTAATACAGAATGCCATAGGCTCTTATTGGGGTAAAATAATGATAAATCATTTATCAAGGAAAGTCAATATTTTTATGCCCCTGCGCCAATAAGATCAACGGAATATTGAACAATGTCCATCTGTCTGTCCATCTATCTGCAAGTTGTAAACTTTACACAAAAACTTGATGTTTTGCTGTTATTCAAACACCATTGAAGGTACATGGCTCATATTTGGGATATAGGTTCCTTGCATTGATAGGCATCAGTTACTATTTGATGGGTACATATTGGAATGATGAAGAGACCATTCCAACAAGTGTCAACAACAAAAGCTTTGACACATGGTTATTTGAGTTTTGCGTTCACTGAAATGACTGAAATGACCCACTTTATCTGGAGCCCTTTTTCCTGTTTTCAGACTGGTTGGTTCACCAAACAACTACAACAAGGCATTTGGAGCTAGGCAGGAGGAAGTGAGTATTATTGATCTGCTACATATTTGAAGATAATTCAGAATATGTTAAATAATGTTCTGTAATTTAGTACATTCAGTTCCATGGAACACTCATGCAATGTTTATTCTAGGATTTCAAAAATGTAGGGTGATTCAGAGCAAAATCTACACAATTGAAAAATGTTTGGTATTTCATACTCTTTGTTCATGAAAAAAATCTCCCACCAATGCTGAAAAACATGGGGGGGGGGACTTTGAAAAAAGTTTGAAGGGGGGAGGGGGGAAAACCCCCAATCCCCTGCCTAGAAACATTGCTCATGCGCCTATAGTTCTTTGATCTTGTCTATAATAAAGGGTTCATCTATTATATACTAAGTCTGTCACATTTGTTTCTGACAAGACATGCTAGTACCAAGTACAACTTGTATAAAGGAGATCAGTCAGGTAAAAGGTGTGTTGAATAACCTATTGCCAGACAACAAATTTTAGACTAGTCGTAATTGAAAGGACTTTCAGATTACAAATGGTAGTTTATTAAATTTTTAGATTTTTTCAACTGTCTTGGTAGTAAACATTGTGGAAAATGAAGCAAATGAGTGATAAGCAATTTTTATACGCCCGTCGAACACGGGACGTATTATGGGATCACCCGTGGTGTCCGGGCGGTGTCCACTTCTTTGTCCGGAGCACAAGTCTGTCACCGTAATTCCGATTGACTTTAAACTTGGCAGTTATATTCTTCTCATCAATATGAAGTGCAGTGCTCAAGAACCATAACTCTATCTGGCCTATTTTTTGAGTTATTGCCCTTTGTTGTTTTTCATACTTGAAACTTGTCCAGAGTATATCTCTAAAAGTATTATAGCTAGGATCATGAAACTTCATGGGTGTTAAGATCTCACCAAGGGGGAGTGCAGTGCACAAGAACCATAACTCTACCTGGCCTATTTTTTGAGTTATTGCCCTTTGTTGTTTTTCATACTTGAATCTTGTCCGGAGTATATCTCTAAAAGTATAATAGCTAGAATCATGAAACTTCATGGATAGATAGAGCTTACAAAGGGGGAGTGCAGTGCACAAGAACCATAACTCTACCTGCCCTTTTTTTTTAGTTATTGCCCTTTGTTGTATTTCATACTTGAATTTTGTCCGGAGTATATCTCTAAAAGTATTATAGCTAGGATCATGAAACTTCATGGGTGTATAGATCTCACCAAGCGGGAGAGCAGTGCACAAGAACCATAACTCTACCTGGCCTATTTTTTGAGTTATTGCCCTTTGTTGTTTTTCATACTTGAATCTTGTCCGGAGTATATCTCTAAAAGTAAAATAGCTAGAATCATGAAACTTCATGGATGGATAGAGCTCACCAAGTGGGAGTGCAGTGTACAAGAACCATAACTCTACCTAGCCTATTTTTGGAGTTATTGCCCTTTGTTGTTTTTCATACTTGAATCTTGTCCGAAATATATCTCTAAAAGTATAATAGCTAGAATCATGAAATTTCATGGATGGATAGAGCTCACCAAGTGGGAGTGCAGTGTACAAGAACCATAACTCTACCTAGCCTATTTTTTGAGTTATTGCCCTTTGTGTTTTTCATACTTGAATCTTGTCCGGAGTATATCTCTAAAAGTATTATAGCTAGGATCATGAAACTTCATGGGTGTATAGATCTCACCAAGCTAGAGTGCAGTGCACAAGAACCATAACTCTACCTGGCCTATTTTTTGAGTTATTGCCCTTTGTTGTTTTTCATACTTGAATCTTGTCTGGAGTATATCTCTAAAAGTATAAAAGCTAGAATCATGAAATTTCATGGATGGAAAGAGCTCACCAAGTGGGAGTGCAGTGTACAAGAACCATAACTCTACCTAGCCTATTTTTTGAGTTATTGCCCTTTGTTGTTTTTCATACTTGAATCTTGTCCGGAGTATATCTCTAAAAGTATTATAGCTAGGATCATGAAACTTCATGGGAGTGCAGTGTACAAGAACCATAACTCTACCTAGCCTATTTTTTGAGTTATTGCCCTTTGTTGTTTTTCATACTTGAATCTTGTCCGGAGTATATCTCTAAAAGTATTATAGCTAGGATCATGAAACTGGGTGTATAGATCTCACCAAGCGGGAGAGCAGTGCACAAGAACCATAACTCTACCTGGCCTATTTTTTGAGTTATTGCCCTTTGTTGTTTTTCATACTTGAATCTTGTCCGGAGTATATCTCTAAAAGTAAAATAGCTAGAATCATGAAACTTCATGGATGGATAGAGCTCACCAAGTGGGAGTGCAGTGTACAAGAACCATAACTCTACCTAGCCTATTTTTGGAGTTATTGCCCTTTGTTGTTTTTCATACTTGAATCTTGTCCGAAATATATCTCTAAAAGTATAATAGCTAGAATCATGAAATTTCATGGATGGATAGAGCTCACCAAGTGGGAGTGCAGTGTACAAGAACCATAACTCTACCTAGCCTATTTTTTGAGTTATTGCCCTTTGTGTTTTTCATACTTGAATCTTGTCCGGAGTATATCTCTAAAAGTATTATAGCTAGGATCATGAAACTTCATGGGTGTATAGATCTCACCAAGCTAGAGTGCAGTGCACAAGAACCATAACTCTACCTGGCCTATTTTTTGAGTTATTGCCCTTTGTTGTTTTTCATACTTGAATCTTGTCTGGAGTATATCTCTAAAAGTATAAAAGCTAGAATCATGAAATTTCATGGATGGAAAGAGCTCACCAAGTGGGAGTGCAGTGTACAAGAACCATAACTCTACCTAGCCTATTTTTTGAGTTATTGCCCTTTGTTGTTTTTCATACTTGAATCTTGTCCGGAGTATATCTCTAAAAGTATTATAGCTAGGATCATGAAACTTCATGGGAGTGCAGTGTACAAGAACCATAACTCTACCTAGCCTATTTTTTGAGTTATTGCCCTTTGTTGTTTTTCATACTTGAATCTTGTCCGGAGTATATCTCTAAAAGTATTATAGCTAGGATCATGAAACTTCATGGGTGTATAGATCACACCAAGGGGGAATGCAGTGCACAAGAACCATAAATCTACCTGGCCTATTTTTATACGCCCCTCGAAGACGGGACATATTATGGGATCACCCTTGATGTCGGGCGTCTGGGCGTCCGGGTGTCCGGTTGTCCGGGCGTCCAGCGGTGTCCACTTCTTTGTCCGGAGCATCACTCTGTCACCGTAAGTCCGATTGACTTTAAACTTTGCAGTTATATTCTTCTCATCAATACGGAGTGCAGTGCACAAGAACCATAACTCTACCTGGCCCATTTTTTGAGTTATTGCCCTTTGTTGTTTTTCATACTTGAATCTTGTCCGGAGTATATCTCTAAAAGTATAATAGCTAGGATCATTAAACTTCATGGGTGTATAGATCTCACCAAGGGGGAGTGCAGTGCACAAGAACCATAACTCTACCTGGCCTATTTTTTGAGTTATTGCCCTTTGTTGTTTATCATACTTGAATCTTGTCCGGAGTATATCTCTAAAAGTATATTAGCTAGAATCATGAAATTTCATGGATGGATAGAGCTTACCAAGTGGGAGTGCAGTGTACAAGAACCATAACTCTACCTAGTGTATATTTTGAGTTATTGCCCTTTGTTGTTTTTCATACTTTGTTTGACAAAAGATATTCAATCAAAATAACCTCAGTTCTATTCAAACCCCCAGTTAATATTAAGCAGTGTGACGGGCGTATCTTGTGACAATTTGGCACCTTGTTTGAGTTATTGCCCTTTGTTGTTTTTCATACATTGTTTGACAAAAAAAATTCATTCAAAATAACCTCAATTCTATTCAAACCCCCAGTTAATATTAAGCAGTGTGACGGGCGTATCTTGTGACAATTTGGCACCTTGTTTCATTATCCAAATTGGTTTCTATCTTAAAAGACACAAGCATGAAAATTCTTTCATTTCAAGATTGTTGTCTGCAACTTCTTTGAATTTGGGCCATTCCGAAATGTTGCTGTTTGGTAGAGGATAAAGGAGTTGCAGATGACAAATTATAGTTTATTAAATATTTCTTAGCTGTCTGGAAACACTATTGAAAAAGAAGAAACTGCTGCAAGCAATTTCTTCATTTAATTCAATGCTTTCCAAACTGTTTTCGGGGGGGGGGGGGCATCAAAAAGCATAATTATATGGGAATGGGTAAACTTGCGTCAATACTTTTTGCACTACCTATTAAGTCTCTATAGCTTTACAAAATGTAATATCACCAAAACTTCATTAATCTTTTGAAAACAAAATATATTACAGTAAAGAAAAATCGGCAAAATATGATTCTCTGTTGTTGAGAGATCGTAATTCCAATGCTAAATAAAATAAATTACTGGTGGATAACCCAGTTGAGAGATGTATTATTCTATTTTATTCTTAGTATGACCATTTCTTCTTCAGTGTGGATCAGGAGGATGTTTGATAGAGTTGTGTATACAGCTTGCCATTATCATGACTGGTAAACAGCTTATACAGAATAACCTCATGGAAATTGTACTGCCGTAAGTCTGCTTGTCATTTATTAAACAATTACCTTGTGACAAAATTTTAGAGTGGTCCAGATTGAAAGAAGCTGCAGACTACAATTTCAAGTTGATGTAATTTAAAGCTATTTCAACTATTTTTTTGGATAGAAAATAGCAATCTTTTTATTTTCCACATTTTTTGCAAAAACTATTATCTTGAGGGACATAATTTGAAGGGATTGAGTTGGAATGGACTAAGTTGGTCTTTTTTTCCTCACCTGAGCACGAAGTGCTCGAGCGAGCTATTGTAATCACCTTTCATCCGATGTCCGGTCGTCAAGCATCGAGCGTCATGCGTCGTCCCTCAACAATTTCTTTAAACGACATCTCCTCCCAAACTACTGGGGCGATTTGAACCAAATTTGGCAGATATGTTCCTTAGGTGGTCCCCTTCAAAAATAGCTAAAAAAAATTGAAGTCTGTTAAAAACTCTGGTTGCCATGGCAACAAAAGTGAAATTTCAAAATAATCTTTAAGAATCTTTATCTCCTGACCCAGAAGGCATAGAGCCTTATTATTTTGCATGAAATATCAAAGATCTCTTACAAAATATCTAAACTCATGATCCTCAGGTCTTTAGGGGCGGAGCCTGGGTGGGGGGATAAAGGCATGAAGCATCAGTTCACAGACTTCTTTCTTATTTCTGAAATTACAACCCATGGATCCAGATGGGGGAAAAAGATTTTCCTTCTTTCAAATCAGCACTAAAGCCTTGGAATTTGTGATTTAGACTTCTGGATCCCCAGGTTCATAGTCTTTATATGTCAGTGTGGCCAAATTGTTTCATAGTTCTAACATTAACATGAAATTAGACTGTTAAAAGAAAAAGAGGCTTTATCCCAGGTGAGCATCCCAGGGCCAACTGCCCTCTTGTTTTTTTTAAATCTTGGCCTTTTTAGGTAGACAACATTTTGGAGAATGAAGAAATTGCTTGTTAGAAGCAAATTCTTCATTGCCCAAAAATTTTTGGCTACAGCCATAGTGCAGTTGGTAGTGCATCAGACTCTCAATCTCAAGGGACAGGGTTTGATCCCTTGTCGCGACAAATATCCTTTTAGGCATTTGTCTTCCATAGGGGATGGCTAATCATAATCGTAAGTGGATTGAGCAGCTGGAAGCTCGGAAAGGATCTAGTAGTAGTATTTGTGTGAGAAATATCAAGAATCCATGGGTAGGTGCTGCAACTGCGGCAATATGACAGAAATACGCTTACTGTTTGAGAAAGTGGCAATAAACTCAATTCAAACAAACAAACTATAATTTTTTCTTAGTATTCCAGGGTTAAGAAAAAATGCAGTTGAGATGGAATGGATTACTAGAATCAATTTAGAGAATAATAGCCATTACCACATGTCCTCGTGTTTTGGCATGCTCTGAAATAGAGGTTTGGAAAACACTTTAGTAAAGAAAATAGCGCTGGTATCAGGCATTTGCGCTATTTTTCCAACACTATTTTCTACTATTTATTCTACAAATCTGACTGATTTAGCAATATATTTTTTGTCGTCGGTGCAACCTCTTCCAATCTACCAATCTAAAGTTTGTCATCTGGTACTAGGTTGAATGTTCATACTTTATATAATCAAAGATGTGTGGTATGCAACTTTAAATGTTACCATATAAAATAATTAGAAGGTTGAATGCATTTCAGCATAATCAAACTTCCTTTATCAACAGAAAATCCATAAAATGGTTAAAGAGGTGCTACAGAAGAAAGATTTTGAAGGAGACTGCTGAACAGAAGGCTAAATTGAAGGCATGGGAAAAGGACTATCAGCTTACAGAACATGAGTCCCTGTATCATGAATATCTGGAAATGGGTGAGATTATGTCACATGACCAATTACACAGACATACACAGAGAGAGAGGGAGGGGGTGAGAGAGGGGAGAGAGATTCTGTTATCCCATGCCAGCAGAAAAAACTTAAGACTGATCTGTATTGGAAAAGAATGTAGAAGACAATTGAAATTACATAAGAATTGAAAAGTATGTGCCAAATAGGGTAGAAACTATTGTCATGAAAGGAGAAGTTACTTGAAACAGGGATTTTCTACTTTACCCTTTATGTTTTCAGCTGTTATATTTCTTAACCTTTTCCTGGATAAACCCAGGATTTTACGTCACTGTGATTTTATACTTGAGAAAACATTGTGGAGAAAGGAGAAATTCTTATAATAAGTAATTTCTCCTTTTCCCACAGTGTTTTCTACCACATAGGGTAGTTTTATTTGGAATTGCATCCAATTTTCATTGTCGTCTGCATCCTCTTTCAAATTGGACCAGTCTAAAATTTCAAAAACCAGGAAAGGGTTAACCCATTCACTTTTTTTATAACTCTCAAGAGAAAGGTTTGGAAAATATTTTTGAAAATGGCAAAGTTGCTTGTTACAAGCAATTTCTTAATTATCCACAATTTTTTTCTATCCCAAGATGATTAAAATTTCATCAACTTGAAATTGTCAACTGTAACTACTGTGAATTTTGACCTTTCTAAACTATTGTCATCTGGTAATGGTTTAAGCATGCCAAAATGTGAGATTATTTTTTATTTGGTTAAAATAAGGGTCAAAATTAGCCCGTTCCCAGACGTCACAAGTTAAACATAGGCTTATATAGTGAAAATTTCAAAAATCTTTTTCTCCCAAACTAGAGGGCCTAGAGCTTTTATATTTGGTATGTAGCATTATCTGGTGAATTTCTATCAAGATTGTATAAATTATAACCCCAGGGTCAAAATTAGCCCGTTCCCTGACGTCACAAGTTTCACAAAGTGCTTATTTAGTGAAATTTGTAAAAATCTTCTTCTCCCAAGCAGGAGGGCCTAGAACTTTGTTATTTGGTATACAACATCATCTGGTAGACCTCTATCCCTCTATCGAGATTGTGAAAATTATTGCCTCAGGATTAAAATTAGCCCATTCCCGGATGTCACAAATTTAACATAGGCTTATATAGTGAAAACCTTTTAAAATCTTCTTCCCCCAAACAGGAGAGCTTAGAACTTTGATATTTGGTATACAACATTGTCTTGCAGACCTCTATCAAGATTGCACCAATTACTGCCTCAGAATTAAAATTAGTCCGTTCCCAGATGTCACAAATTTTACATAGGCTTATATAGTGAAAACTTTAAAAATCTTCTTCTCTCAAATAGATAGGTCTAGAGCTTTGAATATTTGGAATGTAGCTTCATCTGGTGGATCTCTATAAATATGGTATGAATTATTGCCCTAGGGTCATAATTAGCTCATTCCCAGATGTCACATATGGCTTATATAACAAAATTTAAAACTCTTCTTCTCCCAAACTAAAAGGCTTAGAGCTTTGATATTTATTACCCAGCACAATCTGGTGGACTTTTATTTGTTTTTGTGCTCTTTGGACTCAGGTGCCCGATGGTGACTATGGGCCTCTTGTGTAAGTATGGATTGGTATTTTAACAAAGAGGACGGAATGAGTATTTCACTATTGGAAATTATGAGAAATAGGAACCTGCAATCAGCAAAACCTTTCCAGAGTTTCCATTGAGTGTAAATGTGTTAAGATGCATTATTCCACATTGGCATTACATGACAGCCAGATGATTATCTGTATGGTTGCTTCATGTTTAGAAGCACAAAATGTGCAAAAGCAGGCCTAAGTCCATTAATACATTGGTCTCAATTTAAAGAAATTGCAGAATGACAATTTTATGTTGATGGAATTCCAAATGTTTTCTTTTTTTCGGACATAAAAAGTTGTGGACAATGAAAAATTGCTTTAACAAACAATTTCTTCATTTTCCACAATATTTTCCAAAGCTTTCTTCTTTAGGGGTATAAAAAGGAGGGGTTGTGTGGAAATGGATTAGAATATTGTGTTATCATTTTGATAATTTCCCAGGTTTACCAAAGTAATTGAGTAAATGCATCGTAAAGCATTGTAGAAAGGAAATAGAAACTAATGAGCAATCATTTATTTATTTACAGTGCTACAGTTTGGATTTCTAACAATATTTGTGGCTGCCTTCCCTCTTGGTCCTCTTTGTTGTTTGTTGAATAATGTGATTGAAATTCGTTCTGATGCGATGAAGTTTTCACAGGACTTGCGGCGACCTCTTGCTGAACAATCTCCAGATATTGGTAGGTATAAATAGCTGTAACATGAATTGTAAATTTGAAAGCCTTACATTCAATATTGTGGAGTTATATTCAATATTGTACAGGTTTTTATTACCTGATCCAATGATTATCTGTACAAATATTAGCTATCAATTAATTTTTCACATAGATTCAGGAATGTTCATTATATTTGGCCATATTAAAATTGCCATCTCAGACTCTGTAGCCTCTTTCAATTTAGACATGTTTAAAATTTTGTCATCAGGTAATAGGTTGAAAGGAAAGAAAATGACATTTCTGTACAAAAAGTAAGTATTGAAGGTCTTATTTTGGAGACTTTTAAAACCAATTCCTACTCAAGACAGCTTTTTGCTATCCTGAAGAAAGAAGCTTTGGAAAACAGTGTTTAAAATTAAGAAATTGCTTGCATTTCCTATAACATTTTCTACCGTATAAGAGACAATGATTTTTAAAATTTCATAAACTGAAATTGTCGTCTGCACCTTCTTTGAAATTGAACCAGTTTAATAATGTGTTGTCCGGTAACAGAATAAGATATTGTGTATGTGTTTCAGGTATATGGTACTCTATTCTGTATGCAATCTCAAGAGTTGCTATAGTATCCAATGTGAGTATATTTTGTATATTCTGTTGTATGTTCCTTGTAAGCCAAATTGGTCTGTCATAAACATGTGTAATGTGATAAAATAAGTATTATTAAAATAAGAATTTTGCTAGATTCTTTATGTTTTGTACCTACATCTGCTAAAAACTATTATTAGTCGACATAATTTTAGACTGGTCCAAATTCAAAGGAGTTGCAGACGACAATTTAAAGTTTGTGAAATTTTAGATTTTTTCAATTTTCTGGGTAGAAAACTTAGTGGAAAATGTAGAAATTGCTTGTAATAAGCAATTTCTTCATTTTCCAAGATTTTTTCCCTATTGTTTTTCTTTAGGGGTGTCCAAAAGATTCACTGTGTGGGCATTGGTCAAGAGTGTAGACTAGTTAAATCCCTCTCAAAGTATGTTAAACGGGCATTAATTGGGACAGCTTCTTGGTTGGTCTGTAGCATTTTTCGTCTGCCCATTTTCTGCTAAACTTCTTGTTGGATTTGATTCAAATTTAACACAAGCACTCAGTATCAAGCAAAGATGTGCACTTTTTCTTGGGGTTATGGCCCTTTGTTTAAAAATCTTGTCAGCTCATTTTCTCTTCAACTTCGAAATAGATTTGATTCGAATTACACATGTGGGCTCAGTATCAACCAAAGGTTTGCGTATTCAATTTTGCTTAAGTCTGATTATTTTTCATGGAGTAATGGCCATATGCTAAAAAAGGCTTTATTCCAGTTACAAAATGTTTTTTTCTGGGACACGGAGCCATTCAGAGGACATTAACCATTGACATGCTGAATAAAATCCTCTTCAAAATTCTAATAATATCAAAGGGCCAATGACACAGAAAGTACTTTTTTCGGGTTGGCATTTTGTTAGGAAAATAATGTTATAAGCAATACTTGCTTAAAAGGGACAAGCAGGAGGTCTACACAAAGATCAGACTGCACCTATGTGCCGTCTGGTTTCTGTCTAAACCTCCTGCCAAAATAGGAACTTCCCAGATTAAGCCTGTCAAGGGTTAATAACAATTAATGATAGTCTAGTAATTATACTAGTTTACCACTTACTGTATCAATATCCTAGTATTGAGCACATGACTGCTTTACAAACAGACTTCTTATTTGAATTAGGGCCTGTTTAACCCATTCCCACACAATCCCTCCTTCTTATGCCAATCAAGTAAAAAGCTTTGAAAACATTGTGAACATAGAAGAAATTGCTTGTGTCAAGCAATTTTTTCAATATCCAGAATATTTTCAACCCATAAAATTAGAATTTCATCAACATACACAAAATTGTCACTGCATCCTCTGTTAATTTGGACTAGTCTAGAATTTTCCAATGTGAGAATGGGTTAACCAATTCACAAACAACCTCAAATTTTTATGCATTTAAGAAATACAGCTTTGGAAAACATTGTTATATGTTATAAAAGTGGAAATTGCTTGAAACAAGCAAGTATTTCTTTCTTGACAATGTTTTTTACCGCATATGACCCTTATTATGCCCCCTCATCAATAAGATCAAGGGCATATTGTTTTACCGATGTCCTTCTGTCTGTCCGTCTGTCTGTCTGTCAGCTGCCGTCATAGCGCAGTTAGTAGCGCGTTAGACTTTCAATCTAGAGGTCTTGGGTTAGATCCCCGACGGCGGCACTCATCCTTTCCAACTATTTGTCTCCCACCAATGGGTCAATAATCGTAGACCTATGTGGGATAGCAGCTGGAGGAAAGGAAAGGATGTGATGGCGGTACTAGTGTGAGAAATACCAGGAGGCCATTGTTAGGTGCTCCAGCCGCAGCGATATAACTGAAAGATTGTTGAAAGCGGCGTAAAACCCCATTCAAACAAACAAACTGTCTGTCTGTCTGCAAAACTTAACCTGCCAACTAAACATTTTCCTATGACTTCAACCCTGATTAAGTTACAATGCTAATATTTGGTATGTAGATAGGTCTCAACAAGGCGCAATTGGGGTAGGTCATTTCGTCAAGGTCAAAATTTTAACCCTTTTCCCTAACAAAGAAAAAAAAGAATAAAAATCACCCATTTCTAAAGAATTCCTGTTTCGGGGGCATGGTGTTTCACAAACACATCTTGTTTTTCAATTTTAATCAACTTGTTTTGTTGTCTGCAATATCTTCAGTTTGGACCAGTCTTATATTTTGTTGTGACAGAATTCATTAAATTCTTATTAGTAATTATACCCCCCATAGTTTGGGGGTATATAGGAGTAGGCTTTTTGGTCGGTCGGTCCGTCTGTCTGTAGCTTTATTGTGTCTGCTCAATTTCTGGGCAACTTTGGGACAGATTTTATTCAAACTTCACTGATATATAATCAGTATCAAGCGCAGATGTACATATTCTATTTTGGTTATGGTCCATTGATTTTGATGGAGTTATGGCCCTATGATGAAAAATCGTTTCTGCTCAATTTATCGGTAACCATTGGACTGACTTGATTCAAATTTCACCGAAAGACTCAGTAGAAGTAAGACATGTGCATATCCTATTTTGGTTATGGTCCATTTATTTTTGACTGATTTATGACCCTTTATTTAAAAAGTCCATTTTTGTTATGGCCCTTTGGTGGATAGCACTTGTATTTGGATAAGTGCTGGGGGAGGGGTATTTGTCCTCTTTGTGACAACTACTAGTTTTGTTGGTAATGACCTAATTTGCCTCTATTCCTGTCATGATTATGTGTAGGTCATCAGAAAATATAAAGTAGGGAGAGCTATCACTGAAACAAGTGTTCATGGATCAATGGTAGTTTAATAGCATTATCAAAAACATGCAATAACTATCTCTGTGTATAATGAAATAAAATAGTTCCTTTGTTTCACAATGAATTGATTGTTTGAAAGATGTTATATTCAACTTACAACAATGTTTCCATTGTACTGAGTTATAGTCATTTAAACTTACAAAAGCAAGCCTGGAAAGACATTTGATAGATATTAAAGGATTTATTTTACAAAATTTATGGTCAGAAACATGCAACAAAATATAAAATGGTCAGTTGGCAACCTAAACATCTTAGATACAGCTTGAATAAGCTGTAGATATGACCTTTTAAGTTGCTAAACCAACAAATATGCCTAGCCTTAATGTCAAAGTTCTCTTCTAGCCTAAATAAAAAAATTTGATTTGTCAAAAGATAATTTAATTTATACTGGTACTTAGAGTTGAGTTCTCAGTTATGTGTCCAATATATCAAACGTTTACAAATGTATCTAGGTAACATCTTTAACTATTTTCACACAACTGACACCCCTGGAGGAAAACAAGAAATTGCTTATAGAAGGCAATTTCTTCATATCCACTGTGTTTTCAAATAAGAAAGTAGAAAAAATCTTAACTTTTAATTGTCGTCAGCAACTTCATTCAATTTGGACTAGTCTGAAATTTTTCTGGTAATAGGTTAAATGATTTCCCTTTTGCAGGCATTTATCATAGCACTGACGTCAGACTTCATACCTCGTCTTGTATACTGGTACTATTATAGCGACGGGCATACAATGAATGGATACACAGAATGGACACTCTCATATTTTGACACAAAAGACTTTCCACCTGATGTACCAAAGGATCCTTTCAATCAGCATATAGATGTCTGCAGGTATGTCTACCTTAACTCATAACCAGAATGTCAAAAATCAAATAAGTTGCAGATGAAATTTCAGTTTGTTAGAATTTCAAGTATCTCTGTCTTTCGGAGTAGAATACATGTGGAAAGCATAGAAATTGCTTGTAACAAACATTTTCTACATATTCCATATTCTTTTCTTGAACCTTTTTCTTGAGGGTTTTAAATGAGATTTAGTAGGAATGGGTTAACAATTACATCACTACCTCTATTTTGATGCACCTAGGGAATTTTTCTTCAGAAAAAAACATGACAAAGGAAGAAATAGCTTGTAACAATCACTTTCTCCTTTTCTTACTAAGTTTTCTACCCTACTTGCTTATATTTGCTTATTTTTTAAAGCCTCCATCATCACAGACTGTCATGTGTTTGATCTGCAGCAGCAGCACATATCCTTTCCAAAATTTGTCTCTCTCTAATGGAACCTAAGTGGGTTAGCAGTTGGAGGCTAGGAAAAGATATAATGATAGTACTGTCGTGAGAAATATCAGGAATCCATTGTTAGGTGCTCCAGCTGCCATGATATGCTGAAATACTTTTAAATGTGGTGTTAAACCCCATTCAATCAATTAATCAATTTACTTCTATAGTCAACAACTCAGGAGAGCCCCATAGGGCAAATGGCCCTCTAGTTATACACAACCCTCCATCTATTTAAGCAACAATACTCATACTTAGCATGAAGGTACCCATTTTCAAAACAAATCTTGATGTGAAGGGTATTGATAAGGTCAAGGTCACTTACTGAGGTCAAACAGGAAAACATGCCTTTTTAGGGAAATTAGAGTTCTTCAAACACATCTTTTAATGACTGTTTTCTGTTTATCTTATTTTAAAGTGATTGTGATTATTGATCTTACAATTTAAGCCATTATCAGACAAAAAGCATGGGCTGATCTAAATACAAAGATGCTATAGATAACAAACAGAAGTTGATGAAATTTTTAGGGGTTGGGGTTTTTTACTTAGGGTACAAAACATTGTTGATATAAAAATGTGTGTATCAAGCAATTTCCTCATTTTCTGCAATGTTTTCCAAAGCTTTTTTCCCCAGGGCTTCAAAAAGTATCATTATGTAGGAATGGGTTAAGTCCAAAGTTATCTGTTATGCTAACTTGTTTCTTGTTTACAACAGGTACAAAGATTTCCGTAACCCTGGCGGTATGGGAGATGAAAGTTATAAGTATTCTGAGGCATACTGGCATGTGTTGGCTGCTAGACTGGCTTTTGTTGTTGTGTTTGAAGTAAGTTCTCTGAATATGTTAAGTGATAATCTCTGAAGATGAAATAAATATTTTCAGCTAGTTAGGAACAAAATATGATGGTACAGAAAATTTTGAGCGAATTAGCCGACCACTAAAGGGCCAACCAAAAAGTGGTCGCTTAAAAGATTGGTCCTTTAATACATTTTATTGTAAAGGATTTGAAGGATTAATTTGATTGTATAAAGGAATTTTTACAAAATTACTCTTAAACCTTTTCTATTGGGACTCATTAGAATTGTCACATTGAGACAATTCAAATGAGTTCCATGGGCATAGGATTTTGCTTTAAGAAAAATGCTCTCACATTTTAAGGGATTTTGTCTTATAAATGGGGGTTTTGATTGTGGTAGTTTTATGGAATTTGTAACTAAATAGAAGTGGTCGCTCAAGCAAGATCAAATTTATATAACATAATTGACAGATCACCAACTGTTAATCAAGATATCAAAATTAGACTATTCAAATAATACACTTACAATGGTCGTGCTAACAAGATAAACTGTATATCCATTAAAGACTTTTACTTTTTTTGTTGAAAAGATTGATGCGAATAATGTAATGTTAAACATTTCTGGTACAGTTACCACGGTAAAGTTTATACCCACACAGAGTTTAATGTAAAAACATCTAATGCAATAAATACAATCTTCTGCAACATGGAAAGTAGATCGGACCAAATTACACGACTGTGAGTATTGATTGATATCCTTGATTGGGGCAAGAAGAACAAAGGCGAGATATGACTCATTAAAAACTGGCACTTAATGTACAGTAATTTCGTGTAAGAATTCTGGCAAACTTATCAAAATTGATGAGTGAATGGACAGAAAGAAAGGAGATTTATAATATATTGGACATTTATTAATTATTTAAATAAGCTGTTTGTTTTATTCCAAATGATATTTCTTATTCTATAGCTATAGTATTAAAACGATCCTGTTGGACGAAGTTGCTGTATACAGCTGATAAGCGAAGCCTTTTTTTTTTATGTATGATTGGAATGTTTTAACAAATTAATTGGTCATTCATAGGATCTTATTCGCACTGTCTGCAAAAAATGTGGTTGTGCTCTGATTTTGTGTATATATATTTAGCTCAGAACTCTACACATAGGTATTACATGTAACAGCAATGTCTGCATATCACTTTAAAGAGGTGTAGGTAATCATGTAAACCTAGTAAATGCCTGCCCACCCTCTGTCACTTTCTACCTTGACATTATAAAGCGCATATTTACATAACAAAATTGGTCCATTTGGTAGAATACTCGCATTTGATGCGAGAGCCTCTTAGTTCGAACATGGCTACACGTTCCATTTCTCCCCCCTCTCTCTTTCTCACCCTCTAGATCCTCCGGCTGAAAGCTGGCAGGCTTTTGTCATAAAATCTTCTTCACAGAAAGTGCTAAACAATTCAACCAAAATTCAGAGGAAGGATCCTTGGATGGCCTTCATTAGATTATTTCAAAGCATTTTGATCGGGTGAAAAATATGTAACGATATATACATGTAAATAGATATATACATTACCTCAAAAGCAGGACGAAAATTATTTTTGGCAGGTTGTGTCCCCTAGCACAAATTGGCAGATGTGCCCATAATCAACAGTAGATTTGGGTAGAAAGTGACACCTCAGATAATCAAACTTTCTACCTAGGTTATATATCTTGTGTAAACATATCTCAGGATTTCAGCGCTTTGATTTATGACACTTTTTAGCTCACCTGAGCATGAAGTGCTCTGGGTGAGCTATTGTGATCAGTCATCGTCTATCGTCTACGTCTGTTCACAATTACAAAAAAATCTTATCCTCCTAAACTAATCATGGAATTTCAACAATACTTCACATAAATGTTCCTCAGGTCATGCTCTTTCAAAATACTTCAAAGAATTAGCCCTATATGGTGGGATCATCAATATACCTAGGATTTAAAAGGAAAATCCTCAATGATATCTTCTCCAAAATAATGACAGAGGGCCTTGCTATTTTTTATATATCATAAAGCCATGAACCATCATACTCAGGGGAGCGATTTAGGACCATCATGGTCCCCTTTTTTTTTGAAAATCCAGCTATTTCAGATTGTCCTCTGCAACCTCCTTGATTTTGGACCAGTCTAAGGATTTGATAACTGATAGTGGGTTAATCAAATAAGATTATGTGTAAGCCTGAAGAGTGTGCAACACTTTAAATTTGACTTCTGTTTGTGTTGCAACCAATCAAATTGGGTATTTTCATAGTAGTGAAGAGTAATCTGGAACATGATTTTATGATTTGAAATCCTATTAAAAATTTTATCTCAACCAATTTCAAGACAGCAAACTTTTAAACAGATTCAAGTTGATAGAAGTTACATACAACATTTCAAAGTATATCTGAATTTGAAAAATCATTACCATAAAGGTGTAAAACAAAACAATTAAAGAGAATATGCCTGTTCTTCTTTTCCAACAATTTTATCCTTCATGTTGCTCTAAAGCTTTGTGTTGAAATGAAGAATTGCATTGTTATTGGCTAGTTGTACTTGTTGTACTTGTATTAGGGAAAGACATTACTTGATATTTGGCTACTGATTCTTTATGAATCATGTACTATGCATTGTTTGTTTGACATGTATGTAGGATAATGAAAAAATTGATTGTAACATTTTTTCCAAAATGTTTACTCAAGCTTTTTTCTTGAGGGGTTTCAAAAAGTAGGAACGTGTGGGAATGGGTGAGAAGCAAATATTTTCAAATAAAGCATGCTTTGGTAAGTCGAGGCTGAAGCTTTTCAGGCTGATTAATGCTTTTAGATTAAATCTAATTCTGCACAGGGCATTACCAACATTACAAATTTGTGTTGGCTGATCAGTCTTCTCTCTACCTCCTGTAGACACCAAATTTCTAAGGCAACCAGTAAATATTCTCAAATGCACTATGCAGATGCTTAGGTAGTTCTGAAACTTATACACTTGTGAAATTAATGGAAATGTCATTTGATGTGTTATTTTCAATTGTATGAAAATGTTCAACTCTTCATCATTTCAGAATCTGGTTGTGGTGACTACAAGTTTGATAGCTTGGCTCATCCCTGACGTACCTGCTGAAATCAAGAAACAGATTCGCAGACAAGCGTACATTGCTAATGAAATTGTGATTAAAACAGAACTTGTTAAAGCTAGAGGAGAGTCGATTGGTGATAAAATTCTTGGAGAAAGATTTGGAGGTCTTTTTAGGAGGAAACAAAATACAGAGAGTAATGGTAAAGAGTTGCGATATCCAGTTGATCCAGACCAGGATGATCCAAATGATACAAAAATTACAATGGTTGATGATGTGTCCGTCTCGAACATTTAATACATGATTCTTCCCTCATTAAAACAGAAGTGTTTTAATCTTACTGTAAAAGAAAAAGATGAACTTTTTTTGTAGACAGAAACTGGTGATATAAATTCAACCCTGTATCAAGACTTCTCAATGACACTAAGGGATTGATCTCTTTATAAAAGAGTAAACTATATTGTTCAAGAAGGCAAATCTTATTTTCAAGTCATTAATCTTCATGAGTTTGCCCCTAACCTCATGATCATGTAGTCACAGCCAAGATTTGATCTAGTGCCTTCACCAAATAGATTTGTTTAACTAAGGTTAGTCACAATTATTTTTTGTTTTGAAGATGCGACAACTAATCTTATATTGACAGATGAATGCAAAAAAATGTAAGTGCACATAAAAAACACAATCATGTTGCATCTTGTACAAATTTTTTTTCACTCAGCAGATTGAATTAACTGATATGTTATATATAAGCATGCAGACTAAGTCTAAAAATTTTGTCTATTAGGTAAATTTTATTATACACCCTAAAGGGCTGTATTATGTTATGGCCTTGGTCGTCCTTCTGTCTGTCCGTCTGTCTTTATGTTTGCTATTTTTTTGTGTGCGCAAGTCTTCCTACAGTATCATTGGGAACAAACTGAAACTTGATACAATGTGTATGAAGTCTAGTTGAGCGTAAGATATTTTTATTTTGTAAGGTAGGATAATCATTCTAGATACAAAAAATATTCAAGTGAAAATTCCAACCCTCCTCAGAGTGCACAATTTGTGCAGTCTCACTAAGTTGAAACTTTTTACTCTTTCCAGATATTCCTGTTGTAAGCCCATTCACAATTGTATTCTTTGGGGTACTGCCATTTTGTTGATATCAAGTTTAATCTTATTCGTCAAGGTTAGTTTTAAAGGTCATTTTTATCATATAAACTTACAGTAAAATATTATATTCCACTGACAAGCCCCTTCAAGCATATATGCGCCACTCTGCAAAGCTCTTGTTTAATGATATGTTATATGTAAGCATGCAAGCTAAGTCTAAAAAATTCTCTATTTGATTAATATTACTTAACTAGATTCTGCTTTTTATTAGATCAATATAACTTAGTGTAAATACATTTACTTTATAATCTATATTGATTTGCTATTTACAGTTCAACTTGAAAATGTTTGTTTCAAAGTTCAGTTACTTCTTTCTCCACATTTAATATTCATCATTCTACATACTTTTTCTTCCATAAAGTGTTTGTTAATTGCTCACAGAGTACCAGACAAAAATTTGGAGACGGTGATATAGATGATAAAGATAATATGTTTATTATTGTAGGAATCATATCAAAGTTACAAAGAAACTTGCTACTTGACAATTTATTTGAAAAAGTAAAATAATTCAGACAGGTATACACTGTTGGCATTCAAAGACATGCAGATGAAACGAAAGCAGCACCTTTTGAGATTGAAAACTATTGAGGTGAAAAATAAAAAAAAAATTGCACCTTTTGCATTTTCTTTGAAATTTTAAATTGCTTTAGTTCTTTTGGATCTGTATAGAATGTCACATAATTTTTACCATCTTCACATGATAGCCTTGGCTGTCCAATTTTTTAGCTAGTTAAGCATCATCTTTGAAGTTTTAAGTAAACAGACATAATTTTGAGGTCTTCTCATGGTTCATTGAGTACAAACTGCCACTGGAGGCTTATATACTAAACTCATTGAATATCTTCGCCAAAAAAAGTAGTTCTTGCATATTTCTGGAATATTGAAAACTCTGCCTGCAAGTTCATCTCCTAGGTAATTTTAGTTCACTTGAGCATATTCACAAGCATGCTATAAAACCCATTCCCAATAAACTCTGCTTGTAACAAGCAATTTCTTCCGTGTCCACAGTGTTTTCTGGTCTACAAAAGACTAAGAAGGCAAAGAAGATTACTTAATAAAACTACTTCTTTGCTAGCTTACAGTACTTTCAGTCCTTTGATTTTTATCCCATGAGACTATCTCCAGGTTTTTGGATGACACTTTACCAGTATAGGTAATCTTTCTCAGAATCATAGTTTATCAATAGATTTTAACACTTCATAAGTCAATGATGAAATAAGATTCCATTCAAAAAGATGCAGACAAGTCTTCATCAATTACGAGACAACCAAATTGTAGACTAGTTCAAATAGAAAAAAGGTGCGTATTACATTTCAAAGTGCACAGAATTTGGAAAAGAATTGTTAAAAAGATAAGAAAACATTGTGAGATAAGGAATGATTGTTTGTGACAAGCAATTTCTCCTTTTCTCAGAAAGTTTTGTAGACTGTTATTGCAATCAATCAAAATACTGGATTGAGTGGTAAAGGGTTAAAGTATAGGCAGAATTATCCCAAAAGATAGCAAACAAATTTTATTGATTTAACCCATTACCACAACACAGTTTTTAAGACTGGTCCAATTTGAAAGAAGTTGCAGGCGGCAACTTTTAGTTCATTCATTTTTAAAAATCTTAGTCTGTTTTGGTAGAAAATATTGTGGATGATTAAGAAATTGCTTGTAATAAGCAAGTTCTTCATTATCCACAATATCTTCCAAAGATTTTTTCTTGGGGGCGTCCAAAATTGTCATTGTGTGGGAATGGGTTAATATAACTTCAAACCTGGCGCAAAATACGGACCATTTAAGAATTTCCAAAGCATATAGTTGATTAAGTTGGATCCAGTATAGGTCAGCTGGTGATGATATTTCAAAAATAAACATATTGTGGTAGAATGACAGTTCTACATTCAGAAAATTAACAAAAAGTGTAAAGTTTTCTGTCAGCCTAACCAAGTGTAACCAAGGTCAGCACTTGTTGCATCTTCCAGATTGTCCTTTTCAAATGACAGTTACAAATACTTATTAAAGATGTTAATAGAATGCTCTTATAATACTTTATAGTTTCTTTCTGTACATTTTAACCCATTCCCACTTGACAAAATTTTAGACTGGCCCAAATTCAAAGAAGATGCAGACTACAATTTCAAGTTGATGGATTTTTTTTCACCTTTTTGGATAAAAACATTCTGGATAATGAAGAAATTGCTTGATACAAGCAATTTCTTCATTTTCCACAATGTTTTCCAAAGCTTTTTTCTTGAGAGGTGTAAAAGGGAGGGATTGAGTTGGAATGGGTTAATGGAAAAGGTCTGTTTATTATATCTTTTTACAACAGAGCTGATACAGTTATGATAATTACAATTTACCTACTACATATATACATATTCATCCTACATGTCAGGTGGACTGATACTCTGATAGAGATTAGAGGTATATTGGTTGCCTGTCTGTCTAGACCAGAGAAAAGAGAGTGATTTGATTTCAAAATCAATTTTGTTTTTTCTCTATTATACACTTTGTCATGAATACTCATTGGAATTGATCGATTGAGGCTGTCAATCAAAGAATCAATCGATCAATCAAATCATTTAGACAAGAAGTGAACTTTAATCTCCGACATTGGATAAGCAATTTCAAGCTCTAGTTATGACAGTTATGTCACTGACCATAGACTATGCAAAATAACACCATTTAACCCTTGTCATGCTGTATAAATTACCTTATTGAATTGCTGTTAAATCAAAGGGCTGAAAGCACTAATAGAAGTTGTTGTTCAAAAATCAATATTTCTTTTGGAAATTGGCTTCAACTCTGGCAGGAAAAATTACAAGCAGTAGGTGTAGACCAAGATCAGACTGCACTTATGTGAAGGCTGATCTTGGTCTATACCTCCTTCCAAAACCGGAATATTCTGGGTTCAGCATGACAAGGGTTAATATCAAAGTGCTTCTTCCTATCGGAGGTTAGTGGGCATGGCCAGGGATCTGTCAATTGTCTTGTTGAGACAAAAAAATGTTTGCTTTAATCAATCACAAGTAACATAACAATGCATCTTTAGACTTTTTGCTGATATAGACTGTCTGTCTTCAATTAGCTAAGTGCAATATTGTGTTTGTTTTCTTTTGCCTTTTTGTAATCATTGCTTCAAAGTATAGTGTCTTTTTGTCTTTGTCGGCATCTATTTGATCACTATGGAAGATTTTCTATCAGGATTTCAAAATAATGTTATCAACTGTAACTCTTCCGATTGAAAAGTAAGACGGAAAATGCTTCATCATTAACTTGATATTTTGAAACATGATATGTTAGTTTAATGTTTTTAATCGTTATTGATTCTCAAATTTCTTTAGTTAGACTTGTGAGATTCTTTATTTTTGTGGTATATTACAGCATGTAATTGGGGGATTAGTACTATCATTAAAAAAAAACAATCGACCAGACAAATCAATCATTTAGACAGGAAGTGAATGTTGAACTTCGACATTGATATCAAATATTTTGCTGGTTTGGAAACTTAAACTTGAATAAGCTGTGGTTGCTATGTTTAGGTAGCCAACTAATGATTTACTCTATGATTTTTTTCCCATCCATTTTTTATACAAACTTGCCAATTTTGATGTATCGGTAAATTCAAGGTCAGGGGGCGGGCCTGATAATCTCTAAGTTTGTTCAAAGGTTGTGCAATTCAAGAACATTTAACCCTTTCCTGTTTTTGGAAGTTTTAGAATGGTCCAAATTAAAAGAGGTTGCAGACTACAATGAATATCAAATACAATTTGAAATGGAACCATCCTATGTTGTAGAAAATATTGTGGAACAAGGAGAAATTGCTTGTTACAAGCAATTTCTTCTTTTTCCACAATGTTTTCTCAAGTATAAAATTTCAGCAACGTAAAATCCTGTGTTTGAACAGGAAAGAGTTAAACCCATTATCATAATTTCTACATTTTCAGGAGCAGAAGAAAATTAATTCAAAGAACATTTTGCCATAAGCAGAATTGATTCTTTCAAGCAATTTCCTTTTGTTGCAATATTTCTATCATATATGACTTATTTTCTCATTCTTTGATTTGTAATTTGCAAGCTCTTTGAATTTGGACCACTCTATAAATGTTTATCTGGTAATGGGATTACAGCTCAATCTGTGCTCGCTGCCTTAAATTTGTTTACAACCAAGATTTAGAGGGTAAATACATGAATCATTATAAACTTATAGTTGGTTGTAGAAGCTGGTTGTTTTCTTTTTTGAGCTGAACTATGAACCGGTAATGAAATATATTAATTCTTTCCACATTATAAACCTTACCTGTTGTTGTTAATTGTTGATAAAGCATCAAAATGTGTACTCCTATGTTTTGCAAAGCTAGACTTAGCTGTCTTGTCCTTCTTTAACCCATCACCAGATGATAAAATTTTAGACAAGTCTGAATTGAAAGGTGTTGCAGAAGACAATTTAAAGTTTATGAAATTCTAAATATTTTAACTTTCTGGTTTTTGAACATTGTGGAAAAATAAGAAATTGCTTGACACAACTTTTAACAAAATGTTTTTCTTGAGGGTCATAAAAAAGCATCATTGTATGGGAATGAGTCAAAGAGATATTCTACATAAAACTGGATTTTATTTAGTCTGTTAATCATTCTCCATCCTGATGGTATATACATATTTATTGTTTGTTTGTAAGACTACTCATCCCTCCAAAAATTCATTGTGACTAGTGTTAACCCATTCACAGCTTTTTCATGATCCTTAGAAAATAAAGTTGGGAAAATATTGTGAACAATGAATTAATTTCTTTTGAAACTTCTAGATCCTCCACAATTTTTTATCTATTCTACAAGATTATGAAATTTTAAATTTCACCCACTGAAAACTGTCATCTTCAAATCTGAAATTTGGTCTTCCGGAAAATGTTTTAAATAGCTTTTTGCTTATAGCTTGCCAAGGAAATTTACAATAGCAACAGTCATTTTCAACAAAAATATTAACAAGGTAGTATGAGTATGGAATAAAGCAAAATACATGTTGATTGTACGCTTCCAAGGAGAATATTCTTAGATGTCAATTTATTCTCATTAGTCCATATTTAATTTGAATTTATTTGTGTTATATAAAATGCTCTGTGTTGTACATTTAATTCTCTCAAAGTACCGGGTCCATATAATTCTTTAGTGATTAAATTCTTTGTATTAATACAAGTAGTGTTAATTGCGTTATGTATCACTTTCACTCATTTAACATTGAACAGACTTAGCCTTAAATTAGATTCAAAGGCTATCGTAAAAATGCAAACAAGTATTCCTGGGTTTTCATTATCATTTGTTGAAATATATTTGTTAAAACTTAAATTTAACTGCTTGATACACAATGTTTCTTATTTTAGTGCATTTATACCTTCTTTATTCTAAAGAGTTATCTCATAATCTAAAATGACGTCATTCAATTTAATGATTGATATGTTTGTTTTTTTCTGAAATGATAACATAATTGATCTTTAAAGGAGGATTTCTAAGATTCTTAGTTGAGAAACTGTTAATGTAACTGCTAACAGAATATTCTGGATAACTATTATTAAGAGTATTGCTAGAGGAACAAATTCGGCATTAAGAATGGTGAATGATCAACTCATTTGAAGTTCATTTATCCATCAATATTTACCCATTGCAATATTATCCCACATTTGAATTGCTCTAGATATGATTGGTGAATAACATTGTAGGAAAGGAGAATTTGCTTGTAACAACTTTCTCCTTTTCTCACATTGTTTGCTTTCCAAAATGGCATGTGTTGCTCCCTTTCACAAAACCTTATATAACATTTAGTCTGCAACCTCTTCAATGTGGACTAGACTAAAATTTTGTTGTTTGTTAATTGGTTAAAAGATAATCAAGGAAAAGATGCAAGTCAAACACATAAATACTTTCAGATATTCATAGTACCGTATATCATCTCTCTTGTTAGTCCTATTCTCAATCTGTACCTTATACATGTATATTTTATATTATACCTATTTTTATACACCTGTATGAACTGTCCATGTTATATACCTGTTTTGTACCTGTTAACAAAAAACCTACCTGGATTTAAATAGAATCTCGTTAAGGTTTTGTCAGTGAGTGTTCATCAACTACTATTTAATAAAACATCAGTCAATAAATACTCAAAAACATGTGTTGTGTTTATATTATATTTTAGCACAGTCACCATCTTTATGAGACACCAGTTGGCCAACATTTTGGCCCTGGACATTTTGGCCTCCAAATAGGGCAGAGTAGCACATTTTGTCCTATATCAGATTATTTATGAAATAATTGTCCTACATTCGATACGCCATTATAACCAATTTGGGGTAAAACATTATTTTTGGATTTTTGTGGGTTACGTAAAACACAATTTAGAAATTTGCAAAGTTTAAATTAATCTAGTCAAGGTGGATTTTAATAGAAAAAATGATTGTTTCATCAGAAGATAACATTGTGATAAAAGTAGAAAATGAATGTTCTCCTTTTATGACAATATTTCCCTCCTGATAATGTCCCAGGTAATTGAGGACAGAATCTTTAGCTCACCTGAGTACAATGTACCCATGGTGAGCTTTTGTGATCATTAAATGTTTGTCGTCCGTTGTGCGTCATATAGCATCGATAAAGTGTTTACACTCTAGAGGCCATAGTTTTGACCCAACCTTTATTAAACTTGGTCAGAATGATAGTAAAGTCATATGGATTGAATCTTCTTGATTATGTGAAGGTTCTATTGGAAAACACAGGATAAGGAGTGTTTCTGATAATTTCTTTGTTTACACTCTAGAGGCAGCAATTTTCGCCCAATCTTCATGAAACTTGTCCAGAATAATATTTAGGTCATAAGGATGAACCCTTATGATAAAGGTTCTATTTGAAAACATGGGAAAAGAGGTTTTAATGACACTACTTTCTACTCTAGAGGCCACAATTTTGGCTTAACCTTCGTGAAACTTGGCCATAATAATTTTTAGGTCATAAGACAGTATTAACCCTATAGATTTTGGGAAGGTTCTATTGGAAAACATCAGAAAAGGGTCCTTGATGACAATTTCATTGTTAACACTCTAAGATCCCACAATTTTGGATCAATCTTCATGAAACTTGTCAAAAATAACTTGTCACAAGGATGAACCCTATCGATTATGTGAAGATTCTGTCTGATAATACAGGAAAAGGGGTCTTAGTGACAATTTCTTTGTTAACATATACCACAGTTTTGGCTTAATCTTCATGAAACTTGTAAATAAACAATTTCTTCATTACCTATGTTTTCTTTCCCCACAAGACAAAGAGTCGACTATAAATCATGTCTACGTCATCTTTGAACTTGGACCAGGCAAAAATCATGTCCTCTAGTAATGGGTTAAATGATTGTCCATTAGTTCGAAGCAAATGGTTGATTCATCTATTAATTCGGACACTGACTTGAGTAATTATCCATGAATTCGGACACGAAAAAAATTAATCATTTAATTGTGTCTGAATATATGGACAAATTGTGGTAACAATATTGATCCTCCATTGCAAAGTGGGAGTGGGATTTTAGGATTAGCCTCCGTCTGTCTATTAGCAATTTCTTGTGCACTCTGTATATCCAAGGTGCTTTGTTTTATATTTAAGATAAAAGGAACAATGGGGCATCATGAGAGGATGTACAGAGTGCAAGTTTCTGTGACCTACCCTCAAGGTCAGAGTCCAAGGTCAAATGACTAAATTGGCCTTGGCCTGAGCATATCTTTAACGTTTACGGATTGACCTCAAAATAAATTGGCACATTTGAGCAACTTGATGAAGCGCCGTGCAGAGTACAAGATTCAATTAGATTTCGTGACCCACCTTCAAGATCAAAGATTACAGTTCAAATTCAAACTACTAAATTCAGGATCTTGTTCAGGATCATATCATTACATTCATTGATGAAGTTTAAAATAAATTGACAGGCTTCTGCAACTTGATGAGCTGGCTTGTATAGTGCAAGATTCTGTGACCTACCTTCAAGGTCCTGGTCTCATTTCAAGGTCAAATAACCGAATTCACCTTTTCCTGAGCATATCTTCCATGTAACTGTGAACCGTGATGAGACCATGTGCAGATAGGTGTATTTTCCAAAAAATGGCCGTGACAGAATCTTGTAATAATGTCTCCCAAATCTGTGAGAGACATATTGTATTTGGCTGTGCCATCTGTCTGTCTTCTGTCCACTTTTTAGCTCTACTGGCCGAAGGCCACTAGAGCTATAGCGATGGCTTTTTCCCGTCCGGCGTTCGTCCGTCTGTCCGTCCGTCCATCGTCCGTCCGTTAAACTTTTCCTTGTTTCCGAGATAAAGTCCACAGTTTTCATCCGATTCTCTTCAAACTTTCACAGAATGATTGTACCATCATAAGGATCGTTCCTTTCGAAATTGGGTCAGATCCGTCAAGAAACACGGGAAAAGGGGCCTAATTAAAACTTAATTAAAAATTCAATTAAAAATCCTCATTTACGCGATAAAGTCCACAGTTTTTGTCGGATTCTCTTCAAACTTTCTCAGAATGATTGTACCATCATAAGGATCGTTCCTTTCGAAAATGGGTATGATCCGTCAAGAAACACAGGAAAAGGGGCCTTATGAAAATTTAATTAAAAAATCCTCGTTTACCAGATAGAGTCCACAGTTTTCATTGGATTCTCTTCAAACTTTCACAGAATGATTGTATTTGTACCAACATAAGGATCGTTCCTTTCGAAAATGGGTATGATCCGTCAAGAAACACAGGAAAAGGGGCCTTATGAAAATTCATTAAAAATTCAATTAAAAATCCTCGTTTACGCTATAGAGTCCACAGTTTTCATTGGATTCTCTTCAAACTTTCTCTGAATGATTGTACCAACATAAGGATCGTTCCATTCGAAAATGGGTATGATCCGTCAAGAAACATGGGAAAAGGGGCCTTATGAAAATTAAATTAAAAAATCCTTGTTTACCAGATAGAGTCCACAGTTTTCATTGGATTCTCTTCAGACTTTCACAGAATGATTGTACCAACATAAGGATCGTTCCCTTCGAAATTTGGTATGATCCGTCAAGAAACATGGGAAAAGGGGCCTTATGAAAATTTAATCAAAATTCCATTAAAAATCCTCGTTTACGCAATAGAGTCCACAGTTTTCATTGGATTCTTTTCAAACTTTCACAGAATGATTGTATTAACATAAGGATCGTTCCTTTCGAAATTGGGTATGATCCGTCAACAAACATGGGAAAAGGGGCCTTATGAAAATTCAATTAAAAACTCCATTAAAAATCCTCGTTTACACGATAGAGTCCACAGTTTTCATCGGATTCTCTTCAAACTTTCTCAGAATGATTGTACAATCATAAGGATTGTTCCTTTCGAAAATGGGTCTGATCTGTCATGAAACAGGGGAAAAGGGGCCTCATGAAAATTTAATTAAAAAATTCTTGTTAACACTCTGGAGTCAATAGTTTTCATCGGATTCACTTCAAACTTTCACAGAATGATTGTACTATCATAAGGGTTATTCCTTTTAAAATTTGGTATGATCCTTCAAGAAACACAGGAAAAAGGGGCCTTATGAAATGTTTAATAAAAAATTCTCATTAATAATCTAGAGCCAAAAATTTACAATGGATTCTCTTCAAACTTTCACAGAATGATTGTACCATCATAAGGATTGTACATTTTGGAATCGGATATGATTCCTCAAGAAACATAGGAAAAGGGGCCTTATTAAAATTTAATTCAAAGATCTTTGTTAAAAATCTAGAGTCCACAGTTTTCATCTGATTGACTTCAAACTTTCACAGAATGATTGTACCATCATAAGAATTATTCCTTTCAAAATTTGGTATGATCAGTCAAGGACCACGGGAAAAAGGGGCCCGATTAAAACTGGATTGAAAAAGTCCTCGTAAACACAATAGAGTCCATAGTTTTCAACAAATTCTCTTCAAACATTCCCAGAATGATTATTACATTAAATGGATTGTTCCTTTCGGAAGTAGGTTTGATCCATCAAGTTTCATGGGAAAAGGGGCCCTATGAAAATTTAATAAAAAAAATCTTAGTTAACACATAATGGCCCTAGATTTCACCTGATTGACTTCAAACTTTCACATAATGATTGTACCATCATAAGGATTGTTCCTTTCAAATTGGGTGCCGTCATAGCGCAGTTGGTAGCGCGTCGGACTTTCATTCAAAGGGTCCCGGGTTCGATCCCCGACGGCGGCTATACTCTTTCCGACATTTGTCTACCACCAATGGGCAGATAATCGTAAGCCTATGTGGGATAGCAGCTGGAGGCTAGGAAAGGGTGTAGTGGTAGTACTGGTGCGAGAAATAACAGGAATCCATTGTTAGGTGCTCCAGCCGCCGCGATATAACTGAAAGATTGTTAAAAGCGGCGTTAAACCCCATTCAAACAAACAAACTGATCCATTGAGAAACATAGGAAAAGGGGCCTTAGGAAAATTCAATTAAAAAATCTTTATTAATGCTTGTAAGTCCACAGATGAGATACTCAAACAGAATAATTATACTTTTGTAAGAAGAGTTCCCTTTGGAATTGGTTCAGATCCATCAAGTAACATGGGAAAAGGGGCTATATGAAAATTCAATTAATAAAACCCTGTTAACACAATAAAGCCCACAGCTTTGATCAGATTTTGTTGAAACTTTCACAGAATGATTGGAAGGTCATAACTATCATTCTTTTCATAACAGGGTTTTAAATGTCAAGAAGCACAGGAAAAGGGGCCTTATGAAAATTTCATATATAAATCCTTGTTACCAAGTCCAGAGCTTTCATCGGATTTTCTTCAAACATTCACAGAATAATTGTACAATAATAATGATTGTTGATGTTTGCATTAGACCTGATCCGTCAAGTATCACAGGAAAAGGAGCATTATGAAATTTAATTTTAAAATCATTGTAACACAATAAAGTCAACAATTTTCATCAGATTCTGTTAAAACTTTCACAGAATGATTATTCCATCATGAGGATTCTTTCTTTTCAAATTAGGGGTGATCAGTCTAGTATCATGGGAAAAGGGGCCTTTAGAGAATTTTGTCTATAATCCTTGTAACCAAGTCCAGAGCTTTCATTGGATTTTATTCAAACCTTCACAGAATCATTGTACAATAATCATGATTGTTGATGCTGACATGAGACCTGATCCTTCAAGTATCACAGGAAAAGGAGCCTTATGAAAATGTTATTTTAAAAATTTGACACCAAGATAAAGTCTGCAGTTTTCATCAGATTCTGTTCAAACTTTCACAGAATGTTTGTACTATCATAAGGATTGTTTCTTTCCAAATTGGGCCTGATCTGTCTAGTATCATAGGAAAAGGGGCTGTATGAAAAATTATTACCAAATCCTCATAAACACAACAATGCCCTCAGTCTTTATCAGAATCTCTTCAAACTTTAATAGAATGATTGTACCATCATTTGGATTGTTCCTTTGTAAATTAGGTCTGATTGGTTAAGTGACACAAGAAAAGGGACCTTATAAAAATTTTATTACAAAACATCATTATTACAATAAAGTCCTCAGTCTTTATCATTTTCTTCAAACTATCATTAGGATTGTTCCTTTGTACATTGGGTCTGTTTTGGTAAGTTTCACGGAAAAAGGGGGCCTTATGAAAATTTAGTTACAAAAATTCTTGACACAATTCAGTCCACTGTTTTCATTGATTCTCTTTAACTTTTAAAGAATGATTCTACCTTCATTAGAATTGTTCCTTTTGAAATTTGATTTGTTCTGTAAAGTATCATGAGAAAAGGGGCCCTATGAATATTTCACTATAAACTCATTAACACAATAAATTCCACAGATTAAACAGATTGATTGTACCATCATTCCAATTGTTGATTTTGACAGTGGATCTGACTATAGCAACAGTCACATAAAAAGGGGCCTTATGAAAAACTCTCTTAAATATTCTGGTTAACACAATGATGTCCCTTGATTTCACCAGATTCACTTCAAAATTTCACAGA
Source organism: Fragum fragum (assembly GCA_946902895.1). Lineage (NCBI taxonomy): Eukaryota > Metazoa > Mollusca > Bivalvia > Cardiida > Cardiidae > Fragum > Fragum fragum. The sequence goes on along the minus strand of OX336368.1, from coordinate 33,534,383 downwards.
ATGATTGTACAAATACTTAAATGGTTTTTTTCAGAACTGGGTACAATCCATCAAGTATCATGTAAAAAGGGGACATATGATTTTTTTTTAAATATTCTAGTAAATATAATGAATTTCCAATATTTCATCGGATTCACTTTTAACTTTCATAGAATGATAAAACCAACAGTAAAATATCACGGGAAAAGGGGCCTTATGAGAACTTGAATTTAATATCTTTGTTAACACAATAAAGTCAACAGTTTTATTGGATTCTCTTCAAAGATGCATGGAATAATTGTGGCATTCGAAACACAGGAAAAGGGGCCTTACAGATTATCATTCAAAACATTCTCGTGTATGTGATGAAGATCACAATCATTATCAAATTGTCTTTTAAATTTCACAGGACAATTGTCGGGTTGTAAGGAAAGTTCCTTTTGGAATGAAATTGATCCATCAGAAAACACAGGAAAAGGGGCCTTATTGATTTTCATTCAAAACAATCCTGTTTATGTGATTAAGTCCACAATTATTGTCAGATTCTGATGAAATATTCACAGAATGATTGTAGGGTCATAAGGTAACATTCTTTTGGAAATGGAGTGGATCCGTCATGAAACATGGGAAAAGGGGCCTTGAGGATTATTACTTAAAATGATAAAGAGGATAAAGCCCCTTTTTTTTTCTTTATGCATTTTTCTTTGAGCAATTAACTTCCTTAAATATCAGATTTCTTTAACGGAAAACTTGATAACCAGTAGAGCGTCTCAGGCCCTCATGGGCCTCTTGTTTTTATCTGGACAAATGCTTGGTAACAGGTTAACCAACTTTGATGAACTTAACATACTTAGTTAGTATCACCTGTAGTTGTGCATGACACTTTTCTTTTTTCAAAATGCACTGGTTTCAAAATGATAGCTATTTTACTTTGTATATTGACATTTCTTGACTAGACAAATGCTCAGTAACCATTGGACCGATTTTGATAAAACCTCTCACACTTGTTCAGTATCTCCTTAAGTTGTACTTGAATTTTTTTTTTTGATGGACTTCAAAGGCGTCAATAAGTGTTACTCAGTTTGGAAAATCCAGTAAGATGTTACTAGGTTAGAAGAGAAGTAGTGCCCAGTTAGGTTGGATTTATTATATTGAAAAACCTGTCTCCCAAAACAACTGTACATTTTGAAATGGCATAATACGAGGATTCTATATATTTGGTAGAACGCATAAAGACTCCTCTTAAATACAAAAGCACCTACCAATAACCTGCACAGAGTAGATGTGGTCAAGGTTTCAATAATGTGCAGAGTAATTTGCCTTTAATTGATAGAACTCTGCATAACAGCTGTAGACCGAAGGAGTGATAAGCTATTCAGTTACATTTACATATGTTCAAAAATGTTTATTGATAATCAGTGTATGTGCGTTAGTCTGTCCGTCCAAATTTGTCTGGACAATTGCTCCTACATTTATGGATGGATTTCAAAATAACTTGGCACAATTATTCTACATCATGATTAGATGTGCCATTTGAAAGAATTTTTAGGATAGTTTTAATCTCAAGGTCACAGCTCAAGGTCAAACACTAAAATCGTGATTGCAAAGAGCATTTCTCCTACAATTATGGATTGATTCAAAATAAATTGGAACAATTATTCTCCATCATGAGTAGATGTGCAATTGAAAGAATTTTTTGGATAGCTTCAAGTTCAAGGTCAAAGCTCAAGGTCAAACACTAAATTTGATGGTCAAGGTCAAGTTGATGGTCAAAACTTTGCGGGCTTGACAGCATTTGTCCTGGGACAACCATCTTGTTATTATTTTGAATTAGCCTTTTCAATCAATTACTAAACGACAAAATTATGGCCCAGTTACAGAGGACAATTCAAATCGCTTTGAAATTAAAAACACCGGCCCAGGTTGGCTAGAAAACATGGTGAAACAAGCAATATCACCTATTCTCACAATGTTTACTTTATTGCAATTCTTCACATACATGAAATGTGTGATTGGTTTTAGCTACTACTGAGTCGCAGAAGATTAAAAGATATACAGAATCTCCCATTTGTTTCTTCTTGGTAAATCAGGCTAGGCTAGACGTTATGCTTAAAAATAAGATTATCTAGATGAAAAATGCTATTTTCTACACCAAAATTGGCATATCACTCTACTATGTCAACACAGACTTCCATCATCAGTACTCTCAGTCCTTTGATTTCAAAATGCAAACTGGTTTTACACAATAAATTAACATCTCCTTGTCCAGATGAAGACTTTTTTACCCTTTTGACTGATGTTGATGAAAATTCACACACTTGTTCAGTATCAGCTTAAGTTGATATTTAGCTCCACTGGCTGAAAGCCAGCAAGCTATTGTCATGACGTTCTGTCCGTCGTGCATCTGGTCATCCAGATTCCTTTCAAGAATTTTGATCAGATGAAAAACATTGCTTTAGTGGGAGGACTTATTTCCATATAAGGTGAAAGCTTTAAAAATGGCTAATTTCCATATATGAGAGCTTTAAAACTCTTCTTCTCAGAAGCCAATTGATGGATTTCAACCAAATTTTACAGGAATGATCCATGGATGACACTTTATTAGATTCCTTTAAAGGATTTTGATCAGATGAAAAACATGGCTTTAGTGGGCAGGGCTAATTTCTATCTAAGGTGAAAGCTTTAAAAATCTTCTTCTCAGAAACCAATTGATGGATTTCAACCAAATTTTACAGGAATGATCCATGGGTGACACTTTATCAGATTCCTTTAAAGAATTATGATCAGATGAAAAACATTGCTTTAGTGGGTGGGCTTATTTCCATATAAGGTGAAAGCTTTAAAAATCTTTTTCTCAGAAGCCAACTGATGGATTTCAACCAAATTTTACAGGAATGGTCTTTGGGTGACACTTTATCAGATTCCTTTAAAGAATTATGATCAGATGAAAAACATTGCTTTAATGGGCGGGACATTTCCATATAAGGTGAAAGCTTTAAAAAATTTCTTATAAGAAACCAATTGATGGATTTCAACCAAATTTTACAGGAATGGTCTTTGGGTGACACTTTATGAGATTCCTTCAAAGAATTTTGATCAGATGAAAAACATGGTTTAAATGGACATGGCTAATTTCCATGTAAGGTTAAAGCTTTAAAAATCTTCTCAGAAAACAATAGATGGATTTCAACCAAATTTTACAGGAATGCTCATTGGGTGATACTTTATCAGATTCCTTCAAAGAATTAAGATTGGATGAAAAATATGGCTTTAATGGACAGGGCTATTTCCATTATGTTGAAAACTTTGAAAATCTTCTCAGATTCCAATGGATTGATTTCAACCAAATTGCACTGGGTTGATCCTTGGGTGACTTTTTATCAAATTCCTTCAAAGAATTATGGTAGGACAGAAAACATGGCTTTTATGGGCGGGGAATTATTTGCATATATGGTTAAAGCTTTAAAAATCTTCTAAGAAACCTTTGATGGATTTCAACAAAATTTCATTAGAATGATCCTTTGGTGACCCCTTATTAGATTGCTAAAAAGGAATTGATTGGCTGTTAACATTGCTTAAATAGATTGGGCTTATTTCCATATATGGTCAAAAGTGAAAAGATGTTTTCAACCAAATTTCTCAGGAATGATGAGTAAATTCAGGCCGGTGGAGCGAATCAGACGCTCAAGCGCCTCTAATTCATTTCAGCTCACCTGAGCACATTGTGCTCAAGATGAGCTTGTGTGCACTCTAGAGACCACATTTTTTGCTCAAATGTCTTGATTTTTTGTCATAATGTTTGTCTCCATGAAATGTTGGACAAATTCGATATTGGGTCACATGGGACGAAAAACTAGGTCACTTGGTCAAATCATAGAACATTGTGTGCACTGTAGAGGCAATATTTTTGGCTCAATTGTCTTGATTTTTGGTCAGAATATTTTCTCCGTGAAATCTGAGTCAAGTTCGATATTTGGTCACTTGGGTTCATAAACTAAGTCACTTGGCTCAAATGACTTAATATTTTATCAGATTATTTGTCTTGATCAGATCTGAGTCAAGTTTAATATTTGGTTAGATGGGGTCAAAATTTTAGAAAAAATCTTTTGTACACTCAAGTGGCCACATTTTTGGCTCAAATATCTTGATATTACCGGTAGGTCAGAATGTTGGTATCTATGATCAATTTTGATAATGTGTCACATGGAGCCAAAAAAATAGATCCTTTGTGTGCACACTGGAGGCCAAATTTTTTACTCAAAAGTCTTATAATTTGTCAGAATGCTTGTCTTCATAACATCTTGGTCACCTGTAAACTCAATAAAGCCCACAGCTTTTATTGGATTTTGTTGAACCTTTCACAGAATGATTGTAAGGTCATAATGATCATTCTTTTTGAAATGGGGTCTGAACTGTCAAGAAACATGGGAAAAGGGGCCTAATGAAAATTCCATTTTTAAATCCTTGTTATTAAGTCCAGAGCTTTCATCGAGTTTTCTTCAAACAGAATGATTGTAGAATAATTACGATTGTTGATATTGACATTAGACCTGATCTGTCAAGTATCACAGGAAAAGGAGCCTTGTGAAAATTTAATTTTAAATCCTTGTAACGCAATAAAGTCCACAGTTTTCATTGCATTCTGTTCAAGCTTTCACAGAATGTTTGTACAATCATTAGGATTGTTTCTTCGAAATTGGGTCTGATCTGTCTAGTATCACAGGAAAAGGGGCTGCATAAAAACACTATTTCAAAATCCTCATTTAGCACAAGATTGTTCTCAGTCTTTATTAGATACTCTTCAAAGTTTAAAAGAATGATTGTACCATGATTTGGATTGTTCCTTTGTAAATTTGGTCTGTGCAATAAAGTCAACTGTTTTCATTGATTCTCTTAAGACTTTTAGATATAGATTGTACCCACATTAGAATTGTTCCTTTTGAAATTTGGTTTGTTCTATAAAGTATCACAGGAAAATGGGCCCTTTGAAAATTTCACTATAAAATCCTAATTAACACAATAAACTCCAGAAATTACACAGATTGTTTGGCCATCATGATGGTTGTTGATTATGACAGTGGATCTGATCCTTCAAGTGTCACACAAAAAGGGGCCTTATGAAAAACTTATTTAAATATTCTAGTTAACACAATGATGTCCCTAGATTTCACTGGATTGACACTTCAAACTTTCACAGAATGATTGTACAATCATTAGGATGGTTCTTTTCAGAATTGGGTAGAACCTGTCAAGTATCATGTAAAAAGGGCCCTATGAAAATGTTACTTAAATATTCTAATTAACAAGTCCCCATACTTCATTGGATTTAGTTTTAACTTTCACAAAATAATTAAACCATCATTAGGATGGTTCTTTTTGAAATTGGATCTAATCAGTCAAAAATTATGGGAAAAAAGAGATATTATGGAAGTTCTATTACAAAATAAACTCCACAGTTTTCATCAAAATCTCTTCAAACTTCTATAATCCTAAGAAATGATTCTTCATAAAAATGGGTAAGGTCAATAGATTATCATGGGAAAAGGTGCCTTATGAGAACTTGATTGAAATATCCTCGTTAACAAAATAAAATCCACAGTTTTTAGCTTCACTGCCTGACAGCTATTTTCATGGCGTGGTGTCTGTCGTGGGTGCGTGCATATGTCTGTCCGTCCGGTTGTCCGTCCATCCGCAAACTTTTTCTTTGAAAATTTTCTCCTCAAAAAGTACTGAACAGATTTCAACCCAATTTCACAAAAATGATCTTTGGGTGACCCTCTATCAGATTTTTTCAAAGAATTTTGATCTGATGAAAAACATGGCTTTAATGAGTGGGGCTAATTTCCTTATATGGTGAAAGCTTTAAAAATCTTCTTCTCAGAAACTGGTTGATGGATTTCAACCAAATTTCACAGAAATGATCCTTGGGTGGCCTCTATCAGATTCTTTCAAAGAATTTTGATTGGATGAAAAAACATGGCCTTAATGGACGGAGCTAATTTCCTTATGGTGAAAGCGAATGGTCAGATTCCTTCATATAATTTTGATTGGTTGAAAAACAAGGCTATTACGGTTGTGGGTTATGTCCATATATGATATACAGCGAAAATTTTACACAATGAATTTTACATAACTTGACTTTTGTAAAAACAATGAAAAGTTTGAAATGGTTCTCTAGAACTATTTCAATGACTTAGATTTATTTTCCTTATATTCAGTTTATATTGAATTCATGCAAAAATTTGCTTAACAGTACATTCACGCCTGTGGAGCGATACAGGTGCTCAAGCACCTCTAGTTATCGGATTCTCTTAAAAGAGATTCTCTTCAAAACCTTCTTGTTTATGCGATGAAGTTCACAATTATTATCAGAATGTATTTAAAATTTTACGCGATGATTGTAGGGCCATAAGGATTTCCTGTCGGAAATGAAGTGGATCCATCAGAAAACACAGGATTTTTACTTAAAACAAATCTGTTTATGTCACAGATAAAGTCCACAATTATTATTATCGGAGTCTGTTGAAAATTTCACAAATTGATTGTAGGATCATACAGAAACTTCCTTTTAGAAAAGGAGTGGATCCGTCATGAAACTCGGGAAAAGGGGCCTTAAGGATCGTTGCTCAAAAAGATAAAGGGGAAAATAAGTCCATTTTGTTATTTTTATTTTATGCAATCTCATATAATTGAGCAATTAATTTCCTTGAATATCAGAAAACTTGATAGCCAGTAGAGCGTCTCAGCTAGGCCCACATGGGCCTCTTGTTTTACGAATTGAAGTAACAAATCATCTGCATAATTTTACCATAAATGCTTAAGTAAAATATTAAACTCAGATGAAATAAGGATTCAAATAAAATTTTCAAAGCCATGAACGAACTTTATTTTCTGAATACCATGTTTTCTACAGAAAGATAACTTTGGTTGATCACCATCGCATCTTTTATCTAAACTGTAGTCACAAGGTTTTAGCCTCTGACTATGGACTACATATTGAATTGAAAAATAACAGAATAAAATGACCAGAAGAAAAACATTCTGATAATCAAATTATTAGAGAAGAAAAATATAGAAATGAACTAATTCAAATATTCAAATGACCCATTATGGTTTTTCAAGATTCAAAATTAGAAAAGGAAAAAAACACTAAAGTTGAAATATTGAATATGTATATTGATATGCGGATTCGAACATGGGTGCATGAGCTATGCATAGACAATAGATAGACAGATTAGCCCTGCACTGCGGTAGACACCTGACAGATAGATAGACAGATTAGACCACTGGACTAGACACCTAACAGATATGCTTTCGTTTTTCAAGTCAAAATATGTATTACGTTGGTATATGACGCCACAGAATCTTCAATGAATTACAGAAGATGATATAGTGACAGGTCAAATATGTTTTGCAATATATATCAATGGAAATTATTAAAGCCTATTCTCAAAGCTTATCATTTTAGTTCTATAATTTAATATTCAGTCCTCACAGACCTACATTTGTTTTATTATATTATTTAGATCTATTCATTTATCTTATTTTTTTAAGTTGTTAAGTTGCCCAAGAACATCAATTGATAATTTTTAAAACTACTAACATTCTGTGTTTTCTTAAGCTCAAATTCCAATTTTTGTGCTGTGTCCATTTTCTATTTCAAGCCTTTAACCCATTACTAGGGAACAATGTTTCAGACGGTTGCGACTTGGTTCCATACTTGACATTCCATACTTGACATGGTTGCACACCACTCTAACAAATAATCAAGAGTAATTTCCCTTGAAACTCGATCATGTTGTATGAAGGCAAGAATTTTACGATTTATACGTAATTTTGCGGAAAAAAACAGCAACGAAATTTAGTAAGTTGTTACAATTACTCGTAGAAAACGTTTTATGCAAGTCATAGGGCATTTTTAGCGTTTTTTTATGTCTTACATGATGCAAGTGGGGAAAATGCACTGCTTCGTTTCTTAGTTTGTTCCTAGTTCATTTCGGGGTCGTTTTGGTCAACTTAACTAGAATTTATAGAATTAACTCGTTCCCCTAAAAAAAAAAATTATGCATTTGATGTCTTTTCAAACTGAAGTTTTTGTGGGCTGTTTTGGGTCCAAAGGCCCAATCACAATGGCTGCCCCGATAGTCGAGTGGTATTGGTGCTTGACTGGTGATTGTGGGCTGTTTTAGGTCCAAAGGCCCGGTGCTTGACTCGTGATTGTGGGCTGTTTTGGGTCCAAAGGCCCAATCACAATGGCTGCCTCGATAGTCGAGTGGTATTGGTGCTTGACTCGTGATCTGAAGGTCACGGGTTTGAGCCCCAACGTCACGGATAAGACACTTAATAGCCAGCCCCAGTCTACCTAGCTGTCAAAGTGGGTAGCAGTGGGATTCAGCCACTGCCTTTCTTTCAGGGACGTGTAAACATCTGCATTGTGAGTGTATCACCTGCCAGTAATACCCGAAAGGGGAGTTAGGCAGTATAAATAGATAGAGTGTCATAAATGCCTTGTCAATAAGGTACAGTGACTCCAGTCTTTTCAGATAGTGAACCGTCACTGAATGACCAGAATATGTTTTATTAGATCTTTTAATCGGGACCCCTTTTAATCTAACATTCAAACACTATTAAATATGGCACCCTAACCAATGACTAACAGTTTTTATTCCAGCACAGACGCCCACCTGCCAGTAATGCCAGAAAGGGGAGTTAGGCAGTATATATAGATAGATAGATAATAGATATATTGGCCAACTATCAAAACTGACTAGAAAGTCCTTATAAATATACTTGATAATCGTGCATGCAAGGAAGACAGGTTCCAGTATGAATCATTCAGCATGACAAGGGTTAACCCATTACTACTTCTTTAGATTAGTCCAAAATGAAATGAGTTGCAGAAAACAACTCAAAGTTCTTGAAATTTTTTAAACTTTAACTTTCTTGGTAGAAAACATGGTTGAAAATGATGAAATTGCTTGTTACCATGTTTATTCCAATTGTTTTTCTTGAGGGGTGTCCAAAAGCGTCATTTGCCGCAGTCATAGCGCAGTTGGTAGCACGTCGGACTGTCAAACTAGAGGTCCTGGGTTTGATCCCCGATGGCGGCATTCATCCTTTCTGACTATTTGTCTCTCAGCAATGGGTCGATAATCGTAGACCTTTGTGGGATGGCAGCTGGAGGCTAGGAGGATGTAGTGGTAGTACTGATGTGAGAAATACCATGATTCCATTGTTAGGTGCTCCAGCCGCGGCGAGGTATGACTTTGATGTTTTATATATATAATAAAGCCATGAGACATCATTCTCAGGGGAGCAATTTAGGACCATCATGGAATTTTGAGTTTCAGAAAATGTGGGCATGACAGGACCGGGCTTATCAGACTTTGGGAAATCATGGAATATTTCTTTAAATTTCTTCTCCTAAACCAAAGTGCCAATTTGGATCAAACTTTGCAAGAATGTTCATTAGATGACCTCTTTCCAAACTTATTCTTTGACTGACTCAATGGCCGAGTGGTATAGGTGCTTGTCTTGTGATCTGAAGGTCATGGATCGAGCCCCAGCGTTCATGGGCAAGACACTTAATAGCCAGCCCCCGTCTACCCAGCTGTAGAATTGGGTAGCGGTGGATTTAAATCACTGCCTCTCTTTCAGAGGTGTGAAAACATCTGGGTTGTGAGTGTTAGAGAGCGACTCTATAAGCCAAAGGCTTTTGTTGCAATCAAACTAAAATATATTAGTATAATCTAAACTAAACTTTTTCTTGAAATTTTGATTTATAAAAAAATTGGGGCATAGCAGGATGGGCGTATCAGACTTACAGACTTGGGTTTACAAGACTTAGAGAAATCTTGAAATCATCTCCTAAACCACTTAACCTATTTGACTTAACTTGGCAGATTTTAGAAAGGAATAGATGTATGACTCTTTTCACAACAGTTTGTGAATTCTTGATTTGTATGAAAATGTGGGCATGGCAGGGCTTGGCTTATTAGACTTAAGAGAAATCATTGATAGTTGAGGGAATTAGGACCATTTTTGCCCTCTTTTTAAAACTACTACTGGGTTACAGAAGATCTGGAATATATACAGAAAATCTTATATTGTTTTGTGTAAGTAATAAATCTGTAAAAATGTCTAAGTTTCTTTAAAAATATCTTCTTTATTTATGGACTGTAATGGGGAATGGATCATCTGGGAAAATTTAAAAAGGGTCAGTCTTGGAAGCTAGTTATACTACATTAAAATAACTGATTTGGTTAAAAATCACTTTCAGCAGTATTTTAGTAGTAACGCAGTTTGTAGGTATTTTATAACCATGGCTTGTCATTTTTCACACCAGGACAACTGAGTACATGCACATATTATAACTACAAGATTATATCTGGTCAATTAGCTGCTCTACCAACTTAATAGGCAAATGACTTATCATGCTTCCATCTATGAAAGCCAAATGGTGTGTGCAAAATGATAGCAATTTTTGCCAAACTGGAGATCATGTACATGATACTAGAATAGAAAAATCCTTTATTACATAAACTAGATGGGATAGGTGATACATTTCACTTTAATCAGATTATTTGTATGAAAAAATGCCATTAACCGGTAATGATTTTCTACACAGAATTGGGCGTACTACTCTTCTATGTAAACAGTGACTCCCTTCATCATTACTTTCGGTGCTTTGATTTTCTTTGACAGTGATGGGACTTTTAGCTATTGTTATTTTCAATTTTCAGATTTTGTTTTTAGCTCTACTGCCCAAAGGCCACTAGAGCTATTTTGATGGCTTTTTCCCGACCGGCGTTCGTCCGTCCGTTAAACTTTTCCATGTTAACACTCTAGAGTCCACAGTTTTCATCGGATTCTCTTCAAACTTTCACACAGAATGATTATACCATCATAAGGTAATTGGGTCAGATCCGTCAAAAAACATGGGAAAATGGGCCCAATTAACATTTATTTAAAAAACCTTGGTTAACACTCTAGAGTCTACAGTTTTCATAGGATTCTCTTCAAACTTTCACAGAATTATTGTACCATCATAAGGAACGTTCCTTGCGAAATTGGGTATGATCAGTCAAGGACCAAGGGACCAATTTGATTTAAACAATCTTTGTAAACACAATAGAGTCCACAGTTTTCAACAAATTCTCTTCAAACATTCACAGAATGATTATTACTTTAAATGGATTGTTCCTTTCAGAAGTGGGTTTGATCCATCAAGTTTTATGGGAAAAGAGGCCCTATGAAAGTTTAATAAAATAATCTTAGTTAACACATCATGGTCCTAGATTTCACCTGATCGACTTCAAACTTTCACAGAATGATTGTACCATCATAAGGATTGTTCCTTTCAAATTGGGTCTGATCCATTTAGAAACATAGGAAAAGGGGCCTTAGGAAAATTCAATTAAAAAATTCTTAATTAATGCTTTTAAGTCCACAGATTTCGTGGTGTTGTCATTATACTCAAACAGAATAAATATACTTTAGTAAGTATAGTTCCCCTTGGAATTGGTTCAGATCCATCAAGTAACATGGGAAAAGGGGCTATATGAGAATTCAATTAAAAAATCCCTGTTAACACAATGAAGCCAACAGCTTTGATCAGATTTTGTTGAAACTTTCACAGAATGATTGGAAGGTCACAGAATGATTGGAAGGTCATAACGATCATAACAGGGACTGAAGTGTCAAGAAACACTGGAAAAGGGGCCTTATTAAAATTTTATTTATAAATCATTGTTACCAAGTCCAGACTTTTCATTGGATTTTCTTCAATTATTCACAGAATAATTGGACAATAAAAATGATTGTTGATGTTGACATTAGACCATTAAGTTCAATTTTGACAAGTCTAAAATTTAGCCGCCTGGTAATGGGTTAAGCTGATGTTGCTAAATATTCAAGCAATCAGAACCAAATAAAGTTTATATTCTTATTCAAAATCATGTATGGGGGTTCGATTCCCTCCCCAGACGTTATAAATTGCTGGTGCATAAAGGGACAAATTGTCTGGTGGTCCCACATGATTTTGAATTTACAAAAAAATCTGATACCTTATTGAAGAATATAAACTATAAAGAATGAATGATGGTGATTGCAGCTGGTATAATTGCAATGAATTTTATATTCACAAGTTTCACAAATATATCATTTTGTGAATAGAAGTGATTGATTAATGTCCTGGTTGCAATGATCTTGCACCAAGATCGCATAGTTTCTAGTTTTACACTGAGTGATACAATAAATTGATATGCATTGGCAGATTCCATGGTTCAAGTCATGCAACAAGGTCAAGGGTCTTTTGTCAAGGTCAAACTTCTGCAAATAGCTTTTAAAAAAAACTTAATATTTACAATTTCAAGCCTTTTCAAGATTCAGTACTCATATTTGGCATGATGATAGATCTCATTGATACACATACACAGATAACCAAGGTTAAGGTCATCAAAGTCACTTATCAAGGTCTAATTTCAAAAAAACACTGTTATTGGTCATAGTGTTTCACAAGCACATCTTGCTTTCTCTAGTTATTCAGTTTACCAGTTATTTAATGCATTATGCGGCTGCTGCAAAGGTTAATTTAGGAAGTGCAAGAGTACCAACACTTTTTTTTTAACTTCAAGATTTTCTGAAAAGCAAGTCATTACAACTTATTATTCATATCTCAACAGGCAGCTTATACCCATTTATTTCAACTATGATTCCATAAACTAAAAGTTTTTCTAAAAATTGAATTTATTGTTTACTTCACAGGGCATAAAATGTCACTTGTTTTCAGACAAAATCCTTTAAAATCACAATATTGGTAATTGCTGTTATAAGTTATAACCAATTAACATCCTTCAGTCACTGAGTAAGTGTTCTTGCTTTTTCAACTATAAACCAATCAATCTTACTTATCCTGATATGATGATGGTTTGGGATTAAATTTATATAATCAACTGGCCTTTTGGAACAGTTTTTAGCTCCAAAGGCCTAAGCAAAGCAAGCTATTGTCATTGCAAAGTGTCTGTTGTGTGTCTGTGCATCCGTCAATGCCCTTTTCCCTTACTCCTTTAACTTTTTCTTAACAAATCTTCTGGTCAGATCTCAACCAAACTTTACAGGATGGTTCCCTAGATGGTCCTCTATGTTGCCTAATGACCCTCTACCAAAAACCTTCAAATAACTGCTCTTTTATCAGGGAAAATGACTAACTGGGGCCCAGTTGCCCATGGCCGCTTACTTTTGGGCTGGTCCCATGAATGTTTAGAGAAAATGCCCATTACACTAATGTTAAATATTAAATATTTTGTTATCTGCGCCCTTAGATTAAAATTGCAAGTCTTTTTCCTTGCCTATTTTGTGTGATCACCAATTTTACATAGAAATAAAAAAGGAAATCTTGAAAAATTTTCAACTTCAAATCAAAAAGGCCTAGAGCTTTGATATTTAGCATGGAACATGGCATAATGGTCCTCTTTCCAAATACTTCAAAATCTATCTCTTACTGGAAAATTAGCCCTATATTGTGCCATCCCTGTTTTACAAGGAAATAAAGAAAGAAAGCCTTTAAAATCTCCTGTTCCTCAACTAAATGTCCTACGGCTTTGTGACATAGCCTAAAGCTCCCTTACTGAAATACTTCAAAATATTGCCATACTTGAAAATTAGCCCTTTATTATACCATTCTTAAATTACAAAGAAATAAAGAAGGAAGTCTTGAAAAATATTCTTTTCCCAAACCGAAAGGCCGATTGGTCAACTTTGGGTTTATGACTGTCATTTATCCTAATTGACAGTTCCTCAACAAGGCCAACTGAGCTCCAAAAGAAAGTTTCACTTGGATATAAAACAGCCTCATTTTGCAAAAGTTATGGTCAGTAACTTGTAAACAGAATAGATAGAATGGTTGTTCGTGACCTAAGTTGTAGTTATGTCGTTTAAGTTACCAAATCGACAATAATGCTTCACATACATGGCAGCCATGGTGACATGGCCTAATGGTCCTCTACCAAAATACTTCAAAATATTGCTCTTACTTGACAATAAGCCCTAAATTGTGCCATACATATATTAAAAAGATATAAGGAAGAAAGTCTTGAAAATTCTCCTAATCCCAAACCGGCAGGCCTACAGCTTTAATATTTGGCATGTGAAATCACCTAATGATCCTCTACCATAGAATTTCAAATGGTTTCTCCTAACTTGAAAATTAGCCCTAGCAATGATTAAGGAAATCGCCCTCTTCCAAAATGGTCATTTTTTATTGTAAACTACATTCTGTTGGTAGACATATTTCAGCCATTGGAGTGACACAGGCCCTTTTGAGCCTCCTGTTTGGATACAAATTGCCTTATCCTCTCCTACATTGGTAAACTGAAGTGATTGAAATTATTAGAATAACTTGTAGAAAAAGGAAAGATATTGCTTGTTGTAATTTAGGTTGCAATCCATTCCATTTCAATTGATATGGCGTGATGAAGTTCGAATTTAGAATGTCAACAATTACAAACTGCTTTCGTTCTGATATATGAATAATTAATTCAATTAATCTTCTCTCATTTCTCTCCCGTGACACCCTTCAGGTGTCGCCTATCTAGTTAGGTGCTCCAGCCGCCGCGATATAACTGATAGATTGTTGAAAGCGACGTAAAACCCCATTCAAACAAACAAACCTAATTCAAAAGGCCAAGCCCTTTGATATTTGGTATGTATCCTTTTCTGTGCGATCCCTGATTTTACAAAGGAAATCTAAAAAAAAAAATCTTCTCCTCCTAAACCATAAGGCCAAGAGCTTTGATATTTTGTATGTATCATCACCTATTGACCCTCTACCAAAATACTTCAAAGAATTACTGTATTCTGAAAATAAGCCCTTTTCTATGCCATCCCTCATTTTACAAAGGAAGAATGAAATCTTTGATAATCTTTTTCTCCCAAACCATAAGGCCTAGAGCTTTTATATTTGATGTGTATCATCGCTTATTGGCCCTCTTCCAAAATATTTCAAAGAATTACGGTATTCTGAAAATTAGCCCTTTTCTGTGCAATACCTTATTTTACAAAGGAACAAAGAAGGAAATCTTTGAAAATCTTCTTCTCCCAAACCATAAGGCCTAGAGCTTTTATATTTGGTATGTATCATCATGTACGGCTGAAGTGATTAAACTGAATTAGTGGCACATGAAGTCATGTATGACTACAGTAAAAAGTACAAAACTATCTTATCACTATTGTCACAAGTCTTGTATGATTTCAGTATACTGAACTGAAATAGTGGCTCATCAATGTCATGTATTGCAACAGGAAAAAAGGGGCTAAAAGTAGCTTATCAAGGTTGTCACATGTCAGGTATGGCAACAGTATATAGTACTAAAATAGTGGATCATAAAGTCATGTATGGCTATGGTAAAAAGTACAATTAATAGCTTATCCGGATTTTCACATGTCAGGTATGGCTTCAGTATATATAACTGAAATAGTAGCTCATAAAGTCATGTATTGCTACAGTAAAAGATACTAAAAGTAACTTATCAGAAATTCACTGGTCATGTATGGCCATAGTAAATAGAACTGAAAGGGTGGCTTATCAAGATTGGCACTTGTTAGGCATGGCTACAGTATATGGAACTGAATTAGTGCCCCATCAAGTCATGTATGGCTTCAGTAAACTGAAAAAAAAATGCTTATCAATATTGTCACATGTCAGGTATAGCTACAGTATGTGGAACTGAAATAGCTGCTTATCAAGTCATGTATGGCTACAGTAAAATGAAACAGTATATGGAAATAAAATAAAAGGCTCATCAAGTCATGTATGGCTACAGTAAAAGGAAAAAAATAGCTTATCAGGACATCACATGTCAGGTATGGCTGCCGTAAAGAGAACTGAAGAGGGGCTCTTAAAGTCATGTATGGCTACAGTTAAAGTACAAAAGTAGCTTATCAATATTGTCACGTGTCAGGTATGTCTTCAGTATAATATGGGACTAAATTAAACGCTCATCATGTCATGTATGGCTACAGTGAAAAGTAAAAAAAGAAGCGCTCACCAAAATTGTCACATGTCAGGTATGGCTACAGTATATGGAACTAAAAAGAGGCTTATCAAGTCATGTATGGATACAGTGAAAAGGACAAAAGTAGCTTATAAGGATTATTACAATTCAGGTAGGGTTACAATATAATAAACTGAAATAGTGGCTTATCAAGTAATTTATTGCTAAAGTTAAAAGAAAAAAAAAGAGCTCATCAAAATTGTCATATGTCAGGTATGGCTACAGTATATGGAACTGAAATAGGGGCTCTTAAAGTCATGTATGGCTACAGTTAAAGTAAAAAGTTAGCTTATCAAAATTGTCACGTGTCAGGTATGTCTTCAATATATGGGACTAAATAAAGGCTTATTAAGTCATGGATGGCTTCAGTGAAGAGTAAAAAAAAGCTTTTCCACATGTCAGGTATGGCTACTGTATGGAGAACTGAAATAGGGGCTCTTTTAGTCATATATTGCTACAGTAAAAGAAAAAAAGCTTTTCCGGACATCACATGTGAGGTAGGGCTACAGTTCTCTTGTATAGAGAACTGAAATAGGGGCTCTTAAAGTCATGTTTGGCTACAGTAAAAGTACAAAAGTAGCTTATCAATATTGTCACATGTCAGATATGACTTCAGTATAATATGGGACTAAATTAAAGGCTCATCAAGTCATGTATGGCTACAGTGAAAAGTAAAAAAAAGCGCTCACCAAAATTGTCACATGTCAGGTTTGGCTACAGTATATGGAACTAAAATAGAGGCTTATCAAGTCATGTATGGATACAGTGTAAAGGACAAAAGTAGCTTATCAGGATTATTACAATTCAGGTAGGGCTACAACATAATAAACTGAAATAGTGGCTTATCCAGTAATTTATTGCTACAGTAAAAAGAACAAAAGAGAGCTCATCAAAATTGTCATATGTCAGGTATGGCTACAGTATATGGAACTGAAATAAAGGCTTATCTAATTATTTATGGCTACAGTAATAAGTCCAAAAGTAGCTAATCAAGGTTGACACATATCGAGGATGGCAACAGTATATAAAACTGAAATAGTTGCTCATCAAGTCATGTATGGCTACAGTAAAAGTAACTTAAAATACCTTATCAAGAATTCACAAGTCATGTATGGCCAAAGTATATAGAAATGAAATAGTGGCTTATCAAGATTGGCAATTGTGAGGAAAGGCTTTAGTATATCGAACTGAAATAGTTGCTCATCAAGTCATATATGGCTACAGTATAATGAAAAAAAATGCATATCAATATTGTCACATGTTGAGTATGGCTACAGTATATGGAACTGAAATAGTGGCTTATCAAGTCATGTATGGCTACAATAAAAGAAGCTAATTAAGATTGACACAAGTAAGATAGGGCTACAGTTTATAGTATTGAATAAGTGGATCATGAAGTCATGTGTGGCTAAAGTAAAAGGAACAACAAATTGCTTATCAAGGTTGTCACATGTCAGGTATGGCTACAGTATATAGTATTAAAATAGTGCCTTATCAAGTCATGTATGGCTACAGTAAAAAGTACAAAAAGTAGCTTATCAATAATATCTCAAGTCAGATATGGCTACAGGATATAGTACTGAAATACTGTCTCATTGTGTCATGTATGGCTACAGTAAAAGGACAATAGCAGCTTATCAAGATGGTCCCATATCGTGTATGGCTAGAGTCAAATGGAACTGAAATTGGGGCTCATCAAGTCATGTTTTGCTATGGTAAAAAGTACAAAAGCAGCATATCACTGTTGTCTAATGTCAGATACAGCTACAGCATATTGTACTAAAATAGTGGCTAATCAAGTCATGTATGGCTACAGTAAAAAGTACAAATAATAGCTTATCCGGATTTTCACATGTCAGGTATGGCTACAGTATATATAACTGAAATAGTAGTTCATAAAGTCATGTATGGCTAAAGTAAAATGAACAATTGTAACTAATCAAGATTGTCCCAAGTCAGTCAGACTTGATAACAAAAAAAGCTTATCCGGGTTTTCACAAGTCAGGTATGGCTACAGTATAAAGAAGTGAAATGGTGGCTCGTATAGTCATGTATGGCTACAGTATAAAGTAAAAAAGTAGCTTATCAATATTGTCACATGTCAGATATGTCTGCAGTTTATTGGACTAAAATTAAGGCTCATTAAGTAATGGATGGCTTTAGTGAAAAGTAAAAATAAAAAAGCTTTTCCACATGTCAGGTATGGCTACAGTTAAGAGAACTGAAATAGGGGCTCTTAAGGTCATGTATGGCTACAATAAAAAGAAGCTTATTAAGATTGTCACAAGTCAGATAGGGCTACAGTTTATAGTATTGAATAAGTGGATCATGAAGTCATGTGTGGCTATAGTCAAAAGAAACAACAAGTTGCTTATCAAGGTTGTCACAAGTCAGGTATGGCTACAGAATATAGTACTTAAATAGTGGCTCATCAAATCATGTATGGCTACAGAGAAAAGTACAAAAAGTAGATTATCAATAATGTCTCAAGTCAGATATGGCTACAGGATATAGTACTGAAATAGCATCTCATTATGTCATGTATGGCTACAGTAAAAGGACAATAGCAGCTAATCAAGATGGTCCCATGTCAGGTATGGCTACAGTATATGGAACTGAAATAGGGGCTCTTAAAGTCATGTATGGCTACAGTTAAAGTAAAAAGTTAGCTTATCAAAATTGCCACATGTCAGGTATGTCTTCAGTATATGGGTCTTGAAAAAAGGCTCATCAAGTCATGGATGGCTTCAGCGAAAAGTAAAAAAAAAAGCTTTTCCACATGTCAGGTATGGCAACAGTATAGAGATCTGAAATAGGGGCTCTTAAGGTCATGAATGGCTACATTAAACAGAAAAGAAAAGCTTTTACGGACATCATATGTCAGGTATGGCTGCAGTATAGAGAACTGAAATAGGGGCTCATAGAGTCATGTATGGCTACAGTTAAAGTACAAAAGTAGCTTATCAATATTGTCACATGTCAGGTATGACTTCAGTATAATATGGGACTAAATTAAAGGCTCGTCAAGTCATGTATGGCTACAGTGAAAAGTAAAAAAAAAGCGCTCACCAAAATTCTCACATGTCAGGTATGGCTACAGTATATGGAACTAAAATAGAGGCTTATCAAGTCATATATGGATACAGTGAAAGGGACAAAAGTAGCTTATCAGGATTATTACAATTCAGGTAGGGCTACAATATAATAAACTGAAATAGTGGCTAATCAAGTAATTTATTGCTAAAGTAAAAAGAACAAAAAAGAGCTTATCAAAATTGTCATATGTCAGGTATGGCTACAGTATATGGAACTGAAATAAAGGCTTATCAAATCATTTATGGCTACAGTAATAAGTCCAAAAGTAGCTTATCAAGGTTGACACATATTAAGGATATCTACAGTATATAGAACTGAAAGAGTTGCTCTTCAAGTCATGTATGACTATAGTAAAAGTAACAAAAAAGTACATTATCAAGAATTCACAAGTCATGTATGGCTATAGTATATAGAACTGAAATAGTTACTTATCAAGTCATGTATGGCTACAGTAAAATGAAAAAAAAAATGCATTTCAATATTGTCACATGTCAGGTATGGCTACAGATCACGTCATGTATGGCTACAATAAAAAGAAGCTTATTAAGATTGTCTCAAGTCAGATTGGGCTACAGTTTATAGTACTGAAATAGCGGATCAATAGTCATGTGTGGCTTCAGTAAAACGAACAACAAGTTGCTTATCAAGGTTGTCACATGTTAGGTATGGCTACAGTATATAGTACTAAAATAGAGCTCATCAAGTCTTGTATGGCTACAGAAAAAAGCACAAAAAGTAGCTTATAACAATAATGTCTCAAGTCAGGTATGGCTACAGGATATAGTACTGAAATAGTGTCTTATTATGTCATGTATGGCTATAGTAAAAGGACAATAGCAGCTAATCAAGATGGTCCCATGTCAGGTATGGCTACAGTCGAATGGAACTGAAATTGGGGCACATCAAGTCATGTATGGCTACGGTAACAAGTACAAAAGCAGCTTATCACGGTTGTCATATGTAAGATACATATACAGTATATAGAACCGAAATAGTGGCTCTAAACACATGTATGGCTACAGGAAATAGTACAAATAATAGCTTATCCGGATTTTCACATGTCAGGTATGGCTACAGTATATAAACTGAAATAGTAGCTCATTAGGTCATGTATGGCTACAGTAAAATGAACAAAAGTAGCTTATCAAGATTGTCCCTAGTCAGCCAGACTTGATAATAAAAAATAGCTTATCCGGGTTTTAGCAAGTCAGGTATGGCAACAGTATAAAGAAGTGAAGGGTGGCTCGAAAAGTCATGTATGGCTACTGTATAAAGTACAAAAGTAGCTTATCAATGTTGTCACATGTCAGATATGTCTGCAATTTATTGGACTAAAATTAAGGCTCATCAAGTCAAGGATGGCTTCAGTAAAAAGTAAAAAAAGAGAGCTTTTCCACATGTCAGGTATGGCTACAGTATAGGGAACTGAAATAGGGGCTCTTAAGGTCATGTATGGCTACAATAAAAAGAAGCTTATTAAGATTGTCACAAGTCAGATAGGGCTACAGTTTATAGTACTGAAATAGCGGATCATGAGTCATGTGTGGCCACAGTAAAAAAGAAACAACAAGTTGCTTATCAAGGTTGTCACAAGTCAGGTATGGCTACAGAATATAGTACTTAAATAGTGGCTCATCAAATCATGTATGGCTACAGAGAAAAGAACAAAAAGTAGATTATCAATAATGTCTCAAGTCAGATATGGCTACAGGACATAGTACTGAAATAGCATCTCATTATGTCATGTATGGCTACAGTAAAAGGACAATAGCAGCCAATCAAGATGGTCCCATGTCAGGTATGGCTACAGTATATGGAACTGAAATAGGGGCTCTTAAAGTCATGTATGGCTACAGTTAAAGTAAAAAGTTAGCTTATCAAAATTGCCACATGTCAGGTATGTCTTCAGTATATGGGTCTTGAAAAAAGGCTCATCAAGTCATGGATGGCTTCAGCGAAAAGTAAAAAAAAAGCTTTTCCACATGTCAGGTATGGCTACAGTATAGAGAACTGAAATAGGGGCTCTTAAGGTCATGTATGGCTACATTAAACAGAAAAGAAAAGCTTTTACGGACATCATATGTCAGGTATGGCTACAGTATAGAGAACTGAAATAGGGGCTCATAGAGTCATGTATGGCTACAGTTAAAGTACAAAAGTAGCTTATCAATATTGTCACGTGTCAGGTATGACTTCAGTATAATATGGGACTAAAATTAACGCTCATCAATGTCATGTATGGCTACAGTGAAAAGTAAAAAAAAGAGCTCACCAAAATTGTCACATGTCAGGTTTGGCTACAGTATATGGAACTAAAATAGAGGCTTATCAAGTCATGTATGGATACAGTGAAAAGGACAAAAGTAGCTTATAAGGATTATTACAATTCAGGTAGGGTTACAACATAATAAACTGAAATAGTGGCTTATCAAGTAATTTATTGCTAAAGTTAAAAGAAAAAAAAGAGCTCATCAAAATTGTCATATGTCAGGTATGGCTACAGTATATGGAACTGAAATAAAGGCTTATCAAATCATTTATGGCTACAGTAATAAGTCGAATAGTAGCTTATCAAGGTTGACACATATTAAGGATATCTACAGTATATAGAACTGAAAGAGTTGCTCATCGAGTCATGTATGACTACAGTAAAAGTAACAAAAAGTACCTTATCAAGAATTTACCAGTCATGTATTGCTATAGTATATCGAACTGAAATAGTTGCTCATCAAGTCAGGTGTGGCTACAGTAAAATGAAAAAAAAAATGCATTTCAATATTGTCACATGTCAGGTATGGCTACAGTATATGCAACTGAACTAGTGGCTTATCAAGTCATGTATGGCTACAATAAAAAGAAGCATATTAAGATTGTCTCAAGTCAGATAGGGATACAGTTTATAGTACTGAAATAGCGGATAATGAGTCATGTGTGGCTACAGAAAAAAGTACAAAAAGTAGCTTACCAATAATGTCTCAAGTCAGGTATGGCTACAGGATATAGTACTGAAATAGTGTCTCGTTATATCATGTATGGCTACAGTAAAAGGACAATAGCAGCTTATCAAGATGTTCCCATGTCAGATATGGCTACAGTCGAATGGAACTGAAATAGTGGCTTATCAAGTCATGTATGGCTACAATTAAAAGAAGCTTATAAGATTGTCTCAAGTCAGATAGGGCTACAGTTTATAGTATTGAATAAGTGGATCATGAAGTCATGTATGGCTAAAGTAAAAGGAACAACAAGTTGCTTATCAAGGTTGTCACAAATCAGGTATGGCTATAGTATATAGTACTAAAATAGTGGCTAATCAAGTCATGTATGGCTACAGAAAAAAAGCACAAAAAGTAGCTTATCAATAATGTCTCAAGTCAGGTATGGCTACAGGATATAGTACTGAAATAGTGTATCATTATGTCATGTATTGCTACAGTAAAACAGCTAATCAAGATGGTCCCATGTCAGGTATGGCTACAGTCAAATGTAACTGAAATTGGGGCTCATCAAGTCATGTATGGCTACGGTAAAAATACAAAAGCAGCTTATCACGGTTGTCTAATGTCAGAGACAGCTACAGTATATAGAGCCGAAATAGTGGCTCTTAGGTCATGTATGGCTACAGTAAATAGTACAAATAATAGCTTATCCGGATTTTCACATGTCTGGTATGGCTACAGTATATATAACTGAAATAGTAGCTCATAAGTCATGTATGGCTACAGTAAAAATAACAAAAGTAGCTTATCAAGATTGTCCCAAGTCAGTCAGACTTGATAACGAAAAATAGCTCATCCGGGTTTTCACAAGTCAGGTATGGCTACAGTATAAAGAAGTGAAATGGTGGCTCGTAAAGTCATGTATGGCTACAGTATAAAGTGCAAAAGTAGCTTATCAATATTGTCACATGTCAGATATGTCTGCAGTTTACTGGACTAAAATTAAGGCTCATCAAGTCATGATAAACTGAGTATATGGAACTGAAATAGTACTGAAACAGTAAAATGTACAAAAATAGCTTATTCAGATTATCAATAGTCAGGTATTGCTACAGTATATAGAAGTGAAATGCAGCTCATCAATCAGGTATGGCGCAAAAATTAACGGAAAAGGTAGCTCTTCAAATCAGGTATGGCTACAGTAAATAGAACAAAGGTAGCTAATCAAGACAGTCACTTGAGTTAGGTATGACAACAGTCACGAAGAACTGTAATAGTTGCTCTTAAAGTCAAATATGGCTGCAGTATATAGAACAAAGAGTAGCAAATCGAGATTGTTACAAGTCAAGTTTGGCAACACTCAGACAAACATGAATTATGGACATGCTACGCATATGCGTTCAATCTATCTTCATCGCCGATTTTTCCTTTTATCCATTCAAATCATTTGTTCCTGTTATTATATTTGATTTAATGGGGTTGAACGCTACTTTTAACAGTATTTCAGTCATATCTTGGCGGCCGGAGCACCTAACAACGGAATCCTGGTATTTCTCACACCAGTAATACCAATTTATCCTCTCAGAGCCTCCAGCTGCTCTTCTGTTATTAAAAATGTTCCTTTGCAATAAAAAAATCCTTTCCGTCGCTTATTTGCTTTCATCAAAATTAGTGGTAAACAGCCTTGTCATGTATGGCCGATTTTATGAAGTCAAGTATGGAAGAAAGTCCAAATTCAAAAAAGATGTTGCAGGGGTACCCATGTTGCAGTCAACAAATTTTAGTTGATTTGACTTTTGGGGCAGAAAAGATTGCGGGTTATGAATATCTTTGATCCATTCTTTTTTCTTCAAAAAGCTAAATTGTATGGGAATAGGTTATAAGACCACTAATTTGATTTTTTTCAATACTTTCTGGCGGAGGGGGGGGGGCTCTACATATGGTCTAGTAAATCTCACGTACCATCAACAACGCGAACGAAGCCACATGTTACAATGTCGCGAGAGTCTAGAACTTTGTTCATTCGAAATTTGCCGTATAGCTGCCGAAAAGAGAAACTAGAAGAAGTATTTTCCGAATATGGCCCAATTAAAGAATGTTTTGTGGTCATGGATAAAAGTAATTATCTATTGTCATAGGTTTTCGTTCATTGAATTTTTTATCGGGACCACTGCTTGGGTAGAGAGCATTTCTTTCTGACCTACATTTTCAGGTCAATTAATTAGAATTCCTTAAACTGATTCCATTTTTGAAAAGTTGACACATACTAATTGTCACAGACTAGATTCATTACCCCTTCGCCCCCTCATGAGGCTTAGTTAACAACGCATGGAACGAACTTCCAGATTGTATCATCAAACAAGACATAGTGAATAGATTTAGAAATGCTTTGGACCTATGCATACAAGAAACTCATGGGGTTTCAATGACAGTTTCAGGTAACTTTGGAGCCGTCGTCATAGCGCAGTTGGTAGCACGTTGGACTGCCAATCTAGAGGTCCCGGGTTCGATCCCGTACGGCGGCACTCATCCTTTCCGACTATTTGTCTCCCACCAATGGGTAGATAATCGTAGACCTATGTTGGATAGCCGCTGGAGGCTAGGAAAGGGTGTGATGGTGGTACTGGTGTGAGAAATACCAGGAATCAAATGTTACGTGCTCCAGCCGCCGCGATATAACTGAAAGATTGTTGAAAGCGGCGTTAAACCTCATTCAAACAAACAAACAAATCAGGTAACTTTGGTAAATTACAACTTCCGTAAATTGATATTATATAGTAAAATAATGGAGACCTTCGTAATTATAGTTCTTGTGGAAGGGTTTATCGGTAATTTCAAGTATTTCGTGTATTTATTGTTTTATACTTTGTCATGGTTAACAATTTCTTGCATTTCTTCAAAATCAAAAAGGAGAGAAGTATTATTATTGTTGTTAAGGATAGATATTATACGACAAACACTTGCACCAATCTCATCAATGAAACACACAATTGAAAATATGAACATTACTTGGTCTTTAGTTAGTTCTTGATTAGAACCAAATTTGAATATTAATGAATCTCATTACCCATTTGCTAAATTGTCCTCAACTTTTGAGTTCTAAACCTGCCTAAAGGGTATCATAAAGAAAAACATGCATTTTTTAGTTTCTTTTTTCCTTGAGACGTATTAATTGAAAAGTAGTAAATAAGAATCTAAAAACAAGTTTGTCACCATTATTTTCATGTTGTTATGATTAAAGTTAAGACAAAGATGAGGATTCCTCTTTTTTATTTGGATTCATCCATTTGTTCTTTATATTGTATCTGATCTGAACGCAGTTTCCAGCTGTATAGTAACTTTACCTAAATTCTTAAGATTTGAAGGATGATCATATCGTATCAATTATAAAGATTTTCTTTTTCAAATTTCTTCGAATTCTAACCTTTCTATACTGATTGGGGTAAACCTTTCCAATTCCCACACAACAAAATTTTACACTGGTTCAAATTGAAAGAAGCTACAGACAACAAATTCAAGTAAATGAAATCTATGTTTATATATACATGTATATAATATTATATCGTCTTTTTGGATAGAACATATCATAAATTGCTTAATACTAATTCTTTTTTTAAGCTCTACTGGCCCAAGGCCACTAGAGCTACAGCGATGGCTTTTTCCCGTCCGTCGTCCCCCGTTAAACTTTTCCTTGTTTACGCGATAAAGTCCAAAGTTTTCATCGGATTCTCTTCAAACTTTCACAGAATGATTGTACCATCATAAGGATCGTTCCTTTCGAAAATTGGGTCAGATCCGTCAAGAAACACGGGAAAAGGGGCCTAATTAAAACTTAATTAAAAAATCTTCGTTTACGCGATAAAGTCCACAGTTTTCATTGGATTCTCTTCAAACTTTCACAGAATGATTGTACCATCATAAGGATCGTTCCTTTCGAAATTGGGTATGATCCGTCAAGAAACACAGGAAAAGGGGCCTTACGAAAATTTAATAAAAAATTCCATTAAAAATCCACGTTTACGCAATTGAGTCCACAGTTTTCATCTGATTCTCTTCAAACTTTCTCAGAATGATTGTACCATCTTAAGGATCGTTCCTTTTTCAAAAATGGGTATGATCCTTCAAGAAACACAGGAAAAGGGGCCTTATGAAAATTCATTAAAAATTCATTAAAAATCCTCGTTTACGCGATAGAGTCCACAGTTTTCATTGGATTCTCTTCAAACACTCTCAGAATGATTGTAATAACATAAGGATTGTTCCCTTCGAAATTGGGTATGATCCTTCAAGAAACATGGGAAAAGGGGCCTTATGAAAATTTGATACAAAAATACTCGTTTACGCGATAAGGTCCACAGTTCTCATCAGATTCTCTTCAAACTTTCACAGAATGATTTTACCAACATAAGGATCGTTCCTTTCGAAAATGGGTATGATCCGTCAAGAAACACAGGAAAAGGGGCCTTATGAAAATTCATTAAAAATTCAATTAAAAATCCTCGTTTACGCGATAGAGTCCACAGTTTTCATTGGATTCTCTTCAAACTTTCTCAGAATGATTGTAATAACATAAGGATTGTTCCTTTCGAATATGGGTATGATCCGTCAAGAAACACAGGAAAAGGAGCCTTTTGAAAATTCATTAAAAATTCAATTAAAATCCTCGTTTACGCGATAGAGTCCACAGTTTTCATTGGATTCTCTTCAAACTTTCTCAGAATGATTGTAATAACATAAGGATTGTTCCTTTCGAAATTTGGTATGATCCGTCAAGAAACACAGGAAAAGGGGCCTTATGAAAATTCAATTAAAAAATCCTTGTTTACGAGATAGAGTTCACAGTTTTCATTGGATTCTCTTCAAACTTTCACAGAATGATTGTACCAACATAAGGATCGTTCCTTTCGAAATTGGGTAAGATCCGTCAAGAAACATGGGAAAAGGGGCCTAATGAAAATTCAATTAAAAACTCCATTAAAACCCCTCGTTTACACGACAGAGTCCACAGTTTTCATCGGATTCTCTTCAAACTTTCTCAGAATGATTGTACAATCATAAGGATTGTTCCTTTCGAAATTTGGTATGATCCGTCAAGAAACACAGGAAAAGGGGCCTTTTGAAAATTTAATTAAAAAATCCTCGTTTACGAGATAGAGTCCACAGTTTTCATCAGATTCTCTTCAAACTTTAACAGAATGATTGTACCAACATAAGGATTGTTCCTTTCGAAATTTGGTATGATCCGTCAAGAAACACAGGAAAAGGGGCCTTATGAAAATTAAATTAAAAAATCCTTGTTTACGAGATAGAGTCCACAGTTTTCATTGGATTCTCTTCTAACTTTCACAGAATGATTGTACCAACATAAGGATCGTTCCTTTCGAAATTGGGTAAGATCCGTCAAGAAACATGGGAAAAGGGGCCTAATGAAAATTCAATTAAAAACTCCATTAAAAACCCTCGTTTACACGACAGAGTCCACAGTTTTCATCGGATTCTCTTCAAACTTTCTCAGAATGATTGTACAATCATAAGGATTGTTCCTTTCGAAAATTGGACTGATCTGTCTTGAAACAGGGGAAAAGGGGCCTTATGATAATGAAAATTTAATTAAAAAATTCTTGTTAACACTCTAGAGTCCACAGTTTTCATCAGATTGTATTTAAACTTTCACAGAATGCTTGTACCATCATAAGGATTGTTCCTTTGGGAATTAAGTCAGATCCATCAGGAAACACGGGAAAAGGGGCCTTATGAAAATTTAATCGAAAAATCTTTTTAGAAATACTCTTTAACACTCTGGAGTCAATAGTTTTCATCGGCTTCACTTCAAACTTTCACAGAATGATGGTACTATCATTAGGATTATTCCTTTCGAAATTTGGTATGATCCTTCAAGAAACACAGGAAAAAGTGGCCTTATGAAATGTTTAATAAAAAATTCTCATTAATAATCTAGAGCCAACAATTAACAACGGATTCTCTTCAAACTTTCACAGAATGATTGTACCATCATAAGGATTGTACCTTTTGGAATCGGATATGATTCCTCAAGAAACATAGGAAAAGGGGCCATATTAAAATTTAATTCAAAGATCTTTGTTAACACTCTAGAGTCCACAGTTTTCATCTGATTGACTTCAAACTTTCACAGAATGATTGTACCATCATAAGAATGGTTCCTTTTAAAATTTGGTATGATCAGTCAAGGACCACGGGAAAAAGGGGCCTGATTAAAACTGGATTGAAAAAGTCCTCGTAAACACAATAGAGTCCATAGTTTTCAACAAATTCTCTTCAAACATTCCCAGAATGATTATTACATGAAATGGATTGTTCCTTTCGGAAGTAGGTTTGATCCATCAAGTTTCATGGGAAAAGAGGCCCTATGAAAATTTAATAAAAAATCTTAGTTAACACATAATGGCCCTAGATTTCACCTGATTGACTTCAAACTTTCACATAATGATTGTACCATCATAAGGATTGTTCCTTTCAAATTGGGTCTGATCCATTGAGAAACATAGGAAAAGGGGCCTTAGGAAAATTCAATGAAAAAAATCTTAATTAATGCTTGTAATTCCACAGATGAGATGGGGTTGTCTTTATACTCAAACAGAATAATTATACTTTTGTAAGAAGAGTTCCCTTTGGAATTGGTTCAGATCCATCAAGTAACATGGGAAAAGGGGCTATATGAAAATTCAATTAATAAAACCCTGTTAACACAATAAAGCCCACAGCTTTGATCAGATTTTGTTGAAACTTTCACAGAATGATTGGAAGGTCATAACTATCATTCTTTTCATAACAGGGTTTGAACTGTCAAGAAGCACTGGAAAAGGGGCCTTATGAAAATTTCATTTATAAATCCTTGTTACCAAGTCCAGAGCTTTCATTGGATTTTCTTCAAACATTCACAGAATAATTGTACAATAATAATGATTGTTGATGTTTGCATTAGACCTGATCCGTCAAGTATCACAGGAAAAGGAGCATTATGAAATTTAATTTTAAAACCATTGTAACACAATAAAGTCAACAGTTTTCATCAGATTCTGTTAAAACTTTCACAGAATGATTATTCCATCATGAGGATTCTTTCTTGACAAATTAGGCGTGATCTGTCTAGTATCATGGGAAAAGGGGGCCTTTAGAGAATTTTATCTATAATCCTTGTAACCAAGTCCAGAGCTTTCATTTGATTTTATTCAAACCTTCACAGAATCATTGTTCAATAATCACGATTGTTGATGAAAGTTTTCTTTTAAAAATTTGACACCAAGATAAAGTCTGCAGTTTTCATCAGATTCTGTTCAAACTTTCACAGAATGTTTGTACCATCATAAGGATTGTTTCTTTCCAAATTGGGCCTAATCTGTCTAGTATCATAGGAAAAGGGGCTGTATGAAAAATTATTACCAAATCCTCATAAACACAAGAATGCCCTCAGTCTTTATCAAAATCTCTTCAAACTTTAAAAGAATGATTGTACCATCCTTTGGATTGTTCCTTTGTAAATTAGGTCTCATTGGTTAAGTTACACAAGAAAAGGGACCTTATAAAAATTTTATTACAAAACATCATTATTACAATAAAGTCCTCAGTCTTTATCATTTTCTTCAAACTATCATTAGGATTGTTTCTTTGTACATTGGGTCTGATTTGTTAAGTTTCACAGAAAAAGGGGCCTTATGAAAATTTAGTTACAAAAATTCTTGACACAATTCAGTCCACTGTTTTCATTGATTCTCTTTAACTTCTAAAGAATGATTCTACCTTCATTAGAATTGTTCCTTTTGAATTTTGGTTTGTTCTGTAAAGTATCATGAGAAAAGGGGCCCTATGAATATTTCACTATAAACTCATTAACACAATAAATTCCACAGATTAAACAGATTGATTGTACCATCATTCCAATTGTTGATTTTGACAGTGGATCTGACTATAGCAACGGTCACATAAAAAGGGGCCTTATGAAAAACTCTCTTAAATATTCAGTTCTGGTTAACACAATGATGTCCCTTGATTTCACCGGATTCACTTCAAAATTTCACAGAATGATTGTACAAATACTTAGATGGTTCTTTTCAGAACTGGGTACAATCCATCAAGTATCATGTAAAAAGGGGACATATGATTTTTTTTAAATATTCTAGTAAATATAATGAATTTCCAATATTTCATCGGATTCACGTTTAACTTTCATAGAATGATAAAACCAACAGTAAAATATCATGGGAAAAGGGGCCTTATGAGAACTTGATTTTAATATCTTTGTTAACACAATAAAGTCAACAGTTTTATTGGATTCTCTTCAAAGATGCATGGAATAATTGTGGCATTCGAAACACAGGAAAAGGGGCCTTACAGATTATCATTCAAAACATTCTTGTGTATGTGATGAAGATCACAATCATTATCAAGTTGTCTTTTTAAATTTCACAGGACAATTGTGGGGTTGTAAGGAAAGTTCCTTTTGGAATGAAATTGATCCATCAGAAAACACAGGAAAAGGGGCCTTATTGATTTTCATTCAAAACAATCCTGTTTATGTGATTAAGTCCACAATTATTGTCAGATTCTGATGAAATATTCACAGAATGATTGTAGGGTCATAAGGTAACTTTCTTTTGGAAATGGAGTGGATCCGTCATGAAACATGGGAAAAGGAGCCTTGAGGATTGTTGCTCAAAATGATAAAGGGGATAAAGCCCCTTTTTTTTCTGTATGCATTCTTCTTTGAGCAATTAACTTCCTTAAATATCAGATTTCTTTAACGGAAAACTTGATAACCAGTAGAGCGTCTCAGGCCCTCATGGGCCTCTTGTTCATTATACACAATGTTTTAAAAACTGCTGTAAAAAGGATTTTTTTAATGAATTTCTTCTTTCTCGACCAATTATTCAAGTTCAAATACCTACGATAAAATTGTAATAATTACAAACTGTCAAAATTAATTTAAATAACTGGTGTCAATACCAGGTCGGGGTGATAATTACAGTATAATTACCTTTTTACCAAAGTCTCCATTATCTAACTATATAATATCATTTACCAAAGTTGTAATTTACTGAATTTACTATCACCCGTCAATGACTAAGTCGTTTAACCCATTCCCACATGCCAAAATTTTAGACTAGTCCAAATTCAAAGAAGTTGCAGGCGACAGTTTAAAGTTTTTGAAATTTTAGATTTTTTCAATTTTCTAGGTTGAAAACATTGTGTAAAATGAAGAAATTGCTTGTAACAAACAATTTCTTCATTTTAAACACAATGTTTTTCATATTGTTTTTCTTGAAGGGCGTCCAAAAGCATCACTGTGTGAGAATGGGTTAACCCCTAGGCCACACTCAAATGGTAGTTGCTACAGGTATAACGGAACTTAAAGTAACAAATGGTGGGTTTAAATTGCATTGGGTTCTGCCTAAAGGTTGATTTTGTATGTAGAACAACTTTAAAACAAGTTGAAAATTGTGTTTATTACCTTTCAATCCTGATATGCCCTCATATTTTCAAGCTGAACAAAGGGTCATTCAAACCATTTAGTTGGTTGCAGATGGGTGGTAACAACAGGCTCTTTATCTACAGTATTGTATTCCATGTATTGAATAACATCTCATTTATAAAAACAATTAGAAAATCAGTGATTTCAGCACTTATAGAAGAAAAGGAATAGGGCTAATAAGTTAAAAGATTTTGATAAAAAAAAATGATACCAATTGAGAATAAAAGTAGAGGTCAGTGGCTGCTACTTTTTTCTAACTTATGAAAATCAAAGTGCTGAACGCATTGTTAGAAGGATAGTTTCAGTGTCAGACAGTCGAGGGCTTCTGAGTAGGCTATTAAATTTAACACTGAGAATTTAATGGTACTCTTTAATAGACAAAATTTGAAAAGGAAACAAAGTTATTTTACAAAGGATTGTAAACACTTTAAAAAATACTTATAATAGATTGTCTTTTTCCTGAAGAATTTGTTCAATTCAACAAAATTTACTATCAAGAACTCTACATAATGGATGGGGGGTGTTACATGCTGACTGTTCTAATATATTCTTTCATTGGATAAATAATTTGAAACTATTATTTCATTTGACTTGCTGTATTTTTCTGGCCTCCTGATATATTCTTTCCTTTTTAGTTTCCAGTCTATCAAATAGGAAGGGAGACAGGGGAAGGGAAGAGTGGTACAATAAGCTGAATAATGTCACAATTGATTAGGGAAATCAATTTAAAATAATGATAAAAATCAGTTTTTATGGAAGAACAACTCTAAATTGTAGAGGCCTTTAGATTGTATGTCTCAGGTTTTCTACATTTGAAAATTAAGTTAATAACTTATAATATTCACAGAATATTCACATCACCTCCATCAAACCCAATACACATTTGATCTCCATTCACAGGGCTTCCAATTGGCAAATGTATACTTTACTAATTGTAACTTAATCTGTTCCAACACAATAGCCCCTCAAGCATAACATGAGAAAACATGGTGGAAAATGAAGAAATTTCTTTTAACAAACAATTTCTTCATTTTAGGCAATGTTTTCTACCCAACGAAAGTTGAAAAAATCTAAAATTACATAAACTTGAAATTGTCGTCTGCAACCCCTTTCAATTTGGAACAGTCTGCTACAATGTATTTTGTCGTGTGGAAATGAGTTGAAGCTTTTCTGTCTTTTTGTCAATATGTTTCCAACATTACATATCTGTGCAGACTGGTCAGAGTCTTCTCTCTGCCCTATGTAGATACTCAATATTTCTCTAGAAAGGATTTTTTCCTTTGGCATAATTGACCACCCACAGACTCCTTTGGCCATGCCCATTGACTCCATCATGAAGTTCGACTTTGATTTTTAATGGTGTTGTTTTGCAAAATTCATCGCGAGAAGCATGTTACAAATACCGGTAACTAGAATGGTCAGTTGGCGACCTAAACATAATTGCAGCTTGAATAAGCTGTAGTTACAACATTTAGGTTGCCAAACTACTAAAATGACTCACCAAAATGGCTGCCGTTGGTCGACTGATTATTTGATTGACAGCTATTGGTCAATTAAGCAGGATTGTGTGGGAATGGGTAAAATACCCCCTGTAAATACTAAAAAGAGAAAACATATGTTGATCAAAATATGCTAAAAGAGTTGTATCAGCAGTGAAATTTACGGAGACTGGATATGTTTTATTGTCTGATTCACTCATACTTTATTAACCCTTGTCATGGCTAACCTGCAATATTCCTGTTTTAGTAGGAGGTATGTGCAGTCTGATATTTGCCTACATTACCTGTCCCATTGAAACCAGAGATTTTTACGAATTTTATTTTCAAAATAAATATTGGAAATAAATGCCAAATAGGGTAGAAAGTGGGAAAAGGAGAAATTGCTTTTTACAAGCAATTTAGCATTTTCCCACAAAGTTTTCTATGATTGTATTTCTTTGGGGCATCAGAAAGCATCATTGTATGGTAGTGGATTAAAGCCAGAATTTATCTACCATCCAAAAGGTGAGAGTTGTTTGGCCAAAAATTTAATTTTCAATACTCAGAACAAAACTCTTGCTTACAACACATTTCACTTTCTATCCATTTGCAGATACAGGAAAAAGTAGAGGGATTGGATATGTTACCTATACACTAAGGTAAGACTTAACCCTTGTCATGCTGTATAAATTACCTTACTGACCTGCTGTAAAATTAAAGGGCTGAAAGCGCTGATAGAACTTGTTGTTCAAAAATCAATATCTTTTTCAAAAATCAATTTCATAAACAACTCTGGACGGAAAAGTAAAAGCAGGAGTTGTAGACCAAGATCAGACTGCACTTATGCGCAGGCTGAACTTGTTCTACACCTCCTGCCAAAACCGGAATATTCCGGGTTCAGTATGACAAGGGTTAATAGCCAGGGGATAATACTGTATTTAGCAATAACATTTACTTGTACTATCAATTTTGTGTCTAGAAATAGTAAAATGAGTGATGTTTATCCCTTTCCCGTTTTTCAAAATTTTAGACTGGTCCAATTTGAAATAGGTTGCAGAGGAAAATTAAAATTTGAATCTATTTGAAATGAAACCATCCTATGTAATAGAAAATATTGTAGGAAAAGGAGAAATTGCTTGTACCAGGCAATTTCTTCTTTTCCCACAATGTTTTCTCAAGTGTAGAATTCTTTTCCCACAATGTTTTCTCAAGTGTAGAATTGGAGGGACGTAAAATCCCGAGTTTGTACAGGAAAGGGTTATACATGTTTATGATAACCATCATGAGGAAAAGCTGGAGCACCATATTTTTCTTGTCTGTCCAAACAGTTGTAAGAACGCATCTAAACCAAATCATTAGGGGGTATAAATACTAAAGTTCACAAACTTTTCTTTCTATTTTGCTGTTCAGTCAAATATTGTAGTGTAGAGAGCAAAAGATGTGAATGATATGTTGATTTTCTTTAGGACTTGTTCATGATGGGCTATAACTTGCATGTTTTCTTGTCATCAGTACTGTTTCTCTATTTATTTTCTTAAATAATTTCATTATTTTTGCGGTCATTTTTTATATGGTTTATAATAGTTTGATTTTGGTCTGAATTCTTAAGAGAAGCAATTTGTCCCATTCCACACAATGATGCTTTTTGATGCTTCTCAAAAACATTTGGGAAAACATTTGTGGAAAATTGAAAAATTTCATAAACTTAAAATTGTCGTCTATCAATTTGGAACTGTCTAAAATTTTGCTATCTGGTAACTGGTTAATTATCTTATTACAGAGATGATGCCGTCAAGACAAAAGATCAGAGAGTCAGTATTGATGGTAGAAAGGTTTTGATTGACTTTGCTGATATAACAAGGAAGGTAAAAGATAGAAAGAAGAAAAAGAAAGATGTGGAAAACACAGCTCAACCAGTGAAAGATCTTGAACAACCTGAAGATGATTCAGAGGAAGGTGGTGAAGATGATGATGATGATGATGATGATGATAAGAATTACAAAGCAACCTCTCAAAGCAAACAACCAGGTAGGCTGTTGTTTATAACACAGTAATGGCAGGGCTCATGGTTAACTCATAAACCAGGGTTTTGACCACCAAAAATTATAAATATCCTATTTTGAACCTTGGAAATTTCTCTATGACATTCCCACATCACACTTTTAGTTTTGTGCCTTGCATGAAAAATTTTTTTGAAAAGCTTTTGAAAATATTTTGAAAAATGAAGGAATTACTTTTTCCAAGGAACTTCTTCATTATCCACAAAATTTTCTATCCAAAAGATCTTTTAAATCTCATCAACTAAAATCTGTTGCCTGCAACATCTTTGAATTTGGCTTAGTCTTGAATTTTGTTGTCTGGTAATTGGTTAAGGGGGTAATTATGAGTCCCCTTTAAAAATAGCTAAAATTTTTTTAAGTCTTCAAAAGTCTACTCTTCCTGATCCAGAAGGCCTAGAGGCTTGATATTTTGCATGAAAAAGCTTCAGTATATTGACCTTTTTCAAAATAGATAAAACCATTACCTTTGGCTCCCCAGGGGTGGAGCCATTAAGGTGTTTTCTATATAGAAATAATGAACACTTTTTAAATAAGACCTCTTGCACTTATTTGAACCAAATGTGGAAACAAGAAGGATTTTTAGATAACAACTCCTCCAAAACCATTGGGCCAATTTGAACCAAATATGGCAGAAATGTTTTTTAGATGGTCTTATTTCACAATAGCTAAAGGAATATTGCTAAAATTTTTACTGTTGGATCACAAGGTGCAAAGCTTATATATGTATAAAGTATGGTCAGCCCACTTGTATCATAATCCTAGCCTAGCCTTACATTAAATGATGGCCATCTTGTTGTCATTTCAACCCCCCTAGAATTCAATTTTGACCCCTAGAATTTCATAGTCTATGGTCAATGACTCCTCAATTCCAATTGCATTATATTATATCTATATAAATTTTGACATTTTCTTATACTTTGTGCCCATAAATTTAAAGATTATGCCCAGTGCTCTTGTGCCATTCTTTATGATTATGAATTTGAGCTCTTTATTGTTTGCATTAATATTGTGATTTTACTTGGGAAGAAATTAAATATTTTTATTATGCCCAAAAAGGGAGGCATATAGAAATCGAACTGTCCGTCTGTCCGTCTGTCCCACTTTTGTGTCCGCTCTGTAACTTCTACATGCAATAGTGGATTTCAGTATAACTTTGCAAAAATGTTCACTGCTATAAGACCACTTGTCCCGAAAAAGACCCAGGTTCCTATCTCAAAGATCAAGGTAACAATCTGGGGTCAAAGGTAAAAAATGGGGACTTTTTGCCGTGTCCGCTCTGTAACTTCTATAAACATGCACGCAGGTACAAATTTCTTTAATACAAATGTTTACCAAATTCAGACAATGTGTCACAAAAAAGACCCAGGTTCCTATCTTGAAGGTCAAGGTCACAATCTGGGGGTCAAAGGTAAAAAATCGACACTTTTTGCTATGTCCGCTCTGTAACTTCTATAATCACGCACAAAGGTACAAATTTCTTTCATACAAATGTTCACCAAATTCAGACGATGTGTCGCGAAAAAGACCCAGGTTCCTATCTCAAAGGTCAAGGTCACAATCTGGGGTCAAAGGTCAAAAATTGGCTCTTTTTGCCGTGTCCGCTCTGTAACTTCTATATTCATGCATGCAGGTACAAATTTCTTTCATACAAATGTTCACCACCTTCAGAGGACGTGTCTTGAAAAAGACCCAGGTTCCTATCTCAAAGGTCAAGGTCACAATCTGGGGTCAAAATTCTGGTTAAATTGGGTCCGGAATGGTTAAATTGTATTTACTCTCTTATTCTTCAATGGATTGCTTCCATATTTGGTTAGATGCTTGATTGAGTGGACCACTTTACATGATCTTGACCAAGTGACCTTAGACCTAATTTTGACCTCAGAAAAATCCGTCCATCATGCATTTCTCCATTTCTTTCTTTATTTATAGAAATTATTATATGTATTAAAATATCATTTATTAAAAACCCAGACGTATAGATCACAAATGCATGTGGTTGTGTTTACAAAACAAAACAAAGTGCCACATGCTTGACCCTGTCCTTTTGGGGCATTTGTCACATGACTGTAACCAGCTCTTGTTCAGACAGGTTTTGATTTAAACATTGTAACATGTCTTTTTTCACAGATGGAGAACAGATTCCTCATATTTATCATTTTCTATAAAAAAAAAAAGCAGTAATCCATTACCTGATCATTGATTACAAAATTTAGACTGACCCAAATTTAAAGAGGTTGCAGACAACCAGTTTTATTTGGTGAAAAAAAATCATGTCATGCTGAATAAAATCCTCTCCATCAAAATTTCTATCATAGAGCCTTGCTAGAATTGGTGGATTTAGACTGTCAATCAAAAAAAGATAGAGTAATACAGAGAGTTGACATTTATGTGAAGAATTTTCACTGGTATAACATTGTAACTATAGTTTATTTCAGCAAAAGTTATGCGTTTTAGGTCGCCATACAACAATTTTATATTTCTACCCACCTTATACCCACCTATAAAGTAGAAGGGATATATTAGTTTCTCCATGTCTGTCAATTGTCTGTAGACTTTTTCACTAACATGCTCAAATGACCCTGCAACCAAGAATCTACTGTTTCTGGGTCATTTGTCAAAAGTCAAGGTGAATTTTGATAATTGATTGAGAACCATTTCCATGCACTAGTTCATAGGTCAGATGAACTTTAAAACTTGATACAAATGGTATCCATGACCCATTTAGGTGCCCTAGGTGCCATTTTGGAAATGTAGGTCAAAGGTCAATTTTGCTACTGTAGTGACAAATTGCTACTGGGAGATATAAGTCAGGTGCGTTCTTTTCGTTGAGATGAAAAATTCCGCTAAATAAGATTTTTGAGACATTTTAAAGAACGATTTATGTTATTTTTAGTGAAAATAATCGACGTCGTCAAGGCTACTTATTTTAAGCCAATACTGAGTACGCTTAAATTCCTCATTAAGAATTCTTAAGATTCTTATTTAGCCTCTTAAAAATCTTAATCTAAAGAACGATTTATCTTAAAAATCTAAATAAGAATCTTAAGATTCTTAACGAAAAGAACATACGTCAGCTTTGCAACTGTTCTGGTTAGTTGTTACATGTTACTGATGGTAAATTTTACAGAATAAGGCTGTTCAATATCCAAGTGGAACTGCCTGTGATTTAGTTGGTGGGGACAGCCATCAATCAATTGTACATATATTGTCTTTATATTTAGATCAATTTGATCCAAAGATGACAGCCACTTTGAAGTATCACAAAGCAAAGATTGTCATGTTGACTGGTCTTGGGGCAGGACTTTCAGATGAAAAATTAAACAAATGTTTACAAAAATTGTGAGTATCCAAATAAAGCTTCGACAGCGGTCATAGGGAAGTTGGTAGGGCGTTGGACTCTCAATCATGAGGTCCGGGTTTGATCCCTGGTCACAGCAAATATTCTTTCCGACATTCGTCTCCCACCAATGGGTTGATAATTGTAAACCTAAGTGGGATGAGCAGGTGTAGGCTCAGACAGGATGAAGTGGTAGTACTGGTGTTAGAAATACCATGAATCCATGGTTAAGTGCTTAACCCATTCCAACACAGCAAAATTTTAGACTGGTCCAAATTGAAAGAAGCTGCAGACGACAATTTCAAATTGATGGAATTTTGAATTTTTTCATCTTTTTGGATAGAAAACATTGTTGATAATGAAGAAATTGCTTGATACAAGCAATTTCTTCATTATCCACTATGTTTTCCAAAGTTTTTTTCTTGAGGGGCGTAAAAAGGAGGGATTGAGTTGTAATGGGTTAAGCCATGATATGATTGAACTGTTAAAGATGGCATTAAACCTCATTCCAACCAAATAAAGCTTAAATAATAGGCAATCCCCAATAAACCAGATATTTTATGACCATTGAATACTATATTCAAGAAAAAATTATAGCAATGGAAATTTTTTTATACAAGCAATTTCTTCTTAGTCTACAATATCATCTACACTTGCTCATCATTTTCTTTTCAAATAAAATAATTACCAATAAACTCTATCATACGCCATTGCTCTGACCTCTATATTAGATCAATTGACCTTTTTTGTGGCAATTTCATAAATCCAAGCTCCTCTTGTAAAACTCGATGGAAAAAGCATTAACCAATTTCCAAAATTTTAGATTGATCCAAACCAAAAGAAGTTATAGACAACAATTTTAAGTTAATGAGATTTTAGATTTTTTCAACTGTCTTGGTAGAAAACATTGAAGAAAATGAAGAAATTGCTTGTTTCATGCAATTTCTTCATTTTACACAATGTTTTTCCCAATTGTTTTTTTGAGGGGTGTCAATAAGCATCATTGTTTGTGAATGGGTTAAACCAGACAACTTAAATGGTTTTCAGCCTTGATTTGCATAAAAAGTACATGTAGTGATTTCTTCAAATGGTTGAACTAGCATTTTCAGTTTATACATGAAAATGCATGGAAATCAAAAGAATGAAAAAAAATACAGACAAAAGAATGGATGAAAAAAATTTCATCTATTGATTATATTCAATTCAGTAGGTTAAGGGTAAACTAGGTTCTTTAATGGCTGCTTATTATAGGAACTTAAGATTTATCTATTATTTCAGAAATGTGAAGCATGTTGCAGAGACAAAAATAGTTGCAGACTCAAGTGCCCATGTAAAATTCAAATGTATTCGAGATGCAAAACGTGCCCTGAACAGACTTCACAATCAGGAGTATCAAGGTTGGTAATAGAGCTTTAAGTTCAGTGAGTAGTCTTCAAGTTGTTAACCCTTGTTATGCTGAATCCGGAATATTTCTGTTTCGTCAGGTGGGCTAGACAAAGATCAGGTTGCACATATGTGCAGTCAGATCTTTGTCTAGACATCCTGCTTGTCCCTTTATAGCCAGAATTGTTTATACCATTGATTTTCTAAATAATTACCAACCTAGAATTAATGTCTTCTGTGCTTTCTGTCCTTTGATTTTAACATAATTTTGTAGAGGATTTGATTCAGCATTACAAGGGTTAATTGATTATTTGCCATTTCTCATGAATACAATCAACACAGGAAATTGAAGAGAAATAACTGCAAAAAGAATGGGATGTTCTTCATATCTACACTTGGTGAGTTTATTGAGACATCTTGTGTAAAAGTATTACCTGGAGGTGAGAAATCTCATTTTAGGTCAGTGGATGGCTGACTTAGGTTGAAACTTTCTACTCTTTGCACATTTTCTAAATCTAAAATGGTCATTTGACCTCACTAACTCATAAAACTATCCCTGACCTCTACTCGATCTGACCCTTTTTTCAAATATTTGTTTCACTGAGTTCCTTGCTGTGAAAACTTGCTTTTGAAGAGGTTGCAGATGACAAAACAAAGTTGGTTTAAATTGAAGAGTAAGGGCTATATGAGGTAAAAATTTTGTTAAAAAGAAGAAATTGCTTGTTACAAGTCATTTATTCTTAGTTTTCCATACCTATATTTCTTTGAAACATAAAAAAGAGGGATTGTCTAGTAATAGGTTTACAAAAACATTTTGGAAATATGAGAAATTGCTTGTAACAACGTAATTCTCCTTTTCTCTTAATGTTTTATACTGAATCTCACATTTTTCTTTTTCACTTTATATACAGTTTGACTTGTGGTCTGCATCCTGCCTCAATTTTGACCAGTCTAAAATTTTGATGTCTGGTAATAGGTTAAAGACATTTTTGTGGTAATAGAAAATAACTCCACCAGCATTATGTCAGGAGTCAGGATGGGTGAAACGAGATGGAAATACTTTAAACAATTATTTTTATAAAAAAGACTTGTTCTGAGAAATCTGATATTCTTGTTATTACAGCACTAAAAATTCTAGATAAAATTGAGAAGTTTCTGAATCAAAATTAAGGTTTCATCTCCCTTGAATATCTAATTGAGATAGTTAATCTGCCATGTTATACAAAGTGGTACTCATTTATTAATCCATTACCAGACAACAAAATTTTAGACTTGTCCACATTCAAAGTTGTTGCAGAATTTTTAGTTGATGAAATTTTATTAAAAAATGTTTGCCTTTTTTGGTCTAAAACATTGTGGATAATAAAGAAATTGCAATGTAATCCAAAGCTATTTTTCTTAGAGGTGTCAAAAAGCATTATTGTTTTGGAATAGGTTAATATTATTTAATGTATATGTGCAAAAACATTTTATCAGACAGACATTTAAACAACTTTATTTTAGGGTTGATATTGACAGCCAAACAGCTTTCCAAAGATACAGCTAACATTCCACAGAAAACACTGAAAAAGTGTAGACTTATTGTTAGAAATCTGGCTTTTAAGGTAGGTGTTTTAGTGGTTTTGTCTCTCTTGTTTAGCTCATCTGACCACATAGTGGTCAGGGTAAGCTGTTGTGATTGAGCTGTGTCTGGCGCCAACTTTTGCCTTGGGTGCACTGTAGAGGTCACATTTTTGGCTCAAATTGGTCAGAATGCTTGTCTACATGATATTTTGTTGACAAGTTCGAAAATGAGTCTTGGGGTTAAAAACTAGGTCACCAGGTCAAAGTCTAGTATAACTCTGGGATGAGTTCAAAAGATGATCACATAGGGTAAAAATAGGTCACTAATTTCAAATTTTCTAAAAACCTTGTGTGCACTCTAGAAGTCACATTTTAAGCTCAAATGTTTTGATATTTGGTCAAAATGTTTGTCTGCCTAAGATGTTGGACAAGTTGGAAAATAGGTCATGTGCAGTCAAAATCTAGGTCACTTCGTCAAATCTTAGAAGAACCTTGTTAGCACTTTAGAGGTCACCTCTTTGGCAAAATGTCTTGGAACTTTGACAGAATGTTTGTTCACATGTAATCTAGGTCTAGTTCAAAACTGGGTCATTTGAGATCAAAGACAAGGTCACCTGGTCAAATCTTTGAAAAATCTTATGTGCACTTTAGAGGTAGCAATTCTTGCTCAAATGTCTTGATATTTGGTCAAAATGTTTGTCTGCAGAAGATCTCGGATGAGTTCGAAAATGGGTCATGTAGGGTCAAAATCTAGGTCACTAGGTCAAACTTGAGAAAAACCTTGTGTGCACTTTAGGGGCTCTTATATTTGTATTAAATGCCTTTATATTTGTTCAGAATGTTTGTTTCCATGTTTCATTTTATACAATGATTTCAACCCAGAAAGTTGAAAAAATTTAAAATTTCATTAACTTAAAATTGTTGTCTGCAACTCCTTTCAATTTGGACCTGTCTAAAAATCTGTTGAATTTCAAGATCAGAATGATTCATTCTGATAGCTGATTTGACTGTTGTCCATACAGTGAGCCATATTCTGATATTAAGTATAATTGATATCTAACCCATTCCAACAGGATCCTGGTTTTTTGATGTTCCTCAAGATGAATTAAATTTCATCATATCTCACTAAGTTTTTTTATACAGAAAGATTATTTTAGAATGTCATCAACTTGAAATTTTCCTCTGCAACTTCTTTGAATTAGGACCAGTCTAAAATATTGATAATTGCCAATGGATTACAATAAAGTTGAGCATATGAATCTATGCCAAATATTTCAGTGTCAAGAGAAAGATCTACAGAAGAAGTTTGAAGAGTTTGGGGACATTTCTGAGGTTAAAGTCAACAAGAACTTGGGTAATGCCTTCCTTCACAGTAGAGGTCATAAAACCATTTAGGGTCTGGTTCATTTGTTGTTTCTAGACAGCAATATGGACAAGGATTGAAAATTCCACTTACCCAGTCACTTTGACAAATAGAAATTGCTGCCAAATGGTTGGATTTGTGGATGTGCCAGTGAAATGGGGGAAATTACAGTAAAATCTCTGTAGTTCGTAGCGCAAGGGGTAGAGGAAATTTATAGGAACTAAGCATAGTACGAACCGAATGGAGGGCAAGAAGTCGGCTGTTTGAGATACTCATAATCAGACATGGTCTTGTTCTGTCCCTCATTTAGTGATTGGATCTTAATTAGTTATTTCTTTGGACAAGACCCACAAAGAGCTTTAGTAGATATCAATTGAGGAAAACACAAATTAAGAATTACTGGTGCTCATCTTGTATTTTATGATATTTTCTCCATGTTAGAATGGGCATTTTGTCAAATAGCCCTTTTAATTAAAGGTATATAATAATTAATTACATGTAATACGGATCAGCAGGGTAAGTGGTGATTTGTGACACATTATTTGTCCACGACAGGAGTAGTCACACGTACAAATTAAACATAGGAGTTTGTGCTATAATCATACTTTCTGGACCTGAAATTGGCTATGAACTAGAAACCATTGACGTTCGATTAGACAGAGTTTTCTCAAAAAGATAGATAGGCAAAAATATCAGGACTGCATAAAGCACACAAATGAACACATACCTACGAACCAGTGACATCATTAACGAGGTTCACCTGTACAAATTGGGCATTTGGTCACTCTCAAAACACTTTGAAGGAGAACAAATCTTAATGTTAAACTTGCAGTATTTTTCTTATCCAACTAAATTTGATTGCTATGGAATTAGCATTTCACATTAATCTGTGTTCATTCAGTTGTCAGTGTATGTGCGTAAGTCCGTCCATCTGTCCATCCTTTTTGTCCGGACAATTACTCCTACATTTTTGGATGGATTTCAAAATAATTTTGCACAATTATTCTCCATCATGAGTAGATGTGCCATTTGAAAGAGTTTTTTGGATAGCTTCAAGTTCAAGGTCACAGCTCAAGGTCAAACACAAAAATTATGCTTGTTTGGAGCATTTCTCCTTCAATTATGGATGGATTTCAAAATAACTTTGCACAATTATTCTCCATCATGAGTAGATGTGCCGTTTGAAAGAATTTCTTGGATAGCTTCAAGTTCAAGGTCAAAGCTCAAGGTCAAACACTAAAATTGTGCTTGTCCGGAGCTTTTTTGGTACAATTATTGATGGAATTCAAAATAAAGTGGAAAAATTATTCTCCATCATGAGTAGATGTGCAATTTAAAGAATTTTTTGGATAGCTTCAAGTTCAAGGTCAAAGCTCAAGGTCAAACACTAAAATTGTGCTTATCTGGAGCATGATACCTACAAAACTTTGAAGGCTCGACAGCAGTTGTCCTGGGACAACCATCTAGTATTGGTCAGTTGATTCTTTGATTGATTGCTGCAACCTGTCAATTTACTTAAAGAATATCTTAGCATGAATATTAAATAGATCATGTTCTTACAGTTATGTATCTTGAAAACAAATTTTTGAATGTTACTTTTGATCAACTCTCAATAAGCAAGCAAACGGTAATTGGGTCAGGATAAACTGTTTTAATTGTTGCAAGCAACTTCCTAATTATCCACAAAGTTTTCAACCAGAAAAACAAGACTTTTTAAATTTCAACAACAACAAGTTGTCTTCTGCTACTCTAAAATTTTGTTCTGTGGGTTTTAGTTAATTGCCAGTAGGATACCTCTTGCATTTCCTCCATGTTTTCTCAAGCTTTTTCATGAGAGATGTAAAAAAAAACTGTATTGTGTGGGAATGGGTTAAAGATCTGAAAAAGGTTATATACATGTATTAAGTTTGCAAGGCAATAACTTACTC
Source organism: Fragum fragum (assembly GCA_946902895.1). NCBI lineage: Eukaryota > Metazoa > Mollusca > Bivalvia > Cardiida > Cardiidae > Fragum > Fragum fragum. Next base: position 33,489,697 of record OX336368.1, on the reverse strand, counting down.
ATTGGTCATACAATATTTAATGTACACATATTTATTTCAGATGGTCAGTCACTAGGTTTTGGGTTTGTGCAATTTACATCAATACAGGATGCTAAAAAAGCAATAGATGCAATGAACTCTACAAAAATAAAAGGTAAGAGCAATAGAGAATAGATGGTTTTTTGTCTTTATATTATTATCTATTCTATTCATCTTGTTACCAAATTTAAGTACTAATTCAACCAAAAACTTTAAGTGAATATAAGTTAACTCTTTCACCGTACATGATGATTTGTAGCCTACTGGAGTAGGGTGTTGGGTCAACATTTGAAAGCACTTGCAAAATTTTATTTTCAAGGCTAAGTAAGACAGAATTAGCAAGAATATCTAAAACTTGAACCTTAAACAACAAAGACCTACCTTAATTATCAAAAAAACATAAGTGTAATTTATTATCTTGTCAATCACTTGACTAAAGTGTCAAAGATTTTCTGGCGAGTTCGTTAAAGAACTAAATCCAAACCAAAGGTCAATGCCATCCTTATCAAATATCACAGGATGGACAGAGCTTGGGATTAGATGCCTAACCTCGATTTCTTAAAGTCTCCTCAATCAAATAATGTCCATGATAAATCCTCTCGGATAATGTTTTAAAATTCTGCCTTTCTGATGTTGTGTGTGTGCTTCCATGTACTAAACAATGCCTGGGTCATGTATTACGTCATCTCTATGTTATCGATTTATAATTTGACCAGTAAAGATTTGGAGTGAAGTATAATGATTTTATTTGGACATGAATTCTAGCTGAATATGTCAACATTTATTGTTTAAAATCAAGTTTTGATAAGTACCCAAACCAATGTTAAAGTAGTTCTGGCTGGTCACATGATCAAGTAACACTAGAAAACTAATCACTTGACCTGATATCAACAAGTTTATCATACCTCCCTTTACAAGGAAGTATTTTATGATAGGTGGCAGGACAAAACTCTTTTTCAGCCAATGACATCGCATAACAGGAAATTTTTGCAACACTATAATACTTGCAGAATTTATGTATGATATTTGATCTAAACTTTAACCAATTTCATGTGAATGAGAATTCACTTGTTTTTGACAACAAAACACTGTAGTAAAAGGAGAAATTTGCTTTTTAGCTAACCAGAGAAAAAGGTGCTCAAACTGAGCTTTTAGGATCACTCCGTCCATTGTCCATCTTCCATAGGCATCCTCTAGCAGTCATCGTCATTCATCAACAATTTCTTTAACATCTCCTTAAACACCTAGCCGATTTGGACCAAACTTGGCAGGAATGTTCCTTGGATTACCCTTTTCAAACCTTGTTCGTAAAATTTTGATTTTTGAATAATTGTGGGTGTGGAAGGGTCAGGCTTATCTGACTTAGAGAAATCATGGAATAATTCTTTTAAAATTTTCTCCTCCTAAACCACTGGGCCATTTGGCTTTCCAGACTAAGAGAAATCATGGAATAATTATCTAAAAATCGTCTCCTCCTAAACCATTTGGCTGATTTTGGACCAAATTTGGCAGGAACTTTCTTTAACCCTTTCATGTTTAATCCCTGGTTTTATGTCCCTGTGTTTCTATACTTCAGAAAATATTGTAGAAAAGAAGAAATGCTTGTAACAAGGAATTTATTCTTTTTCCAAAATAGTTTCTACCCTTCTCAAGGGTTATTAGCTCACCTGAGCACAACGTTCGAGGTGAGCTATTGTGATTGGTCGTTGTCCGTCGTCCGTCCATCTATCTGTATGTCTGTCAGTCTCTCCATCAGTCCACAATTTCTTTAGAAATCTTCTCCTCCTAAACCAGTAGCTGAAACTTTGCAGGGATGTTCCTTGGGTGAAGTTCTATAAAAGTTGTTAAAAGAATTTAATTCCGTCAAAAAGTCTGGTTGCTGCGGCATTTGAAAATGGGAATCTGTAGTAAATCTTTAAATATCTTTAAAAATCTTATCCTCCTAAACCAGTTGGCCAATCAAGCTGAGACTTTGCAGGGATGTCCCTTGGGTGAAGCTCTTCAAAAGTTGTTAAAAGAATTTCATTCCGTAAAAAACTCTTGCAACCTCGGTATATGAAAATTGGAAATTTTAGTAAATCTTTGTTATTTTTTTTCATAGACTACAAGGCCAAAGGTCTTTATATTTTGTATAGAGCTTAACTATATGGTTCTCTACCAAGTTTTTAAATATCTAATCTCTGGGGTCAAAAATGGCCCTGCCCTTGAGATACAAAGTTTGGAAAATGCTTATTTAGAGCAATTTCAAAAGACTTCTCCTCTTAAACTATAAGGTCTAGGATAGTCATATTTGGTATGTAGCATATCTAGATGGTTTTGTACTATATTACTAAAAGTTTTCCTCCTAGGGTTTAAAACGGCCCTGCACTAGGGGTCCAAAAAATGGGAAAAACGCAAAATTTTAGTATGTTAAAAAAATTTCTTCATTTAAGCTGGAGGGTATCTATATTTTGAGTGAGTGTAACATGGCCTGGCTGTTATCTATCAATTTTGATTAAATTATGCCTGTAGGTTAAAAAACACCCCTTCCCTGGGTGTCCAAAGTTCGTAAAAATGCTCAATTAGACTATGTTCAACAGTCTTCTCCTCCCAATGTACAAAGTCTAAGGCATTCATATCTAGTATATAGCATAACCAGATGGTTCTCTACTATGTTAGCTAAAATCTTAGTCCTGGGATAAAACATGGCACTGCCCAAGAGGTCCAAAATTTTGGAAAACATCCAATTGGCCCCTACCGATATACGGAGTTCTCCCGAAAATTGCCCTTTAATTAACTCCCTTGATTCTACTGGGTAGTTCCGGTTTAAATTTCAACAAAGAATATATAAGGGCTGAGACTAAAAATGTCTGTTTTGGAGAGAATTAATTATTTTTTCGGTATTTCACGCATAAGAATATTGAGTTCTTTTGTAATACTTATAGATTATGAAAATGTTTTGGTAGTTTTTATTTACATTGACACGTTATAATCGTCTTCCCGTCCGAGTTTCATCCAGTTTTCATATTCTACTTCTCATTTTCGAAACAAAATTAGCAAAACTGTCCTTCATGGTGAATGGCATTGTTGCTTTTATTTCCTTGGCTTGAGAATATCTATTGAAACATGCAAACAGACAAAACAGCAACGGGGGAAAAACTAAAGTGTTGCGATAAAAGGAGTATTTTTACAAGGAATTTCTCCAAATCTGAGCAACCCGTTATTTTTCATACAAATGGGTTTTAATATTTCGTCTGTATCCTATTTCGTTCTAAGATTTTTTATCTACAAATGTTTAAATGGTAAGTCAATCTTAAGAATTATCGATGTCCGTCCATAGACCCCTGTTTTTATCAAAGTAACTTACACGTTTTAAATCGGTATCTTTGATTACGCAAAAGTCCACGGGTGGTATCCGGATATATCTCATAACGATCGGCTATTTGCTCTGATTTTCACACGACTGCCCAGATGTCCTTCTTTTGACTAATTAATAAAGGGCGTCGGTTGACTTATATCATTTGGAATTTATCTAGTTCTAAAGATTGATTAATGTTTTATCTTTTTGTCTATATATTATATGCAAAATGATGTGGTTGGGTCCCTAAGTAAAAGTACAAAAAGAGGTTTAATGCTCCTATTTTGCGTAGAATTAGATATTTTTTTCATAATTTGATACAGAGGAATGTTGAGTACTCTTTAAATACTCTTAGAATATGGAATTGTTGTGGTAGTTTATGTTAACTTCGACACGATTTAATCGTTTTTCTCTCCCGACCTAGGAATCAATTTCATTCTCGTCCAGTTTTCATATTTTACTTCTCATTTTCGAAAAAAATTAGCAAAGGCGCCCTTTGTAGGAAATCATTCTTTAACTTGAAAAGACTTATTAAAACAAGGAAACCACACAACAACAACCAAGAATAACAATATTGCGATAAAGAGTACTTTTTACGCCGACTTTCTCCACATCTGAAAGATCCATTATTTTCGGTACACATGGCTATTAAAATTTCGTTTGTAACCTCTTTCGTTCTGAGATTTTTTTTCTGTAAAGGGTTGAATGGTAAATCAAATTTAAAAGTTAACGATGTCCTCTCATAAACTGCTGATTTAATCCAAGTAACTTACACGCTTCTGATCGGTATGTCTGATTGCGTAATAGACCATGGGTGGTATTTTGATATACACTGGATAAATCTCATAATGATCGGTTATTTGCTTTTGATTTTCACCCGATATCCCCTTATTTCAAGTAACAAAGGAAGTCGTTTGCTATTCCCCCTTATTCTAAGGAATTTACGAATTTTTAAATATTGAATAGGATTATATATGCAAGAGGTAAAGGAAATATATTTCAAAACGTTTCTCATTTACAAAAAAAATGGAAAAAATGTTTAAGTAAGAAAAATCTACAAAAAAAAAAAAAAAAAAAAAAAAAACATGTTCAAGATAGCTTTTTTACAACTAAAAGATTTGAAAATTTAGTATATGTAAATTGTATCATATATGTCATTGCATGATATATCTCAATATAGTAATAAGAATTTGGTATCAACTAAATGGATTAAAACGTTCAAAAAGATTGTCTTAGTTTGATCTTTGTAACACTTCTTATCTCTTTTATATTTCCTCTTTTTTATTTCTCACTTTTTCTCGATTACTTAAATACATGAAATGATATATAAAACAAGAAATAATAATAAAAAAAAAACATTTAGCAGGGTAGAAATACTGTGGAAAAGGAAAAAAATTCAACAAGCATATACGTATGGAGAGCTTCTTTGCATCAGTTCCCGTTTGTAAAATGACAGATATCTTATAAATTCAAAGCCCCGCTTGACATGTGAAACCATTTTCTAAAAAAGGAAATAACGGAATGTATTTCCGTGAGTATCATTGTATTTATTTCGATCAAAAAAGCTCTTTTAATGGTAATTAATACGTATATCCGGAATTAGGGTATATCCGAAAAGAATACTTTCATACCGGCTCTTTTACGATTATAAACACGAAAAACGTCACTCAGCTTTAAAGATTAAGCTCAGCTGTTAAAATAAAGTAGTCTTTAGATCATCTAGGGTTTCAACATTGATGACACATAGTGAGAGCTGGCAACAACCTGTTAATGTTTTCGATACCAATATCATCGATTTTTTCACCGGAACTACCCAAAGATTTAAGGGAGGTCACTCTAATACTAAAACTAAGCGTAGTAACTCTGGATATCGGTAGGAGCCCATTAGAGCAACTTCAAAAGTCTTCTCCTTCTGAAATATAAGGTGAAGGGCATTCATATTTGGTATGTAGAATGACTAAATAATTTTTTACTATGTTACAGGAAAATATGCTCTTAGGATAAAAAACGTCTCTGCTCCTGGGGTCGAAAATTGCTATAATCGCATTGAAAGAATTCTTCTTCTTAAATAGAAATGGAGAAATGCTTTTTTAAACCTATTTTCCCTGAGGGTGACAAATTCTTGGATAGTTTGGTAATGGATTAAACTATAAAGCCAAAGGCATTCATTTTTATTGTAAAGCGTTACTGGATTGTTTTGTATAAAGCCCAAAATCTTGTATTTGTTTTATTTATTTTGCTCAAGTTGTGCCTTTTTTATACAAAAAAAGTACTGTAATTTGCAGATGCCTCAGATGAGCGATTTAGGACCATCATGGTCCTCTTGTTTTTCTAATTAAATCCAAATTAAATTATTGTCTTAAAAACCTTTGAATATGGAAAGGTCTAAAATTTTACAAAACAGGAAAGGGTTAAGTGACCCTTTTCAAAACTTACTTTTGAATTTTGATTTGCAAAAAATGTGGGCCTGGCAGGCTTGGGCTTATCAGACTAAGAGAATGATTCTTTAAAATTTTCACCTCCTTAACCATTTGGCTGATTTGAACCAAATTTGTGAGGAATTTTCCTTAAGTGACCCTTTTCAAAACTTGTCTCTGAAGTTTTGATTTTTGAATAAATGGGATGTGGCAGGGCCAGGTTTATCAGACATAGAGAAATCATGATGGAATTCACTAAAAATATTCTCCTTTTAACCGTTTCGCCAATTTGGACCAAACATGGCAGGAATGTTCTTTGGATGACCTTTTTCAAAGGTGTTTGTGAAATTTAAATTTTTGATAAAAAAAATGTGGGCTTTGCAGGGCCAGGCTTATCAGACTTAGAGAAATCATGGATTGTTTTTTAAAAATCATCTGTGTGGCAGGTAGGGCTTAGTTCTAGTCATTCTCTGGTGAGCAATTTTGGCCCACTTGTTTTAAGCTATTTCTTCTTTTAATCATCATGTTCTCTATGATATGTTACAAACCTATTTATAAAAGGACAGCCTTTTCAGCCAATCAGAAAGTAAAATAAAACTGGTCATGCAGCTGTTAATAGCGGTACTTTAAGTGTTCATATAATACAAGTTGTTTGGAAGAGGCTGGCTGTAGTCTGTGTCAGTTATGTGGCAATGAGATGATCTAAAGAGAAACGAAAAAAAATTTCATTACACACAATATTCAAAGCTTTTCAATTGTAATCTGCAACTTTTTATGCCCCGGCATCGATAAGATCGGGGGCATATTTTTTTACCCGTGTCCGTCTGTCTGTCTGTCTGTCCGTCTGTCTGTCTGTCTGTCTGCAAAACTTAACCTGCCAACTAAACATTTTCCTGTAACTTCAACCCTGATTAAGTTACAATGCTAATATTTGGTATGTAGATAGGTCTCAACAAGGCGCAACTGGGGAAGGTCATTTCATCAAGGTCAAGGTCAAAATTTTAACCCTTTACCCGTTTCTAAAGAATTCCCGTTTCGGGGGCATAGTGTTTCACAAACACATCTTGTTTCTATTTGTACTTGTCTAAATCTGACGCGGCGGTCATAGTGCAGTCGGTAGCACACCAGACTCCCAATCTTCAATCATGGGATGTCATGGGTTCAATCCCCGGCGGTGGTGCATATTCTTTCCCACATTTGTCTCTCACCGATCAGTGGATGATCATAAACCTAAGTGGAATAGCAGCTGGAGGCTAGGAAAGGATGTAGTGGTACTACTGGTGGGAGAAATACCCGGAGTCCATTGTTAGGTGTTCCAGCCGCTGCAATATGACTGAAATACTGTTAAAAGTAGTGTTAAACCCCATTCAATCAATTAATTAACTAAAACTGACTGGTAAAAGTTCTGATTAATATTCACTTTATAAGAGCAACTCATACCATTTGGGTAGGTAAGCCCAATTCAATTTCTCAATATTTATTCCCCTGTTAAATACAATATTGCTAATACTAAGCAGACACAGATGGGGCTGTGGGATTTTCTTGTTTGACCTGATGAATTGTTGTTTGAAAAAGAGAAATATTACAAATCAAAATTTATCTATGACTCTTTATGAATGTTTGCAGGAAGGCCTATAGCAGTTGACTGGGCCATACCAAAAAACAGATATGAATCAGGTGAAGTTTCCAAAGAACCAGGTAAAATTTTAAATAACTAATTTCTGTCTCAAACACTTGTTATTACCTAATTATATTAACCCTTGACATGCTAAATAAAATCCCTTCCAAAATTGCATTAAAATAAAAGGACTGATAGCTCTGCAGATCTGGTATCAAGGGTCAATATTTAGTTTATCATGAACAATTCTGGCTTAAAAAGGACAAACAGGTGGTAAAGACCTAGATTAGAATGCTCTTTTGTCAAGACTGATCTTTGTCTATATCGCCTTCCAAAAAGGAATATTCCGGGTTCAGCATGACAAGTGTTAATGAATTATTTCCTTCTCAAACACTTGTTATTACCTAAATATATCAACCCATTCCCACACAGAGAAGCTTTTAGACATCCCTCAAGTAAAACAATTGGGAAAACATTGTGTTAAATGAAGAAATTGCTTGTAACAAGCAATTTCTTCATTTTACACAATGTTTTCTACCCAGAAAGTTGAAAAAATCTAAAATTTCATAGACTTTAAATTGTCGTCTGCAAGTCCTTTTGATTTGGACCAGTCTAAAATTTTGTTGTCTGGTAATGGGTTAATGTGAGAACAGGTTTACTCTGAGCTTTTGCAGAGGTCTTGTGTGGCTCAGTAGTTAAGGCATAGGACTCATAATCTTAGGGAAGTCTCAAATGTGAGTTCAAATCCCTGCCATGCCACTGGTCACATTGTTAACTCCTTTTGCAGGACATTCAGAGCTCGACCCTAGCACTGGTGATAACAAGGAGGCACATGAATAAGTGAACTTTGCCATGATGTAACAGAAATATTATTCAAACAGTAGACAGGTCCATATTTAAAGAAGTGGTAGACAACAATTTCATGTTGAGAGAATTTTGAAAATCCCTTTCCTTTTCGAAGAACAACAAGGTTGAAAGTCAATAATTTGCTTGTAGCATTTTCAGCCTTGTTTTGCTAAAGTATACTGAGGGAAAAAAGTTAAGCAATTTCGTACGTTACAGCCAATTTCTCCGGTGTCTAGCTTTGGATTCAAACCATATTTTCACACATCGATCTTTTATGTGTAAGCCACAGTATTTTAAAAAATCAGATGATTTCAAGGTCATACGTGTTTGTTTTACAGCGTCAAACATGGGGTAGGGAAGTAAAAGTAACACAAAGATTTAATATCTTGTGTGTCCACCGTTTGCGCCAATAATGGCATCACAGCTTCTTCTCATGCCTACGATTAATGGCCATAGGGATACGACCCCATTCCTGACGCAGAACACGTTCCAGGTCTCTAACGTTATTAACGTCATTCCTATCTCTTACTTTCCTACCCAGATGGTCCCAAAGGTGTTCGGTTGGAGACAGATCCGGTGATTTGGCTGGCCAATCCAACACATCAACATTATTAGTCTGTAAAAGGTCCAACGTGTGCCGAGCGACATGTGGGTGGGCATTATCTTGCTGGAAAATGGTCGCAAGCCCTTGATGCAAGAACGGCAATACCACTGGCTGGACAATTTCAGTGCAGTATCAAACGGCATTTAAGTTTCCCTGAATAGCTACCAAGTCAGTCTTGCCATGGTATGATATACCACCCCAGACCATGACGCTGCCGCCTGCAAAACAGTCATGTTGAGTGACGTTGGCGGGATCCATCCTTACGCCATCACGCCTTCAAACACGTACCCTGCCATCCGCAAACATCAAATTAAAATGGGATTCGTCTGTGAATAGGACCTGATTCCACATTGTCTTGGCCATCGACGGTGTACCCTTTTCCAATTCAATCTTGTATGTCTGTGTGCACATGTCAAAGGAATGCCAACGTAAGGTCGACGAGGGTGTAAACGTGCCAAACGAAGTCTGTTTCTTACAGTACAAGCACAGACCCGTGTTCCCATTGCATTTCGGACCAAACCGGCAATAGGAGTGCTATTGAGGAAGGGATTACGCAATGAACACATCACGATGTAATTGTCCTCGCGTTGGGTAGTCTTACGTGGCCTGCCTGAATGTGGCCTGTCTTTCACGGTGCCTAATTGACGATACTTTGTTCTAAGTCTTTAAATGGAACTTTGGCTCACGCCAAAATGTTGAGCCACCTCTTTTACCATCATACCACCAGCCAGCATACCGATGGCTACGTTCTGTTGGTCCAAGTTAAGCCCTGGGCGACATCCCATTTGAATTTTTTTTAATGTTTTAATGAGTTATCTTGTTATTGATGCTAACCAATAAACTGGGATAGATATTGTGGATATAGACTTCACGTACATGTTGAAGCATGTGCAGAACGTGTTTCAGCAAAATTGCGTGAGACAGCCTTTAGAAGCGAGGAAAACGTGCTCTTAATGCATAATTAGTTAGTTAGCTTTTAAAAATTGCAAACAAGACTGATTTTATAAGGTTTATACATTTACGTTGAAAAATAATGTAGGTCGAAAAAAATTGCTAAACTTTTTTCCCTCGGTATATTTTCTTTTCTTGGGGCTTCTAAAAACGGAATTGTGTAGGAATGGGTTGATTTGCTGTCACCAGGGCAATCGTTTAGCACATTTCTTATACACATAATAGGATCCAGCCTATAATTAGATCAAGTTTCTGAAACAATTCATTTTCATTAAAACTCAAACTGTTTATTGAATATTTTGTAGTTCTTGATTCGGAAGAAGAAGAAGATGAGGGTTCATTTAGTGGTGATGGAAACTTATCTGAAGAAGATGTAAAACTACATAAAACAGACAAAACTGAGCTGTTGAAAAGCAAATCACCTGCCAAGAGAAAAAGAGTGGATTCTGATGATGAGGGAATTAGTAGTGATGATGATAAAAGTGAAAGTGATGAATTAGAAGAAAATGATGACAAAGATGATGATGATGATGATGATGATGATGCTGATGATAATAGCAGTGAGGAAGAGGATGACATGCTGAGAAAACCTAAGAAATCTGCTAATAGTATGTTTTAAAGCTTCAATATCAATAGAATCAGGAGTAGATTGTTTGACTAGTGTCTGTCTGTCAAAAACTAAAGTGTTCATGTTACATTAAAGGTATTGAAGTTACATTGCTCATATTTGACATGGAGATATTCTTATCCATTTGCATCAGCTAAGGTCACCTGACATGGTCGTGGTCATCTATCAAGGTTGCACTTCTATATTTCTAAATAAGACTGCTGGTTTCATTAATGACATTAATGTTTCCTACTATAATTTGAACACTTTTCAAGTTCTTCCTCACTTTAACCCTTTCCTGGTTAATCCCTGGTTATTACGTCCCTGTGATTTTATAATGAAGAAAACATTGTGGAAAATGATGAAATTGCTTGTTACAAGCAATTTTTTTTTTTCACAATATTTTCTACTCTACTGAATGGTTATTTTTTAAATAAAATCAACTTGAATTTTCGTCTGCAAATCCTTTGAATTTGGGAGGGTCTAAAATTTTGCAAAACAGGAAAGGGTTAACCAATTACCAGATTGTAAAATTTTAGACTTGTCTAAAAGCAAAGTGATAGACAAAATTATAAATTTAGCTCAATTTTAAAATTAACCAACCAATATGATAGTAATATTTTGGGAAAAGAAGAAATTACTTGTTACTAGCAATTTCTTCTTTTCCTTCTCGAGTATAATATTACATTGAAGTAAAACTCAGAAATGGTATGGAAAGTGTCGAATCAAAATATTTCGAAAATAACAGGTATGCTGATCAATAGCATTTTTACACATTGTTGACTTTCATCTGAATATAATTTTCTTTCTATGTATTATAACAATACCTTTGTATGTGCTCCCATAACTTAATTTATTGTTTGATCAAACAAAATTTAATGAAAGAGGTCAATTGTTGAATTTTTTTATACTTTCATTATCAACATCCATTATTATACGCCTAAAGGGTCGTATTATGTTATGGTCCCAGTCGTCCGTCTGTCTATCTGTCCGTCCATTAGCAATTTTTTGTATGCACAACTCCTCCTAAACATTCAATGGGAATGAGTTGAAACTTTGCACAATGACTCCCTATGATATCTAGTTGTACTTAAGACCTTTGAAATTCAAATTACTCCAGTCATTCTTGAGTTATCTTGAATTATCTGCCCTTGAATTGAATGAAAATCACTATGTTTTGTGTGCGTAACTCCTCCTAAACCATCAATGGGAATGAGCTGAAACTTGGCACAATGACTCCCTATGATGTCTAGTTGTGCATAAGACCTTTAAAATTCAAATCCCTCAAGTCATTCTTGAGTTATCTTGAGTTATCTGCCCTTGTGTGCACATCTTATCCTACATTATTTATGGCAATGAGCTGAAATTCTCCACAATGACTCTGTATGATGTCTAGTTGTGCATGAAACCTTTGAATTTCAAATCTCTCCAGTTTTTCTTGAGATAACTTGAATTATCTGCCCTAGAATTGAATTGAACCCTTTTATTTCTTGTGAGCACACTTTCTCCTACATTTTGAATGGAAATGAACTGACACTTGCCACAATGACTCTGTGTGATGTCTAGTTGTGCTTAGGACTAAAATTTGTCCGATATGTCAAGTTGTTCCTAACAATATAGCTTAAAATTACAGGGTTTTTTTATGTGTGTGTGCACAACTCAGCCTACAAATTCTATTGGATTGAACTGAAACTAACATATCTCTGATATTTAGTTGAGCATAAGACTTCAGAAATTCAAAAAGCTCAGGCTTCTCTTGTATTATCTGCCCTTGAATTGATTGAATTCAAATGTCAAGGTCATTTTGAGCTCTGAAAAACCTAAACCAAACCATTGTAATAGTTTAATTGCTAAGATTAGTTTTTCAAGGTCATATTTTTACTGCTTGTGGTGAGTACTTTCTAGTGAAACTTGCTTCAAGGTCATTGGTCAAGGTCATTTTTTTATGTGAATTGTATTCAAATTATAGAATTTAACCATTGTACATAGTGTTAAATGATAAGTTATTATAAAGCTGTCTTGTTTCTCAAGTGTAAACAGTATTATTCAGGTGATAAGATCTTTCTATTGACAAAAATCATTAGCTATCATTCAAGCTCAGGTTACTGACAAGCCAAGATTACTGACAGGTTCCTTTGGCTCTTGGAAAGGTGCCTTATTACTTAACCCTTTCCTGTTTTGAGAAATTTTAGACTTGTCCGAATTCAAAGGATTTACAGACCAAAATTTAAAGTGGATTTAAATTGAAAAATAACCATCCAGTAGGCTAGAAAACATTGTGGAAAAAGAAGAAATTGTTTGTTACAAGCAATTTCTTCTTTTTCTACAATGGTTTCTCAAAAAATCACAGGGGCATAAAAAACCAGGAATTGAACAGGAAAGGGTAAATAATGTACAAAGAAAGAGAGTTACAGCACAAATAAATAAGTGCAATGACTTGAATCGTGTGTTGGTATTGTTCATTGGATTCAACCTTTGGTCTCATCCAATAAAAAATACCTTCACATTTCTTGAACACGATAACAACAACAGGGTTGTGATATTCCGTATTTATTAGAAGTATTATTCTTGTCTTTTCCATCTTTGTGATGGTGGAAATATATCGGTATCATCTGACCTTGTACACATTGTCAAGGATTTGCATTTTTAGGCTATGTCACAGAAATAGGGGCCTTAATGCAAAATTTCTCGTAAACACATCTCCTCCTACATTTATGGACAAATTGGAAATTTCACAGAATGCTCCTAGTCACCTGACTTGGTACATTACTGGTTCAGTGTGAAACAGTTGTAACTGCCTATAAACATATAGGTAGTTACAACTGTTTTGCGCTGAACCATTGATATATTGTGACTAAGGCATTCTTGTTGACAATTTTTCTCTTATTTTGTTTTAAAGGAAAAGAAGATGTGGATGAAGGGAAAACAATATTTATAAGGTAGGTTTGGTGTTAGAAGAAAAAAATGAATTACACCGTTTTACTGCAATCAGCTTTGCCATTATAACCTGTTATTTGACAACAGAACTCCAGACTATTCTAATGTGAAAGAGGTTGCAGACAACAATTCAAAATGCATTTAACCCATTACCAGAAGACAAAATTTGACTTCATGATAAAAAGTTGCAGGTTACAACTGGAATTGCATTTAAATTGAATGGTTTTCCATCATAAGGAGCTATATAGCTTGAATATTTTTTCAGGCTTATTTGAGCTCAAGGTGACAGATCAAGATTAAAGTTTTCTTAGAGCTATACCTCCTATATTTATGATCCTATAGTTATGAATATGGTTAGACAATAAAAATCGGCAGATTTGTTCTCATATTATGAGTAGATGAGCCATTTGACACAATTGTTTAGGTAGGTCCAACGTCAAGGTCACAGCTGAAGGTCAAAGTTATGCCTGGACAGTACTTCCTACAATTAGATTTTTTGAGGCTTGCCATTCTGGTTTCCATATCCTGGCTAATTACTACAGTCTATCTTCGTATTTATTGTTTTTTTAGCTCACCAGAGCACAAAGTGCTCAAGGTGATATATTGTTATTGCCCAATGACCAGTGTCCAATTTTACCATCGTGCATTGTTTTGGGGGTCCATCTGTCAACAATTTCTTTAAACAGCTTCTTCTGAACCAGTGAGCCAATCTTGATGAAACTTGTCAGGAATGTTCCTTGAGTGAAGTTCCCTCAAAATTGTTCAAATAATTGAAATCCACTCTTAACTCTGTTTGCCATGGAAACAAAAAGAATGAAATCCTTATGAATCTTCTTTACTGTAACTACAAGGCGGAGGGATTTGATATTTTGTATGCAGTCTCTCATAGAGGATCTCTATTAAGTATGTTTATATGATGCCACTTGGGTCATTTTGGGCTCTACAAAGTTTGTTCATTTGATGCCCTTTTAGTAAAATTGTGGCTCTGAGCGGGCTCATCCATTTTAACATACAAACAAAGAAGGAAAACTTTAAAAAACTTCTATAACGAGAAAGCCAGGAGCATTGATATTTGTTATGTAAAACCTCCTAGTGAAACTCTACAAGACTCTTTCTGTAATGACTATTGTGCCATATTTGGGCTCCACATAGGCCTACCCTATTTTAAGATAGGAGCATAGTAGAAAATCTTAAAAATCCCCACACGCTATTTTATATTGAAAAGGAAGAAAACAAGAAAATGTTATTCAAAATCTTCTTACGTCAAGTCATCAAGCAAAAGGTTTCATATAGCTTGTGGGATTACCAACTGATGACTCTCTTCAAAATTGCCCGAGAGGTCCCGGGTTCGATCCCCGACGGTTGCACTCAACCTTTCCGACTATTTGTCTCCCACCAATGGGTTATAATCGTAGACCTATGTGGGATAGCAGCTGGAGGCTAGGAAAGGATGTGATGGCGGTACTGGTGTGAGAAATACCAGGAATCCATTGTTAGGTGCTCCACCCGCTGCGATATAACTGAAAGATTGTTGAAAGCGGCGTAAAACCCCATTCAATCAATCAATCAACCAAAATTGTCCGATGTCCTTTGTCTCAGGTGAGTGCTTTAGGAGCAATAGCCCTCTTGTTATTCTAGGAATGTCTCCTATGACACAGAAGAAGATACCCTTGCCAAGTTCTTTGAAAAATATGGCGAATTAGAGTATGCCCGTATTGTAATGGACTTTAACACGGAACACTCAAAAGGTAGGAATAGTTCTTTTACTCAAATTTTTCTTGTTCATACATAAAATTAGGAAGAAATAATGAAGTAGGTTTCAGTGTAGAAAGACTAAAAGAAAATAAGTTTTTCACCGATGGTAAAATTTAGACTAGTCCAAAATCAGAAGAGGTTGCAAATTATATTGCAGAGTGTAAATGAAGCCATTGCCACACAAATCCTCATTTTTATATTACAAAGAAATACAGCTTTCGAAAATATGAAAAACTAAGAAATTGCTTTTGACAAACATTTCTTTCATTCTCCCAGTGTTTTCTACCTGTTATGGCATTTTTGCACTACAAATTCAACTTTTTTTTTTGTCTGCATCCTTTTTATACACCCGTTGAAAAACAGGACGTATTATTGGATCAAGCTGGCGTCGGCGGGCGGACGGCGTGCACTTTTGTCAGGAGTATATCTCTAAAAGTATATATGAGGGGTGTTCGAGAAGTTTCGGGACAAGTGGCATAACTTCTTTTTTCATGTGTAGTTTCCTACGAAATTTGGAACGAATTTGAACTAGCATATGATGCATTGAATAAAAATGTAATTTTGATTATATGAATAACCGCCAACATTTCAGCGTCACTATGGTTACGTCATGTCAGGCTGAGTGGAGCACGCAGGTTTTTACTGAAGAAATTAAACTATTTCGGTTTAGTTTCTTGTGGTTAAGCATAGTACTCTCGTCTAATTTCTGTCTACCTTTTCTCAAAATATTCCCTTGAATGTTTGATGCACTTTTACCATCTTACAACCCACGTTTTGAAACATTTTCGGAAGTCCTCAGCTGGAATTTTGCGGATCACTTTGCGGACAACTGGAAGGTCATCGAGGTCGTCGAATCTTTTTCCACGCATCACCGACTTGATGGTGGGTAAGAGACAGAAATCGCATGGTGCGAGGTCAAGTGAGTATGGCGGGTATTGGAGTGCCTCGATATTCATCTGGGTAAGTGTTGCCTTGGTAATTATGGAGGTATGGGAAGGGGCTTTATCGTGGTGGAGGATGAAGTTGTTTTCCATGCCCGGGCATTTCTTGCGGATGGCTTGTACCAGATCACATTTTAGCACCTGAAAGAAACACAATGTCAGTTGCCTTTTGTCAAGTAACGTTTATTAGGCAAGTCTATATTACTTATCAACAAATCAGGTTTGAACCTACCTTCGAGTAATATTTTCCTGTGACAGGCCTGCTGATTGGAAACGCGTGGCACAACACCACTCCTCGCACATGGAAGAAGACGATGAACATCATTTTCTTTGCTGAATTTCTCTCCAAGGCTTTTGTAGGTGAGGGCGAGCTGGGAGTCTTCCAGATGCTGGAATCTTGTTTAGTCTCGGGATCGTAGAGGCTCACCCAGGTCTTGTCTGCAGTAATTATTTTCCCTAGAAATCTGTTTCCTTGCTGGCGATACCGTTTTAATGAGGATGCACTGTCCATAACTCTTTGCCGTTTTTGTTCATCTGTGAGAATGCGGGGGATCCACCTAGCACAGAGAATGCGGGGGATCCACCTAGCACACACTTTACTCATTCCTAGGTCGTTTGCCATGACCGACTGCACTGATGCAGTTCCCAGTCCCACTTTTATTGAAATGTCCTGTACCGTTAGTCTTCTATCACTGTCCAACAAAGTTTTGATCTCATTCGCCTTCTCTAACTTCGTGTTATGTCGTCCACTTCTTGGTCGGTCTTTTGTGTCTGCTGTTGCGTCTTTGCCGAACACATTAAACCACTCATATATCCTCGTCCTTGACATTGCATCTTGCCCATACCTGTGAACATATTGTGCGTTTCTTTCCGTGTTTACCCAAGCAAAAATTTATCGAATATCACTGTTCTTTATTCATGTTTGTAGATGTGATTACCGCTTGTTTATATTTTAAACCCGGAAATGACGTTAGCTGTCGTCGTATGACGTCGTAAAGCAATTGCGGGAGACGTTCATGCACATTATTATACATTTTTGACGTTCTAAATGTCACTAATTCCAGTTGCAAACAAGCACGATTTTACGAGGATTCGCATAACGACGCCTAAATGCTCCACTGACGCTGACAATACGTTGCCATGGAAGCTGTAATTTCTTAAATAGTACATGTATGAAAAATTTCTTCGGTGGCCTTATAGATATTACATGCATATTGAACTTGACAAAATTTTGCCGAATTTAACGCAATATTAAAAAGATATGCCACTCGTCCCGAAACTTCTCAAACACCCCTCATAAGCTATAATCTATAACTTCATGGGTAGATAGATTTCATCAAGGGGAAATGCAGTGCACAAGAACCATAACTCTACCTGGCTTATTTTTTGAGTTACTGCTCTTTGTTGTTTTCATACTTGGATCTTGTCTGTTGTTTTCATACTTGGATCTTGTCCAGAGCATATCTCTAAAAGTATATAAGTTATGATCATGAAACTTCATGGGTAGATAGATTTCATCAAGGGGAAATCTTCTCCTCCTAAACTAACCATGGAATTTCAATAAAACTTCACAGAAATGATCCTAAGGTCATGCTCTTTCAAAATACTTCAAAGAATTGAAATCCATAAAGAACTCTGGTTGCGATGGCAACGGAGTGAAAAAACTTAAAAAATCTTCTCCTCCCAAACGGTAAGGCCTAGAGCTTTGATATTTGGTATATATCATCATCTATTGACCCTCTACCAAAATACTTCAAATAATTACCGTATTCTGAATCTTAGCCCTTTTCTTTGTGATCCCTGATTTTACATAGAAATAAAGAAGGAAATCTTTAAAAATCTTCTCCCAAACCATAAGGCCTAGAGCTTTGATATTTTGTATATATCATCATCTATTGACCCTCTACCAAAATACTTCAAAGAATTACCATATTCTGAAAATTAGCCCTTTTCTTAATGATCACTGATTTTACATAGAAATAAAGAAGGAAATCTTTTAAAATCTTCTTCTCCGAAACGGTAAGGCCTAGAGCTTTGATATTTGGTACAAATCTTCATCTATTGACCCTCTAACAAAATACTTCAAAGAATTACCAAATTCTGAATCTTAGCCCTTTTCTTTGTGATCCCTGATTTTACATAGAAATAAAGAAGGTAATCTTTAAAAAATCTTCTTCATCCAAACCATAAGGCCTAGAGCTTTGATATTTGGTATATATCATCATCTATTGACCCTCTACGAAAATACTTCAAAGAATTACCGTATTCTGAAAATTAGCCCTTTTCTTAATGATCCCTGATTTTACATAGAAATAAAGAAGGAAATCTTTTAAAAATCTTCTTCTTCCAAACCATAAGGCCTAGAGCTTTGATATTTGGTATATATCATCATCTAGTGACCCTCTACCAAAATACATCAAAGAATTACAGTATTCTGAAATTTAGCCCTCTTCTGGGTGATCCCTGATTTTACATAGAAATAAAGAAGGAAATCTTTAAAAATCTTCTTCATCCAAACCATAAGGCCTAGAGCTTTGATATTTGGTATATATCATCATCTATTGACCCTCTACCAAAATACTTCAAAGAATTACCGTATTCTGAAATTTAGCCCTCTTCTGGGTGATCCCTGATTTTACATAGAAATAAAGAAGGAAATCTTTTAAAATCTTCTTCTCCCAAACCATAAGGCCTAGAGCTTTGATATTTGGTACAATTCATCATCTATTGTCCCTCTACCAAAATACTTCAAAGAATTACAGTATTCTGAAATTTAGCCCTCTTCTGGGTGATCCCTGGTTTTACATAGAAATAAAGAAGGAAATCTTTAAAAATCTTCTTCTCCCAAACCATAAGGCCTAGAGCTTTGATATTTTGTACATATCATAAGATATTGACTGTCTACCAAAATACTTCAAAGAATTATCATACTCTGAAAATAAGCCCTTTTCTGTGTGATTCCTGATTTTACAAAGGAATAAAGAAGGAAATCTTTGAAAATCTTCTTCTCCCAAATCATAAAGCCTAGAGCTTTGATATTTGGTACAATTCATAAGCCATTGACCCTCTACCAAATTTTCCTTATAAAATTATCCCTTTTCTATGCAATCCCTAATTTTAGTTAGGAATAAATATTGATATCTTTGAAAACCTTCTTCTCCTAAACCATTAGGCTTACAGCTTTTATACTTGGTATGTATGGATGTCTATACTTCAAAGCATTACCATATTCAGGAAGTTGGTGCTATATGGTGGGATCATCAATATACCTAGGATTAAAAGAGAAATCTGTAAACATCTTCTCCAAAATAATTAGACAGAGGGCTTTGCCATTTTGTTTATATCATTAAGCCATGAACCATCATACTCAGGGGAGCGATTTAGGACCGTCTTAGTCCTCTTGTTGTTGTTTTTTCATACTTGGATCTTGTCTGGAGCATATCTCTAAAAGTATTCAAGCAATGATTATGATACTTTATGGGTAGATAGATCTCATCAAGTGAAAGTGCGTTGCACAAGAACCATAGCTCTACCTGGCTTATTTTTTGAGTTATTGCCTTTTGTTGTTTTTTTCATACTTTTATCTTGTCCAGAGCATATCTCTTAAAGTATATAAGCAATGATCATGAAACTTCATGGGTAGATAGATCTCATCAAGGAGAAGTGCAGTGCACAAGAACCATAACTCTACCTGGCTTATTTTTTTAGTTATTTTCCTTTGTTGTTTTTTCGTACTTGGATCTTGTCCATAGCAGATCTCTAAAAGTATTCAAGCTATGATCATGAAACTTCATGGGTAGATAGATCTCATCAGGGGGAAGTGCAGTGCACAAGGACCATAACTCTTCTTGGCTTATTTTTTTAGTTATTTCCCTTTGTTGTTTTTCATACTTGGATCTTGTCCGGAGCATATCTCTAAAAGTATATAAGCTATGATCATGAAACTTCATGGGTAGATAAATCTAATCAAGGGGAAGTGTAGTGCACAAGAACCATAACTCTACCTTGCCTTTTTTTTAGTAATTGCCCTTTGTTGTTTTTTTCATACTTGGATCTTGTCAGGAGCAGATCTCTAAAAGTACTCAAGCTATGATCATGAAACTTTATGGGTAGATAGATCTCATCAACGGGAAGGCAGTGCATTAAAACTATAACTCTACCTGGCACTTTTTTTAGTTATTTCCCTTTGTTGTTTTTCATATTTGGATCTTGTCCAGAGCATATCTCTGAAAGCATATTAGCTAAGATCTTGAAACTTAATAGGTAGATAGATCTCATAAAGGACAATTGCAGTGTAGAAGAACTATAACTCTTCCCTAGCATATTTTGAGAGTTATTGGCCTTTATTGTTTTTCAGACTTTGTTAATACTTGGATTTTGTCTGGATTATATATCTGAAAGTGTAATAGCTATGATCATGAAACTTCATGAGTGGGTAGATATCACCAAGGGGAAGTGCAGGTCACAAGAACCATAGCTCTAATTGGCTTATTTTTTGAATTATTCCCCTTTGTTGTTTTCACATTTGATTTTGTTTCAAATCTCTTATAGTGTGACAGCCTATGATTTTCAAAACCTCATGATAACAAGAAAAATCACCAGAACCATAAGTTATCATCTTGAAATTAGACTTAAATTTTAATCCTCTTCCCCAGTCAACAACCAGTAGTGTAACGGCGTATTTTGTGACAACTTGCCACCTTGTTCAATTTGTACCAGCCTAAAATTTTATCATTTAGGAATGGTTTAAAAAGGCATTCTGTACTATAGATCATTCTGTACTACAGATAGCACTGGTAAAAAATTTTTGACAGCCACTTAGTGCATTTAACCCATTACCAGACGACAACATTTTAGACTGGTCCAAATTGAAAGGAGGTGCAGACGACAAATAAAAGTTTATGAAATTTTAGAATTTTTTAACTTTCTGGGGAGAAAACATTATGGAAAATGAAGAAATTACTTGTTACAAGCAATTTCTCTATTTTACACAATGTTTTCCCAATTGTTTTTCTAGGGAGCGTCCAAAAGCCTCACTTTGAAGGATTTGGTAAAAATGTTTGCTGATTCTGTAAAGAAGATTTGAGTAAGTATCTGGCTATAGAGCACATAGTGGAGCCTGATTGCGGACTGATCCCTGTCTTACTGAAATGTTGAAAATATACACAGGCTCATATGACTTCCTATCTGACCATTTTAACAGGACGTGTCATTTCAAACTTAACCCATTACCACATGATGTGGCTTTGGATGTCCTAAAAAAAATGTGTTCATGAAAAAAATTATGAGAAAAGGAGAAATTGCTTGTAACAAGCAATTTCTCTATTCTCAATATTTTCTACCATTATTTGGCACAAATTTTTCAAATTTAGCACAATTTGAAATGTTGTCTTCAATTTGTTCAATTATGTCATCTGTAATGGGTCTGCAGGTTGGGTTGTATTTTCATCTGAATTTTGAAATATTCATATGATATTGTAGGAATGGCATTTGTGAAGTTTAAAACGAAGGAAACAGCTGACCGATGTCTTGAGGATGCTGGGAAAAACGTAATTGCTTTGGATGGAAAACAATTATTCTTGAATCTAGCTGTGTCCAGACAGAAGGCCATGGAGTTTAAAGAGAAGAAGAAGAAAGAGAAGAAAGATAACAGAAATCTGTATTTAGCCAGGGAGGGATGTAAGTGCAATGAGTATTTTAACTCTTTCCCGTTCAAATACGGGATTTTACGTTCCTGTGATTTTATACTCGAGAAAACATTGTGGAAAAAGAAGAAATTGTTTGTAACAAGTAATTTCTCCTTTTTCCACAATATTTTATACTACATAGGATGGTTTCATTTCAAAAAGCATCCAGTTTTCAATGTCGTCTGCAACCTCTTTGAATTTGGACTAGTCTAAAATTTCCAAAAACGGGAAAGGGTTAACCACATTCTAAATTTTAGACTGGTCTAAAATGAAAAAGTTTCAAAAGTATCTAATTTCAAATTCAAATACCAGATAAGAAAGAATACTGGCTGAAATAAAAGGACATTGCAAGAAATAAGCAATTACTTCTTTTCCCATTATGTTTTCCTCTATAGTGATATGTGTCATAATTACAAAATGTATTTAGCCCTTTACCAAATGACAAGATGACAAAATATTTAGACTGGTCCAGATAGAAAAAGTGTGTAGACGTTTTTCAAATTTGCCTAAATAGAAAAGTTTCAGGCAAATAGAGTAGGAAAAAACATCATGGGTGAAGGAGAGTTTGGTTTTATTCAATGCCCTATAATGAGGATGATTTTATGATTTCTTTACAGATGTTAGACCAGGGACTCAAGCAGCTACTGGCCTATCTGATACAGATCTAAAAAAGAGAGCTCAGGTATCTTTCTATCTTCATTATAACCCCAACCTACGAACCAATACACTTTCGACCAATTAATGACCAAAGGAGAGGTCCTATTGTCTTGGGGTCACACAGGTCAAATGTCAAGGTTACTATTGAACTTTGGTTGAAAACCGTTTCCATGTTCTAATTCATAATCGATTTGACTGTGGACCATGAAGCTCCATACAATTGTTGTAAATGACCCAAGGAGGTGCCCTATTTTTTTTCAGCCATAGAGGTCAAGGGTCGAGGCTCTAACTCATAATAGATTTGACATAGGACCTTGAAAATTTATACACATGTTGTGCATGACCCAAGGAGTTTCCCTATTGTTTTTGGGTCGGAGTTGCCCTATTGCTTTTGGGTCATGTAGGTTGAGGGTCAAGGTAACAATTGGACTTTGATGGAATATCATTTCTGTCAAGGGTCAAACTTTCTACTTGAGTGACAAAGTGCTGGTGGGGGTGTGAATCTGCTTGGCCACAATTCTATTTATGATGTTGGATTTTTGTCGAACCGGCTTGTGGTGAGTGAGACATAGTTGTCACAAATTTGCTTCAGTGTTAGTGTGCATACATCCGGATTTTTGTCCAGAGCATAACTTCTACATTTATGAATGGATTTGAATATAACCTGGAACTGTTGTTCATCCTTTTGAGTGCTAGTGTTATAAGAAACGTTTGTGGTGATTCCTCCAATATCAAGGTCACAGTTGAAGGATTTTTGTCGAACCGGCTTGTGGTGAGTGAGACATAGTTGTCACAAATTTGCTTCAGTGTTAGTGTGCATACATCCGGATTTTTGTCCAGAGCATAACTTCTACATTTATGAATGGATTTGAATATAACCTGGAACTGTTGTTCATCCTTATGAGTGCTAGTGTCATAAGGAACGTTTGTAGTGATACCTCCAATATCAAGGTCACAGTTGAAGGTCAAAGGTCAAAATTGACCTTGTCCAGAGCATAAATTCTTTATTGATGAATGGATTTAAAAGTAACTTGGCACAGTTCTTCTTCCTTATGAGTGCTAGTGTCATAAGAAACGTTTGTGGTGATACCTCCAATATCAAGGTCATAGTTGAAGGTCAAAAGTCAAAATTGACCTTGTCCAGAGCATAAATATTACATTTATGGATGGATCAAAAATAGCTTGGCACAGTTGTTCTTTATGAGTGCTAATGTCATGCAAACCTTTGTTGTGATACTTCCAAGGTCAAGGTCGCAATTGAAGGTTAATTGTCAAAATTGATCTTGATCAGAGAATAACTTTTACATTTATGGATTGATTTGAAAAGAAAATGGCTCTTTGATGAGTGCTATTGTGATGCAAAATGTTTGTTGTGCTAGTGTCATATGAAACATGCAAGGTCAAGGTCACTGTTGAAGGTGAAATGACCTTGTCCACAGCATGACTTCTACGTTTATGGATATATTTGGAAATAACTTGGCTCAGTTATTCTACTTTGTGAGTGCTAGTGTCATGCAAAACGTTTGTTGTGATATGTCCAAGGTCAAAGTTGTAAAATCATTCTGTAGACCACATTGTAAATCAGCAGGCTTGACTTGTCCCTGGACAACCTATTTCTGGTGTTTATAGAAAGATTAAACTTCGTCATCTCTGTGCAGGCTAAGAGAAAATTAATCAAATAATTTAATGAAAGTTTCATCTAAACAAATTGGAGTGTTTTGACTGGCTGATTTTCTTTCTTTTCTTTTTAGCTCACCTGAGCACGAAGTGCTCATGGTGAGGTATTTTGATCGTCCGGCGTCTGTCGTGTGTCAACAAACAATTTTAAAATGACATCTTCTCCCAAACCGCTAGGCGGATTTCAACCAAATTTGGGAGGAATGATCCATGGGTGGTGCCTTTTAAAAATTGCTATAAGAATTGAAATCCGTTAAAACTCTGGTTGCCATGGCAACAAAACTGAAATTTTAATGAAAACTTTAAAAATTATCTCCTCCTGACCCAGAAGGCGTAGAGCCTTGATATTTGGCATGAAGCATCAGTGCAATGACCTCTTTCAGATTTGCTAAAATCATCACCCTGTGGTACCCAGGGGCGGAGCCCCAGGGGGGATGTGGCTTATATAGAAATAAAGAAGGATTTTAAAATGACATCTCCTCCCAAACCACCAGAAGGAATTCAACCAAATTTAGCAGGAATGATCCTAGGGTAGTGCCCTTTAAAATTTGCTAAAAGAATTGAAATCCGTTAAAAACTCTTGTTGCCATGGCAACAAAACTGGAATTTTAATGAAAACTTTAAAAATTATCTCCTCCTAACCCAGAGGGCCTAGAGTCTTGATATTTTGCATGAAGCATCAGTACATTGACCTCTTTCAGAATTGCTCAAATCACTAACCTCAGGCCCCCAGGTCCCCACCCCCAGGGGGAGGAGGGCTTATATAGGAATAAGGAAGGATTTTTAAAACAACGTCTCCTCCCAAACTACTGGGCTGATTTCAACCAAAGAAGTTAATCAGTTGAAAACATTGGTTGCTATGACAACAAGAGTAAAATTAAGAAAAAAAATTGAAACAAAACATTGCCTCCTGACCCAGAAGTTGAAGAATCTTGAAGCATCAGTACATTGACCTCTTTCAAAATTGATAAAATTTTAGAGCCACAGGGTGACTAGGCTTAAATAGAAATAAAGAAGGCAACCCTTTCGAAACTATTTGGCCAATTTAAACCAAATTGGGCTTGTTGATTTTAGTTAAATGTTAAATAGCAAGATTTTGAATATTTAAACTTCGTAGTTTGTTGTTTTAAAATGAAGGGTGATCTTTCCTTTGTATATTCAGGTAGAAATGGTGAAAAGACAGAAATTAAAGAACATCAACATCTTTGTATCCACATTGAGACTTTGTATTAGAAATATTCCAGCCACTGTCACAGACCAGAAACTTAGAGATATTTATCTGAAAGCAGCTCAGGACAAATCAGCTAGAATTACTGAAGTAAGGAAATAATAGATGGATTGGGACTGTCGACCAAAAAAATTGATTGACCAATCAAATCATTTATTTAGACCAGAAGTGGGTTATGAAGTCTGACATTTGACTTAACCATTTGTGTTGGTTTAGCGATGTAAACATCATAACTGCAGTTTATGCAATTTGTTACATGTTAATTGGCCATGAAATTTTCAGTTCTGTCTTAGAAGACAAAGTTTTTGATTTTTAGATATTCAAAATCCTAAGAGATAGTAGGGGGAAAATATGTATTTTGATAAATATTATCACCTGATGACCCTGTACCAAAATATTTAAAAGAATGATTCTACTATGAATTAAATAGTTATTCTACTCTGAACATTAGCCCTATGTTCTTGGATACCAAATTTTACATGGTAATAAAGGTCATGAAGGAAGTATTAAGATACTTCTTCACCAAAACTATTAGGCCCAGAGCTTTGAAACGTTGCATTTAGCTCTGCCTTATGATCATCTACCAAAATACTCCAGAGTATATCTCTTAGTTGAGAAAAGCTCCTATGTTTTAGGATTCCAGATTTATCACAGAAATAAATCAGGAAATCTTTAGAATTCTCCTAAACTGTGAGGCCTATAGTTTTCAGAATTTGCATGTAGCTTTAATTTGTGGTCCTCTACCAATATACATCAGATTATTGCTCTTACATCAAATAAAATTCTATGTTGTCAGATCCAGTACTCAAATTAGAAATGAAGAGGGAAATCTTTAAGATTCTTCTTTTTCAAGTCAATTAGGCTATCGTGTTCACATTTTACATGTAGAAAAGCTGTATGGAGATTCATGTGTATAGTTAACTAACTTTAAACTTCCACTCTAAGAATAAAAGTAACTGCGGTCATAGCACAGTGGTGGTGCATAAAACTCCTAGTCAAGGGGTTCAGAAGTGGGGAAAATCTTTTCCAACGTACCTAAGTGGGATGATTAGCTGGTGGTTTGGTAAGGATGTAGTGGTAGTACTGGTGTGAGAAATGCCAGGAATCCACTGTTAGGTGCTCCAGCCGCCGCGCTATGATTGAAATACTGTTAAAAGTGGCATTAAACCATCAATCAATCTAAGATTGAAATAAGTCCTATTAGGGAACCCAGATTTTACTGATACATCTTTGGAGAAAAACATCTTGAAAATGTCATACGAAGGGCTTTCAAAGATATGTTTTCTTACAGTAAATTTTTAAGGTTGTCTATCAAAATCAAACAAACTATCACTCTAGGATCAGAATCAGAAATGTTGTAAAAAAAAATATGGTACAAAGTGGTGAAGATGGAAATCTTTATAAACTTTCTCAACTATGTAAAGCATAGAACTTTCATACTTAGTTGAGCAGTAGGACCATCATATATCCTGTTTATGTAACATGTCAGGTCATAAGGATAAACCCTAATGAAGTTGTTTGTTCATGATTCAATGTTCAGTTAAGAACTAAGAGGAGCAATCTAGGGCCATCTTTGCCCAAATGTCTAATTTCAAGAAAAAGTTGTTTTTCAGAAAATGATTACAAACCTTTGGTGGCTTTTATTTTGACAAAAAAAGATCTTCCCTTGGTTTAAATAATCTCTTTTAAAAACAAAAGCTGTGTTATATTCTATGTTTTAAACTGACTCATCTTTCTATGCCCTTGCAAAACAAATACTTTCACGGGTACACTGGAATCAGCCTGTGTGTCCGTCTGTCTGTGTACAAAATACAGTCGAATACCTTTACCTTAGCCGAAGTTACCCCTACGTCGAAGTCTAAAGTCCGGATCTTATTACTCTTTACTTCTACGTATTTAAACCTCCACAGTCGTTCTCTTTATCTCGTAAACTACCCCTACGTCGGATCAATTACAAATTCCCGTCACTATTGTTTGCACGTATTCACACCTCTATAGGACAAACCTTAATCAGAGAGGTAGAAATTTGTAATCAACTAAGTTTTTTACATATTTCGACGTGTCATCGCAGTTAAGAGATAAGTGCGTTTCAGTATTCGATATCGATTGCTAGCTTGATTTTGTCTGATTGTTTGTTTGCGATCTGATAATTTCAAAGATTGAGTGAAGTGGAAAAAATATTAAATGGAATTTTACAATGACAAAAGAGGCATCTGACGCCAATTTCAAGCAGGACTTGTTTGGTGCTGGACCTCGTCTACCTAGGGGATGGCTAGCAACTTCGACCGACGTGACACGCTAAAGGAAGGACCCAGTAGCCAATCCGGGCGGATACTTGGGTTATTTCCACAGGAAAGAGAAATTTGTCGAGCAACGCAATCGACACAAAGAATAATTGATAATAGAACAAAAAAAGCAACAAAGTCTGAACAAGCTCTAGCTAAGAGTGGTCATAATAAGAATATTAATAAAAGAAATTACGATAATTACATCGTTGTTATATCTTTCGTTCGATTAAATAATCAAACTAGTACAAATCATTTGTTGCCTTATTTACTTACGGTATTTCACCACCATTTTTGGTCTAACATGGAAAATTTTCGACTATCTACACGTCGAACTATCTCTACGTCGAAGTTTTTTCGTAAGTCCCCTGAACTTCGAGGTATAGATATTCGACTGTACTACCAATTTTGTGTCGCAAACTCCTCCTTCAGTTTTGCTTCAATACTATTGAAACTTTTATAGTAAGATTAACCACATCTTGAAGTTTTGCAAGACGCAATTTAAAGTCTTAATTCCCCCTGGTTCAAGAATCATCTTCCCCCCCTAAACTTATTATTTACATTATTTATGCTTTTTTAGACATGTACAGCTAATTATACTACAAATTTTGTATCACCAACTCCTCCTTTCTAGAAAAGCAAAGTCAGAAGCTATGTCCTTGTATTGTTAAAGCTCTTATTACACTGAAAGCACTTGAGGGGTTATAGTCACATACTGTGACAAGTTCTAGTTTCTTCATCTTTCTTATATAAGAATGCATTTATTTATAGTGTCGGATCATGCGTGATCTAACCAGAGTCAACTCAAGTGGTGTTGGAAAATCCCGAGGCTATGGGTTCATCAGCTTTACAGAACATCAACATGCTCTTAATGCTTTACGTCACACAAACAATAACCCAGATTTATTTGGAGAGAAAAAGGTATTTGAAGAAAGATACTTATGTTTCATAACAAATTTGTTTACTCACTTTAAAGGACAAACTTTGATGTCGTAAAAAACTTTAAAACACCCTTGAAATGACCTGCATCAATATTATAGTTTTTCTAAAATACTAAATGATTTATTTTGAACAGAACTTGTTAAAAGCTATGTTTCCACTTGAATGTAGTGGCAGCCATATTGCAGTTGGTACATCGCAACAATTCCCTGTTCAAAGCAGATATCCTTTCAACATTTATCTCCCACCAATGGGTGGATTAAATTAGATCTTAGTGGGGTGAGCAGCTGGAGGCTCGGAAGGAACCTGTTGTGAGAAATACCAGGAATCTATGGTATGGTGCTCCAACTACAGCAATATGACTTAAATACTGTTGAAAGTGGCATTAAACCTCATTCAAATATACAAAACACCAAAAGTTGAAATAAAGATTGCAAAATCCTAGAATAATCAGATCAATATTCAAAGTGATTGTTACTATAGGACAGAAAAACACTGATTTGAAAAAGCATGTTTACACTTTATCATTAAAAAAGATGTATTTTCAGAGACTGATTGTTGAATTTTCTCTGGAAAATAGAAAAGCGATAGAAGCAAAGGAGAAAAGAATTAACAGACAGCAGGTAAGTTTTATTTGACCAATTAACAGACAACAAAGTTTTACAACTCCAAATTCAAAGATGTTGCTGATGACAATTTCTAGTTGATGAAATTTGAATATTTCGCCTGGTATCGTAAAGATAGGGAAAATGAAGGAATCCTTTGTTATAATTAATTTGTTTATTTTCACAATGCTTTCCAGAGATTTTTCCTTGAAAGCGTAAAAAAGCAGGATTGTATGGATACCATTTTAGACAATTCCATATGTAATAGCTTATATGATGGTGGCCTGTATGGGCAAAAAAACAAGTATCTAGTAAGGTAAAAAGAAATTAGGAAAAGAAAAAAACTACTTTCTTTGGGCTAAAACACAAGCTATGATTTTTAGCTCTACTGGCCAGAGGCCTGAAGAATGATAGCAGTGGTGTGTTTCCTGTCTGTGCTTCAAGACAGTCGACCATCAATATATATGTCCTTAAACTTTCCTTGTTACACTCTAGAGTCCACATTTTTCTTAGGATTATCTCCAAATTTTCACAGAATGATTACACCATTATAAGAATAATTCCTTTCGAAATTGGGTTTGATCTGTAAAAAAAAACATGGAAAAAGGGGCTTAATGATTATTTCATTCAAAAATCTTTAACACAATAAAGTCAACAATTGTCATCAGAGTATCTTTGAATGTACAATCATCCTTTTGAAATTGGGTTTTATCCATCGAGTATCACAGGAACATTTTTATTTCTTCACACTCTGCGGGAGATATAGTGTTTTTGTAGCTCTGTCTTCCCATCGTTTTTTGTTTCAAGGCAAAAAGTATGAAACAGTTATGCATATTTTGATAAATCAAAGTCTTAAAAGGTGGGATCAATTTTTTTTATTTGAGCAAAGTTAAAGGAAACTGATCAAGGTCAAAGGTCAAAATAACCCTTGCCACATGGTGATGCTTTCTGACTCTCTGAAGAAATACAATCATGGAAACCTTTGTGGCAAGGGAGAAATTGCTTGTAACAAGTAATTTTTCTGTTTCTCAAAATTTGTTCTATCATATTTGGCACAATTTAAATGTCTACTGCATCTTCTTTCAATTTGGACTATTTCAAAATGTTGCCGTCTGGTAAAAGATTAAAACATGAAACTAGTCAAGATAGAATCCCAGTAAATCAAAATTAGATCTGATTGTTCTCTTGATGAAACCTCTACAACTATTCACCAATTGAAGGATTACTACTGCCCACTGATTTTGCTGGCCAGTACACTGAGGTACGACAGGAAGTTTTACTTTGATATTAATTGGCGATTTTTGCTAAACTTATGACCAGTAACATATAACAATGAGTAAGATGGTTGGGTAGCAACCAAGACGTCGTAATTTTAACAAAAATGTTCACATAAATGTCAACCAATGCTTGACTTCATAGTACACTTCAGGTCTTGATGAATTATTTGATATGTTTATTGATTCTTTGATTGACAGCAGCGATCTATCCATTTTTTTGTACATTTTCATGGAATTGTTCTGCTTGAGTCATATGTGTGCAAAGAATGAATTTCATTACATTTGCTTAAAGTTCAAGGTCAAAACTTGATATTGCACGAGAACAAAGAATATTTTCATTTGCCTCAAATCTAATTGCACAGTTTTAATATTTGGCAAAATTTTATTACTATCACTTCAGACATCCTGTGACTTTGCCATAGTGGGGAGCTTCGTACATTCTGTTGTTTAAGACAAAATCTAATTTTTTATCTATTATGCACATGTACATGTATATGTTATTGTTCTAAACAAAATCTTAATTTGTAAACTTTGGCTATTTTTGTCAGTTTGCTTCATACATTTATGCTGCCTTCTCCATCCCTTCCCCTTGCCTTTCTTCTGCACTGAAATATTTAGATTATTTTGTGTAAGCTTTAGCACTCAGTGAGTCAAATTCTAAACTTGAAATAAAGTCCCTTTCATCTGTGAATGTGAGTGTTTAATCTTAAAATAAGTCCTCCAAAATTAGCGTTTTGGGCATTCATGTTTTTAAGCATGTCTTTGCCTTCAAAGTTTTCAGAAGCTTTTCTTCTTAGGTAAGAAACAAAACCCTACAAAGTTATGTAAACTGATTAACCCTTTCCTGTACAAACATGGGATTTTACGTTGCTGTTATTTTATACTTGAGAAAACATTGTGGTAAAAGAAGAAATTGCTTGTAACAAGCAATTTCTTCTTTTTCCACAATGTTTTCTCCCCTTTTGAATGGTTATTATTTAAATTAAATCCACTTTAAAATATGATCTGCAAAATCTTTGAATTTGGACAGGTCTAAAATTCCAAAAACAGGAAAGGGTAAACAGTAATACTGAACTCTTTATTTGAAGCTGAAGAAGGAAATCTTAAAGAAGAACAGTGAAGGTGAATCTATCAATAAGAAGCCTAGAATTGATAAGGAGAAGGTGAAAGCTGTACAGAAACCGAGCTTATCCTTGATAAAACTCAGTGATACAGACAAAAAGTTTAAACCCAAGTTACCTAAAGGTATGTACTTAACCCATTACCAGACAACAAAATTTAAGACATCCAAATTTGAAGAAGCTGCAGTCAACTTTTCAAAGTACATGTAAATTGAAAAAACATGTAACAACTAGGGTAAAACTAAGAAAATTGAAAATAGCTTGTGACAATTAATTTCTCATTTTCCCACAATATTTTCTGTAGTTTTATAATCTTATGGGATGTTTAAAAGTGGATGTGGTTCACTTTCAGGCTGCTGCCTTCCTACATTTGTCTCCTATCAATGAATAGATAATTTTGAAACCAAATAGGGATAAGCAGCTGGAGGCTCGGAAAGGATGTAGTGGTAGTTCTAGTGGGAGAAAAAGAGGAACCCATAGTTAGGTGCTCCAGCCTCTGAGATATGACTGGCATACTGTAAAAAGTGGCGTTAAACCCCATTCAATCAATTAAGATTAAAAGTGGATTTGTTTGGTAATGGATTGATAGTAAAAGGATTAAGTTGGAATGAAAACACCCCCCTGTTAATCAATACTAAGGAAAATATCGTTCGAAAAAGAGAAATGACTTGTAACAAGCCATTTCTCCTCCTTTCCCTCATGTTTTCTATCATATTTAGTCATTATTTTTCAAATCACACAAATGTTGTCTACAATTTCTTTAAATTTCAACCAGTCCAAAATTTTGTCGTTTGAGTTTTGGTGATTCTAATGTGTGTCCACAAAAATAACTCTCTGTCTGAAGGTCTAATTGCTGTTTATTATTGGTAATTAGATAGGCACTTATAATATTTTGTAACCAATTACCCTACCAACAAATGTCAGACTGGTCCAAATTCAAAGAAGTTGCATATGACAATATAAAGTTTGTGAAGTTGTATATTTTTTCAACTTTCTGGATAGGAAACATTGTGGAACATGAAGAAATTGCTTGTTAGTAAGCAATTTCTTCATTTTCTAGTCTTTTCCAAATTGTTTGTCTTTAGGGGTGTCAAAAAGAGTCATTATGTGGGAATAGATTATTTGATAATCTCTTGTGTGTTCTTGAAGGTATGCCAACTCACATGGGCCCCAAAATTCGTCACAAGCCTAGACCTAGTCAACAAAAGAAAACAAAGAAACCACAGAAGAAATTCAATTTTAAACAAACAAGAGAAGAGGTAAAGCTAATTATCATTCTATGAAAGCTCATCAAGATAAATGGACCGATTTAGGAGCTTTGTAAATCAACCCACTTCAAGGCCACAGAATTTGAGACTGGTCAAAATTTAAAGAATTTGTAGAAATAGTTTCATGTTGACTTAATTCTAATAGTCTTTATATTTTTTTAAGAAAACAATGGTTTATATGAAGGATTTGCCTGTTACAAGCAATTTCTTCATTTTCACTAATGTCTTCCCAAACATTTTACTTGCTGGGTGTAAAAAGTGGGATTGTGTGGGAACGGGTTAAATGAATTTGAAAAGAAAGCAAATATTTGGTTTATATTGTCATAAGATGTTTATTCATAAAATCTATTGCAAGTGAATATTTTACTGTAAGAAAAAAAAGAGAAAAGAACAGGAGGAATATATAGTTATACAAATCCCGTGTTATTTATAAAGCCTTCAGCTGCTCATCCCACATGTATCATTCTTTATATTGGTGACAGAAAATGATGAATGTTATTTCAATCCATATCAAGCTGAACCCTATTTTGGCAAGAGGTTTAGACAAAGATCAGCCTGCGCTAATGTGCAGTCTGATCATGATCTACACCACCTGGCTGTCTTTTAAACCAAATTAATCAATTAAATTTTGATGATAATTATTAACCCGTAATTGGTGCATCCAGTGCTGACAGCCTTTTGAATTTACTGAAAAGATGATAAAATGGTGACCCTTTTGTTACCTCATGTGATGTACCGGTTGTCACATTTGTTCCACGAATGAAATCAAAGATTTGACAGGGTTAAGCCTGCAGTGTGTTATACTTATACCACGCATGTATCACACATAGGCTGCTGCTTTTCATTTCAAAGTTTATTTACATGCAGATAAAAAATATAAGCTTTGGAATAAAAATCACCAACCTGCATCAAACCTATTTTACATAGAAATAAAGAAGGAATTGTTTGTAATTCTTCTTCTGACCACCAATAAGGCATAAAGGTTGGATATGTTGCATGTAGTATCAACTGATGTCTCCTACAAACAGTATTGAAAGAATGCTTCTATTGACCAATTAGGGCTGCAACTGGGCATTGGTTTGATCTCCCATGGTGGCATATATCCATTTGTCTCTCACCAGTGGGTGGATAATAGTAAACCTAAGTGGGATAGCAGCTGGAGGCTAGGAAAGGATATAGTGGTAGTACTAGTGTGAGAAATACCAGGAATCTATTGTTAGGTGCTCCAGCTGCTGCGATATGACTGAAATACTGTTAAAAGTGGCATTTAACCCTATTCAATCAATCAAAATCTTTCACAGACAAACTATAAGGTAAACATGTTTTACCAACAGACTCTTCTATTTGTCTTTGCAAAATTTGCAAAAAGAATGCCCCTGGGAACCTATTTTCACATAGAAACAAGGAAGGAAATCTTTAAAAAAAATGACCTTTGAAAAATAGTTAAGCATAGAGGTTCAATGTTTTTCTTGTGATACTCCCCAGTGACTTTTCACCATTTCTTTAGATAAAAATGTCCTGGGGTCACATTTGGGCTCTCTGTACACACTGGGACACTTGGTAATTTACAAGGAAACAAGAAAAGATATCTTTTCTGGACAAACCACTAGACTTAATGTTTTAAATTATGCATGTTGCATTAAAATCTACAAAAAATTGTTTAAATAATGATAGTAGGACTATCAAGGTCCTTTTGTTACTATGTTCACTTTCCATCACCCACAGCCATTAGTGGAAATAGTTGATCTCTTTTTTTCAGGGGCCAGCTAGAAAGAAACAGAAGAAGTCAAGAAAAGAAGAGATTGACAATTTTGACAAACTTGTATCAAACTATAAAAATAAGTTTATGAATCATAAGAAAAACAAGAAGTGGTTTGACTAAATATCAAGTAATAATGTGTTCAAATTTAGCCTCTTCTGAAACAATTTTGCGATGCAACTTTAACTCTTTCCTGCTCAATACCTGATTTTCATGTCCATGTGATATTAAACTTGTTACAATTTTGTGGATAAAGAAGAAATTGCCTGTACCAAGTAATTTCTTCTTTTTCAACAATATTTTCTCTCATATAGGCTGGTTACTTTTTGAATTAATCTTAATCTATAAAGTCAACTGCTACCCCTTTGAATTTGGACAAGTCTAAAATTTTGGAAAACAGTAAAGGGTTAACCATTTACCAGATGAACTTTTTGATTGGCCCTCATTGTAATAGCTTAAAAATGCATTCTAATATGGGGTTAAGTTGAAGAATAACCAAATAGATTTAAATTTATTTTTTTGAGAAAAAAAGAAATTGTCTTTTTGTAAACGATACTTTTACCCACAACATTCATTTGAATGTTTTTCTTAGGAGTCATCAAAATTGGAAATACTGTGGCTAAAAAACCCATTATAAGGATAAAATGCTTATAAAGAAAATATTTGAATAATTATTATACCCCCAACAAGGAAGTTATGGGGGGGGGGGGGGTATACTGGAATCAGGTTGTCTGTCTGTCCGTCCATGGACATAATTTTGTGTCCTCATCTTCTCCCACATTTCCAGACCAATTTTGCTGAAACTTTACCAAAATCTTCCTTGCTATAGGAACTTGTGCACCTGCAATTTTCATAATGATTAATCAACTGTTTTAGGAGTTAAGCCCCTTTGAGTTAGTATCCAAAATAGAATCTGTAAAATGGTGTTCTCTCTACAGCTAACTACTGGACAGATATTGATCAAACTTAGCAGGAATGTTCTTTTGGTCAAGCTCTTCCAAAGTTGTTCAAAGAATTTAATTCCATGCAGAATCCTGGTTGCCTTGACAACAAGAAGGGCGTTTTTCTGAAAATCTTTAAAAATCTTCTCTGAAACCATAAGGCCTACAGCTTTGATATTTGGTATGTAGCATCATCTAGTGGACCTCTATCAAGATTGTTCAAATTATGGCCCCAGGGTCAAAATCGGCCCGTCCCCAGGGGGCACAAGTTTTACATAGGTGTATATAGTGAAAACATCAATAATTTTTTTTGGGTGAAACAGAAAGACCTAGAGCTTTGATATTTGGTATGTCTACAAAGAATGTTCAAATTAGGCCTCCTTGGTCAAATTAGCGCATCCCCAGGGTCACAAGTTTGAACATAGGCTCATATAGTGAAAACTTTTAAACATCTTCTCCAAAACAGAAGTGCCCACAGCTTTAACATTTGGTATGTAGCATCAACCTATGGACCTTTACCAAGATTGTTCAAATTATGGCCCCCAGCTCAAATTGGCCTATCCCTGAGGGGTCACAAGTTTTACATAGGCCTAATTGTTACAAGTCAAAAAATCTTCTCCAAAACCATAAGGCTTACATCTTTCATATTTGGTATGTAGCATCATTTGGTGGATCAAGATTGTTCAAATTATGGGCCCAGGGACAAAATTTGCCAGTCCCTGGGGATCACAAGTAATTGAAGTTTTACGTAGGTGCATAAAAGTGAAAACTTTTAAAAATCTTCTCCAAAACAGAAAGGCCTACAGCTTTGATATTTGGTATGTGGCATCATCTATTGATTAACTATTTCAGGAGTTATTTCCCTTTGAATTATTATCCTATATATAGAGAATAAAAATTGTAAGCTTCTACAGTTCTTACCCAATTTTGCTGAAACTTTACTAC
Organism: Fragum fragum; assembly: GCA_946902895.1. Taxonomy (NCBI): domain Eukaryota; kingdom Metazoa; phylum Mollusca; class Bivalvia; order Cardiida; family Cardiidae; genus Fragum; species Fragum fragum. The sequence continues at coordinate 33,453,277 of OX336368.1, read as the reverse complement.
AATCCTTTTTCGTTACAATGAGAACTTGTGTACCTGCAATGTTTAGTTCGCCAGTACAAAATGTCCATAGAACTATTGTCATACCTCGCGTTGTTGTTGTCCATAGAAAAAAACTTTAACCTTGAACATAGCTTATGCACCTTTGAAGATAGGACTTTCATATTTCATGTATGGATTCTTGGATCTTTCATTCTGTGCCCTAATTTTTCTTCCAGTGACCTTGAACTTTGACCAGTGACCTTGACCTTGAACTTTGACCTACTTTCAAAAAATTTAACTTTGCATACAAATTTTGTACCCACCCACAACAAAACTCATACACGCCATTGCTCCCGGTTTCTCTTATTAAACCTCATGCATAGGACCTGAACAGGTTGACTGATCAAAAAATAAACGTGGTTCACATGTTTATTCTAGAACATAAACGCCATGTTCGACATTTCACAAAATCCATAATTTCCATCTTCAATGTTGAACAAAATCCCTATTTTTTTACACAGTCATTTCCCCTCATTGTCTTAAAATTTGCAAAAAAAATGTCCACTTGATAAGTCATGAATGGCCAACATTTCAATGGTTACAATTTGGCCTCATTTAAAAAGAGGCGGCAGCGGGGGTATTTGTCAGCCCTTACAGGCGACAGTTCTAGTTTAGAGAGAAATAAGTAGTAAATATCGCAAGTAAGAATTACAATTGCTTCATAAATAATCTGTAGTAAAAGCTAGTTAAACTAAGAATAGTATTGTTATGGAGTGGTCTCAAATGCCTTATCATGAATCATAGAAAATTCTAGTTGAACTACCATTTGATAATTTCACTGGTGAACCTGTGATTTATCAAAATAATAAACTTAATATTGCAGAATGACCAGTTTTGTCTTTTATATCCATATTTTGCCTGTTTTTGAACTCCAATACAATGCCACCTTTTTAAGATCCCCAATAAACAATTTCTTGAAAGCAATATCGAAAATGAAGAAATTGCTTGTTACTAGCATTTTCTTCATTTTCCCATTTGCTTCCTTGCAGAGAGATTGAGATATTTAAAATTGTATAAACTTAAAAGTATTGTCTGCAACTACTCTTAATTTAGACCAATCTAAAATAATACCATTTGGTAATGGAAAGAATAAATAATATATTTTATTGAATTTTCACTTTGTAAAAAATATAAGCAATTGACTGATTCTGTTATGAAAATACAACTTTAGTTATTCACGCCATGAAAAATGAATTATTGTTATACAAAACCTATTGATAAATTGCTCCAATGGGAACTTCTACTTGAATAATAAATAGCGCTATTTTGTAAAAACAATGGTCAGTAAAATGTAACAAAAAATATAGGTTGTTAGTTGGTTGCTAACCCAAACGTAAATACAAGTTGAAATATTGTGGAAAAGATGAAATTGCATGTAACAAATATCCATCTTCTAGGGGCGTTGCTCATATGAGCATGTGCTACAGTAGCGTCAATAAATAAACGGAAATACACATACAGAGAACTAGGCTACCTATTGGTCCAGTGGTAAAATGCGGGGCTACAACATTGAGTTGTAAGGGCTCAAGATCTTATATTTAAGTCATACATTGTCTTGTATAAAGTCATCTGGTACCAATTTCAAAAACATTTGAAATGGAGTATGACAGAAATTGGCATTCAAGCCTTCCTTAACATTCACAACCCTGCTATCTAAAATCAAGGCAGAATTGTGAAAGAGGGGAGAAAAAAAAAATAGGCTGGTCCAAACTCAATGATGATGCAGGCTTTTAGTTTTTGAAACTTTGGAATTGTTTATACATGTACTTTCTGGTAGAAAACATTGTGAATAATGAAAGAAATTTGCTTTTAACAAGCAATTTCATTTTCCAAAAAGTTTTCTCCAGCTTTTTCCTTGGGGGCATCCAATGAACCGGTTAAAAGTGATTCATTTCTTTTCCCACATGTGTTCTACTCCTAAAGAAAATTATCTTTATACCCAGTATCGATATATATATATTTAAGTTTATTCAGGAAATAAAGACAAGTTTGCCTATCAAACCACATACATAATAAGGTTCAACAAATTATTATCAAATTGCATTTTACCTGATGTTGGTCGTATTTCAATGTCGAATTTCTCTGAGCATTAACTAAGACTCCTACAGGCTACCACTGCGCTATGGCCGCAGCGGAATCTTTTATTAATAGGCAGGCAGGTTGCAATGAGTGTCAGTGTGAAATGTGCATGTCAACTCAATATAAGACGACACAAACTAGACTGATCCAAATTCAAAAAAACTTGAAGACGACAATTTTAAGTTGGTGAAATTGAAACAAAAAGTATTTGTCTTTTTGTGATAGAAGTCATTGTGGAAATTGAAGAAGTGGTTTTTAGTAACCATGTTTATTTTCCACATTGTTTTTAATAGCTATTTTATCATGGTTTAAGAAAGTGGGAATGTGTGAGAATGGGTTACATTAATAGTTTGTTTTGATCGCCAAATAAATCATTCTACAAGTCATCAAGCAATCTTAGATTTGAAAGGAAAAAAGTGCATTTGAAAGGAAAAAAGTGCCTAGCAAAAAACAAAATGAATGTGTATACTTTTGGACAATATTTGAAACTTGCCTACATTTACCTTAATCCTGTGTATGCTTTGAGAAAATATAATGAAACTGTAAATAAAGTCTGGTGATTATAGTGTGATTTAGATATTCGTAGGCAAAAATCATGATTACGGCTAAATGTTTGCTGTAGTTACAATATTTTATTTAGTCGAAGTTTAATTGGTGTCATAAACCATTGTACGATACTTCAAATCCCGAAAGAAATTATACACAGATAATCAAATTTCAATCCATTATCTTATGGCATGTACGACCAATCATTGCACTCAGAAATTGATGTTCGTCAAATATACGACCACACACATTAAGACATGACTATTTAGATACCATAGGTCTTACTGTTACCTTATATCTAAATTGTGAAGAAGGTGGGACAGTGCACAACTGATGGATCACTGGCCCATCCCACTGTGCTCTGGCTGGAAGTTCAACTGATATACTAAACAGCGTTATTTTGCCAAATTATGGTGTAACAAAAAACAAATTGGTTGATTGGTGGCCTAGACCTAGTAACTTGAAATCTCCAAACCAACAAAAATGCTTCAAATAATTGCCGGTCAATGTTGGAGTTAAAAATTCACTTGTCGCCGTCATAGCGCAGTTGGTAGTGCGTCGGACTGTCAATCTAAACGTCCCGGGTTCGATCCCCGACGACGGCACTCATCCTTTCCGACTATTTGTCTCCCACCAATGGGTCGATAATCGTAGACCTATGTTGGATAGCAGCTGGAGGCTAGGAAAGCATGTGATGGTACTGGTGTGAGAAATACCAGGAATCCATTGTTAGGTGCTCCAGCCGCTACGATATAACTGACAGATTGTTGAAAGCGGCGTAAAACCCCATTCAAACAAACAAATTCAAAATTCACTTCCGGTATGATCAATAAATTTTTGACAGCAGCGATTCGTCTATTAATACATGGACTCTACAATGTATGCATACGCTTGTTTTACCATGCAAGGTAGCGCTTTTATAGAGTGAGCTTTTAAGCTCACCTGAGCACGCCCAATATCTGATGTCTGTGTCTGTTAAGAATTGCTTTATACATCTTTCTTCTTAACCTGTGAGCCAATCTTAATGAAAATTGGCAGGGATGTTCCTAGGGGATATCTCTCAAATTTGTTCAAATGATGTCATTTGGGCTTTGCCCAAGTGCACCCCAATTTTTCATTGAAAAAAAGAAAGAAAACTTTTGAAATCTTGTTCTCTGAAACAAGACGACTGAGAGCTTTGATAAATTGTATGCAGCACGTCCTAAAGAACATGTATCAAGTTTGTTCAAATGATGACCCTTGGGTAATGTTTGGACTTACAGTGAAACAGAGAAGGAACTCTTTGAAAAAAAAAATTCTCTGATATGAATAAGCCTAGAACATTGGTATTTGGTATGCATAATCTCACAGGGGACCTCTATCAAGCCTTTTCATATGCCCCTCTGGTCAATCTTGAGCTCTTCCCGGGCACATCCTATTTTATCATAGAAACAAAGAAGGAAAACTTCTCTGAAATCAGAAAGCCTGGAGTGTTTATATTTGGTATGCATAATTTCATAGGGGACCTCTATCAAGTTTGTTCATATGATGCCGCTTCAGTCATCTGTGTGCTCCGCCCGGGCACATCCTATGTTAATAAAAGAAACACAACTTTGAAAATCTTCTGAAATCAGAAAGCCTAGAATATTGATATTAGGTATCTAGAATCTCCAAGTGAACCTGTACAGAGTTTGTTCATGCGATACCCTTTATGTCATATTAGGGCTTTGCCCGGGTATACCCTATTTAACATAGAAAGAAAGATGTAAAACTTTAAAAATCTTCTTTTTCGAAATGTGAAATCCTAAAGCATTGATATTTGGTAAGTTGTACCTCCTACTGAACCTCTAAAAGGCTGTTCATGCTTCAGACATATTTTAGCTCTGCCCGGGAGTACTGTAGTTTTATACATATAAACATAGTAGAAAATCCAACCCTATTTTACATTGAAAAGAAAAAAGTAAGTTTTCTCAAAAACCAGAAAATTTCTACTATTGATATTTGGTATGTAGACTCTTCAAGTGAACTTTTACCAAATTTGTTCATATAATGTCCCTTTAGTCATACTTTGACTCCACCTGTGGATCCTTCCTGTTTACACAACCGCCGTCATAGCGCAGTCGGTAGCGCGTCAGACTCCTAATCTTCAATCGTGGGATGTCATGGGTTCGATCCCCGGCGTCGGCACATATTCTCTCCGACATTTGTCTCTAACCAATGGGTGGATAATCGTAAGCCTAAGTGGAATAGCAGCTGGAGACTAGGAAAGGACGTAGTGGCAGTACTGGTGTGAGAAATACCAGGAATCCATTGTTAGATGCTCAAGCCGCCGCGATATGAGCGAAATACTGTTAAAAGCGGCGTTAAACCCAATTCAATCAATCAATCCTGTCTACATAGAAATTAAGTAGGAGATTTATTTATGGTTTCATCAAGACCACACATCAGCGTATATAGAATCAAAGAGGAGAACCTTTAAAAACAGGTCAAAGAATCATATGGGATTTCCAACAGCTGACTGTCTTCAATAATCACCCAAGCAAAATGGGACTTTCGCGGAGGCAAACCATACAGTCGGGCCAGGCTCAAAACGTATCCAATTAAATACTACTACTCTATCTTCAATAAAGACATATCAACACCCGAGCCGATCCAGTTTTCTTCGGCAAAATGAGGTGGGGTGTGACCTCGATCTGATCATACTAATTGTGCATTCCGACCAAAATAGAAACTTTATTCGCTTTTTTTAAAGTCGTCACTATTTTTGAAAAGTCTCAATGATAACATCGAGAATACTTCTACCATAAAGTACTGATCATTCTACCTTACCACATACTAATTTTTGAAATACGAGCTCTGATTTACCTCTGCTGTATTCGATATTTTTGCCTATTTGTTTTACAGATTCCCCCGATGTTCCCTTATGCGCGTGACGAGTCATATATAGTAAACTGATATCGTGATAAGAATGTGTTTTAGGAAAAGAAGGCAATGCAGATATTTCACGCTATCATGTGACATGCATTTGTTGTGAAATACCACCATTTTACACAATCTCTGTAACCTTTGAGAAGTAGCATTTTTGAAGGTTCACAAACTTTCGAATAACAATTAAGACTGATCATACAGAAATAAACCATCTCGGAACCTCAAAAAGGATCATCCTTTCTATGGACAGATAGTCTGTATTGTCATTCTACCTCATTATAGCCTACTTTCTTTCAGATCTAGATATATTTAGATATTCGTCGAGATCTAAAGATTGCTATGTTCACCAACGGTTACTCTAGAATTATCAAGGTGAGATGTCGAAAAAGATACTCATACCAAACGAAAAAAGAAATAAATAGTCTGGTTCAAACTGAGAGAGATTGCAGACGGCAAATAAAGCTATCGAAAATTGGGGAGGAAAATGACCAAAAAACAATAAAAAATATTGAGTAAATGAGGAATTACTTGGCTATTACAAGCAAGTTTTCACATCTCAATCATTTCCCCCGTAAATATTAATCATCCGTATCATAGAAAGCTGGGATTTTTTGGATATGAGTTGACAGTAATCTTATGGTAAATCACATCACATCGGAATAATTCTATATCATGACTTGCAATAAAAACATTTGTTCAATTACTTAAAGCGTAGTTTTAGATTGCTGCCGCACTGAGAGATTCTGAGCACCCGGCTTTGTGAAGTTTCTTTTCCGCGTTCTTTGGCTATGCCACAGATATCGCATACCATAATTGATCATGGATTTAATATAGTTATAAAGAGCTTATTCCCCATCATCTGTTTATGTAGTTTGACCCCCCCCCCCCCGTCTTGATTCATGAATGGGTACTCTCTCATGGTTCCTGTGCGACAAAGTCATCTTCAAAACATCAAATTTTTCGTTTGACCATTTGTTTCCTTTTCCATCTCTGTAAAGTTGTCTATATCATGACACAAGCTATTTTTCTTCTGTTTCTGCATGACATTGTTGAGATGGAAATGAAATTAAGTGTAATGCGGAAACGAAACTAAAACGTTATGTAATAGGGTATATGCGGTGCTCATTACCACTGCCTTCACTTTACCAATTCTCATACTTCAAATTACCCAAACGACAACAATGCAAGACTAAAATTCAAAACAAGTATAGACTTAATTTCAAAGATTTTCAAAGGGGCGTTTCTTAAATGCCAGAAGACAACATTTGTAACACTGGTCGAATTAGATCTACAAAGAAAAGAAGATGCAGATGACAAATTCAAATTATCTAAATATTAAATTCCTTTCCCCCAGCCCGGACAAAATATTGTAGGAAATTAACTTTTTTTGTTGTTGTTGTTGTTGTTGTTTTCCACAATGCTTTCCTAAGCTTTTCTTTGTGAGCGTAAAAAGCGGAATCGATTTGGAAAAGGTTAAAACTTTGTAGAAAAAGAAACAAATGTTTAAACAGTATTCCCACAATGTTTCCAGATCATGGATCGTGTTATAGTATTGTGTCTTGACTTGATGGGGTTAATTGCTTTTTAACTCGATTTGAATCAGATAGATCTTGAGAATTTATGTAGAATTCGTAAGTTCGTAACCTAAGCCGAACATGACCCGGCACTGAGGGCTTAGGGTACAGGATTAATCTCAAACCTCAAGATAGCGGGTGCGAGCCCTGGGCTGACCATTTAACTAACAAACTAATTGTATTTCGGATTAGACGTTAAACCGAGGCCCCTTGTGGCGGTGCTATCCATCGAGCACGTTAAAGAACCAGGCGAAGCTCTCAGCAGTTTCGTCCTGTATCCTTGCACTGTATATCCCCCGTAACAACTAACCGTCTTCTGGGGACGGGGCTCAAATGGACATGTGCTACGGTAGCGACGATAAATGAACGGAAATACACACAGGATTCATTTGATCAGAGGGGATCATGAAAAGCTTTACTCCATGATATACAAGACGAATCAGATTCACTTTAAGTAACTTGGATTATTTAGTTCGTATAGTTCATATAGTTGTAGAGGCCAATTGCAACTACTATGCATTAGCGCCTTTTTTGATTAAGTGTCTGTCAGTTGATAACGGGTATATGCCCAAGGAATGACCTCCGGTATCTTCTCCAACATCTTGAATTGTTGCCGTATAATTAGGGTGAGTTTTTCACACAGTACTTTAGCCACTACTCACTATTTTGTCACAACTCCCCTCTCACAAATATGACACTTTGGGTATCACGTATATAGCGGCTTACTAGTGATATGGCTTACTTTTTGTCAGCCCGATTAGCTCAGTTGGTAGAGCACTTGACTTCAAACCTAAAGATCACAGGTTCGAGCCCTGGACTGACCATATCAACTAACAAACTAATTGTCTTTCGGCTGAGACGTTAAACCGAGGCCCCGTGTGACGATGCTATCCATCGAGCACGTTAAAGAACCAGGCGGAGCTCTCAGTAGTTTCGTCCTGTATCCTTGCACTATGTATCCCCCCGTAACAACTAACTGTCTTCTGGGGGCGGCGCTCATATGGGCATGTGCTACAGTAGCGACAATAATAAACAGAAATACACACAGGATTCGTTTGATCAGAGTGGATCATGAAATGCTTTACTCCATGATATACAAGACGAATCAGATTCACTTTAAGTAACCTTTTCTTGTTCAATCCCTGGTTTTTACGACCCTTTGATTTATTCATTGAGAAAAAATTGTGGAAAAAAAGAAATTCCTTGTGACAAGCAATTTCTTCTTTTTCCGTAATATTTTCTACCCTTCTTAATGGTTATTTCTCAAAATAAATCTACTTCAAATTTTCGTCTGCAAAACCTTTGAATTTGGACTGGTCTAAAATTTTCTAAAACAGGAAAGGGGTAACTTGGATTATTTAGTTCTTAAAGTTTATATAGTTGTAGAGGCCAGATGCAACTTCTATGCATAAGCGCCCTTTTTTGATTAAGTGTCTGTCAGTTGATAATGGGTATATGCATATATATATATTTTTCTTTCTTTTTTTTTTCGTGTGATAGTTGGATGTGAAATACGTGTTCATGGCACTATTCACTGGTCACAACTCCCCTCTCACAAATATGATACTTCGCGTATCACGTATATTGCGGCTTACTAGTGCTTTGGCTTACTAACTTGTTTCCATTCCATACTGTTACGTAACCTGTTTTAACCCATTCCAACTCAATCCCTCCTTTTTACGCCCATCAAGAAAAAAAATTTTGGAAAACTTTGTGGAAAATGAAGAAATTGCTTGTATCAAGCAATTTCTTCATTATCCACAATGTTTTCTATCCAAAACGACGAAAAAATTCAAAATTCCATCAACTTGAAATTGTCGTCTGCAGCTTCTTTCAATTTGGACCAGTCTAAAAATTTTCTGTGTTGGAATGGGTTAAAGTCGTTGTTGTCCTATTGTCGTCACATTCTTTATAGTCTCGATTCCTTTTATTTCTTGTCTTTCAAGATAGAAGGGTGGCATTATTTGAAATCTAAATGTTTTTATTTTCTTCCACATTCTTTGCCTATCAAATATTTTTGATGGTAGTCTGCACATGTCCCCAGATCCGAAGTTGTGTTTTTCGCATTTGCGGTGAGAACGCGCGAAGATTATTTATTGACTTCAACATAGACTGTTGCGCGACGGCACAGTGTAAACATACTTCCAAGTGGATTATCAAGGGGATAACGCTAACTTAGAGACGATATATTTCATAACATACATAGTTTTCATTAATTACTTGATATATCAGGTTTTACCCAACAAACTACATTGAATGTCGATGACGACTTTAAGTTCAACATGACGAGTGCACGACATACGTTATTCCTCATTCTGAAAATAAACTTTTGCGATAAATCTTCCTCTGCAAACGCTCTTGAGAAGCAGCCTGTGACGAGGGTTTCGAACTTAAGAGTTCAATATAAATTCTCAAGATCTCCCTATTTTAAATCAAATCAAAAAGCAATTTAACCCAAATACACAATATTATAACACTATACATGATCTGGAAACAGTGTGGGAAACGAATTATACTATTTGAATATTTGTTTCTTTTTCCACAGAGTTCTAAGTTCTAACCTTTTCCCAAACGATTCCGCTTTTTATGCTCACAAAGAAAACGCTTATGAAAGCACTGTGGAAAACGGAATAACCAAAAAAAAAAACAACAAAAAAACGCTTGTACATTTCGCAAAATATTTTGTCCGGATTGGGGGGAAGAAATTAACAATTTCACCAATTAGAATTTGTCATCTGCATCTTCTTTTCTTTGTAGATCGACCAGTGTTACTAATGTTGTCTTCTGGTATTTAAGAAACTCTCCTTTGAAAATCTTTGAAAATAAGTCTATGCTTGTTTTGAATTATTGTCTTGCAAACTGCAATGATGTCGTGTGAGAAATTCTAAGTGTGAGAACTACAGGCGTAATGACCACCCCATATACCCTGTTACGTTACGTTTTAGTTTCGTTTCCGCATTACACATAATTTCATTTCCGTATCAGCAATGCCAAGCAGAAACAATAGCTTTTGATATGATATAGACAACTTTACAGAGATTGAGAAGGAAAATAAATGGTCAAACGAAAAACTCGATGTTTCGAAGATGACTTTGTCGTACAGGATTCACGAGAGAGTACCCATTCATAAATCAAGAATGGGGGGGTCAAACTACTTAACATATGAAGAGAATTAAGCTCTCTATTACATGCATCATGTAATCCGATGTCCCTCTCATAGTGGTGCCTCGCCAAAGAATTACGTGGAAAACAAACTTCACAAAGACTGTTGTTCAGAATCTCTCTGGAAGGAAGCAATCTAAAACAACGCTTTAAAGAATTGAGCCGATGTTTTTATTTGTCGTACATACTAAAGAATTTTGCCGATGTGCTGTGATTTGCCAAGGCATAAGATTACTAGTAACCCATATCCAAAGAATTCCGACTTTTTATGACACCGATAATAAATATATGGGGAAAACTGATTGAGATGGAGAATTTGCTTGTAAAACACAAGTAATTCCTCATTTTCTCAATATTTTCTATGGTTTTTTTTTTTTTTTTTTGGTCATTTTTCCAATTTTCGATAGCTTTATTTGCTGTCTGCAATCTCTCTTAGCTTGGACCAGACTACATTTTTTTTTCGTTTGGTATGAGTATCCTTATCAACATCTCACTTTGATAATTAACCATTGTTGAACACGGCAATCATTAGACCTTGACGGATATCTAAATATAACTAGATCGAAAAGAAAGTATGCTATAATGAGGTAGAATGACAAGTTATAATACAGACAATCTATTCCTAGGAAGGATGATGCTTTTTGAGGTTCCGAGATGGTTTATTTCTGTATGATCAGTCTAAATTGTTACTGGAAAGTTTGTGAACCTTCAATAAATGCTACCTCTCAAAGGTTACAGAGTGTAAAATGATGGTATTTCATGACAAAATGTATGTCAAAGTTAGTATAAAATATCTGCACTGTCTTCTTATCCTACAACGCATTCCTATCCCGATTTCGGAGAGATGTCGGTTTACTATAAATGACTCGTCACGTGCAAAAAGGGACCATCGAGGGAATTTGTAAAACATATAAGCTATTGTAAAAATCATCGAATCCAGCAGAGGTAAATCAGAGCTAGTATCTAAAAACGGAATATGTAGTAAGGTAGAATGACCAGTACTTTATGGCAGAAGTTTTATCGATATCATCATTGATGCTATTTAAAATAGTGACGACTATTGGCACCTGGACTGGACGAGTTTAGGTTCGCTATGTCCAAATGTCGTCAGCTTGACCCCGGCCTTACTTTTCTAACAATGACTTGCGCGTTTTGGCTCGAAGAATAAAAACACACATAGGAAATTGTACATAAATTGTCCTGTTTTGATATAAACGAAGCAGGGAACCAGCTGCATGACGACTTTAAGCACAGTTACTGGTTAAACAGCCAAATTTGACGACTAGACATTTAAATGTTTAAATTTGTAAATTAAAATTTTGTTATTATTTATGTTATTTATGTTAATTGTCTGTTAAATACTTTTTCAATTATTATGTTTTAGATGTACTAATTGTGATAGCATGTTGGAACGAATTTGTTTTTGCTTTCCATTCCTTATTTAGTCTCGATTTGCACGAATTGACACTGGTTGCCTCAACTACTGAGTTTGGAAGTTTATTCCAAAGATTTACAACCCGATTGCTAAAGCAGTATTTCCTTTTTCAGTGGTAAATCTGATTTTCTATTTCCCCTAGTTATTGACGAGTCGCCAAGTTTTATAATGTTTTTTGAAGATATGTCAATTTTGTTTATGAGTTTATATGTTTGTACAAGGTCTGAGCGTTGACGTCTATACTCGAGTGTTGGTAAGCCTAATTTTATCAGTCTTTGGGAGTAAGATAAATATTTTAATCATTTGACCATTCTAGTCCTTCTTTGTTGAACGTTCTCTATCATGACTGAGTGTTTTTCTAATCTTGGACACCATACAGCTGATCCGTACTTTTAAGGTGTGGACGAACCATGGCTTTGTTAAGGTTTTTGAACATAAATTCGTCCATGAATGTGAATGATTTGCTTATAATTCCCAAGTTTCTATTGGCTATTCTTACTTTAGCATTAATATGTTGGTCAAAGTTATGATCTCTGTCTATGATAACTCCTAGATCTTTTTCATGTGTTGTAGTTTCTAATTTAGATATTTTGTTGTGCTTATCTTTCACGCAGAACTCTCCTGGCTCTTTTTTACCAATACTTTACACTTTTTGGGATTGAACATCATGTCCCATTCGTTTGCCCAGTTACAGGCATTGAACAGGTTATCTTGAAGTTTCTCTTCGTCACTTGGTGAGTTAACGGACATGTATATTTTTGTGTCATCGGCAAATAATTTGCTCGGACATTTAATGTAATGATAAAAATTAAAGATAAAATCGGTCCAAGGACACTCCAATTATGACGTCGTGCCAGTTAGCTTTACTATTGTTAATGATAACCCTTTGTTTCCTGTCCTCAAGAAATGACTTGATCCAATGGTATATATATTACCTGTTATTCTTATATTCCATGTCTTTTACAGTAGTTTTCTATGTGGAGCCTTGTCGAATGCTGCTTTAACCCTTTCTTTTACAATCCCTTGTTCTTACGTCCCTGTGATTTTATACTTAAGAAAACATTGTGGGAAAACAGGAAACTGTTTGTTACAAGCAATTTCGTCTTTCCCCCCATAATATTTTCTACCCTGTAGGTTGGTTACTTTTCATATTACACTCACTTTTGATCATTGTCTGTAACTTCACTCAAATTAGACCAGTCTAAAATTTTGAAAAACGGGAAAGGGTTAAAGTCCGTGTATATCACATCTACTTCGTTTTGGTTTTCTACTTGTAAGGTCCAATCTTCTATACGTTCAAATAGTTGTGTCACACATGACCTGCCTTGTCTGAACCCATGTTGTTCCTTTGATATTAAATTGTTTGCTTCGAGGTAGTGAACGATTTCTTTCTTCTTTTTTTTTCCTCCAGGATACGACTGCAAATGGAGGTAACGCTTATTGGTCGATAATTTTCTGAGCTTGTCTCGTAACCGGACTTGTAAATTGGATTTACATTTGCTTCCTTCCACAGACTTCGAAGTTTACCGTCTTCTAGTGATTTTTTTTATAGATTTCCAGTAAAGGCTTGACTAAAGTTTGTTTAGTTTCATTTATTAATTTGTGATGTATACAATCAGGAGCCTCGGACTTTCCTGGGTCTGTTTCATGATTTGTTTTGATTTTTTTTTTCTTCTGTGATTTCAATGCAGTCAATGCAACAGACAGTGGGTTCTATAGTATTTTGAGTTGATTCGCTTTCTTTGGTCAACACTGATATAAAATGGTTGATGAGTATGAAAGATGAACACAAGACAAATTCATTCTGGGTTTCCGAATAACACATATCACATGATCTCTTAGATATGAATACACCTCGGGTTACTTCTCATCTCAACTTGCTACGGACAATCAGCTAGTTGTAGCCGAAGACAATAATATGGCACGTGTAAAGGATGATATGAAATTCGTTTAGAGACTTCAAAACATGCTTTAGTTTGCTTTGAATTGTTGAAAAATAAGGTAATAATCAGCGCAGTAATTTGTTTATTGTGATTCGCCGTCCCGTGTTTGGTAATCACATGATCTCAAGTGACATGTGGTAGTCATGTGACTATAGATAGGCAAAGTTTACAAATATGGCTCAGGTCGCAAATGTATTTTTACAATAATCATGCCGCCCAGTGCTTTAAAACATTCTAGAGCGATTAAGGGGGGGGGGGGTCGTAGGCATCAAGCAAACGAGATTATTGTGGGATTTACAGCTTTTACTCAATAAAAATCAAATAGATGCAAAACGAAAGTAGAAGATTTTGAAAATTAGAATGTAGACATATCAACTTCCGGTTTCTACTTATGTACTAAATTATTACGCTTTATTATGTCGTTATTTACAATTTTAAATTAATAACACATCAAACCTTTAACAAGTGTCATCTAGCTTTCAGCTTGGTCCTTAATTTTAAGTTAAGATTTTTTACGGTTCTAAAGCCGAATAACGAATAAGAAAATCGCGCGACTACAGGGCGCCGAAGATAATTTGATACTATCTTCATCATATTATAGGAATTTTTAGGAAAAGGGCAAATCTACAATGCGCAAACAATAACGTTACAATAACGTTAACGTCTTTTTTTTTCTTTCTTTTTTTTCTTTTGAATTTTACTCACAACGCTTTAAATATTTCTTAAGTCTTAACCGGTATTTCAAATCGATCACCCTGAAACAAGTTGCAGCACATTTCCGCGAATTTCCACGTATACTCATAAACTTGAAGTGAAAATCTAGGCGAGTTTAGTATGATCGTTACAGATTGGCCGAGTTGAGGGTCAAATAATCATCGAGGTCATTGATTTCTTACTGTAGAAGCTGTTTATCTCTGTTTTCAAGATTCTAAAAGGAGTTCACGTATTACAGTTGATCAAAAGGAGAATGTTATGCTTGAAAATTCTAATTTTGCTGTGCGTGACATGAGCTTATAATCCATTCCAACACGATAGAATTTTAGACCAGTCCACTGTATTCAAAGAAGTAACAGACGACAATTGTAAGTTGATGAAATCTTTAAAATCCTGATCTTTTTTGGACAGAAAACATTGTGGATAATGAATAAATTGCTTGTAACAAGCAATTTCTTCATTTTCCACAATGTTTTCCAAAGCTTCCATACTGAGGGTCATTTAAAAGCGTCACTGTCTGGGAATGGGTTAAGACAATGCTAGTTTTTGATTTCTGTATGTGGATTTTATGTTTTTGTGCGTTATGGGAATGCTGGTTTAAGTTTAAAGGAGGGGGGCTTACTCGGAAAGTAATGAATGAATTTGAACCGAATTCCACAGTTGTGACCCTCTCAGCGCATTCCCTCTTCTCAGTACTGTAAGTCCTTTGATTTATGAGGTGTTTCAACTTCGCGATCGACCATATGAGAGATAGATAGCAGACGACAAATAAGACATTGTCCAGTATGGAAGTGGACCAGCAGAGTTTGCGGTGACGGAGCTTGCTAGAATCAGTCAAATAAATGCACAGTTCTAAGTGATAATGTCCATGGAAGCTCCAACGGGGGAGGGCCACGGTTCCTTGTAGAGGGATTGAAGGCTTGGGGAGGGAATCAGCCCGTCTTGAATTGATTTTACATACAGTTAGTTATGGCTTCTAAGTAGTATTTGACGGGCATTTCATAATTTTACAGGCACTAATTTAAAAGGGGAAGAAGACAGACATATTATATAGCGAGCACTATATTGACGAATTCGAAAAGGTGAAATCTCGTTCTCGTTTACCGCGAGATTTGAGCTCTGGGGAATTAACCCCAGAGATCGTTCTTTACTCTATGCAAAGTTTTTAGTTGATATTGAACAAACTATTACTGAATAAAATTCCGAAAAATACGATTAATTTCGGGATCGATCAGAAGAATAATATTGACCATGATTTTTAATTTTTTTGCATGTTTTATCACAGTTTTTACCTTTTAACTACGTACGGTACCTGAGCTATCGGGCACGTATTTGAAGTCCGCAAATCAAGTAATTCAAAGTGACTTTTACAAATCAAAGTCACATATGATAGAATTAAAAATTTTATTAATTTTCGTATTGTTATTGAACGTTTTTTTTTTTAATAAAGTCCTGGGAAAACGCTGATTACGGATTCGTCCCAAAAAGTTTCGCTACCGACATTTTCCGCTACTGCTGCTGCGATCAATGTTGTGTGTAGATGAAATGATCTAACATAAAGTCCAAAAATATTTTTCAATTCTGAGTAAAAAAAATGTTATTATTTCTTCTATAACCATGTTATATTAATATAAAGACACTGTTTGGGAAATTACTTTGTATTAGCTTTAACCCACACCATTCTCACTTTGATACCCCTCAAGAAAATATAGTTAGGAAAATATTGCGGATATGAAGAAATTGCTTGTGACAAAGAATAAAATAATCAATATTTTAACAACTTAAGATTGTTGTCTGCAACTTCTTCAATTTTAACAAGTCTAGAATTTTGCCATTTGGTAGTTGGTTAAAGCACTGTCTTTAACTTATATTGTTTTACAAATCATTTCAGTCTTAATTGCAAGTTTTTTTTTATCATTTTTTTCTTTTTTATTTTCAATTTGCAATTTCTGATTTTCTTTCACTTAACCTCCAAATGTTCATTTTGCTAATTGATGTTCTCTCATCGGATTACAAATCTAGAGTCACAATGCTCAAATATTAATTCATATTTGGTAACACACCTGGCTGTCAACCAGCTTTGATTGGTTACATTTTTTTTCCATTTCCCAAAAGCTTATGAAACAGGTAAAAATATACTCTCACTAATGACTATGATCAAGCCCGGTGAGCTCAGTCTGTTACAGACCATGCTCTTGATTCTGGTGTTAGTGACTTTGACCCATTTTTCTGTCTAACATATGAAAAGAGTCATTTGTCTATAACTCATTTGTATTACACCAGTAATAACTAATTGGCATTTCACTAGTAATAACTGTGCCCAAGTTTGATAACCAGCCCTAAGATTAGATTGAATGTTGGGGCGGAACTGTTTTAGAAACCATCATAACAATGATTAGGTGCACCAAACACATTTATAAGTAATTGAAAATGTAAATATTTGGTTTAGTTTTGCAAAAGTTTAACAAAGACCCTTATATCTGCAGATTTGAATCACTTAGATCTATCATCATGTCAAATATCAGCATTTTATCTTTCGCAAAAATTTGACCTTGACAAATGACCTTGACATTTGTAGACCTTCATTGATTAGATTTATCATCATGCCAAATTAGAGCATTGTGTCTTGAATATGCTTAAAGTACTTGTAAATGTCTAGTCTTTTTGTAATTGTTTTAAAAGCTTGACCTTGGAAATGACATTCACCTTGTCATATGATCTGGACCTTTATATCTGAAGATAGGTATCAGTATGATCTAACATCATGCCAAATATGAGCTTTGTATCTTGAATAGGTTTAAAGTAATTATAAATGTAAAGTTTTTACAGACAGAGACCCACAGAATAATAGACGGACGATTGCTCACAGTAAGAAGGCTAATCGAAAATCATTCTCTAAGCTTAACTACTGAGAATTCCGTTACAACAAGAGGCGTGTCTGAAGGACATCATTGTTCTTTTATTATATAGAGTTCTCTTGTAGAAGCTATAACCAAATTACCTCTGTATAGGTATACCACACTTTATTGATGTAATATGGCAAACAATTTGTGAGAATATTGATGAATTAGTAAAATCTTAATGACAAGTATCTTTTGCTACATTAATTTCTTAGATAATTCAGTTAACCCTTGTCAAGCTGAACCTGAAATATTCCTGCATATTTTATGTTATCTTACTCTACAGCATCTATATGTTCCTTTAAAGTTTGAGCTACTTATAAGATTTATTTTCAAAAGAAATATTAGCCCATATATATGCATTCTAGCACTTTCAGCCTTTTCGTTTTGATGTAGTTCTAAAGGTGGTATTTAGCATGACAAAGGTTAATAGTTTATTTATCATGGCTTAGCTGAATGAAGCATATAGAACCTTTTTACTCTCATATTGCCAATGAAATTTATGGAAACATTAAGCACATGAGCCATATACAAATGTTTTCAAATCATATTCTCTATGTAAATGAATTGTGTAAAAACTACAACTTCACCATTTCCCATTCTGTATTGTAATGTTTCAGGCGACATTAAATAGAACTAACTGTTGTATGTAAACTAATGTTGAATTATCTCCTAAAACCTCTTTCAATTTTGCATTTTTGTAATAGACTTGAGAATAAAAATCTAGTTGTACAGATTAACAAAATGTGTTTTACACTGAAGCTGTCACACCTGCAGCTATTTCAACTTTAATTGACCCCAAATATGACATTCAGGTAAATGCAAACAGATAGGTCCTACCACAAAATTATTCTAAATGTGCATTAACCCATCACCAGCTGACTGGTGCATATATTGAAAGAAGTTGCAAACCACAAAATAAATAGTGCTTTAATCATAAAATAGGGTAGAAATGATGTGAGAAAAGGAGAAATTGCTTGTTTCAAGAAATTCTCCATTTCCCATAAAGTTTACCATTATTGTATTTTTTCAGGGTGTCAGAAAGTGTCATTATGTGATAATGGGTAAACCCCATTACTTATTTTCAACAGTTCATAAAACATTGCACAGTGTCAATGCTTTGGCATTGAGTTCTATCTCTGACTTTCTGACAAATTAAATGCAACTTTATTGTCTCTATTTGGCTTGGATATGATAAGTAGTAGCCTGAATCTTGATGAGCAGCTTGAATCTGCTGATAATACAGTTGTGAAAAAATTGCTGAATGCAAAAGACGCTGTATGAAATCCTGATAGTTGCTGTAATTTTATATTACAGGGGGGTTTAACCCTTTCCCGTTTTTGAAAATTTTAGACTGATCCAATTTGAAAGAAGTTGCAGACGATAATTAAAAGTGGGTGCAGTTTGAAAAGTAACCAACCCACTGGTAAGAAAATAATGTGGAAAAAGGGGAAATTGCTTGTCACAAGCAATTTCTTCTTTTTCCACAATGTTTTCTCAAGTATAATTCACAGGGACGTGAAAACAAGGGATTGTACAGGAAAGGGTTAAATAACTAACTGTAATATGATGGGTTGAGAAACTGATTTGGTCTAGTTGATCATTTCTGCCTTTACCACAATGTCTTCAGTATATTATATAGGTCTGTTGTATGTTGAAAACTCTCACCTAAATTCACATTTCTCTATGTAGATCTTTCTGTCATGAAATTTTTACATAATTGTTATGAACATATTCCTGTTTAGTATGAGGTAAAGACAAAGATCAGCCTGCAGATAAGTGCTGTCTGATCTTTGTCTACACCACCTGTTTGTATCATTCAAGTAATTATATTTATCACATTGATTTTCAAAAGAAATAATGATCAATAAATTTTGCTTCAAGTGCTTTCAGCACCCCTTTGACTTTAACGCAATTCGGAAAGGATTTTATTCAGCATGCCAAGGGTTAACACTCATGATTCGCTGACCAACATAGATCAATCAGGCAACAGGACAACATATCCTGGGCAATACATGTATAAGATCCACCGATTGCTAAAAATTAGTCTGATCAAAGTCTTCACTGTGCTCTCTGTAGAAAAAGAAGATTAGCAAATATGCTCAAGTCATTCCCAAACAACCCAATTTATGAGGCCCTTCAAGAGAAAAGCTTCTTAAAACATTGTGGAAAATGAGAAATTTACTTATCATAAACAATTTCTTCATTATCCACAATGTTTTCTATTCAATAAGATGAAAGTTTTTTTTTAAAATTTCATCAACTAAAACCTGCCATATGCAACTTTTGTGAATTTGGACCAGTCTAAACTTTTGTCTTCTGGTAATGGGTTTAGGCAATGTTTGTATGTCCAGTCTGTCCATATCACTTTCAATCATAGTCACAAGTGAATTTTTTGCAAACATGTTTTGTGAAGGCTTTTTATACACGCCCGGTAATCTCGGGCTCCATCTCTTTTTGGAGAACAGTGCAAATTGGAGACAATGATACTTCCGATATGGAGCCAAGGACCGGAACCGAACAGAAAAAGGTAAATAAAACAGTGCACCTCGCGTACAATTTGATCTCCTATTAGCCTATTATATATTTTCCCAAATCGTCCAGAGTTTCATACCACATAGAAATGATTATATTATCCGTTGGCAGTGATAGATTTCAAAAATAATTCCGTTTGTGAATAGAAACTTTAATCAAAGTTTGGACATCGGACCCGATCAAACACGAAAATGCGTGTTGAAATCGTTCAACTCCATGTAATCAACAGTTCTGAAAGATTTAAGCGGCAATGACTGTGAAATGAATGATAACGTGTTCATATACAATAATGTTACCACAAAGAACTGCGTTTTCTTACCCCTTTTGCGGATTTTCTTAGATGAGAAGGAGACCAGGATGCGGTGCGGGAGACAAGATTCAGAGGGAGAGGCGATGCATATAAAGAATACAGTGAATGATTTTCTAGGACGGTAACTTTATGCATATTACAGGACACTTTTTCTTTCCCTTTTACACGGCAAATGTGTCTCTCAGACTCTCTTGAACAACCATATTTATAACTGGTCTATATTTTTCTCCTTTCTCCAAACTGACTTACCGGGCCACAATGGTGAATATAAAGTGATTGCGTAACATTTTTTGTAAATCTATTTTAACGAAACATTTCCAAAGAAAAACAAATAGTTAATTTGAGAATTCAGGTCATCACAAAATTTGGAAAATACGCTAGGTTCTTAGAAATATGTATCGCGGAAGGAGTTCAGATCTGCAATAAACGGACGTTCTGTGCCTTATACGTTGTAAAAGCTCTATAACAACACCGGTGGTTTATTAGAATTTTCACGCTTCTTTAAAAAGGGGTGGGTGTTAATTACAGGCTACAGATGTTAAGACGGAAAAAAAAGGGGGGGGAGGCGAAGATTAACTTCGACTGCAAAGAGCAGGTGGTTCATGACTAGAATGAATTAACATTATACATAGT
The DNA here is from genome assembly GCA_946902895.1 of Fragum fragum. NCBI lineage: Eukaryota > Metazoa > Mollusca > Bivalvia > Cardiida > Cardiidae > Fragum > Fragum fragum. Next base: position 33,432,500 of record OX336368.1, on the reverse strand, counting down.
ATACAGTTAGTAACATCGTGAAATTTACATTTACATCGATCAAAACCATTCAAAATCACCCACACAGCGCTCCAATCATTCATTCATTCTAAACACTCACTCAAACCATTTAAAACGCTCAAAATAGTTCAAAAACATTTAAAACCGTCAAAAATGAGCAGCATTTCATTCAAATCGATAACAATTTTCCACAATTTTTTACTGGCAGCTGTGGGTTTTAAAGCGTCTGTTTGGTCCGTGAAGACACACGAACACAAAATCACGTATATTTTTACAGAAGGAGGTAAAAATATTGCAAATTGGACGAAATTAGCGATCATGGATTACATACTTTTAATTTCATTCAAAACTCCTTCCTCCCACTCATTCAATTTCATTCCGAAATCATTCCCAAATCATCCAAAAATGGTCAATTTCACGGTGTTAGCAGTGAAGTTTTGTACCTTTTGACATAATCTAGGATACAGCGCCTTCTAAATATAAAGAAAAAAAAGTTTCAGCAAACCAATTATCTAAGCATTGAACTATCACAAAAGGGGACATTTGGTTAAGAACAGTAACATTCACCCTCTATTGAATTCATTGTGGCATTGATTTGTTGGGGATTGGGGTTTATTACAGGTTATAATTTTTCCGAAAATCATACAAAAAGGGTCGGCTTTGACGTCCGAAGAGGGGCTGGGGTTATATAAGAGTATGGGGTTCTATTATAAAGTTTACAGTACATTTATATATGCATCGCCTCTCCATCTGAATCTTGTCTCCCGCACCGCATCCTGGTCTCCTTCTCATCTGAGAAAATCCGCAAAAGGGGTAAGAAAACGCATTTCTTTGTGGTAACATTATTTTATATCAACATGTTATCATTCATTTCACAGTCATTGCCACTTAAATCTTTCAGAACTGTTGATAACAAGGATTTGAACGATTTCAACACGCATTTTCGTGTTTGATCAGGTCCGATGTCCAAACTTTGATTCAAGTTTCTATTCACAAACGGAATCATTTTTGAAATCTATCACCGTCAACGGATAATATAATCATTTCTATGTGGTATGAAACTCTGGACGTTTTGGGAAAATGAATAATAGGTTAATAGGAGATCAAATTGTACGCGAGGTGCACTGTTTTATTTACCTTTTTCTGTTCGGTTCCGGTCCTTGGCTCCATATCGGAAGTATCATTGTCTCCAATTTGCACTGTTCTCCAAAAAGAGATGGAGCCCGAGATTACCGGGCGTGTTATAATATCCTGCCCAAATATAAATCTTAACTAATATCAGATTGAGCAAGGTTGAACAAGAGGCAGGGCTCAAGAAAACACTCCTGAAAGTGAAGAAATTGCTTGTAACAAGCAATTTCTTCAATATCCAACAATTTTTCTATCTCAAAACTAAAACAATTTAAAATTTCATCAACCAAACATTACAATCAAGATCTTTAAATTTGGAAAAAAATGAACTTTTTTGGTATTTGGTTAACCTATTTTAACAACACAAAATTTGGAATGGTTCAAATTCAAAGAAGTTGCAGCCAAAAGTTCTAAATTGGTGAAATTTGAAAAAAAAATTGTCTTTTGAGATTGAAAATATTGTGGGAAAAAATGTTTGTAACATGCAATTTCTTTATTTTCATCAAAATTGTCTAAAGCCTTTTCCTTGAAAGGTGTTAAAAGTGGAATTGTGTGGGAAATGGTGTGTACTAGTGACTAATTGGTAGATGAATATTCATGCATCAAAGGCCTTCACAACAATGAGGGAGAATTAAGGGTCTACTAACATCATATTGTCTTTGTCCTTTATTGTTATGTATATTGGTAATAAATCAAGGGATCACATAGGGAGTTACCGTGGTGATTATATATAGTGCAACAATCTTAAATTTCAGACGACTGTCTAATTAAACAGATACTTGTATAAATAATGTTAACCCTTCAACCAATGAAAATATCAATTACATTTAATACCAAATATTAAATACATAGGGATTCCCCATGTATCAAGACTCAAAGAAACATAATGGTCTTAACCGATGACCAAACTACAAAATTCTATGTGAAGTGTTGCAGACAACAAGTAATTAAAGAATAAAGATCAAATCAAAAAGGGTTTGTGATTTTTTGATATCGGACAAAAATGATTGTGAGAGAAGGAGAAATTGCTTGCAACATGTAATTTCTTCTTTTCATCAATACGTTTTTCCTAAATATGATTCCTTGATTGGAAAAAAAGGTGGAATTGTGAGGTATTGGTTCAACCCATTCCCACACAATCCACCTTTTTGTGTCTCTCAAAAAAAATAGTTATGAAAAAAAAAGTTAGGAAAACTTAGAAATTGTATGTTACGAGTACTTTTTTGCATTTTCCACATTGTTTTCTACCCAAAAATATTTATCTTTCAAAAGAAATCTTTGAAATCATTGTGATAAGAGGGAACAACATACTAGAGCTTGAAATACTACCTGAATAGTATTTTTACACAAATATGGAATGTCATTTTGAAATTGTGGTAACTTTGAAAGATTTGGGACAGTCCTGTCCACAATGGGCAAGTCAGAGAAATTTAACTATGGAGTAAAATTTTATAAGTGGAAGGGTTCTCCATTGCCGAACTGAAGATAAATCTAGAAGTCATTTAGATTTCAACTTGATGTAAGCAGGAATTTTATGCGGAAGGGTTAGCTAGCTACTGGAGTTGTTAATGATTATTCCCGAAACCAGATAAAGATAACCAGACGAAGAAGTCTTTTGCAAAATCTTCGATATTTTTTGTTAAAGCATTTGCTGATGAAAAATGCAATTCTCGGCATCATTTTCTCCATTCTGCCATTCATTTATTTCAAACACCTCACAATGGCCAAGAACGAGGTTAGCTCTAGACACAATAGCACAGATATCTTGAAACATTTTTTTTTTTTTTTAATCATAAACAGTCAATTTTACTGACAATTCTACTATCAGACCGGATCGGCAAAATAGATCGTCCCGGTTAAATGGACGATGTCTAACTACCGCAATGTTTGAAATATCGTAGTACAAGTCATCATCTAACTAAAATTAATTATTCTGAAAATTGTCAACGAATTCTTTTGCAGTAAATATCGCCCATTTCTTTCTTTTTTCGGGCTAGTTTTCGGAACGAGATGTCGGAAGTAAACAAAAGTCTGGTTCCTAAAACCGGGAAAAGAACTGGAAACCAACTGACCCCAGAGATCGATTCTCTTGATCTCGTTTTTGGCGAGAATTCAGGATGTCAAATAGGTCAATGATGTCATCTCTTCATCAGTCTTCCTACCTCACTTTCTCTTGTACCGGGTAGCTTTATGCTTCGAATATTTATTTTTCTTTTTGTCTTATATATGTATAAATATGAGGCATATTATTGTTTTTAATTAATTATTTAAGAGACATTTGATTGATTTAATTAGAATTGAGATGTAGATACATAATATACGAATATTTCCAATGAAGCCATGATCTGAAAATGAGGTAATTGATCTCTTTGCTAATTAGTGAAAATGAAAGTGTATTGTCACTCACTGCTAATCTTTTGAGTGATGAAAAAATAAGGCCTTATTTGCTTAGCAATAGGACCGTATATGCACATCATCATCGTGTTATTCTATGGATTTTGAACAGATCGAACGTTTGTGCGCTAGTAGATATATTTTCGGATGATACTAGTTTTCGTATATTTTTCCTCGTTATATTACCAATATGTCAATATTCCAACTGTTAGACCCATTCTATTAATGTTGATTCATTTGTATTGATCGAGCTTTATATATACCATGGTTGACACCGCATTTAAATTGATAACATTCTAATCTGTCCTTAAAATATGTTGCATAATTAAGATTGCATGTTATTTAGTTAATTTTTATTCACCTATTCTAATTCCATCAACGACAATGAAGTGGTGTTTAAATTTATCCTTGAGCACAAGTATTAATAGACGCATTATAAAATATTAGCCCCCCCCCCAAAAAAAAAGGGAAAAAAAGAAAAGAAAATGATACTCAATGGCCCCCCCCCATTTTTTTTTAATCTATCTATCTATCTATATATACTGCCCAACTCCCCTTTCGGGTATTACTGGCAGGTGCGCGTCTGTGCTGGAATAAAAACTGTTAGACATTTGTTAGGGTGCAAAATTTTAAAAGTATTGTGAGTGTTAGATTAAAAGAGCTGATAAAACATATTTTGGTCACTCAGGGACGGCTCACTATCTGAAAAGAATCAAGACTCTTTTTGAATGCTGCAATATCAGGTTGCTGTACAATTGTTTCTGGAAGGCTGTTCCATAGTATCACTGTGTAGGGAAAAAAAGAATATTTAAAGTAGGCTGCATTTGTGTGGATAATGCCAACCATGAACTTCAAAAAGGGAAAAGAGAGAGAGAGAAAAGGTTGAAAAGAATCAACTGCCATCTTGCAAATCCGTGTAAAGGAACACTCTGACATCAGGATTCACGATGTGACCTTTACATTGACCTTTTCAACAAAGGTGCTTTAATTTCCATGTTTGGTAAACTCTCTGTCGGCCCTAATGCAAGCACTCTGCTATACTGCTATAAAGGGTACCTAGGACAGCAAATTCATACTAAACATGAAGTCCAGTTTTGTTTGAAATTATTCACTCATTCTCAAACAACAAAATTTTAGGTCAAAATAGAAGGCAGTTGCAGATGATAATTTCAAGATTGAGAAATTTAAATTTCTTGTTTTTTTTTTCAGGTAAGCAAACATGATTGAAAATAAAAAATTGCTGGGTACAAACAATTTCATTTTTGTACTAGCGATTTCTTCATTTTCCACAATGTTCTATCTATCATTACCAATGTTTTCGAAAGCCAATTTCTTTGGGGACAAAAAAAAGCAGGTTGGTGTCGGAATAGGTTAAATCAAAGCTGCAAGTCTGCTTCAGAATGAATTTACCCATTACCACTTGATGATTCCCTTTGATGCCCGTCTAAAGTTAAACTAGGGAAAACATAAGAAAGGGAGAAACGACTTGTAACAAGCCATTTCTCCTTTTCCCACAATATTTTCAATAATATTAAGTTTTTTTGTTTTTTCAAATTATACACTTTGAAATGTTATCCGCAACTTCTTTCAGTTTAGACCATTCCAAAATTTTGTTGTATGGTAATTGGTTTAAAAAGAAAAATATCATTTCATTTCAGAAGTTTTTTTTCTATAAGACAGACAATGGAGAGTCCTAGCTAGTTTTTGAACAACAGAGATATCTGTGTCAACAGTTCCTGTACCATGGAATCCATGAACAATACTACAGCTGTTCCAGATGTGATTGTAAATAATTGCTTTGGGGACTTCGATACAGTGGCTTGTGTAAGGTAATGTCGAAGTAAACAGATGCTGTATGTTTATCAGTTACTGACAGTTAACTCATTACCCAACACCAAAATTTTAGACTGTTCCAAATTCAAAGAAGTTGTAGTCACAATTTGTAGTCACTGAAATTTCAGAAGTCTCTGTTACTTTTCTGAAATGTAAGACACAGGCTCAATTGAGGGATTGGGGCTGTCAATCAAAAATCGACACACAAATCAAATCATACATTTAGACCCAAAGTGAACATTGGTTGACATTTATGTAAAAAGAAAAAATGTTGTTTGAATAAGTTGTAGGTATGTTTAGGTGCCAAACCTATTATTTTGTTTTTATGCCCCCAATACCAGTGTCCGACTGTCTGTCTGTCCATCTGTCTGTCTGTCTGCAAAACTTAACCTACCAACTAAATATTTTCCTATAACTTCAACCCTGATTAAGTTACAATGCTAATATTTGGTATGTAGATAAGTCTCAACAAGGCGCTACTGGGGAAGGTCATTTCATCGAGGTCAAGGTCAAAATTTTAACCCTTTTCCCTAAAACAAAGAAAAAAACAATAAAAATCACCCGTTTCTAAAGAATTTCTGTTTCGTGGGCATAGTGTTTCACTAACACATCTTGCTTGATACATGAATGATACTGGCTATATATTTTCTAAATTAAGTTAAATATTGATGTCAAACTTCCTGTTGGAATTCAGTAGGCGTGCCAGCAATCCAAATTATATATGATTTGTTATGCAAAAAAAGAAGATTAAGTTTAAAAGTATAGGAATTATAATACCCAAATTTAGCAATAGAAATACTAAAAGATTATGATAATAAGCAGAGATGTCACACAAACTACAATAGATTAAAAGAAATATTATGGATATATCAACCATTTTCAAAATTTGAGTAAGTTAGGGGGGGGAAAAATCTTCACTTTAAGGCCAAGGGCATTTATACATATTTGAAATGTAGGATAGTCTGGCTGTTATCTATCATTTTTGATTAAATTATGCCTGTAGGATAAAAAAAAAACACACTGTGTCCAAAGTTTGTAAAAATGCTCAATTAGACCATGTTCAACAGTCTTCTCCGACGAGTATAAGCATTTATGTTTGGTATATAGCATAACCAGATGGTTCTCTACCATGTTAGCTAAAATCATAGCTCTGAGATAAAACATGGCCCTGCCTCAGAGGTCCAAAATTTGGGAAAACTACCATTTAGAGCAACTTCAAAAGACTTCTCCTTCTGAAATATAAGGTGAAGGTCATTCATATTTGGTATGTAGCATTACTACATAATTTTGTACTAAAGTCTATGTTACATGAAAATATGCCCTTGGGATTAAAAAAAGTCTCTGCTCCAGGAGTCGAATTGTGTAAATCGCTTACTTTGAAAGAATTCTTTTTCTTAAATGTAGGGCCTAGAGAATTTATATTAAAAACATAGCATAACCTTATTGTCATCTACCATGTTTATATCCTTTGCCTTCACAAGGCATCCAAAGTTATGAAAAACACTCAACAAGAGCATGTTCAAATATCTTTCTCTCCCAATGTATCAGTTGTAATGCATTCATATTTAGTTAATAGTACATCCAGATTGTTCCCTACCATGGTTACTAAAATTATACCCATTTGGACAAAACGGCCCAGCCTCAAGGGCCCCAAGTTTTGTAAAATTCTCAATTAGAGCAATATCAAATTCTTCACCTCTTAACACTGGTCCACATTAGAAGAAGTTGCAGACGGTAATGAAAGTTTGATAGAAATCTAAATACAAGGACTTTTTAGGGTAGAAAACATTGTAAGATATGGAGAAATTGTTTGTAACTAGAAAGTTCTCCCTTTCTCACAATGTATTTTTATACCTATTTTCCTTGAGGGCATCAAAAAGTGGGATAGTTTGGTAATTTATCAAACTATAAAGCCAAAGGCATTCATATTTATTGGATAGCATTACTCAATAGTTTTATATTTGTTTTATTTATTTTGTTCAAGCTGTTGGTTTTATACAAGAAGTACTGTAATTTGGAGATGCCTCAGGTGAGCGATTTAGGACCATCAAGGTCCTCTTGTTTCACTTGAATTGGTAGGAAACATTGTAGAAAATGAAGAAATTGAAATTTTTTTATTGCTAAAGTTTTTGCCTTGAGGGGCAAAAAAATGAGACTGTGTGAGAATGGTTTATGAAATGATAACCAAACAATCCTGCATTTTAATGCAGGAAGAAAATACAGCCTAAGAAAACATGGTTAGTAAAATGAAAATTACTTGTAAGAAGCTATCTTTTTTTATCTCTCAATGTTTTCTACACTCTTTGAAAATTCCTTCAATTTGGGCCATTCTGAAGATAGTCATGTGTTAAAAACCTAATGACTCACAATGTTGTTTTAACCCATTCCAACACAAGCTCTCCTTTTTACGCCCCTCAAGAAAAAAACTATGGAAAGCATTGTGGAAAATGAAGAAATTGCTTGTATCAAGCAATTTCTTCATTATCCATTATGTTTTCTATCCAAAAAGACGAAAAAAGTGAAAATTCCATTAACTTGAAATTGTCGTCTGCAGCTTCTTCCAATTGGGACCAGTCTAAAATTTTGTCAATTGCAATGGATTATATTTCAACAAAATGTTTTTAATATTTCAGGAGTGCAATATTAACGTTTCTGGGTGTTCTGACTGCTGTTCTCTGTATTATAAAAGTTATACGACTCCATCAAGCAAACCATCAGATATGGCATCAATATTTTATTTTCTATTGCGCTTCAGTAGAATGTGTCTTGGGGTAAGTCTGCTTTATCTCTAACCCAAGGGTGTGGAATTCCTATGCCCGACTTGTCTGACTTGGGCTTTTTAGCTCCCCTGAGCAGGAAGTGCTCTGGAGGAGCTATTGTGATCGGTCATCGTCCGTCGTCCGTCCGTTCACAATTTCAAAAAAATCTTCTCCTCCTAAACTAACAATGGAATTTCAATAAAACTTCACAGAAATCATCCTTAGGTCATGCTCTTTCAAAATACTTCAAAGAATTGAAATCCATGAAGAACTCTGGTTGCCATGGCAACGGAGTGAAAAAACTTAAAAAATCTTCTCCTCCCAAACGGTAAGGCCTAGAGCTTTGATATTTGGTATATATTATCATCTATTGACCCTCTACCAAAATACTTCAAAGAATTACCATATTCTGAAAATTAGCCCTTTTCTTAATGATCCCTGATTTTACATAGAAATAAAGAAGGAAATCTTTAAAAATCTTCTTCTCCCAAACGGTAAGGCCAAGAGCTTTGATATTTGGTATATATCATCATCTATTGACCCTCTACCAAAATACTTCAAAGAATTACCATATTCTGAAAATTAGCCCTTTTCTTAATGATCCCTGATTTTACATAGAAATAAAGAAGAAAATCTTTTAAAATCTTCTTCTCCCAAACCATAAGGCCTAGAGCTTTGATATTTGGTACAAATCATCATCTATTGACCATCTACCAAAATGCTTCAAAGAATTACCAAATTCTGAATCTTAGCCCTTTTCTTTGTGATCCCTGATTTTACATAGAAATAAAAAAGGAAATCTTTAAAAATCTTCTTCTCCCAAACGGTAAGGCCAAGAGCTTTGATATTTTGTACAATTCATCAGCCATTGACCCTCTACCAAATTACTTAAAAAATTAGCCCTTTTCTGTGCAATCCCTTATTTTAGTTAGGAATAAATAATGATATCTTTGAAAACCTTCTCCTAAACCATTAGGCTTACAGCTTTTATACTTGGTATGTATGGATGTCTATACTTCAAAGCATTACCATATTCAGGAAATAAGTGCTTTATGGTGGGATCATCAATATACCTAGGATTAAAAGAGAAATCTGTAAACATCTTCTCCAAAAAAATTAGACAGAGGGCTTTGCCATTTTGTTTATATCATTAAGCCATGAACCATCATACTCAGGGGAGCGATTTAGGACCATCATGGTCCTCTTGTTTACTAAACTTTTTTATGTCACTTGAAATGCAATAAGTAAATACCTGGGCAAATCTCTGAGTGTCAAAAAACAATTCTTAAACATTTATTGTACCAATGTTGTTATTGAAGGGAACAAAATATTGTGAGTAATGAAGAAAGTGATGGGGCCCAGCTTTTTCTTCATTAACAACAATGTTTTCTCAAAATGTATATATTCACTTTCATGCAGACAAGTTCATTTTGATTCCAGACAAGTAGAAAATCAACCCTTACTTGTCCAGAGACAAGTGGAGAATATCAATGTTTTCACACCTCTGTATAGCCTATTAGGCCATTTAGACCACTTTCCCATATTTTGACGGTCTTTAGAATGACAACTTAGATAAATGTGGTGGCCAAGGGAGAAATTTTCTATTGGAGTGTGCCGTGAGTTGTAGTCTTCAACCTCTTTCCTTTTGGAACAGTCTACCATTCAGGTGAAAGAAGTCAATTATGATGCTCATCTGGATAGCTAGTCAGATAGATTGACCCATTACCAGACCCAGAAAGTATCTGATCATAAAGTCTCAACCTCTATTCTGTAGGTATCATATGCCATATGATGGCATATGAAAATCTCAGCCTTGCTTTGATTTTAATTACAGAAGTGTTCACAAGATGATTTCCATCTACATACAGATAGATTTTGTTCTACATTTGTTAAAGACTTGCTTTGATTTCTAACTATAGAAGTGTTCACGTGGTGATTTTCGTCATCATACAGATAAAGATTTAAGTCATGCTTTGATTTTAATTACAGAAGTGTTCATTGGGTGATGTCCACCTACATACAGATAGATTTTGTTCTACAGTGGTTAAAGATGCTCCAGTTTCTAGTCATGTGTCACTTCTACTGGACACTGGCTACTAGGGCACTCAGACGGGAGATATGGACAAAAAGGTATTTTATTCCTATATCGTATTGTGAAGTCTAGTGGTATGATACATGACTCTGTATCATCAATTTTTTTCTGAGCATATAATTAACTGAATATTGCACCTCTACAGGTGTCTGAATGGGTACAAGTGAGGGTTATGAGCTATTATGATGTAGAGTACATTATAGAGTAGAACAAGCTATTTACACATTTCCAGTAATGTTCATTCACCATTATATTTTCCAGGGTTGTGGAAGGGAGGGATTGTTAGGTAATGAATAAAGCAATTCTGCATATTCGAAAAATAAAAGATTATAACAGATAGGTTTGTTTAACCCTTTCATGTCTCAAGTTAATAGAAGGGCATTCAGTGTGTCAAACATTATGATTGGCCCATTCTAACACCATCCTGCTTTTTATGACCCTGAAAATATCTAAATCAAGAAAACAATGTCGGAAAAGAAGAATTGCTTGTTAGAAGCAATTTTGTTCCCTTTCAACAACATTTGATACACTCTAGGATTTTTTTTTTTCAAATTACAGCTACTTTGAAATATCTTCTGCAACCTCTTTAAATTCATACTAGTGTAAGATTCTGCCATCTGAAAATGGGTTAAAATGCATTTATACATATTTTATCTCTAAACCCTTGTCATGCTTGACCCAGAATATTACTGTTTTGTCAGGAGGTATAGACAAAGATCAGCCTGCACAAATGTGCAGTCTTATCTTAGTCAACACCTCCTGTTCATCCGTTTTAAGCCACAATTGTTTACAACAAACATATTCAGAAGATTTATAAACCCACAATTATTACATCCAGTACTGTCAGCCCTTTCATTATAATGCAATTCTAAAGAGGATTTTATTCAGCACGACAAAGGTTAATCTTTATGTTTTCTTCCAGATTTGTGGTTCCATTTCTAACTCTAGCTGGAGCCTATTTTACCATAGTATCCATACTGGGCATTATCAACATGCAGAGTACATTTGTAGAATGTTTAGGTATGCTTTGAATTACTTCTTTAGCTCAACTGAGTACAACCTTTTGCTTTTATATCCATTTGACCGTGTAAAATATCTCGTTCTTTTCAGACTTGAGTTGATTCACTAGCTTTAGAAAATGAATTCAGGTTAGTAGGGCCCTCTCATATTTTAGCATCCCACACAACAAAATTTTAGACTGGTCCAAATTGAAAGAAGCTGCAGACGACAATTTGAAGTTGATGGAATTTTAATTTTTCATCTTTTGGGATAGTAAACATTGTTGATAATGAATAAATTGCTTGTAACAAGCAATTTCTTCATTTTCCACAATGTTTTCTAAAACTGTTTTATTGAGGAGCATAAAAAGGAGGGATTGAGTTGGAATGGGTTAAAGAATGTTGGTTACTACTATAAAAAAGAAACCTTAACTCTCTTATTTCCATCAATACCTTTGAGTGGCAATATTAGTGCTAGGGAATTCTGTGAATTGCAACTCAAATTTGTCAGTATTTTTGTTGCAAATATGCAGAAGTAGCTACAAATGTATTTGTTCTATAGATATAACATTTGTGCATAGTTGCAATTAAGCAGTGAATTGCTTTTATCAGGGTTGCAATTACGAGGATTCCACTGTAGTTGGTATGTAAATGCTCCTGACCTATGCACTTTAATGAAGGTCATGTGTCCAAGGTCAAGGCATACTTGAACCGTTTTTCTCATGAATTTTTAGCTCAACACAAAGTGCTCAAGATGAGCTACTGCATCAATCACTGTACGTCATCAGGCACCAATTACTTTAAATATCTTCTTCTGCTTAGCTAAAGAGCCAATCTCGATGAAAGTTGAAAGGGATGCTCTCTGCATGAAAAAACTCTTCTAGTGTTGTTAAAAAAAATAATAATTTCAAGTACTCTGGTTGAAAATGAAGAAAATCTTTTGACTAACCATACGGCTGAGATGTTTCAAAATTTGCATGTAACATTTTGTTGACATCTTTAGAAGTTGTTAGAATGATGCCTCTGTTTTAATTATTTCTGTAAGAGCTAACATTCATATCATTGCCCTACCAAACTTGAAGATTTTTTCGCTTTAGTTAAATTTCTCCAATTTTGCCTACCCAATGAAGTAGCAAAAATAAACTGCTCTCAAGATATCCCCATGTCAAAAAATGGCCATTTAGCTTTTGAATTACATAGTAAACAACAGCTCCATGATAGTGCTGTAGGTGGGGTCTAAGAAAAAAACTCAAAAGAAGTGGAGTTATTATTCTGTAACACAGTACAACCACCCCCACCAATGAGGTAACTGAACAATTCAACCGGAATAGCAAAGGGACACATAATAAATTGTGATAATGCCCCAAATTGACTAAAATGTAACAAGTTTTGTTAGCCCAGCGGATTTTATGTTACAAAAGGGATACAAAAAACAACTGTCGTTACGAGATCTTAGTAGAAACTGGTGAATTTGTTGTAATCATACTGTAAAATGAAACGTGAAAACTTAAAAACATACTGCAATTAACCGACTACTAAACAGCAAATTTTAGACTGGTCTGAATTGAAAGGAGTTGTAGACGACAAATAAAGGAAATGGATTTTTAGATTATTTCAACTTTCTGGGTAGAAAATATTGTTACAAGCAATTTCTTCATTTTACACGATGTTTTCTTTTTCTTGAGGGGGTCTAAAAGCATCACTGTGTGAAAATGGGTTATAGTGAACGGCCAGGTACATCATATTTTAGCCTAAGTGAACGACACGCAATATCATTAAGAAATTAGGTTTTCGGGTGGTTGTAGGTTGGCGTGTGAGCCCTGGAAGGGAATTTATAATTGATGCAGAGTTACTTTCCTTGAGTATCTGTATATAACTTCCTGGAGTCACTTTTAAAAATCTGTAATGCTTCTTAAGTTTGATGAATTGTTCAGAAAATTTTTGGCATCCTTGTAAAGAGGGTCCAAATGGCAAAAATTTGAAGTCCCCAAAATATCATATACAATTATACATGTAGCTTGTTATATATGTATATATGTGTATTACAGAGCCTTACTGGTTAATGATGTCCTCTGCAGAGTTTGTTATTGTACAGCTGTTTTGTGTTGCCGGGTTCTATATAACCCGTCGTCTCAATGAGATCAGTACTCTCGACTCTGTCAGGAGGGGACAGAAAAGGGATCTGTGGTGGTAAGGCCTTTACTCAATTAACAGACTAATTTTATACTGGTACAAATTCATAAAAGCTGCAGACAACAAAATTAAAATGATAATATTTCAAAGATCTTTTGGGGTAGAAAAAACTTGTGGGAAAAGAAGAAATAAAGTTTTCATTTTCCACAAAGTTTTTCTAAGCTTCATTCTTTGGGGTCATAAAAAGGTGTGACTATGTGTGACCAGGTTGATATATCTTAAATTCTTGTGACTCTATACTAAATGTCAATATTTTATACTGCAGGTGACAAAATAATTTTGTCTTTTGGACTAGAAAACAAGTTTTTACCAATGCTTTTTCTTTGGAGGTCAGAAAAGGAGGGCCTGTGTGGTAGTGGTTTAATACAGCTTGACAACTGTATATTAGTATGAACTCTTTATTCCAAAATTCTTTGGTCTCTCACCAATTGGAGGATAATCTTAAACCTAAGTGGGATAGCAGCTGGAGGCTAGGAAAGCATGTGATGGTGGTACTGGTGCAAGATATACCAGGAATCCATTATTAGGTACTTCAGCTTCTGCGATACGACTGAAAAATTGTTTAAAGTGGTGTTTAAAAACCCATTCAAACAAACCAAAATTCTTTAATACTATTCCTATCCTTTCGGGTATTTGACTCCCACCATTGGGTGTTGAATTGTAAACCCAAGTGGGATAACCAGCAGGAGGCACAAGGAAAGATGTAGTGTTAGTACTGGTGTGAGATATAACAGAGGTTAGCTACTTCAGACTGAAATACTGTTAAAATGGTGTTAAACCCCATTGAAAAGAAAAAAAAATTTAATGCTCTAATTGACGTCAAAATTCTTGGATTGCTCCAAATTGCAAGAGGCTGCAGATGGCAAACCTCTGTGTGTTTTATTTTAAAACCTAAGTGCAATATTGTTGGTATACATTGTAGAAAAAGCCTGTAAAAGCAATTTCTTTTCTCACAATGTTTTCATTCTGACTGCTTGAGAACTTAAGAATGGATTTTGTGAAAAAAGATTTACTATTGATTGGGTTATGATAAAGTTAGGCCTTTTAAATATAGTTTTAACCCAATGCTCGTTCACTGCTAAGGCCCAATTTCTTAACCCTTTACCACACAATTGTTAACTTTGATAGTATGCAGAAAAATGTTCAGGAAAAAGGAATACAGCCAAACCTGGTCATCCGGTCACCTCCATTCAGAGTGCACCTGTCTTAAACGGCCAGTTCAATGTCCCCCCGATCTTATTTACACTAAATTTTACCTGTGTTCAACAAGCACCTGTCAAACGCGGTCAACGGCCGTCAAAATCGTGTCCCATTCTTTGAAATAACCTGAGTTTACGGTCAATTTCGGACCGATGACAATTTTCACGGATAAGTAATTATCACGGCGCATAATTGTTTTCGGATTATCTATTCAAGTGTCAAAATCAGATAGACATTCACACGCGTCGCCAATTTACAGGTGTTTTGTAGATAACTACAAAGTCATCAAAAAGCCTAGTTCTGTTATATTGCTCTTATTCAGTGATTGAAATTTATGCATATGTTATTCAAACTTTCTCAATAAAGATTAATTGAGTATGACGATCGAAATTACTATTCTCGGAAAGTAATCTACATGTATTTTCGTTTTTGTACAGAGTTTGTTTGCAGTTTTAGAGGTGAGAAATGAGTAAACAAACTCGCCCAATAACTAATTCTGAGTAGATTTCAAATGGAATTTAATTGAAATATAGTGTTTTATGCAATGATAGAAAATATCAAGAAGACTGATCCTCAATTGACCGGCCGATATTATGTCAATTGTTCGATCTTTGCAAAACATAATCACGACCGTTCAAGTAATTTAACCCGATTTGAACCTTTTTAATTTCTATTGATAATCTAATCCACTTTATGAGCATATAGGCCTACCAGTATTCTTACCAAAATTTAAAAAAAATGTTTGATTTAGCTGTTTTCTTGTTATTTATTTACTATGGAAATGAATACTTTCTAGCCACCCAATCTTTTTGTTATACAAATATCCGGCCATCACCTTGACAGGTCGACCTGTATTAAGCAAGCACCTGTCTTAAGCAAACGATTTTGGCAGATCCCTTGACCGCTTCCTAAAGACAGGTTCGACTGTTAATGCTTTTTGATAAACCATTTTTAGCTCTACTGGCCGAAGGCCACTAGAGCTATAGCGATGGCTTTTTCCCGTCCGGCGTCCGTGCGTGCGTCCGACCGTCCGTCCGTCCGTCGTCCGTCCTTTAAACTTTTCCTTGTTAACACTCTAGAGTCCACAGTTTTCATCAGATTGTATTTAAACTTTCACAGAATGATTGTACCATCATAAGGATCGTTCCTTTCGAAATTGGGTCAGATCTGTCAAGAAACACGGGAAAAGGGGCCTTATGAAAACTTAATTAAAAATTCAATTAAAAATCTTCGTTTACGCGATAAAGTCCACAGTTTTCATCGGATTCTCTTCAAACTTTCTCAGAATGATTGTACAATCATAAGGATCGTTCCTTTCGAACATGGGTATGATCCGTCAAGAAACACGGGAAAAGGGGCCTTATGAAAATTTAATTAAAAAATCCTCGTTTACGCAATAGAGTCCACAGTTCTCATCAGATTCTCTTCAAACTTTCACAGAATGATTGTACCAACATAAGGATCATTCCTTTCGAAAATGGGTATGATCCGTCAAGAAACACGGAAAAAGGGGCCTTATGAAAATTCAATAAAATTCAATTAAAAATCCTCGTTTACGCTATAGAGTCCACAGTTTTCATTAGTTTCTCTTCAAACTTTCACAGAATGATTGTACCAACATAAGGATCGTTCCTTTCGAAAATGGGTATGATCCGTCAAGAAACACGGGAAAAGGGGCCTTATGAAAATTTAATTAAAAAAATCCTCATTTACGACATAGAGTCCACAGTTTTCAACAGATTCTCTTCAAACTTTCACAGAATGATTGTACCAACATAAGGATCGTTCCTTTCGAACATGGGTATGATCCGTAAAGAAACATGGGAAAAGGGGCCTTATGAAAATTTAATTAAAATTTAATTAAAAATCCTTGTTTACGCGATAGAGTCCACAGTCTTCATTGGATTCTCTTCAAACTTTCACAGATTGATTGTACCAATATAAGGATTGTTCCTTTCGAAATTGGGTATGATCCGTCAAGAAACATGGGAAAAGGGGCCTTATGAAAATTCAATTAAAAACTCCATTAAAAATCCTCGTTTACACGATAGAGTCCACAGTTTTCATCAGATTCTCTTCAAACTTCTCAGAATGATTGTACAAGCATAAGGATCGTTCCTTTCGAAAATGGGTCTGATCTGTCATGAAACGGGAAAAGGGGCCTTTATTAAAATTTAATAAGAAAATTCTTGTTAACACTCTAGAGTCCACAGTTTTCATCAGATTGTATTTAAACTTTCACAGAATGATTGTACCATCATAAGGATTGTTCCTTTGGAAATTTGGTCAGATCCATCTGGAAACACGGGAAAAGGGGCCTTATGAAAATTTAATCGAAAAATCTTTTAAGAAATACTCTTTAACACTCTGGAGTCAATAGTTTTCATCGGATTCCCTTCAAACTTTCACAGAATGATTGTACTATCATAAGGATTATTCCTTTTGAAATTAGGTATGATCCTTCAAGAAACACAGGAAAAAGGGGCCTTATGAAATGTTTAATAAAAAATTCTCATTAATAATCTAGAGCCAACAATTTACAACGGATTCTCTTCAAACTTTCACAGAATGATTGTACCATCATAAGGATTGTACCTTTTGGAATCGGATATGATTCCTCAAGAAACATAGGAAAAGGGGCCTTATTAAAATTTAATTCAAAGATCTTTGTTAACACTCTAGAGTCCACAGTTTTCATCTGATTGACTTCAAACTTTCACAGAATGATTGTACCATCATTATAATTGTTCCTTTCAAAATTTGGTATAATCAGTCAAGGACCACGGGAAAAGGGGCCCGATTAAAACTGAATTGAAAAAGTCCTCGTAAACACAATAGAGTCCATAGTTTTCAACAAATTCTCTTCAAACATTCCCAGAATGATTATTACATTATGTGGATTGTTCCTTTCGGAAGTAGGTTTGATCCATCAAGTCTCATGGGAAAAGGGGCCCCATGAAAATTTAATAAAAAAAATCTTAGTTAACACATAATTGCCCTAGATTTCACCTGATTGACTTCAAACTTTCACATAATGATTGTACCATCATAAGGATTGTTCCTTTCAAATTGGGTCTGATCCATTGAGAAACATAGGAAAAGGGGCCTTAGGAAAATTCAATTAAAAAAATCTTAATTAATGCTTGTAAGTCCACAGGTGAGATGGGGTTGTCTTTATACTCAAACAGAATAATTATACTTTTGTAAGAAGAGTTCCCTTTGGAATTGGTTCAGATCCATCAAGTAACATGGGAAAAGGGGCTATATGAAAATTCAATTAATAAAACCCTGTTAACACAATAAAGCCCACAGCTTTGATCAGATTTTGTTGAAACTTTCACAGAATGATTGGAAGGTCATAACTATCATTCTTTTCATAACAGGGTTTGAACTGTCAAGAAGCACAGGAAAAGGGGCCTTATGAAAATTTCATTTATAAATCCTTGTTACAAAGTCCAGAGCTTTCATCGGATTTTCTTCGAACATTCACAGAATAATTGTACAATAATAATGATTGTTGATGTTTGCATTAGACCTGATCCGTCAAGTATCACAGGAAAAGGAGCATTATGAAATTTAATTTTAAAATCATTGTACCACAATAAAGTCAACAGTTTTCATCAGATTCTGTTAAAACTTTTACAGAATGATTATTCCATCATGAGGATTCTTTCTTTTCAAATTAGGCGTGATCTGTTTAGTATCATGGGAAAAGGGGCCTTTAGAGAATTTTATCTATAATCCTTGTAACCAAGTCCAAAGCTTTCATTGGATTTTATTCAAACCTTCACAGAATCATTGTACAATAATCACGATTGTTGAGGCTGACATGAGACCTGATCCTTCAAGTATCACAGGAAAAGGAGCCTTATGAAAATTTTATTTTAAAAATTTGACACCAAGATAAAGTCTGCAGTTTTCATCAGATTCTGTTCAAACTTTCACAGAATGTTTGTACCATCATAGGGATTGTTTCTTTCCAAATTGGGCCTGATCTGTCTAGTATCATAGGAAAAGGGGCTGTATGAAAAATTATTACCAAATCCTCATAAACACAACAATGCCCTCAGTCTTTATCAGAATCTCTTCAAACTTTAATAGAATGATTGTACCATCATTTGGATTGTTCCTTT
Source organism: Fragum fragum (assembly GCA_946902895.1). Taxonomy (NCBI): domain Eukaryota; kingdom Metazoa; phylum Mollusca; class Bivalvia; order Cardiida; family Cardiidae; genus Fragum; species Fragum fragum. The sequence continues at coordinate 33,413,767 of OX336368.1, read as the reverse complement.
GTAAATTAGGTCTGATTGGTTAAGTGACACAAGAAAAAGGGACCTTATAAAAAATTTATTACAAAACATCATTATTACAATAAAGTCCTCAGTCTTTATCATTTTCTTCTAACTATCATTAGGATTGTTCCTTTGTACATTGGGTCTGATTTGTTAAGTTTCACGGGAAAAGGGGCCTTATGAAAATTTAGTTACAAAAATTCTTGACACAATTCAGTCCACTGTTTTCATTGATTCTCTTTAACTTTTAAAGAATGATTCTACCTTCATTAGAATTGTTCCTTTTGAAATTTGGTTTGTTCTGTAAAGTATCATGAGAAAAGGGGCCCTATGAATATTTCACTATAAACTCATTAACACAATAAATTCCACAGATTAAACAAATTGATTGTACCATCATTCCAATTGTTGATTTTGACAGTGGATCTGACTATAGCAAGGGTCACATAAAAAGGGGCCTTATGAAAAACTCTCTTCAATATTCTGGTTAACACAATGATGTCCCTTGATTTCACCGGATTCACTTCAAAATTTCACAGAATGATTGTACAAATACTTAGATGGTTCTTTTCAGAACTGGGTACAATCCATCAAGTATCATGTAAAAAGGGGACAGATGATTTTTTTAAATATTCTAGTAAACATAATGAATTCCCAATATTTCATCGGATTCACTTTTAACTTTCATAGAATGATAAAACCAACAGTAAAATATCACGGGAAAAGGGGCCTTATGAGAACTTGAATTTGATATCTTTGTTAACACAATAAAGTCAACAGTTTTATTGGATTCTCTTCAAAGATTCATGGAATAATTGTGGCATTCGAAACACAGGAAAAGGGGCCTTACAGATTATCATTCAAAACATTCTTGTGTATGTGATGAAGATCACAATCATTATCAAGTTGTCTTTTAAATTTCACAGGACAATTGTCGGGTTGTAAGGAAAGTTCCTTTTGGAATGTAATTGATCTATCAGAAAACACAGGAAAAGGGGCCTTATTGATTTTCATTCAAAACAATCCTGTTTATGTGATTAAGTCCACAATTATTGTCAGATTCTGATGAAATATTCACAGAATGATTGTAGGGTCATAAGGTAACTTTCTTTTGGAAATGGAGTGGATCCGTCATGAAACATGGGAAAAGGGGCCTTGAGGATTGTTGCTTAAAATGATAAAGGGGATAAAGCCCCTTTTTTTTTTCTTTATGCATTCTTCTTTGAGCAATTAACTTTCTTAAATATTAGATTTCTTTAACGGAAAACTTGATAACCAGTAGAGCGTCTCAGGCCCTCATGGGCCTCTTGTTTCTTTCTTCAGGATGTTTCATACCTTATATGTACTTATATGTACCTTATGCTTATTTTTCAATTGTAAACTATTATAAACAAATGTCAGCTGCATCCTCTGAATTAAGACTAGTTTTAATTTCTATCATCTGGTAATGGGTTAACCATTCTAAACACAAGGGATTATCTGGTAATGCTTAATTGTAGGAAGATATTTATTAGGGAATTTGTATAAATAATTGGAACTGCATGTATTGTTGTAATATAAAAATCTTGAATATTATAGAAACCAATGCAAATTGAAGGAGCTTTAACCCATTACCACATGACAAAAATTTAAGACTGAGACAAATGTAAAGAAGATGCAGAAGACAATTTCCAGTTGATAAAATTTTAGAAATCCTTGTCTTTTTTGGTAAAAAACCTTATGAGGAAATGTTGAAATTGTTTGTTTAACCCTTTCCTGTTAACTGAAATTTTAGACCGGTCCAAGTTGAAAGAACATGCAAATGACAACTAAAAGTGAGTTCGATTTAAAAAGTGACCAACCTACAGAGTAGAAAATATTGTTGTAAAAGAAGAAATTGCTTGTAACAAGCAATTTCTTCTTTTTCCACAATGCTTTCTCAAGTATAAAATCACAGGGTTATCCTGGTTATCCGGGGCTTGTACATGAAAGAGTTAAAGCAATTTCTTCATTCTCCTATCCAAAATGACAAAGAAAAATAAAATTTCATCAACTAGAAATTGTTGTCTGCAGCTTCTTACATTTTTGACCGGTCTAAATTCTTCTTATGCAGATATGGGTTTAATATATGTTTTATATTTCAGTATTGTTGTTGTGTTTGAGATATCAGCATTTGTTGGTGTTGTTTACGATCTGAGCCTGAAACTTGGTAAGTTTAAACAGATACAAGAAGATGCCTGACCCCTCAACTGTCTTGTGCTGTATAGTAAATTGAAAAGGGGATAACTTGTAATAAAATTGATTTTACAGTTACCTACTTTACTTGTATAAATTGCTCTTTGGATAATCAACAAATTTCCGGGTTCCAGTAAATTTAGGCCATAGAGTCAATTCTATTCCTGATTCTAAGCCTTGAAACAAAATAAAAAAAATAATGAATTTGAGCATAGGTGTTTCTAGAGAAAGCCAAAGTGATTGCTTTAGCCTTCTTGAATTCTGTGTCATGCAAAAACTTGAATATGTTTATAACTCACCTGAGCACGATGTGTGATTGTGATCACCTTTTGTCAGCGTCTGCCAACAATTTCTTTATACAGCATCTCCTCCCAAACCACTGGACCAATTTGAACCAACTTAGCCAGAAATGTTCCGTAGATGGTCTGCTCTAAAAAAAAGCTAAAAGAAATGAAATCTTTTGAAAATTTTGGTAGCCATGGCAACAAAAGTGAAATTTTAAAATAATCTTTAAAAATCTTCACCTCCTGACCCAGAAGGTGTGGAGCCTTCATATTTTGCATGAAGCATAAGTATATTGACCTCTTTCAAAATTGCTAAAAGGATGATGCTCGAGTGCCCAGGGGTGGTTTATATGCATGAAGAATCAGTTCACTGACTCCTTTCTTCTTTCTAAAATTATAACCCATTGATCCAGAGGGAGGAAAAAGTTTTCTCCTTCTTTCAAATTTATCCTAAAGCCTTTGAATTTGTTATTCAGACTTTTGGATCAAAGGTACATAGTCTATATATGTATAAAGTATGGCCCACTTGTATCATAATTCAAACATGAAACTTTTGATGCTATTCTTGTGCTTTTTCACATCGTTGTACATCTTGGTAAGAGCAAGTGTGTCATGTTTGATTAAAGCAGCTAGTCTAAAGGTCAAGGTCGCAGCAGAATGTCAAAGTTCAAATTTTTAACTTCACTATATTGATCTAATGGTCTGATTATCATAATTTACACCTTGAACATCATGAAGAGAGCAAGATATGCTAGGTAAGATTCATGCTGCCACTCTGAAGGTGAAGGTGAACCTTAAGATCAACATTTGGACTTATCTGCTTCTCTTATCCTATGTTCTAATTCTCATATTTTTTAACATACTTTTAAACATCTAGATGAGACCAAGTTTTCTTTTCTTGATGCAGGTTCTTTTTGTAGAGGTCAAGGTAACATTAAAAGGTCAAAGGGCCCAAATGCTGTGGATGATTCAGGCCCTAATTTTATCTTAAGGTCAATATCACAGCAGAAGGTTAAAGGTCAAATTTTGACCTGGCTTACATCCAATTCTATAGCCTGATTTGTCAGTTTACTTGAAGATATTGGTTTGAAAAAAGATGCAGGGTTCCCCATGTAAGAGTAGGACCTTAGAGTAATGTCAAATTTTAAACTTTTGATCCTATGGTCTTTTTGACACCCTCAAATAATGGTCTTGGAAATCAGAGGTACTCAGCCAGTATCGACTGACAGATTTCTAATAAGATTTTTTATAAAACAAAAATGTTGACAACTGAACAAAGTACAATTAAATTGAAAAATAATTATTAGATAAGAAAATGTGAGTCTAGAACTGTGCCAACCACAAATTACACCACTTGAGTGTATGACCTTCAGTTGCGACCTTGACCTAATATCCAAAACAACTTTACATAACACACTAGTACTCTTCAAGGGGAATAACTGTGCCATTATTTTGAAATCCAAACTTAGATGTAGACGATATCCTCCGTACAAGGTCAATTTTGTCAATATTTTACTTGTTTGTTTCAGTTGGAGATAGCATCACTGGTTGCAGTGCTATATTTGTAAGTATTTTTATGCCCCCGCATTGATAAGATAGGGGCATATTGTTTTACCAGTGTCCGTCTGTCTGTCTGTCCATCTGTCTGTCCGTCTGTCTGTCTGCAAAACTTAACCTGCCAAATAAACACTTTCCTATAACTTCAACCCTGATTAAGTTACAATGCTTATATTTGGTATGTAGATAGGTCTCAACAAGGCTCAACTGGGGAAGGTCATTTCATCAAGGTCAAGGTAAAAAATTTAACCTTTCACCCGTTTCTAAAGAATTCCCGTTTCGGGGGCATAGTGTTTCACAAACACATTTTGTTCTAATATTATTGTGAAATACAATTTGAGTTGTCATTCTGTATAATTGTCTTTTGAATTGTTAGAAGTAACAAAGAATCATAGTGTCAGTGTAATAGATATCATTTGTTTGTCCTGATAATTAAGAAACTTTAGAAATGCCTGTAAGATTAAACAAAAACTTTGCCTGAGAAAAAATATACTTTTATTATTTGTCCGCACAAGAACTTTATCATTGTAACCCTTGGTTCAACAGCCAGGTCTTGTCAAAGAGGCCTGGATTGATAAGATATTATTTGTATAAATATTTTAACCCATTACCGAAAGAACCAAAATTTCAGACTGGTAAAAATTAGAAAAAAATGTATCTAACAATCTTTATTTCTTTACCCAGCCTTTTTCTTGAGGGGTGTAAAAAGGCAGAATTGTGTAGGAATTAGTTAACCATTTGTCCTGACCTAAAACACCAAGTCTATGTAAAAGCTAAGATGATGTTTTTCCTTTTCTTTTCAGAATCATGCTCAAGACTTTTTTTCTGCAATATTCCTCTCATTTATGGTAAGAAAGCATAACGCATTAACCCAATACCAGGTAGAAAAATTTGAGATTTTGCCAAATTCAAAGAAATTGCCAACAACAATTTTAAGTTGATGAAATTGAAAAAAAAAAATGTCTGTCTCGGTGGTAAATGAAAAAAATGCTTATCATAAGCAAACTATTCATTGTCCTTAATACTTTCCAAAGTTTTATTTTTGAGAGGTGTTAATTGTGGAAAATATTGTGCGAAAAATGAGAAATTGCTTAAACATCATTTCTATACGCCTGTCAAAAGATGGGATCACCAATGGCATCTTGGTGTTTAGGCAGTAGGCTTCCAGTTCTTTGTCCAAGTTATAACTATGGAACCCTATGTCTGATTGACTTTAAACTTGGCAGTTGTATTCATTGTATGATTATGGAGTGCAGTGCATAGGAACCATAACTGTACTGTTCTTACGTTTTGAGTTTTTGTCCTTTTCAGACTCGAATTTGGTCTGTAGCATATCTCTGAAAGTAAAATAGGTTCTGATCATGAAAATGTATGTGTGGATAGATCTCACAAAGGGGAAGTGCAGTGATCAAGAACTCTACCATACTAATTTTTTGAGTTATTGCCCTTTGATGTTTTTCAGACTTGAATTTTGACCATAGCATATCTCTGAAAGTAAAATAGGTATCATGAAACCATCACTGTGAGTCATTGTCCTTTGTTGTTTTCCAGACCTTCTCTTTTTCATACTCTGACTCAAATGATCTACAACATTGAAACTTCATACAATTGTTAACAATGACCAAAGGAAGCGTTCTCTTGTTTTGGGGTCACATAGGTCAAAGTCACAATTGAACTTTTGTGGAACAATTTCTGTGCTCTATCTCAAGAATCAATTGACCTACAACCTTGAAACTTCATATAGTTGTTGCCAATGATTCAAGGAAGTGTCCTTTTGCTTTTTGATCACATAGGTCAAAGATCAAGGTAACAGTTGAACTTTGGTTGAAAACCATTTCTCAGTCCGTAGACTTTTTGGTTTCCATGCTCTAACTCAAGAAGCTATCAACCTTCAATCTTGATACACAATTGTTTCAAATTACCCAAGGAAGTGCCCTGTTGTTATGGGATCACGTAGGTTAAAGGTCAAGTTCACAATTGAACTTTAGTTGAAAACTGTTTAGATGCTCAAACTCATAATCCATTTGTCGTACAACCTTGAAACATTACACACATATTCTCCATGACCCAAGGAGGTGCTCTATTGTTTTGGGGTCATGTAGATAGATTCTATCTGAACATGTTAATGGTCCAATTAAAAGTCACTTTTAATCTTTCTTTGTGTGCCTATCCCTTTCCTCATCAATGACCATGAGGCCATACTGCTTTACAAAGTTTAACTAATTAACCCTTTCGTGATATTTGAAATTTTAGACTTGTCCAAATTGAAAGAGATTGAAGAAGACAATGAAAATCGGATGCAATTAGAAATTAAACCCTCCTATTTGGTAGAAAATATTGTTGAAGAATGGGAAATTGCTTGTCACAAGCAATTTCTTCTTTTTCCACAGTATAAAATCACAGTGACATAATTCCTGGGTTTTAATAGGAAAAGGTTTAAGACATAAAAAACAAATGAAAATGGTCACATTAAATCAAAACCATTCATTTTGAATATAAATGATGTACCAGCCAGATTTAAATATAGTATTACTATTTTTGTACATATACATGTATAAATTGGATTATGTGGTGTTTCACTAATGAACTGTTTCTTACAGATCTGTAAACTATTGTTACCTATCTGGGTAATGTTGTTTGTGTTCCAACCTGTCCCACAAGTTGTAGTAGAACCAGATGATCTAATTCCTGCACTTGGAGATGATGGGGTTTGTAGATTTATTGATAGTCTTTTAACCCGTTAAAAGATGACAAAACTTTAGATATTTTCATAGTCAAAGAAGTTGCAGAGGACTTTTCAAATAGGCCTATAGTGGAAATTGAAAATGAGCAGCCTTTTGACTAGAAATAGTGGGAAATAAAAAAAAACTGTTTGTAACAGGCTAAATGTTTCAAAACCTATTTTCTGTGAGGGCATCAAAATCTCAAATTGTGTGATAAAGGGTTAATTACATTATATACATATGACATTTTCTATTCTGGACCTGTGAAAGACTTGATTTATCTTCTTTTCTCTGGAAATTTACTTGCTTGAAATATGATGTCTGCAGTACATCTGCATTTCTTGTGCCATTCTAAATGTAGAACTTGATACTTTGTTTTGAGTTGAAGGGGGGGGATCTATCCTAGTCACCTTGGCTTTGGCATCAATGTCGGTATAATGCTTTAGCTAAAGTTTTACATGCCTTCTTCTGCTATTGCTCTGAAACTTTGCACATGCCCTTGTAACAATCATATCATCCCAAAAGGCAAATATTTGTTACTCTGACATTCATTTTAGAGAAATTTTGACCTTTTTTTGACTTGGTAAAAGCTTTACATGCAACTGCCAACATATGCTAGACATTAAGTTTTATGTGCAAGTCTCATCTCTGGTTCTACAAATGCTATTGCTCTGAACACACGTTATTTCAAATCATATCTTAACTTTAAGACAAATAATCATTACTCTGACATTCACTTTGTGTGGAGTTTTTATCCTTTTTGTCTTAGAATTTTAAGTGCAAGATTTTCTATCTCTGTTACTAGTTAAGTAATGGTTTCAAACTTCAGACATTTGTTCAGAGTCATGATTTAACAAATATTATTCTAACATTCATTTAGTGGAGTTATGCTTAATGTCAACATTGAATTGCCATTACTTTTCAGCACTCAGAATAGTCAAGCATTGCTGTTCACTGACAGTTCTTTTTATGAGTTATATTGACATCTTTCATTGTCAGTCTTTTTATATGAATATTTCAGAATTCAGCTTTTAGTGCATCAATAGATGAACAATACAGACAGCTGTATCAACCCGTTGAGGATTATCGAACCCTAAGTTTTGACACACCCTCTGTAAACAGTTCACCAGGCTCAGTTGGTGTGACACCAACAACACCTAATGGTACAGCTAATGTTTATGGTAATAAAGTGAATCAGAACCTTGGGACAATTCAGGAGGAAAATCGCTCCAGACAAACGACTCCTGATCCAAGAACTAGTTCTAATGCACAGAAACCTTCATCATCCTTGAAAAACAAGCAGACTTTACCAACTAAGAATGGTGTTAAGTCATCTGTAAACAGTCAGAAAGATGTATCATCAAGAAATGTTGAAAGTAACATTACAAAAGATGAACAGGGAAATGTTAGTAGTTCGAAGGATGTGACCGATGGAAGAAATGTTTCGAGGAATGATAAAGTGTCTAATAGTGGGAATGTTCATCCAAGGTTTTATATTCAAGACAATGATGACCAGGATAGGGCATCTCCTCCAAGGGCCAAGTTTCAAGTGTAATGGATTAACACTACAACTTTTCATAAAACAGTAGTTAGTAGCACAAATCTCATTTGTCCTTTTCTCTCAATTTTGATATTTTTGCCACACCCATTCCCAAACATCAGAATTGTAGGCTGTTCAAACTGACAGAGTTTGCAGACAACTAAACAAGTTTGTTTGAATTGAAAAATAAAGACTGTTTGAGGTGGAGAAAAAAAGAAACTACTTGTAACAAGCAATTTCTTCTTTTATTACAATGTTTTCCATAACTTTACTTTTTCCGTACCTTTAAAAGTGGGACTGTGTGTTAATTCTAGATATGGCAGATGGGAAAAGGTTTTCAAGGAATGATGTTTATCCACAGTTTGATATTTAATATAATGACGACCAGTAAAGGACATCTCCACCTAGGGCCAAGTTTCAACCTCTGATTAAATATGACCTTAAAACAAATTTCAATTGTGCTTTTCTCTTAATTTTGATATTCATGTGCTATTAAACCCTTTCCTGTTCAAGCCCTGCTTTTTACGGCCCTGTGATTTTATAATTAAGAAAACATTGTAGAAAAGGAAGAAATTGCTTTTAACAAGCTAGACATTAAGTTTTATGTGCAAGTCTCATCTCTGGTTCTACTAATGCTATTGCTCTGAACACACATTATTTCAAATCATATCTTAACTTTAAGACAAATAATCATTACTCTGACATTCACAACCAACTGACTGGATATTTTCGAAATTAAATCCAATTTAATTTTTTGTTTGCTAATCCTTTGAAATTTGACAGGTCTAAAACTTTGAAAACCGGGAACGGGTTAATATGCATATATATAAGAAATAACAAAGAGGATTTTTATGCCCCCATCATGTGATGGCAGCAGCATATAGAGCTACCTCTGTCTGCATGAGAGTGTGTGGGGGGGGGATGGATCTCTTGTCCAGACCATATCTTCTACATTAAAGGATGGATTTCAATATAACTTGGCACTGTTGATGAGTACTAGTGTCATGCTTTAAGCTCTGTTGGATACTTCCAAGTACAGGATCACAACTGATGGTCATGTGACAAGCATTTAACCCATTCCAACTCAAGCCCTCCTTTTTACGCCCCACAAGAAGAAAGCTTTGGAAAACATTGTGGACAATAAAGAAATTGCTTGTAACAAGCAATTTCTTCATTATCCACAATGTTTTCTATCCCAAAAGACAAAAAAATTAAAATTCGATCAACTTGAAATTGTCGTCTGCAGCTTCTTTCAATTTGGACCAGTCTAAAATTTTCTTGTGATGGAATGGGTTAAGGACCATTGTGTCTTGCATTTGACTAAGAATAAAGACTTGTTGTTAATATTGACATGCACAGTTTGTTGATGATAAGAAAAAAAGTATTTTTTATTACCATACAACAAAATTTTAGACTGGTCCAGACTGAAAACTGCAATTTTAAGTTTAAGGTATTTTAAAAATCTTTGTCTTGTTTGGTAGAAAGCAATGGGAAAATGGGGAAATTGTCTTTAACAAGCTATTTCTTGTATTTCAACAATTTTTTTCAAACCTTTTTGTTTGAAGGTGAGACTGGTCCTAATGGAAAATTGTTACAGAAGATGATTTAAAGTTGAAACTTTGAGGAATACATTGTCCAAAATGAAAGGAAGGAAGCCAGGACTATTATGGGTGGGGCTTATTTTTCATATATGGTAAAAACATAGTTGTTGGATTATGTTTGATTTAGGGTCTAAGAGGGACAATCTACTATTTGGTAAAATTGTCACACAAATGGATTAAGTCCCTTATCCCTCAGATCTAAGATGGATATAAGACTTGTTGTTCATATTACATGCACAGTTGGTTGATTACCCCCCAAAATTAATGATCTTTGGTCCATAGAAGAAATGGGGGAGAGCTTATTTAACCCATCAATAGGCATGAAAATTTTTAATTAATATACCGGTATATTGAAATTGACTGATGTTGCAGTTGACAATTTCTAGCGTATGATGAATTAAGAAGTTTAAATTCAATATGGATATGAGTTAATGGATTGCATAGAATATAGGTCTTCACTTTGCCATGAACAGTTTGATGTTTAACTCTTTCCCATATTTTTATGTTCCTGTGATATATACTTGAAAAATTGTGGGGAAAAAATGCTCATAACAATTTTTTATATCATGAAGAATGGCTACTTTTTGAGTTGTATTTACTTTATAATTTGGTCTGTTCCTCCTTTGAATTTGGACAAGTCTAATTTTTTTTTAAAACAGTAAAGGGTTAACTAGATACTTTATATGCTCAAAATTTGTTCAATCAAATCATGACCTGTGAGAATTTGCTCCCAAAGGTAATTTGGGACCTTTGGTCCGGTGAGTACCTCGGGACTACATGGTACTCTTCCTTACCTTAATATTCATGTAATTTTGTGAGATATTTCTAATTTAGAATGAGGGTTAAAAAAAAAAAGAAAAAAGTTAAAGCTATATTGCAAACTATTATTGACCTGTGACTTCATTCTCTTTTGATAAAACATGATTGATTAAGTATTGTCACTTATTCATACCAATAACAAAATATCAGAACTTTAAACTGGTTGAAATTCAAAGAAATTGGGGACAACAATTTTTAGTTAATGAAATTTAACAAAAAATATCATTTTTGGTAGAAAAACATTGTGGTTAATGGAGATATTTGCTTGTAACAGGCAATTTCTTCATTTTCTTCAATGTTTTCCAGAGCCTTTTAGCTATACTTAGCACAACTGGCTCAATGGGAGCTTTTAGGATCTCATAATGTGCATAGTCTGTTGTCAACATTTTCTTTAAACATCTTCTCCACCTAAACCACTGGGTCAATAAGGGCTGGGCTAATCAGACTAACAGAAATCATGGAATTATTTTTAGCTCACCTGAGTACAATGTGCTCAAGGTGAGGTTTTGTGAACACCCTGTGATCTTTTTGCGTGTTCCGTCAGAAGTGGTAAACAATTCTTTAAAAATCTTCTTCTCTGTTACCATTGGGCTAATTTCAACCAAACTTGGCAAGAATGTTCCTTTGTTGACACTTTTCAAAACTTGTTCATGAAATGTTGATTTGCCAAAATATTTTGGTGTGACAGTGCCAGGCTCATCAGACATAATGAAATCATGGAATAATTTTTAGCTCACCTGAGCTCAAGGTGAGCTTTTGTGATCACCAAGTGAAACCATAGAATAATTCTTAAAAGACTTTTCTCTTAAACAGATTGGCCGATTTGGACCAAATTTGTCTGGAATGGTCCTAATGTGACCCTTTTCAAAAGTTGTTCGTGAAATTTTTATTTATGAAAAAAGCCATTTTGGCTCTCTTGTTTCTTAAGGTGACACAAAAGGCATGATTGTGTGAGAACGGCTTAAAACTTGATTAATTATGCAAGGTCACTTATTTATAGTTATGATTAACTGTTTAGCCCATTACTAGACAACAAAACTTAAACTAGTCCAAATTTAAAGAAAATGCAGACTACAGTACTTAGCTAATGGAATTTTATCTACAGGTATTTCATTTTTCTTCCTTGTAGAAAACATTGTTGATAATGAAGAAACTGCATGTGTATTCCTGTAAAGTCAGTCATTTTCATGGCATGTGTCCACACATATCTGAAATGAACAAGTGAAAAATTAAATTTGTTAAATTATATGAATGGCCTTCATATTTCATATGTATTTTGGGCCTTCATATTTCATATGTATTTTGCGTGTAACAAGAACTTTCTGTTGTTGAGAAGTTCAAGTTAAGTTTAACCCATTACCAGACAGTAAAATATTAGACAAGTCCTCATTGAAAGGAGTTGCAAATGATTTTTTTTTATTTTAGATTTTTTCAACTTTCTAGACTAGAAAACAGTATGTAAAATGAAGAAATTGCATCATTTCATGCAATATTTTCCAATCTGTTTTTCTTGAGGGGCGTCAAAGAGTGCCCCTCAGTGTGGAAATTGGTTAAATATCAAGTTCTTATGTCCAGAATTGGCAGTAAGCTAGACATTAATGATTAACAAACATTTCTTGTTAAAAATTATTCCTTTACTTTGATTAAAGTGATTTTAAGATGTTTATTTCTTTTTAGAGATCATATTAAATTTCACTGGTTTTGAGTGACAAAAAGGGCTGTTATTATTTGCCTTTAACCCATTCCCATACTTGCGCTTTTTGATGCCCTTCAAGAAAAACAATTTGGAAAACATTGTGTAAAATGATGAAATTGCTTGTGACAAGAAATTTCTTCATTTGACACAATGTTTTCTATCCAGAAAATGAAAAATATCTATAATTCATAACCTTTGAATTGTCGTCTGCAACTCCTTTCAGTTTGGACTAGTCTAAAATTTTGTTGTCTGGTAATGGGTAAAAAGTTTATGTTCATGCACAGAAAAAATGCAAGCATTTCTTTTTTATTTTTATTTTATTTAACCTAGTTGTGAAGGAAAAATATATTTCTTTTGTACTGTACTATAGTTTGCTTAATTTTGATATTACTATCTTCCATACCAATTCCTGTTTAGGTATTTTTTGTACTAATGATTGTTTGAAGTTAGGTCTACATTTCTTTGAATAAAGCCTTGTTATCCCCCGCAGTTTCGGCGAAGGGGATATAGTAATGGTCTCCGTCCGTCATTCCGTCCCTCTGTCATTATCTCTGAAAGTATAATTGCTATCAACCTGAAACTTCATAGGTGGATAGAGCTCATTGAGGAGAAGTGCAGTGCACAAGAACCACAACTCTTGCTTGCATAATTTGGAGTTATTGCCCTTTGTTGTTTTAAAGACTTAAATTTTGTCCTGAGCATATCTCTGAAAGTATAATGGCTATTATCGAACTCATTGACAAGAAATGCAGTGCACAAGAAGCCTAAATCTAACTGGCTTCAGTTTACTATCAAGCTTTTAAGGCGGGGGATGGCCTTGTCCGACATGGCTCTTATTGTTATAACATTATGATTAGAGTTTTGAAGTACCTTTTTAGCTCACCTGAGCATGACATGCTCAAGGTGAGCTTTTGTGATCATGCTGTGTCCAGTGTCAACATCTTTAGTGCACTCTAGAGGCCACATTTTTTGCTTAAATGTATTCATTTTTTGTCAGAATCTTATCTCAGTGAAATCTCTTTTTTTCTTTTTTTTTTATTCATCCATAATACATTTTTTATATTCACAATATTTAATATAAAACATTTCAATTCTGTATAGTAAATATGTATTTTATGTTTGAATAAACTTATTTATGAATATCTTTTTGAAGTATAAAAAGTATTTATCCAAGTGAGTGACATGAAAACATGAACAAAATGATTTTTGTTTCATGGTATACGTTAAGATTTCATATGGCAATCTAATGTTTACGAAATTTTGCTAGAATCGAGAAATTACAATTTTTAGAATGGCAAGATTTCTACATCTTGTAATCGCTTTTCTTGTTACTTCTATATCTTCTGCCATATCACATATATATTAACCCTTTCCTGGATAAACCCGGGATTTTACGTCACTTTGATTTTATACTTGAGAAAACATTGTGGAAAAAGGAGAAATTGATCATAATAAGCAATTTCTCCTTTTCCCACAGTGTTTTCTACCCTAGAGGGTGGTTTTATTTGGAATTGCATCCAATTTTCATTGTCGTCTGCATCCTATTTCAATTTGGACCAGTCTAAAATTTCAATAACCAGGAAAGGGTTAAGGGTTTAAATAAAGTTAGATAAAATTTAGTAATGGTTGTTACTTCAAGGGTATCCTCAAGACTTTATTTCCAATTTCACCGGCTGCAGGTTATTCTCATATGTTGCTGTCATAAAATTCCCATTTGCAATTAAGCTGTTGTTTTCAAGAGTTATAATGTATATATTTTGGTTATAGAATTAGATTTTGTTCCAATGTAAGACGCTTTGAAAATATGAATAATGGATGAATAAACAATGTGGTGAAAAATAGGGTTGAAAAAAAAAGACAAAGAAACAGTGAAATCTCAGTCAAGCTTGATAATGCGTCAAATGGGGTAAAAAACTAGGTAAAATCTTAGAAAAACCTAGTGTGCACTCTAGAGGCCACTTTTTTTTTTATCTCAAATGTCTTTACTTTTGGTCAGAATTTTGGTCAAATTTGATCTAAGGTCACATGGGGTAAAAACTATGTCACAAGGTCAAATATTAGAAGAACTTTGTGTGCACTGTAGGAGTCATGTTTTTTTTTGGGGGGGGGGTTGCTCAAATGTATTGATTTTCGGTCAGAATATTTGTTGTCATAAAATCTTTGTCAGGTTTGATGTTTGGTCACAAAGGGTCAAAAACTAGGTCTCTAGGTCAAATCTTAGAAATACCTTGTACATACTCTAAATGCCACATCTTTGGTTTAAATGTCTTGCTATTTAGTCAGAATGTTGGTCTTTTTTTTATCCTGGTCAGGTTTTATATCAGGTAACACAGGGTCAAAACAAGGTCACTGGCTCATTTCTTTTAAAAAACTTGTGTGCGCTCTGGATACTACATTGAGGGCTCAAATGTCTTAATATTTGGTCAGAATGTTTGTCTTGAAATACTATGGTAAAGTTTGATGTAAGGTCGCATAGGGCCAAAAGCTAGGTTTCTTGGTTGAATCCTAGAAAATCCTTTTTTTAACTCTATCGGCTGTGTGATTTTGTGCTCTCTAGAGGCCACATATTTGGCTTGATTGCCTTAATATTGTGTCAGTATGTTTATCATCATATCTTAGCCAGGGGCACAAAAATTGTGAATCTGTGTGTGTATTTGTTTCTGATTTCTTATACAAGATATTACTCACAAATGACCTTTGATTGTAATTAGGTCACTGGGGCTTTGATAACTCCTGCAGTCATCGACTAAGGTGAGTGCTTTAGGGCCGATGGCGCTCTTGTTTGTAATTATCAGATTTAGTCAAATTTGTGTGCAATCTATTAGAGTTTGAAAGTTATTCCTTCTGAATATTTTAGTTCTTGTTTATTGATTAGTTATTGAAATACTATTATGCAATAAATGTTCTTATATTAGTCATATTATGGCTAAGCATCAATAGATCAGGGAGATACAGTTTTTGTCTTGTCTGTCTGCAAAAATCTAACAATGTCTATTGAAGTTGAAAGTGCTGAACATTCTGAAAATTGGCTGTTGTGGGAGCATTCGTGTTTCACACATTTTGTTAACCCTTTATCAGACAGCAAAAATTTAGACTGGTTCAAATTGAAAGGAGTTTCAGTCGACAATTCAAAATGTATGAAATTTTAGATTTGTTCAACTCTCTGGGTAGAAAACATTGTGGAAAATGAAGACATTTCTTCATTTTACACAATTTTTTCTTGTTTTTTTAGGGGCATCCTAAATCGTGTGGGAATGACTAGCACGAAAAATTTCCTAGAAAAACAGCAACAAAAGCAGAAATTGCTTTTCACAAGTAACTCCTCCTTTTGTCAGCCTTTCCTACCTGTTTTCTACCCTTGGCAAATATAAGCTTAAGTTCAAACAATTGACAGATCCCTGACCATACCTACAGAGCTCTGAAAGGAAGCTTGCGCCTTGTCGTCTTCCTGTCCTGCCTTACTCTTGCTCAATTTAGACCACTTTGAATTGACATCCAGAATTTTCAAAGTTGTACAGTCACTGATTTTCAAGATACCAAATAGATAACTGATGAAGAAAAATTTGTGGAATAACCCATTCTCACACAATCCTAATAAGACAAATATCTTTACAATTTTGGTAACTTAAAATTGTCATGTGCAACTTCTTTGGACCAGTTTAAAATTTGTCATGTGGTAATGGGTTAAGGCGAAAACTCTTGTCAAAAGTAGTATTTTCTTTTCACATTATGTACTTCATCTTTAAAGATTTGTCTACAATTTATACATGGTATTAATTATTCTCATCATTTGTAAATTCTAGTTTTGGCCAGTCAAAAAATGTTTTGTGGTTATAGATTGAAATACGTAAATCTCCTTGTTTAGGCTGACATGTTAGCTAAATAGTATAACACTTAACCCATCACCAGACAAAATTATTTAATAATCATTCAACTTCAAAGATGCGGAAGACATTTTTAGTCGAAGAATTTGTAAAAGTCTTTGAATTTTAGGATGAAAACATTGTTAATAATGAAACAAGCAATTTCTTCATTTTCCACAATTTTTTCCAAGTCTTTTTTTTCTTGGAGGCATCAAAAAGTGTTATTGTGTGGAAATGAGTTTATTCATAATCACATACATGCATGTAAAGGACCCACTTGGGACAGGTTGTATTGTAGTATTGTATTTCAGTCAAAACATTAATCCAGCTTGCTTTTAAAACAAAATGGATCTGATCTGATCTGAAAATAAAGAAGTTGAAGACAACAATTTTGTTAAAAGTTTAAATGTAGTCTTTTTTTATGGCGTATGGCGCTGTACCTCCACAACATCACCAGCTGAGCTTTACATCTGTATTTAGTGCTTTTATTTTAGTGGTTATTGCAAAATTGCTGCATCTGTTTTTGTAATAAGTGAAATTTTAGAATAAAATGTCCAAAAGACTTTCATTTTCATTATTTCTGATGACTGATTTGGATGATATGACATTTTTACGTGTCAATATATATTAGACACTCTAAGAACTATGCGTGTATCTCTTTTACAGCCCTAGACTGGTGAACCTGTCCCGTCTACGTTGCTCTTCGATTCCAAAGCGTCAAATTCAGGCCTGAAAGTTTCATACTTTGGGGTACGCCGCTTTAATTCTATTTAACCCATTCCCACATGATCCCTCCCTTTTCGCAATTGCTTTGGAAAACATTGTGGAAAATGAAGAAACTGATTGATACAAGCATTTTTTTCATTTTCCACAATGTTTTCTATTCAAAAAGACAAAGAAAAAATCTCACCAACTTGAAATTGTCGTCTGCAGCAAAACTACCACTACATCCTTTCCAAGGCTCCAGCTACTCGTCCCACTTAGGTTTACGGTTATCCACTCATTGGTGGGAGACAAATGTCGGAAAGGATATTTGCGGCGAACGGATTCGAACCCGGGATCCCTTGATTAGGAGTCCGACGCACTACCAACTGCGCTATGGCCGCTGTTTTTTGGGATATGCCCTGAACGAATTTAGAAATGACAAGAAAAATGCATGGGTTAAAGGACGTACTTCGCTCTTAAGCATGTCTATTTCGTTTCATATGTATTGGCGAAAGTGACATACATACCAAAATTAAACATAGGTACAATAATAGTTTTGAAGAAATAGGAAAATGTGTAAAATAAGAGTCAAAATATGTGCAACAAATAATAGGTAAAACGTAGTTTCAAAACATCTAGCCTCAATTTTGTATACCATGACTTTATTAAGCTAAAATATCAGAAGATCGTAATCTTGTATAAAATAAATGAGAGGTATAAAGGAATTTAGGCCACAGGTTAAGGAGATACAAATCATATTTAAATTTGACTCCCAAGTCCCTCTTTTCCATGAAAACCCCAAAATTAAGGAACTCATATATGAACCCTCATTTAATCTAGCCCATTATTTGGTTGTATTATGCTTATACCACTTAAAAAGTACTGTTTCACTTATATGGCGGCGACTGGTGCATTTAACCATAGTTGTAATAGCTAAATCTAGGCAAAATTTTGAAATCATATTAAGGGTCATGTGCAGTGTGTGCATATTTTCATTGAAGGCTTAACCACTGGGACTTTTTGTCCTTTGGTAGCTTGCAGTACTTTCAGTACTTTGTTCAAACATCCAACTTTAGTCAACACAAAGCTACTGTCACATCTTAACCGAAAGCTTGTCGATTCTAAGACAATTGCTTCGAACAGGTTCTAACGACCCAAGATTTTCATGATTCCGCCGTATGCCCAACGCTCCTAGATATAACGCACGTGGCGATCATGGAACTTACAGAAACCGAAGAAATTTACGGTATATTGGATCAAATTTTGAGAAATGCAGGTAATAACCTATCAAACAAGAACAGCCAGGATATTCATTTATAAGCAGAAAATTGCTATATATAATTAAAAATGGAAACAATAAATTATTTAGGACCAAAACGTAAATTTTGAATTTGTTCGTCTTTATTAAGTGCAAGTACATGTACGCTCAGTTTGACACCCGAACAGACATATAACCTTAATAAGACTTACAATTCATGGAATTTATTCGGGTCCATTATATTATTTAGTACATGTACAT